>CM031244.1:298416239-299148739 GCA_018340775.1 Taxus wallichiana var. yunnanensis | reverse complement strand
ATGTGATTCGAGACTAATTATATACTTGTTATCCATATTTTTCCCCGTGCTTTAGATATTGGATCAGTCACAACCCCACATAGAAGGAACCTGAGAAAACTCATTCAAATCCTGTAAATTGGTCGCAAAAGGACTCGACTATGGAGTGGCGAAGGCCGAGAGGGATTAAACGACCTTGTGCATAAAAAGGGAGAAGAAACGGCTCTGTCAGTGAATCCAAGCCTTAAATCTATTTTAAAAAATCTACAAACAAGCTCGAAATAGAAAAGCGGGGTCGGGAAGGAGTAGTGTTAAAAGAGCCAGGAGCAAGAAGGAAAAGAAAAGGGCTAAGTGTAGAAGTGCAAGCGAGAGACTCAAATGAGTGTGGGATCACCACATTTCCTAAGAACCGAAAAGGTGAGGAAGGCCGTTGAAGCATCTCGAAGCCTTCTATGTCATGGACACATGAACTAATCATTTTAGCAGATTTTGAGGGAGAAAGTATAAAAATGTCTTCCACTCCATTAGTGCGGGATCCGATGGCTTCCACTACTCGGATATTAAGATTTTGGCCTACCATCTTCTCTCATACAACAAGCAGGCGTGGGGAACCAGGCTCGATAGATCATGGGTAGGATTTATAGGGGCATTGTCAGCCAGTAGCTGAGCTTCAAATCAAGTCTCCCACCTCTTTTCTCCTTCCCTCTTCGTCCCATCTATAAAAGAAGGAGCTGGTCTCATCACTTTGGGTTGGACATTCTTTGTTTTGCAGGCTCCCTTCTCCTTCTAGCAAAGGGATCTGTGGGGTTCAGTTTTCTATCAAAATTACATTACGTTTCTGCCTCTTGGCTACTTTGTAATGGACTGTATCAATCTATAGAGCAATAAAACACGTCTGTGATCGATTTTAGATCCTTTCTTGTCTCTTTTTCTTTCATCTGGTCTCCCGTTACATATCTAGCTATCTTTGCTTGTTTATTGTATGCATTTTGTTGGTTTGTGTCTATTAGCAAAATAAATGTTCATCATTCCTTTAGTGCATCACCTTGTAGTTTAGTTATTGTTTATTTCTTGTACCCATTTCTTATCCCTGTCTCCTTGGCAAGTTTTAGATTAGGTATAGAGGTAAATCCTCTGCAAGCTCCCACACATGCACCTGAATAGAGGAATAAGGAACTAACCTTTTAATCTGAGAGCTTTCCCACTTTTGCAAGGTCCCACACCTTGGGGAAAGTTCAATGTTATGCAATCACACCAAATGAGTCTACCTTAGAAAAGTAGATTTTTAGAACTCATTTGGGGGTGCTATGATTTTGCATTAACAGTTTTGGCATGCCAGTGGGACTAAGAAGTCTCCATCTTATTACAGTAGGAATTGATGTACACTTGTGTGATTCTGGCTTTTAAGAAGCCTTAAAATTGTACATCTGGTGACTCTAAAAGAAACAAATCTACTGGTTTCAATAGCCCAAGCTTGGGAGATTCATGAGAAAAACCCGGTCTAGAGCAAGGAAAGAAGGTATATTTGAATACTTGCATCTATCCCTAGGCAGAGAAAGGAGAGGAAGAAGAATTCAGAGGTCTCCATCTCCACCAAGCAGAACCTTGTCAACACCTCCTCCTAATAGGCCATTTTTTCAACCAAGAGGGGTGCTCAAGCCAATCAAAATGACACATCCAAATCCTTATGTCAACTTCACTAGCAGCAGCCCACTCACTCTGAATGCATAAAATCCAGTCCCAGTGGAAGCACTAAAAAGCATCTCATATTTCACTGGAGATAACCAGACTTCTCCCGGTGACCATGTTCGGACATTGTAAATGTCTCAGTATAATCCACGAGATCCATGAGATGGACATTACAGTCAAGCTTTGCTCACCTCTTCATTCAAAGGAAAGCTTCACAATGGTTCAGGAGTCTTAAAGCAAGCTCTATCCAGAACTAGAACCAGCTATGCATGACTCTTCACAATCAGTTTGGGGAAAAAGGTGATAACTTGTCTTTGTTGGAGCAACTAACAACTATCAAGAGAGCCCCAAACGAACAACTGACAGACTTCAACCTTAGATTCTAACGGACTGGGATAGAATTCCAACAAAAGAAAAACCCATTAATGAAGGTGTCTTCTTATAGTTTCTTAGGGCTTTAAATTCTGATATTTCTCTAATGATTCAGTCAATGGGGGCACAACCCTAATCGCAGCTTATAGACTTTCCATAGGAGCCGAGAATCATTTAATTCAGTGGAAAAATCACCCCTAGGCCATCCATGCCTCTGTACCTTGAGTTAGGAGCCCAAATACTAGCCAAGCACCTACATTAGCTCCTATACCCCCTAGGAGTCAAAGCTCACCAAGCTTCCACTTGATCATCTAATACCTCTAAAGATCGGTTCATTAAGCTTCCACTTCATCAAGATCGAAGTGATGAAGCAACTTCGAACTTTGGGACTGAGCTAGTGACCATCAAAAGACAACAAGCTCGAGTTCTAGGGCATACCAAATTTCTCGGCTCAATATCAAGCTAGACCTCGTGCTCGGTAGAATAGGCCACCACCTCGAGGCAAGTAAATCGAGCGGAACCAAGGACAATCCCAAGCTGCTAGACGTTTCAGGTCATATGATCCAAACACAACTTCAACATCAAGGGCATTGGTTCCTATATAGAATAATATGGCACAAGAATATGATTGGTGTTTTCCATGTAGTCAACCACACAACCAATCAATGTGCTTTAATGGTGCTCTAAATCAGGCCTTGATAGTGTAAACCAATATGGTGCCATAAGAACCTAACCAAGAGGAAGATCAACAATAAGGATCTCAATGAAGTGGACCCCAAATTAGACTATGCTTGTCAATTGGTAGGCTGAGGACTTCTGTGGGATGAATCAGTTCCCTTCTCAAAGTGTAGCTACCAATACATGGTCCAAAAAGAGAAATATTAGAGAGGGCCAACCACTAAACTCAGGTGACCCTCAACCTTCCATCACTCCATAAGGTCTTGGTGTTCCAAGTATAACCCCAACATACAAAACCAATCCAAGCCACCTTCCAAACCCAGTCAGGCACCGGTTGTAACAACCCATGTGCAAGAAAGAAATGTGTCTGGGAAGGGGCAGCAAAAAGATAGCTCATTCAATATTATTGAGTAGATGAAAAGGAAAAGTGTGAACATTTCACTATGGGAGTCACTGGCCATTCCAGGGCAGAGGGATCTATTGCAAACTGCCATGTAGAATTGGTCAAGTTCAAATCAACCCCTAACCAACAAGAAAGAGTGCTTGCCAATGCAGTTCAACTTGGGAGGAACCAAGGAGAACAACAAGGTAAGAACTTGAGACCTCCTCCATTCTATGTCTCATTAATTATTGGAGACAAATTGGTGCACAATTGTATGATTGATTATGGGGCTAGTAGTTCTGTGATGCCCAAAAAAATAGCTGATTAGTTGGGTCTCCAATATGAAGTCATCTCTAGAGGAGTAGTCCAATTAGATGGGACAACAATGACCACTATGGGAATCATCAAGGATCTAAGTCTCACTCTACATGCTTGCCCCAATGTGACTATTTTGCAAAATGTGTCAATCATAGATTTGCCACCACATTTCACTTTGTGTCTATCTAGGGACTTCACTACCAAAATTGGAGGCTACCTATCTGCTGATTGGTCACATATGCTCTTTAGGACAAGGTATGGAGTGAAGGCCATAATCAGATCTGAACCTATTGTTGATTATCATATTGAATCCTATGTACCTAGCCCGATCAATGCCAATTGCTTAGATTTTGATCAAGAAGACCTCCTAAGCACTTCTGAAGCAAATACCAAGGTGGGATGTATCCCAGACTTGACTCTTGATGATTGGGCCAACAAAATTCATGCTTTTGACCCCTATAGGGAGATGGAAGAATCTGAGCTAGGTGTCTACTACCTACATGAAGAGAACCACCCTCTTCCTGACCTGATTAAGCCAGAATGCAAGGATGACAATGAGGTATGGAAATTGTTCTTTGATGGCTCAAGGAGTAGACAAGGAGCTGGAGGAGGAGCCATGATTGTGTCCCCCAGAGGTATGAGATATTATTCAACCTTCAGATTCTAGTTTGCTTGCTCAAATAACACTGCTTTGAATATGAGGCTTTAGTCCAAGGTCTTCATTGGGAAAGGAAGTTGGGAATCAAGAACTTGCAAGTATTCGGTGACAATGAGTTGGTTGCCAATCAAGTCAGAGGACTTAATGTTGTCAAAAATGACCTACTCAAGAACTACAAGAGTAGGGTATGGGATCTCATGGAGGATTTTGAGGCCTTCAACATTGTGTCCATACCTAGGAAGGAGAATGAAGTTGTTGATAGACTTGTAGCAGTTGGAGCAACGTTTGATGTGGTTGACAACATCAAAAGAGGCAAAAGAACAACCACATATCCATGTGGTTGTGAGGCCATAGAGAGCTAGTTAATAATACATGCCTTGATTGTGTGTTTGAGAATGATCAGCAGATCATTAAATTTTTACAAGAAGAAGTTGAATTCTCAGCTATAATCTAGAGCAAACTAGAGTAGAAGTATGAGAATCAGATAGTATAACTACATACAAACAAGCTTCCCAAAGGCTTAGTGACATTGGAATCTTTTTTCAATCCCAATGATTAGTTCAGAAAGGAAAAGGCCAACATGCAAATCAAAGGAGAATATTTAGATTCAATCCTAGTCGGAGAAGACAAGACACTTCAAATTAGAAAGGTGGCCACCAAGCAAGAGAGGTATGAATTCATATAACTTTTCCAAGAATTCCCGATGTGTTTGATTGGATTTATGAAGACCTAAGAGGGTTTAATCCACAACTAACACAACACACAATCGAACTGGATCCAACTACTTAGCCCATCAAGTAGAAGCAGAGACCAGTCAACCCACATATTGAGCCTCTGATGAAGAAGGAGCTGAACAAGCTAATAGAGGCAAACATCATATTTCCAATCAAACACTCAAGCTGGGTTGCAAATCTGGTCCCAATCAGAAGAAAAATAGAGAAATCAGCCGTGTGTGTTGACTTTAGAGATTTGAACAGAGCCTCCCTCAAAGATCACTACCCACTCCCTTCAATGGAGTAGATCTTGCAAGTAGTGTCTGGGTCAGAAAGGTTCTCCCTCCTAGATGGCTACTCAGGGTACAACCAGATCATGGTGAAAGAAGATGATTAGTTCAAAATATCTTTCACCACTAAATGGGGCACCTATGCCTATAGAAAAATTCCATTTGGATTGTCCAATGTCGGAGCCACTTTTCAAAGGGCAATGGATATGGCATTCAAGGGGCTGATCAACAAAATAGTACTGATCTATCTAGATGACATTATAGTGTTTTCCAAGAATGCAGCAGACCACCTTTCCCATCTAAGGTAGGTGTTCCAAAGATGCAGGAGTTTTGGGGTGTCATTGAACCCTAAAATGCATATTCTTGGCCCATGAAGGCAAGCTTCTAGGCCATATCATATCAAAGGAAGGATTGGCAATCAACCCGAGAAAGAGTTCAAGCAATAAGAGCATTGCCATTACCAAGTCACAAGAAGGCTCTTCAAAGCTTCTTGGGAAAAATCAATTTTGTCTACAGGTTTGTTCCAAACTTTGTTGCCCTTGTTAAGCCAATAACGTTGATGTTGAAGAAGATCTTAACATTCAGGTGGACAACTAAAGGAAAAGAAAGTTTTGAGGCTATCAAAGAAGCCATATCACAAGCCCCAACTCTTGTGAACCCAAAATTTTCCAAATATTTCATATTGTATGCCTTTGGTGGCAGTGACACAAATTTTGCAATCTTGGTGCAGCAAAACAAAGAAAGTAAAAAATAGCCAATTGCTTTCTTCAGTCATAGTCTGGAAGATTATGAGGTGAGGTACTCTCTCATTGAAAAGTAGGTCTTGGTGGTGATCAGAGGATTGAAGAAGTTTAAGCATTTGGTTTCAAACAACAAGATCCAACTATTGGTCTCCCATGCAGGAGTTAAGGAGTTCCTTCTCAATAAGGACCTAAATGAAAAGCGTACATGATGGATCAATCATGTCATGGAATATGACATTGAGATCAAGGTCACCAAACTGGTCCATGGGAAGGGTTTATGTGAACAACTAGCCTCAGGTCAATAAGATGAAACAGACACTAAAAAGGAGGCTATTTTTGTTCTATAAGATGATCAAGAAGAAGGGAGAGATGATGTACTACTCCTTGTTGGACCCAAGACATGGTGCACTTCCTTCGAATAGGCATGTGTCCTCATGGGATGAGTAAAGAAAAAAGAAGGCATTTCAGGCTACAGGCCATCCCATATGTTCTTATTGATGGTGTCTTGTTTAAGAGGGACATCAATGGCATTTTGCTGAGATGCATTGGGACAAATCAGGTGGAGAGAGTGCTACAAGAATTCCATGATGAAGTAGCTAGAGGCCATTTCACTCCAAAAGTGACAACACTCAAAATCATGAAAGCAGGATATTATTGGCCCAGAGTGTTTAGTGACTACTACACATGGATCAAAAGGTGTAAGAATTGTGCATTCTTCAAAGGCAAGGAAAGGCTAGCAACACTTCCATTGCACCCAATCTTAGTCGACCAACCTTTCATGCAATGGGGATTGGAATTCATTGGAGTCATCAATCCAAACTCAAGCCAAGGTCACAAATGGATCCTGACAACGACAGATTATTTCACCAAATGGACCGAGGCAGTGGCACTCAAGGAAGAAAATGAGTCTAGTATCCTGGATTTCTATGAAGGGATAGTGACCAGATTTGGAGTGCCAACCACCATCATATCAGACAATGCATTAGCATTTATAGGTTCCAAGATCACAGGATGGGCCGTCAAGAATGGGACTTATTTGAGTACTTCATCAAACTATTACCCTCAAGGTAATGGCCAGGATGAGTCCACAAACAAGAACTTGCTAAAGATCATCAGAAGAAATCTTGATGAGAATCAGAGGACCTAGCACACAAAGCTCAAAATGGCCTTATGGGCTGATAGAATAATGCCCAAGGATCTACAAGTAGCTCTCCATTCAAGCTCGTCTATGGGAAAGAGGTAGTGTTGCCTATATCACTTGAGTTGCTAGCATTGGAGCTCGTGAAACAACTAGAGATGTCTAAATTTGGACCAATGGAAGCCAGGTATGTGGAGTTGATAGAATTAGAAGAAATCAGAGAGCATGCTCTCTAAGCAATAGAGAAGAATCAAGCTTCAATCAAGAAATGCTTTGACAAGAAGGAAAAATCAAAGAACTTCCAAGAAGGAGACCTGGTTTTGAAATGGGATGCATATCGAGCAAAACTAGGAAGGCATTCCAAATTTGACACCATCTGGAGTGGCCCCTATATGATCACAAGATGCAAAAGTAGCAATGCTTTTCAATTGTCTATGTTGGAGGGTGAAGAGTTGCAGATCCCAATAAATGGGATCTATCTTAAACATTCTACTGAGGAGGGAGTTCTCACCCTGTACATATTAGTTTAGTTTTCTCTTTCCTCTAAGTGCTTATGCACATTGTCTTGTTGTAGTGTAGATTGCTTTTCTCCTAAGTGCTTTGCATGCTCTGCATGTTCCATTTAGAGCATGTATGATTTCAAATTTTGTATATAGTGTGGTGCTATTTTGTGGCTCTTGTGCAGTCCATTCGGAAAGACAGATGAATCCTTGAGTTAAAACAATTTTCTACTCTCAGAAACCTTCATTTCGAGATTTCTTATGAAAATTGAGAGTGCAAACAGTTGGGCTTGTGAATCGGGAAGAATCAGTATCAGACCGTCATTCTTGACTCCATGCCCAACGGATACAACAAGGTAATTGGTCTTTTCATCTAGCAGGTAGATACCCCTGTGAGTCACCAAATTGTTATCCATATTTCACCCCCGTGCCAAATATTGGATCCGTCACAATCCCAAATAGAAGGAACCTAAGAAAACTCATTCAAATCCTGTAAATTGGTCTTAGAAGTACTCGACTATGGAGTGATGATGGCCGAGAGGGATTAAACAACCCTGTGCATAAAAGGGAGAAGAAACGGCTCTGTCGAGTGAATCCGAGCCTTAAATCTATTTAAAAAATCTACAAACGGGCTCGGAAATAGAATAGCAGGGTCAGGAAGGAGGAGTAGTGTTAAAAGAGCTAGGAGCAAGAAGGAAAAGAAAAGGGCTAAGTGTATATGTGCAAGCGGAGACTCAAATGAGTGTGGGCTCACCACATTGCCTAAGAACCAAAAAGGTAAGCAAGGTCATTGAAGCGTCTCGAAGCCTTCTACGTCATGGACACATGAACTAATCATTTTATCATATTTTGAGGGAGAAAGTCTACAAACGCGTCTTCCACTCCATTAGTGTGGGATCCGATGGCTTCCACTACCCGGATATTAAGATTTTGGCTTGCCATCTTCTCTCATACAACAAGTAGGCATGGGGAACCAGGCTCGACGGATTGTGGGTAGGATTTGCAGGGGGCATTGTCGGCCAGTAGTTGAGCTTTGAATCAAGTCTCCCGCCTCTTTTCTCCTTCCCTCTTCGTCCCATCTATAAAAGAAGGAGCTGGTCTCATCACTCCGGGTTGGACATTATTTGTTTTGCAAGCTCCCTTCTCCTTCTAGCAAAGGGATCTGTGGGGTTCAGGCCTTCTATCAAAATTGCATTACGTTTCTGCCTCTTGGCTACTTTGTAATGGACTGTATCAATCTATAGAGCAATAAAACATGTCTGTGGTTGGTTTTAGATCCTTTCTTGTCTTGTTTGCTTTTACTTGGTCTCCTGTTACATATCGGCTATCTCGTGCTTGTTTATTGTATGAATTTTTGTTGGTTTGTGTCTATTAGAAAAATAAGTGTTCATCATTCCTTTGGTGCATCACCTTGTAGTTTAGTTATTGTTTATTTCTTATACCCCTTTCTTATCCTTGTCTCCTTGGCAAGTTTTAGATTAGGTATAGAGATAAATCCTCTGCAAGCTCCCACACATGCACCTGAACAGAGGAATAAGGAACCAACCTTTAATCTGGAGATCTTTTCCATTTTTGCAAGGTCCCACACCTTGGGGAAAGTTCAATGTTATGCAATCACACCAGATGAGTCTGCCTTAGAAAAGTAGATTTTTAGAACTCATTTGGGGGTCTTTGTGATTTTGCATTAACAATACTTAGATGAGCAATGGAAATGGAGCCAATTATGGTGATTGAAATGCAAATTTCGTTCAATTTTTTCTACTTTAAAACACCTTGCAAAAGTTAGAAAATACATTTGAAAACAACATGTAAAACGATTCCTCAACTCCCATAATGAGATGTCATTAGTTGATTATATTTCCTAGTGATATAAAATATCACATCAACCCTTAAAACAACATTAGATGTTTGTTAAATCACTTATCACCTTGTGTTTTTGAGTCGGGTGATTGTTTTGCTTTGTATGGGACAATTTGTTAAAAACTAGAAAAATCATTTTAGTTTTGACTCGTATTGAGAAACTAAAATCTACCACCACAAACCTCTAGAATGTAGCCATGACAATTGCTATCGACAATTTCTATCCCGACCAATCTGTATGACCTTGAACATGGAAGAAAAAAATGCAATTTGAAGTTTGGAACTTGTTAGTTGATGTTTGTCTATGTATTTTATTCATTGTGTTCTCATAATTTGATGGTATGTAATTATGCAAGGATAAACAAGAGACCTCATTTTGTGTTAATTGGGAATGTGAAAGTTATATTTATCTTAGCAAGAATGCATTGTCAAAAATTATAGTGTTATACATTGAATTCCCAAATATGACTATCTAAAATGTCTACAATACAAGAGTTAAATGTTCAAAATCTATAGAAAAACTCCACCGAAAGAGTGTAACCTTCGATCTTCATGTTTTTCGACCACTGTTCGAAATGTCCACTTTGGTCAACTTATAGAATCTAGTCATGCCCAACTTGTATGGTTTTGGATCAATATATCCTCCATCTAATCTTTCAATTTTATATTATTTGTTGTGTCATTGAATCCCTCTAGGTCTTCCATTCCATGATAATTTACCTTCGGAGCCTTGTGTAAGCAGTTAAACTCACCTTATTTGCTAACCTAACATTCTCATGAACTCCTATTACAAACACTAGCACTAAAGGCACCCAAGGCTCCCTAAATCTTACCAAAGCTCATGCACAATCATTAGGGTAACAAACACTACGGGTCTTGAATCATTCTACTAGGTCAAAGAATCAACTTCTCTCACTTGTAAGCACTCAAACATCCTCATCCAAGTATTAACAAGATCTAAACTCAATCTAAGCATCATCAAAGAGGTTCAAATTCCCAAATCATATTTTCATTCATTCATATACACATGCTAGATGGAGAATGACATGTGGTTTAAGGCCTCTTTAGAGTAGTGCCAATGTCAATGGTACAAGGATAACACTTCAACCCAACTAACATTTGTTTTGTAGGATCTCCCACACATGTCTAGGGTTTGAGATCTTACTCGAAATATTTAGAGGGAATCACAACATGAGCAATAACAAGGGTTTGATAGTGAAAAAAATTTCCATATAGATGGTAATCTCATAAAGATATAGAGCGGGATTCGGAGCAAGGTCAAAATCATACAACATGTGTAAAACCATATGAATGGTCTTGACAGATCTGTATGGTCCTACACTAGGTCATTTTCTAGCTATAAATCCACAAATGAAGCACTTACAAATTCATATATCCCAGTTCCAACAATCTACACACCCGAAAATTCCTAAATCCATCTATAATTAGCTAAGTGCACTCATTTTTTTGTGTCTTTTTAGCTCATAACATATTGTATACAACAATTGCAAGAATTAATGCATTGTTATGATATTTATAATTAATGTTGGAAATTAATTAATTAGAATAACCTATTGTAACTCCCTTTACATACATTTTAGTGTGCTTGACTCGCTAATATAATATTGTTAATAAGGGTGTTAAACATTATGCGAATCCGACTCTTGACTTGATATTTGCATTGACCCTAATTGCCCTAGGGATTATTTATGCTCCTCCTTTTTGCTCTTAGTTATATATTTCTCTTTCTACTTTACATCATCATGTCATTGCCTCCAATTTTCTATGGTATTTGACTCAAGCCTAAGGATCCAAACCCCTATGTTAGCATGGAGTATTATCCCTCTAACCAGGTCCATGCCCGTGTTTCGCATATGGGTGAAGATCCCTACATTGATCTTATTTGTCATATGATTGATATTGACTCCACCTATTTGGATATATAATTTGAGGCCACTCCTGTCACCACTAATTTTCCACCATATTTTTTCTCTTCCCCATTAGTTCCCACAATTAATATTGTTAACACAAGATGTAATAAGCAACCACATGTGGAAAATCCACCTTTTCCTCACCCACCTATATCTCGGGTGACCAAGGATAATGTGCCCTCTAAGGGATATGATCTATTAGAATAAATTAATAACACCCCTACTAAGATATTTCTCTTCGGAATACTTCAAAAGCACATGTTTACATGGACATCTTATAAGATAATTTGTGCTCTTTTACCCTAGCTAACAATACTCAACTAACTTCTTTAGATTCTCTCATAGATACCTTTAAGGCACTTGATAAGACTATTATTTTCAATCCATTGATATTACCACTATTTCTAATATGGATACTTTCCTACATCTTTTCATCACTACACACATTCAAGGTTTCTTCATCAAGTGAGTTTTGATCGATAATATTTTTGGCCTCAATGTATGTCCTCGAAATTTCTCACATAAATAGGTATTTCTCCCACCGCAATTAATCATACTATTACTTTGTTGTGAGAGGCTTTAAAAAAATTATGCGATCTACATTAGGAACTATCACTTTGGATCTCCTTGTTAGTCCTAAGATGTTACTTACTACTTTTACATCATAGGTAATATTCTTCATTACAATCTCCTAATGGGCCGCACTTGGGTTTATGATATTGTTGGTGAGAATTTTTTGGGTGGAAAAATTAGGTGTCTCCACCAACGTTCACGGGCTATGCCCCTTTGCATTGAATGGTAAAACTCCCATTATTGAAATTAAACTAATCATAATCCTATCTAAATGTTGTGGGTGGCTAAATTGGCTAGGGATCACACAGAGACACTCCACTAAACTGTGAGAAAGTGATTGTACAGGGTACAAGGGAGGAAATTACAATGATGAGTGGGAAGGAGAGAAATTATGAAAGGAAGATTGCTTCCACGAGTAGGACAATTGCAGATCTCACACCCAGTAAAAAACTGAATAGTTGAACATTTAATATAGAGACACAACAAGCTATCTAGTGAGATGGAAAAACCTAGACACCAAGTTCTTAGATTCATCTACCAAAGATATAAAGCCCTTGCATCACTATGCTTGTAAAGTGCATAAAAGAGAGAAGTGGAAGAAACACAAGATGTTTATAAAAACTATGCTTATTGCATGTCAACGATGAGAGGAAACCATGCATACAAAGTTGCACACATTCATACATATTGGAAAGAAGAAACTCTATTCCTTGATTGAAATTTACACAAGTTGTACAAAGCAAGGGAAAATAAGAAAGTAGAAGAAATTATATCTTTTATTCCATTTGCATTGATACAAATCTCAACAAATACAATTCATAATTGCTATAAAGTGAAAGTCTTCAAAATATTGAATCCTTTGGAATGGAGAGGCCATCCCAATTTATAGCAATGTCAATTGTCCTTTCACCTCCCTCACATGACTCTTCATGTTTCATATTCCACTTGTGACCTTTTGTTTTCCATAAATTAAGTATTTCTCTTATAATTTTGAGAAAATACTTTTACAATTTTAAAATAGGTCACTTAAGTGAATAGGATGAAATACAATGATGAAGCCCAATGAAGAATTAGAAAAGAGAGAGAAAGAAGAGGGAGAAAGAGAGAAGGAGGGTGGGTATGCTTTAGAAGCATGGATGAAGAACACTCTGCCTCGATGTAGATCAACTCTGTTGGTGAATCAATGAAATGCTCCAATGTCATGATGAATTGTGACCTTTGAACATGAGAAAAATCTTCCTAAACAATCCATGAAAAGTTGTCATTCCTTTGAATACCTTTGAACATGTTGCCCCTTGCCGAAGATGATCATAAATGCTCATTTGTACATGATGTACAAATACTTTAAACCGTCAAATCATTGTTAAAAAACATTGTTTGAGATTTCAAGAAGTGAACTCAAGATGCCCCATAGATAATGCTCATAACGATACTTTGCGACGCTGTCATGTTTTGCTGATAAAGATTGCACATGTAATGATGTACTTGCTCGTACACACCAAACAATTAAGTGATGAGCACTGATGAGTACACTGTGATAACAATGAAGAATGATCCTTCCGTGAACTTGAACTTCATGGTATCTGGAGTACTTGCCATATTTGGAAAGAGGGGTTATTATTTTTAGTAAATGGAATTTTACCCTCTTTTCGACCACCATTTAGTGAGTTTAGCATTCTGAGTTACCCATGTGTGTACTGCTCCCTCTGAAACCACTCTTTGTGATGAATTACTATTTATAAATAGTGCCCGAATAGGGAACTTACTATTTTTAGTAAGTGGTCATTTTCACCATTTTGGCCTTTCGCTCAACCATTTTGATTAGCTTTGGTGCACACTTGTCTTTGTTGCAAATGCAACTTATGGTGATGACTTACCAAATATAGCAAGTACCTATGTAGGAAGGATTACTATTTTTAGAAAGTGGGTTTCCGGTCTGGGTTTGTGACAAAAAAAAATTACTTGATATGGGTTTTTTCTCAATAGTGCCCTTCCAAAATTTTAGCTCGGACTAGTTCTTAGATTGTGATATTTTAAATTTCAAAATTTTACCGTGGGGAAACATGGGTTTCTTCACTTGAAAAAAATCCGGGCGTGTTTGTGAAATATTTCACTTGGATCCTCATGGCCTCTAAAAACTAGAATATTTCAAAAAATGGCATGTTGATCCGTGCACATGTTTTTTAGATATGAGCAAATCTTCTTTGCGGGCTTCAAAGTCTCTTTGGGCAAAAACCCCATTTTCGATTGTTTAAAATCTAGATTTTTCGTGTTTCTTGTTTTTTTTACCTCTTCGGATCATGAAGAAGGTGTAGCAATTGAGAGAGCATGAAAATGGATGGTTTATTTAAAATTTGGCAAATCCTAACATTCATGACATGTGGAGGTTTGGGAGTTTGAATGCAAAAATGGCTATCTCCTTGATTTATAACTTTGGCAATGGAAGGAGAGAGGCAGGGGGACATTTTTTTAGCAGCTCATGTACCTTTTTTTTTTTGGTGCAATAGGGACATAAAAATGTGCCTTTCCCTAGCATGACAAGTGGCGAGTGTTGATTTGATGAGAAAAGTGAAGGGGAAACCACATTTAAGCACCCATTAGGGGGCCGAAAAATGGTCATATGAGGGACCTGGAAGCTAAAGGGGGTGGGGCACATTTTATTTTCCCTATTTTCCCCTTTGAAAGATGAAAAAGGTGATAAAAATGTGCCCTAGCCTCACAATGACAAGTGGCATGCATGCGGGAGTTGGTGGAGGAACTGGTCAAATTGGTGAAAGGGGCTTAACATGGTCAGCACGGGGTCATATGGGTGACCAGAAGGATAAATGGGGGAGGGAGCAATTTTTCACACCTCATGTCCCTTTGGAAAGGTGAAATGGGGACATGAAAAAATGCCTTAACCTCAGGTTGACACGTGTCCCATTGGAAATTTGGTTAAGTATCGAAGAGTGTACCTTGAGAGTCGACTTGTGAAGGTCATATCTTGAGCTCTGGATGAGTTTTTAGGGCACTTAATTATATTATTTTACATGAAAAACACCTTTTGAGAAGAATTTTGAGGGTATAAAGTCTTTAATTAGATTGAAACACCTCAAAATTTCTCCTTTTTCTTGGGACCGCTAGTTGTGTGCCAAAAGAATGAGTTGCTTAGAGAAATACATGGGGTTTCAAGATGTCCCAATTTTCCACCATGTAGAGTATTGAAAATTATTTCCATAGATAATTTTTGGGCTTTCAACTCATTATGTATCTCCTAGAATTCTTATTTTAATTTTAGGTCCTCTTTCATGGTGCAGTTCCTTCGAGCCCAAAACTACTTTTCTTTTAGAATTGGCTCCAAAACCTTCAAAACTTCCAAAATCTTCCAAAATAAGTTCCACAACATTTTTAGCTCTTGAATAATCCTCCATATGATGGGTTTTATCCTTTAGATCTACTCTAGGGATGATGCCATAGTCATAGGAATGCAAATGACAACCCTTCCCAAAATGGCTCAAAACTTCATTCTTGAACGCTTTGCTCTCTGAGTTCCTTGAACTATTTTTGTTTCCTAACTCATCTAGGGGATACATGAAAAATTACTTACGATGGAATTTGATGACGGGATAGGGTTGGTACTATGGGTGAACTGACCTTGGGGGTGTCTTGGGAAGGTATGAATTTGAAATTTTTTGATAATGTGGTATGGTTATCCTGTTTTCAAGTGAATTTTGCCCATGCAAAAACACATGACAACAACTAGCTCTAGCTTGGGGAAATGTTGTGAATAGGGAACAACAAGGACATAACATGAGAATCCTAGAATCTCAATTTTCTTCGTGGACCAATGCCTTATCCATTGGGATTTATGGAGTCATTAGAGAGATATGCTACACAACTTCCCTTATTGAACACACACACACACACACACACACACACACACAAACAAACATAAGGGAAACACACGAGAAGGAAAAAAAAACAACACAAAAGAAAAGGGAAATTATATATAGGGGAGGGATATTTATAGATGTGGGAAAAAATATATACATACCTGGCAACGGGGTTGGGAAAGTACACACATCATGCAATAATGGGCTGAAATGTGATCTTTGAAGAACATAAACCATTATATGATCAAACCATGCTCTTGTGATGGATTTTCATGGCTTGAGAAGAAGAAGAGATATCAAGGCTCCACCTTCATACTCATACTGCACTGAAAAAATTCCTACATCTGATGAAAGCTTGGTCACTCTCTCAAAACTCTTGCATCTTGAAGCTTCCTCTTGATGTCCTACGATCACAAGGTGCCATTTCTCCATGTCTTCAGGAGTGGGAAATTTGATCTCTTCATGGATACATTCTTCATCCTTGAATTGAAGCATGGGGACATCTATTGAATCAGCGAGGCACTTGGAGATAGTGAAAACAAACTAATTTCCTTCCCATTTAACAACTTCCCTAGACATCTCACTTTGTTGCTATGAGAATTTTTTTCTAAGATAAAGGCTACGTTATTGAATCGAGTCCCTCATGTTGTAGTATATGAATATGTTCTAGGTACATCGCATCATGGGAAATGGTGAGTGTAATCTGATTTTGAATTATTTTACAAGAATCATGCATACCCTTACTTTGTTGTCCAGAGAAATTGCCATCAATATCCATCTACTTGAAGCTCATCTTGATATCATTCTCAAAATTGTAACCCTCAATTTCTTTATAGAAGCATTCTTTACTCTTGAGTGTATTTTTTTGTATGAAGTCTTGTTCTATATTGGTGGAGCATTCTAAATTGGTGGGAACAAGCTAATCTTGAACACACTCCCAAGAATCTTGCAACTTTTTACTTTTCTCAAACAACTTTATTCTATACAAATCAGCTCAACATTTTCCCCCTATTCTTCTTCCTCTATGGCAGGACATTGTCTTCAATATGAGGAATATTCATAGGATATTAAATAATTCTTCCTTCTTCACTCATGAACTCATGTGAAAGATAAAGATATATGCTTTCACACTCACTCTTATCAACCAAGGCATTGGGAAGGCATCAAATTCATCCATCTATTTTGTCTCAACATCAAACATTGGTGAATCAAAATGAGAAGCAAAAATTGATTCATACTTATCTTGTATTTCCATAGCTTGAGTTAGGAGTTCAAGACTAAGTTAGGGGTATTCAGTTTATTCTATAGCCTTCAAGATGTCTTGTACAAATAACTCTTTTGAGTTCATCATAGGATCATCTTTATTCTCATGGGAAGAGTCTTTATGTGTGCCTCTAGGAGATGGTTGAAAATTTGATCCATCCACATGATTCATTTGAAACATCCTTGTTCACTTCTTTCATGTTTTATGTTGCCCAATATTCACTTTCTTGCAAGCATGGGAATATTTGATTCATGACACCTTTTGATAGGGAGAAGAGGTCCATGATTTGTGGGAAGAGAACTCCTTTAAGCTCAAGATCCATATCATCCTATTCATTAGGATCGTAAGACCACATTGGAGAAACAATATGGGGAGAATTTTCCAACCCCATCTTGATCATTCCTATTATTGAATCTTCTTTCTCATATAAAAAATGAAATTTTTGTACTCACTGTGGTGATCATGTTATGCCCCTTGGGTGAGGGAGTCAATTCCTTAAAGAGGTTATGCTAAATTGATCATCTTGTCTTGGCTTCAAAAGGAAATAGGATTCTTCCGTTTGATCATCCATGATTGAATCAGGAAGAGAATTTGATTCTTTTACTATCTCCATTTCTTTGTTCATCATTTCTACATCACTTGAAGAATCAAAATAGGAGGGAAAATTATCTATGACCATCTTAAATTCATCATCTTTAGTCCATGATGTCAAGTGGCTTTCTTTCACTTCTTCACATATATCCATTTCATCATTAATCAAAAGATCAAAATTTGAAAGGAGATTATTCATGCTTACTTTGAACTGGTCATCTTGTACTTCTTCATCGTTGGTGGAGTCTTTAAAAAGCATTGAATCATCCATCATGCAACAAGAATATTCCTTTCTTGAATATATTACTCCTATAATGGGTTGTGCCTCAAGAGAAAATGAATTGATGAATGGTGATTCCATCTCCATGTCCTTTTCATCATCTTAAAATGTGTTCCTTTGATTTTTCAATGGAGGGTTCAGGATGAATCTTCTTAAAGAGCATCCAAGAATCTTCTGGGGACAAACACCTGATAATGTGACAATCATCGGGGTATTCTTGAGTTTATTCATTGTTGAAAAGACTAAGTTCTTCAAGGTGTTCATACCTTCTTTACAAAGCTAAAGCATACCTCTAAATATCATGATAGGATTTGGGGTCAAAATTTCCTTCTATTATGCTCTAAAGCCTTTCCACATATTCTCTTTTTAGAATTCATTTCTTCATCACCATATACAAGGAAGTCATCTAGAGAGTGAAAGAAGAAGGACAATGTTCTTAATTTTTAGTGAGCTACGTGAGGTTGTAAAAGTCTTCTTCGGTGGATATTGCACCATCATCCTCCATAGGAAAAATATCCTCTTATTTTTCTTCACTATGGAGTGCTTTAAGTTGCTCATACATTTCTTGCAAGGCCTTGGCATATTTTATAACTTTGAGGTAGTTCTAGGGATTATAATCTCCATGTACAATGCTCATGACTCTTTACACGTACTCAGTTTTCAAGGATGCCATCTCATCATTTCCATGTGCAAGGAAAACATCCGAGGGGAGTGAAGTGAAATACATGGTCTGAGATTTTCATTCGATTACGCGAGATTGAAATTGTTACCTTTAGTAGATTGTTCATCTCCATGGATTTCATATAATGTCTTGTACCTCCCTTGCATATTTTTCATCAGTCTCTTGCATTCGGGTTGTCGGCTACAACAATTCCCATTTTCTTTCCTTTAATAAATCTCTTCTCAAAGTGTAACCACCAGGATTTGATGACATGTTCTTCACAAGCAGAAATCTTCCTAATTCTACCTCATATTTCTTTGATATTTAGAGACATGTAACTACTTAAAGAAAGAGACCCTTCTATTGTTCTTGAATTCCCTTCTTTGCAAGAATTGGTTCGAAACCATGTTGATTAACAATATTATTTTCTCGGTCATGTTCTTCTTCTTCTTCTTCATTGTCACTCATTGGTACTTCACTCCAATATAGAAATTTCTTCATTGTGATGTGGGAAATGAATGTGATAGGGATTCATTCCTTAACAAAGTTGCCTTCAAAAATTATTTTCTTTAAAATATGATTTTTTAAAAATACTTTTAAGAAATTTTTTTATTTTTGGGATATTTTTCCTTGGTGCACTTGGGAAAATCTCTCCCCAGCGGAGTCGCCAAAAATTGTTGGTGAGAAAAATTTTCGGTGGAAAATTAGGTGTCTCCACCAACATTCATGGGGCTATGCCCCTTTGCATTGAATGATACAACTCCCATTATTGAAATTAAACTAATCCTAATCCTATCTAAATGTTGTGGGTGGCCAAATTGGCGAGGATCACACAAGGACACTCCATTAAACCCATGGAAAAGTGATTACATGGGGTACAAGGGAGGAAATTATAGTGATGAGGGGGAAGGAGAGAAATTATGAAAGGAATATTACTACCATGAGTAGGAAAATTACAGATATCACACCTAGTAAATGAAATAGTTCAACATTCAATATAGAGGAAAGTATAATGAAGCTATCGAGTAAGATGGAAAAACCCAAACAACAAGTTCTCAGATTCATCTACCAAAGATACAAATATCCTTGCATCACTATGCTTGTAAAGTATCATAAAAGAGAAAGTGGAAGAAATACAAGATGCTTATAATGACTATGCTTATCAGCGTCAATGATGAGAGGAAACCATTTGGAAAGCAGAAACTCTATTCCTTGATTGACATTTACACTAGTTGTACAAAGCAAGGGAAAAGAAGAAAGTGGAAGAAATTATAGCTTTTATTCCTTGTGCATTGATACAAATCTCAACAACTACAATTCACAATTGCTATAGAGTGAAAGTATTCAAAATATGGAATCCTTTGGAATGGAGAGGCCATCCTAATTTATATCAATGTAAATTTTCCTTTCACCTCCCTCATATGACTTCGTGTTTCATTTTCCACTTGTGACATTTTGTTTTCCATAAATTAAGTATTTCTCTTATAATTTTTAGAAAATACTTTTACAATTTTAAAATAGGTCACTTAAGTGAATAGGACAAAATATAATGATGAAGCCCAATGAAGAATTAGAAAGGAGAGAGAAAGAAGAGGGAGAAAGAGAGGAGGGGGGGTATGCTTTGAAACATGGATGATAACACTCCGCCTCTAACGTAGATCAAATCTGTTGGTGAATCGGTGAAATGCTCTAATGTAATGATGAATTGTGACCTTTGAACATGAGAAGAATCTTCCTAAACAATCCTTGAAAAGTTTTCATTCCTTTGAATACCTTTGAACATGTTATCCCTTGTTGATGATGATCACAAACACTCCTTTGTACATGATGTACATATACTTTGAACCATAAAATGAGTGTTTAAAAACATAGTTTGAGATTTCAAGAAGTGAACTCAAGATTCCCCATAGAAAATGCTTATGATGATACTTTGCTGACGATTTGTCATTGTCATGTTTTAAAAAATATTGCACATGGAATGATGTAATTTCTCGTAGACATTGAGCATGTAAGTGATGAGAACTGATGAGTACACTGTAATGACAGTGAAGAATACTCCTTCTGTGAACTTGAACTTCATGGTCTTTGGAGTACTTACTATATTTGGAACAGGGGGTTACTATTTTTAGTAAATGGAAATTTACCCTTTTTTTGATCCCGTTAGTGAGTTTAGCCTTCCAAGTTACCCTTATGTGTATTTGCTCCCTTTAAAACCACTCTTTGTGATGACTTACTATTTATAGCTAGTGCCCGAATAGGGAACTTACTATTTTAGTAAGTGGCCATTTTCACCATTTTCGGCACTGCTTGACCATTTTGATCTTCTGATTATCTTTGGTGCACACCGCGTCTTCACCGCATGATCTTTTTGGTGATGACTTACCAAAAATAACAAGTACATGTGTAGGAAGGCTTACTATATTTTATGGAAAGTGGTTTCTAGCCCTTGGTTTGTAATGAAACAAACTTCCCTAATATGGGTTTTTGCTCAACAATACTCTTCCAAATTTTCAGCTCAAACCGATTACTAGGTTGTGAGATTTTAAATTTCAAAATTTTCCACGGGAAAACAGGGTTTTCTTCATTGCAAAAAAATTAGGGTGTGTCTTAAATGAAATCTTTCCTTGGATCCTCACGGCCCCTCAAAAACTAGAAGATTGCAAAAAATGACATGTTGATTCGTGCATAGGTTTTTTAGATATGAACAAATCTTCTTTGTGGGTTTCAAAGTCTCTTAGGGAAAAAACCCTCATTTTTTTATCATTTTTCTTTGTTTTTACTCTTCAGATCATGGAGAAGGTGTAGCAATGGAGAGAACATGAAAATGCAGATGCAATGTTTAGAGAAAATTTGGCACCATCTTGGCAAAGATGTGGATGTTTGGGAGTTTGAATGCAAGAAATGGCTATCTCCTTGCTTTATAGATTTGACAATGGAAGGAGAGAGGTGGGGCACATTTTTTAGCATCTCATGTCCTTTTTTTGGTGTAATAGGGACGTGAAAACACACCTTGCCCATAGCATGAAAAGTGATGAGTGTTGATTCGATGAGAGAAGTGAAGGGGAAGCCACATTTAAGCACCCGGGGCTAGAAAATGGTCATATGAGGGACCTGGAGGCTAAAAGGGGTGGGGGTGCATTTTCTTGTCCATATTGTCCCCTTTGAAAGGTGCAAAAGGTGCTAAAAAATGTGCCCTAGCCTCATAGTGATAAGTTGTATTCATGTGGGAGTTGGTGGAGGAGCTGTTCAAACTGGTCAAAGGGGCTTAACAGGTGAGCATTGGGTCATATGGGTGACTAGAAGGCTAAAAGGTAGGAGGGCGTAATTTTGTGCACCTCATGTCCCTTTGGAAAGGTGCTGAGGGGACCTAAAAATGTGCCTTAACCTTAGGTTGAAACATGTCCATTTGGAAATTTGGTTAAGTATCGAAGAGTGTACCTTGAGAGCCGACTAATGAAGGTCATATCTTGAGCTCCTAGATATGACCTTCACATATGATTTTGCATGAAGATATCTTTTTCTGGGACCGCCAATGTGCGCTAAAAGTATCTATGAAAATCATTTTCAATACTCTACATGGTTTCAAGATGTCCCATATTTTCCACCATGTAGAGTATTGAAAATTATTTCCATAGATTCTTTTTTGGGCTTGCAACTCATTGTGGAGATCCTAGAATCTTGTTTTTAAGTTCAGGTCCTCTTTATGGTGCGACTCCTTCAGTCCAAAACCTCGCTTTCCTTGAATTGGCCTCCAAACCTCCGAAACTTCCCGAAATCTTCCAAAAATAGTTCCACAACATTTTTAGCTCTTGAATACTCCTCCATGATGGGTTTTATCCTTTAGATACACTTTGGGGATGATGCACTAGTCATAGGAAGGCTGATGATAGCCCTTCCCAAAATGGCTCAAAACTTCATTGTTGAACGCTTTGCTCCAAAAGTTCCTTGAATGATTTTTTCTTCCTAAATCACCTAGGGGATACATGAAAATTACTTAGGGGTCAATTTGATGACAAGATAGGGTTGGTACTATGGGTGAATTGACTGGGGGTGTCTTGGGAAGGTATAACTTTGAATTTTTTTGACATTGTGGTATGGTTGTCTTGTTTTCGGGTGAATTTTGCCCATGCAAAAACACATGAAAACACATATGTAGGTTATCCAATTTAATTTCCAACATTGTATCAAATTTATACACAACGGTATTGAATATGCTTTGTAGAAGTTGACCATGAGCTTTTCGAATATTGCAAAGTCGATATGTCAAATATGCAAATGCCTTATGTCACTCCTCTATTACAACAAATTCCTATGGATAATTTGGACACATATGTTGTTGGTAAAACAAGTCATATATCTGATTCCTCTACACCTCCACTTGTCAAGCCATCTGTAGATGCATTTATTTAAGTTACTCCTTCATCTTCTCTTGATATATTAAAACCATTTGTTACCCCTAACCTTTAAGATAACGTTGTTTTAACATCCTAATGTGATTGATTAATCTAATGATAGTGATAATGATCCCATTACAATTAAAAATGAGAACTTACGTAAAATCAATTTAAATCCAATTGATGAGGCTGAGTTTATGTTTCATTCTCTTTTCATCTCCATTAGACACGGGCATTATCATCTTAAGATTGTTATATATGATAATACTACTACTAATGACCATACTCTCTATCTAGTAATAATAATGATCCAATGCAACATGTAATCAATGCATTGGATACTATTCCAAATATTAATTATATTGCAATAAATTCCCACCTCGATGCAATCGGCAGACACTTTTATCAATATTACCCAATCAAGGTTTCCTTACCTTTCCTTCTAAACGTCATTCTCTACTAAAAAGCTTTCTCAACAATTTGAAATTCCTTTTTGTGACTATCATCACATTTTTGGACATGATACTAATCATCGTTAGGCCTTAATATCCATAATTATTAATCTTGAGGAATGTTGACATATCTCTATTTTTCACGAAACATTATCACCTTTTGAGTAGTCACATTTCGACGATATACCGATATTAGGACAACAAGCACACTTTGACACCTTTAATAGTAGAGGATACATTCATGATAAATATTAGAAACACACACCACTCAATATGAATAAAAACAAGAACATCTATACTTATGAGGTTTTGCATACCTTGGGGTTTACACCATCGATATTACACCTCTTCTCACTTCTACTTATTTGCAAGGTTATACTATGCTCATGATAGTTTTGGCTAGTGCGTTATCACCACTAAGTTTTGGATCACTCTTGGTCCCTAACGTACACCATTGACTTTTGGATAATCTTGGTTACTTTGTAGACACCTAAATCTAACTACGTAGTTTTAATACTAAAATTACACTTCTTATCCTATTTTCTATCATTTCATTATAATTAGCGATTTCTCACTAATTAGCTAACATTCCCCTTCATTTTGGTTAATTAACGACACTCTGTTAATTAACTAGCCTTCCCCATCTTAGATGCCAATTAACGACACTTCGTTAGTTATAATCCTCTTTTAATTAATTAATTAACTATTATTAATTAATTAAGCCTTTTAATCTTCTATTTAATCAATAAACCCTCTTATTGGTTAAATCCCCCTTTCAAACCCTTCAAATTCTACTAATTTCCTTCTAAATCACCTCCAAATGGATTTTTAAGCTTATCTTGGTCTATTAATTAATCCTAGTTGATTAATTAAATCATCTCCAACTCCCATGAGTTGTTAATCCTTTATTAATCTCTTCTAATCATACTTATCCCTTTCTAATTCTACTTTACCTTTATCCCACATTCACTAGGTTGCAAGCTTCTCCCAAATTGGAAAGCTATATAAAGAACCTAGTACACCTTGTCCAAATTTACACCATGTCCTTGTAAGACATATGCATATGATAAGAGCATTTCAATCTTGGAAGGATTATTGATCAAACAACCATTTCTATCTTCTACTTGGCAAAGAGTAGTAAGAGAAGAACCATACATGACAATCAAGCCATATTGGTGAGATCTCTTCCTCTTCCATGGAGAATTTATTTTGATCACATGTAGCTACATTCAACTCACTAAAGGAGTACCTACAATCTAAAGCCCATCAAAACATCAAAGGATGGTTTGCATTTCATGTTTTTAATATTAGATGCATTAGTTAAGATTTTCCTTTTAATGGCTTTATCATGATGTTTGTTAGATTAATTTTTTATTGAGACTACTTGGTGTTAGTTTATATTGATTAGCTTAACTTATTTACACATGCATACATATAGAACACCCAATGGGACACCCCTTTGTCTCACACATTTTCTTTTTTTGGTTAAGTTTATTTTTTCATACTAACCTCTTTTTAATACATGTTGAAATAACTTATGATTCTTAACGTGGTTTGTTGAGTTTGCATGTGTTGAGTCTTTCTTATAGGTATAAAGGAGGTGAAGTGCTTGTCAAAATGGGATCTTGATGAGAAAAATTCAAGCTTTCTCCATGTTTTCATTTTTAGAGCTTCATTTTTCATCATTTTACATGCTAGTTTTGTCAATTTGTTGAAAATGTTAAGTTTTTTTAATCATGAATGTTAGTGTTTAATAGTGTTGATTCTTCTTTGTAGATATTAAGGAGGTGGGTTGCTATCAAAATGGGATCTTGATGAGAAAAAAACAAATTTTCTCCATGTTTTCATTTTTAGAGCTTCATTTTTCATCATTTTACATGCTAGTTTGTCAATTTGTTGAAAATCATAATTTTGAGCATGTATCTTAATGTTTAATAGTGTTGAGTCTTCTTTGCACATATTAAGGAGATGAGTTGATGTAAAAATTGAATCTTGGTGAAAAAATATTAATCTTTTTGCAAATTTTGGGACGTTTTTTTTTTTTTTTTTGAGTACATGTTAAGTGCATACCCATGAGTATAAGAGCATATGTGTAACCTATCTTCTAGGAGGCCATAACTTTTCTCCCGAACTCAAACAAATCCATTTTTTTGCGACGGAAAGGTATTGAAGTGAACTATGAAATGAAAACATAAATTTGGGATTTAGAATTACAGAAAAAATACAATTTCCTTTATTATAAAACTAGTCATTTTCTTTGCATGTTAGATTCATTTTAATTTGATCAACACCACATATGCTCTTCTCTTGTGCTTTCGAGTGACCTTGAGAATCAAAAATGGATATGATTATGGATATTTGTCTAACATTATGGTTATCATTTGTTTAGAAATGGTGTTAGCATTTTAAATATTTGTTGGAAATCTTTTTTTGTTATAAATTCATCGAACCACGTATGCTCTTCTCTTGCACTTTCGAGTGATCTTGAGAATCGAAATGGAAACAATTTTGGATGATTTTCTAAAATTTTGATTGTCATTAGAAATATGGCTAACACTTGATATTTTGATAGTTTTCATGGAAAAACTAATCATTTGAGTTGTCATTTAAAAATCAATTTTTAACACTTAAATGCTTTGATAATGTTTGTTTTTTCCATTTGCTTAAGTTAGATCAAGTGTCATGTATGCTCTTCTCTTACACTTTTGAGCAATCTTGAGAATAAAAAATAAATTTGATCTTCATTTATAACATTTTGGTTTACTTGGAAAAATTCATCATTTAAGTTGTTTAAAAAAATCATCTTTCAAAAGCACTTAATGGTCATTGATTTAAGTTTTTCCATTTCTACTTAGTTGGATCAAACATTGTGTATGATCTTCTCTTGCACTTTTGAGTGATCTTGAAAATAAAAAACAACCTTGATCCTCTTTCTAAACATTGTGGTTTGTATGGAAAACTACTAATCTTTTGAGTATAGGACATTTTTGCTTGTCAAAGAATAAAATCGAGACATTTATTGATACATTGTGTGCAGGTTGCCAAAGGTGTGCAAAACCACATTTTTAATCAAAGATAAAAACACACCATTCATTCACACTATATTTACAAGTTTGGATAAGGGTTAAAACCCATCCTCTTTAAACTGTGGGAAAGTATCTTGACATAAGCCATAAAACTCATTATGAGGATTACCACAGGAACCCCAAAGTAGTCAACACATTGAGGGAACTGGTTGATGAAATGAGAAGTTCCCCATTACCTACTTGACTAGAAAAACCCAGGAGTGCTAAATGTTGTCCATATGAGGCCTCTTTCATTAATTTTATTGTGGGGTAATGGTCCTTTGTTTAGAATTTATTCTAAAAAAGCATACCTCTCTTAGACAAGTTATTGACAAGTGTTGAGAACAAAATCCTAGGAGCCATTTGGCATTGGGGCCAACTTTACCATATCCAAATTCATGAATTTCAAAGAGCCATTACAAAGTAATAATTCCTCGAGTTAAAACCTTATTTTTCAAAACAAGGAAAAATTCCATTGAAGTTGTGCCGTGTATCTTTCATCATGAATCTTACAAAGTAAAACTTTGTCCTAGTTTCTACCTTGTTATCGAACAAGGCGAAACTCTGCCAAAGTTACGTGCCATGTGTATTTTTATCACCAATCATAAATTCCCTTGTTCTTTTTTTGGCATTATTGGTCAAAAGAAAAAAACTCAAAGTGCTACCAAAATTGTGTCCACCACTTTTGCACCCACTTAAATCCATTCCTCTTTGCGATCTTGATTTAAGTGTTGAAAGTGTGTTGGTACGTCTTCAAATTTTGGTAGTTTGTCTTGAAACCAACATTGAGATATCTCAATTATAGAAGAATATCTCACCTTGATCTCAATTTACATTGTTATACTGCTCGCATTATATCAATCCATTTTTGATACTTACATCTTGTTTTCTTAAACTTGATATAAGTGTCCAAATTATATTGTTACATTGCTCGCATTTGTATCATCCATTTTTAGGACTTAAACCTTGTTTGTCCCTTTTAAAATTGATTTAAGTGTATTGAAATTGCATTTGCTTTGTTACTGATTTGTCAAAATCATTTTAACCCCTTTTTAATGCTTAAATCTTGTTTGCTCAAAACTTGATTTAAATATTGAAATTGTGTTGTTACATTATCAAACATTTTTGTCACAATTCAAACAATAGGAAACAATTTCCTTTTTAAACAATTTTCCTTTATCAAAATCCTTTGTCAGACTTCATAGATTTTCCTTGGTGACTTTCATCATACACTTCACATCTTGGAAAAGTTTCTTTTGCAGCCATTACATTTGCTAAATTTTAATCAACCATTTTGACTTTCACACTTGTAACTTGTTTTCCAAACCTTGCTTTGATTGTCAAAATTATGTCATCACAATGTCTATTTTCCTTAGATCCCCTTCAAAAATCACATGAGCATCCCCATATTTACAAAATGTCTATTTTGCCACCATTACTTTATCAAACTTGAATTGATGTGGAACTTCCTTCATTTGAAGGAGTTCAATCATATAATATAGGTCTAGGCATTTGGTCCCAACAATGCCAACCATGACTAACTATCACATGGTTCCTCACACTTATGACAATAGGGAACCTAGGTTTCAGGAATTTTTCCCAAAAATGCCACCATGACTAAACTTCATGGTTCCTCACACTTACACAATAAGGAACCTATCTTTTCCCCACCTTCACATCAAAGATGCCCATCATGATGCTAAACCTCTCGTTTGATTTTTTCCTTCATAGGGAAACCGTTCTATTACCCCTTTGTCCACCTTCATCTCCCGATAATTAGTAGTATGATTATTATGATTACTCTAGTTCATGGTATGATTCCAATTCTCCTAATCATCACAATGAAATATTTCCTTCTAATCTCTTCATCAACCCTATTCTCTATTCTCATTCCTTATTCTAATCCATGTTATTCTTGGTCCCCCTTAGTCTCTTAAGCCTCATCCAATTGAATTTTTTAAGGAATAATCGGTTGCCTTAAATGACATTTCCTCCTCTAATAAGGATTTATGCCACTAAAAATTCTCCCCATCATTCCTCTAATTCAACTCCTAAGTCACGATCCTCCCTTTCTCTATAGGACCCCTTTATCAATTGCCTCAACAATGTCTTCCTCCTTTGAAGATCCATGTGACTCAAAATTCCTCTAATCAATCATCCAAGTCGACCCCCTTTTTCATAATCCATTAAATTTCTACATGATCCTCTTTATCTACCAAATTATGTCATCTTCTAGGCAAACCAATACAACCATATCCAAATCCACATCTAAACCCACTCCTGAGACATCCAAATCTAAATCTACTTCATCTCATCTTCTTCTATCAATCAAAATCCAATCCCTCTTTGGCCCTTGGGTCATTTCGATTATTCCTTATTCTATATTCATCAATCTTCTAAAGATCGATGTTTGTGTCCACGTCAAACCATTCACAAGAAATGATGTGCTAAGATATATTTTTGAAGCAATATCCATTCATTTGTGGACACAATAAGGTCAAACATTCCCATCATATCCATCATCAAACATATTCTAAAATCTTCAACACTTTTGACCCCTTTCTTCCAATCAACCTACTATGGTTGACCAACAATGACCCATACCGATCAATTTATTTTAGAATGAAGAAGGGATCGAAGAATTCATGGGGTATACATGATGACATTCCTCTAGAGGATCATGAGAAAGGATTCTCTTTTGACCTCAATGTGTTCGCGTATTATTATGGGGAAGAGGTTGAAGTCTTTGATCATAAAACAAAGAAAGATCCTAAGATCATCAAACTTGATCCTCCTCTTGTTCTTCCATCTTCTCATTTCCCATTATTTATGGTCAAACCTCCTCAGGTCCATTGCTTATTGGGTCACCACCTATCTTCCATCACCATCTTCTTCTATTTGTCATTACCTCCTGGTAGCCCATTATCCCCATCACTTATTGGGTCACCTCTTGGGCCACCTCCTAAGCCCTTAATATTCTTATTCTATATGTGGGCCACCTCTGATATCCCATCTTTGTCTTCCTTGGGTCACATCCTAGTAGCCCATTATCTTATATATGTGGCTCACCTCTTGGTAGCCCATTATCTTCTATACTTAGGCCATGTCCTAGTAGCCCTTTATCTTCTATTTTTGGGTCACCTCCTAGTAGCCCATTATCTTCTATCCTTGGGCCACATCCTAGTATCCCTTCATCTTCTATCTATGGCTCACCTCCTAGTAGCCCATTCTCTTCCATCCTTGGGCCACATCCTAGTAGCCCTTCATATTCTATTTATGTCTCACCTCCTAGTAGCCCATTCTCTTCAATCCTTGGACCATATCCTCTTCATCCATCATATCATCCTTCTATCAAAAATTGTGGTAAGCCCACCATCATCCCTACCATTCCTATCATCAATCCTAACCATCCAATTTCTTCTCCCACTTCTCGGGATCAAAAAATCACACATTAGCTTGTAGGAAACACAAAAATTTCTTCATCAAGCTAAGATAAAAAATTTGAAGATCTCTAAATATCCAAGCAAATCCAACACCCACAAATCTAAAAATCAAATGCGATTCAATAATGCACACCAACACAACCATCAAGTATGGAAAAAGTGCAAAATCTATGGATAGGGAACTCAAGCCCCACATACAAAATCCATGTTGAAAGATAAGTCACAGTAGTCACTTATCGAGTATGATCTCACCACGATCATCGAGATTGGAGATAATATCACTCTTGATAAGAAAAAACTCCTAGTATCCCTCATTAAAGAAATAAAAAACATTGTTGTTGGATCCTATCACAGGAGTGAAATTTTTGATCCCAACTTCCCAATCATTCATCTTTATCATCTTATCCCTTCATGGGTTTCCCTTTGCAAAACCATCCAAAATACAAAAAACAAAAACATTCAAAACATTAAAAAAAAAAATCAAAGGTAAAAAGATCAAACATTGTAATAAGGTATTTCATACACATGGATGTTCTTTCCTTTCCTTCCATTCATATTCTCTAAATCATCCACCATTTTCATCCCTTCGGATGATCTTTTGGTTGGTCTATTTGTGCTCATTGTGTGACATTTATCTCTATGTATCTGTTTGACCTTGGTCTTTCATCACCTTGGTAAATTAAAGAACAACTAACCTCTTAGAGATCCTCTCACTATCATACATTTAATAAACTTGTTGTGAAGACCTTTGGGTGTATTTGTTGACACTAGCCAATGTCATCATCACAATCACTTCCACATCCTTCCATCAAGCCATCGTGGTTCTTAACCCCTTATCAAAACAATCGAGAGAGCTGAAATATTTTTAAAAGAAAAAAAATCAAAAATAAAAAATCAAAAGCAAAAATATAAACTCTCTTTGGGGTATTTCCATTATCTCTATCGGGGTATGGATGCTTGGATGGTAAGTAGAGAAATGTTGTGACTAGAATCAAATATATCTATTGGGGCTATGGACACCTAACTAGCAGGAGAAATGTACACTCTCCTTCCACCCTCCATTCACAAATCACCTATCAAAATAAATCATTCCTACACATTGGCTAGTTTTTCTTCACTTATTTCCTCTTTCAAATCTTCCTTTAAGAAGTAATTAATTTCCACATGCACACACTAGATCTCGATGAGAAAATGACTAGTATGTTACTAGGTGTTGTTTGGACCTTATTCAGAACTCTTTATTTAGTCTATGTATTGTCTCATGATTTGTACCTTTAGCTCATCACCTTTTCATCACCAATATTCTAGTTACATTTTCCATATCCATCCATAGCATCCACATTGTTATTCTTCTTCATTCAGAACATCCATGTGTATAAGATTTCCTTTTTACCATGTTTGAGGAAACTTTGTCCCTTCTTTCAATAAAAATCTTGTACTTCTTTCTATCATGTGTTTCTTGGCCAACTTGCATTGGGGGCATGTTTGCTCCTTCCTAGCTCTTCATTGGCTTGATTTCATCATCACGTTGAACCTATCCATCTTGGCCTTGATCCAACTTATCTTCTTCTTGTATATATGTGTAAGATTTTCCCCTTGTAAATTCTCACCTCTCGCTAGGGGCATCTTTGCATCTTTGTTTTCCTATACATAGCTTTGGAAAACTTTCAAAAACCCTAAAAATTTAGAAAATCCAAAAACATTGGTCAAACTTCAAAATACAAAAACATTTGGTAAAACTTCAAAATCTAAAAACATTGGTAAAACCTTCAAAAATCCAAAAATTGTTTAAACCTTCAAAAATCCAAAAACATTGGTAAAACATTCAAAAATCTAAAAAATTGGTAAAACATCAAAAATCCAAAAACATTGGTAAAACATTCAAAAATCCAAAACACTAGTAAAACATTCAAAAATCCAAAACATTGGTAAAACAACAAAATCCAAAAGCATTGGTAAAACATAAAAAATCCAAAACATTGGTAAAACTTAAAAATCCAAAAATTGGTAAAGCATAAAAACATCCTAAACATTCATAGGACACAACATCCTCAAACATTGAAAACTATCCTACAAAACATCTTACTTTAGTGTTTTCTTGTTCTAGTGCTCAACATGTAGATCATTTTGATCTTCCTTCATTAACAAAGATGGTTTGCTTGCTATGTTTGTCTTCCCTTGCATATATCATTGTTTGGGGCAGTTTCATAGTGCACATTACTTTTTTCATAGGACTTCTATGTCCTCCGTTTATTCCCCTTGCATGTATCCTTTCTTAGGGCACCATTTTAACCATTGTTATATAACTCAAACATTTGGGAACTGAAGTTGGATAACAAAAACATTAGTGTAACTTTCTTGAATGTTGTTTGTTTGTGCTTATTTATTTATTGGTATTCTTGTTTAATTTCTCGTATTGCATTACTTTATGTATTTTTCTTTGAGTCAGTCCTTTAGTAATGAACAAAAATTAGTATTATGGCTCTTTATGTCATTTTACACTTTTGTTGTATGCTTATATCAAATAAATAGTTACTTCGAGCCTGATGGTACGTCATCTATGTCACAATCTTCCCATTCTCCATCTATCTTCCCATTTCCATTCTAACTAACTTTCTACCTATCATTTTCCAATTCTTCCCCCCTCCTTGCTTCTTCCACTTGAGGCACGGGATCCTACTCTTTTTATTGATTCCAACAATGGCCAACTAGGCCCACTTCAAATCCCCTTCATTACTATGAGTTTTTCTTCCACAAGATATGGGGTAATAGGGATCATTTTCATCCCCCACCCTCCCTTGTTTCTTCCACACATAGAAGCCCAAGATTTATTTTCCAATCAATCACTTTGAACAATGGCTTACCAGGCTCAATTCGAATCTCAGTCATTGAAGTGTCTTATTCTTCTATTGTGATATTTCCTTTCTTCTTTTGAGCATCAATCGACCTCTTCTATCACCCCATCAATACTCAAGGGGGAATCCTCCATCCTACTAATTTTTCTTCCACCCTTACCAAATTTAATTGTCTGTAATTGTCTACTATCTTTGAAATGGCATCACTTGTGCTACACCACATCAAAGAGGGGAAAATGTAGACACCTAAATCTGACTACACAATTTTAATACTAAAATTGCACTTCTTATCCTATTTTCTATCATTTCATTATAATTAGTGATTTCTTGCTAATTAGCTAACATTCCCCTTCATTTCGGTCAATTAACGACACTCCGTTAATTAACTAGCCTTCCCCATCATGGATACCAATTAACGACACTTCCTTCATTATAATCCTCTTTTAATTAATCAATTAAGCATTATTAATTAGTTAAGCCTTCTAATCTTCTATTTAATCAATAAACCTTCTTATTGGTTAAATCCCCCTTTCAAACCCTTGAAATTCTACTAATTTCCTTCTAAATCATCTCCAAATGGATTTTTAAGCTTATCTTGGTCTATTAATTAATTCCTAGTTGATTAATGAAATCATCTCCAACTCCCATGAGTTGCTAATCATTTATTAATTGTAGTATGTTTTTCTTACTAAAACCCTATACGTGCTGGTAAATCACTCGGATAGATCTCGAGCACTCACCCGAAGCATGCAAAGGTATCGGTCCCTCTTTATTCTGAGTCTTACCATAGATTTAACATGAATGTTCATAATAACCAAATCCCAAGATGCATAATCCATTTTATCAATCAGATTCATGAACTCAAAGTGGAAACACACATAATAAAATAAACATACATGTCACATAAAAATTAAGATCGATTCACCATATAATCACCAAGATGTGATACATTAATAACCAATATCTAGCCACAATGAACCGTTATATTATTCCATCAAAATAAAATAGCTGAATACATCATAGTTAACATCACAAATTCCTACACACAAAATCATACCACTAACATAACTCAGAATAATCCGGTGTGATGATCATGATCCCAAAACCATGCAAATCAATACATATATATAGGGGGTGGGGACTTGCCCTTCACTACCCATGCACTTCTCAAAATAGGCTACATGCTAAGAATAGCCATGCACTACTACAAAAGCAACTAGGAAGCATGCAAGCTTCTCCTAATAATAGATCATCTATAATTAACTCTAGTTCTAATCCTATTATTAGCTCCATGCACATGTTCGAACTATAAGTTCTTTCCTCAAAAATAGACTCTTCTTGACTGCCCAATCCTCCTTGCGTGTTGCACACTCCAAGTCTATATTCATCCCCACATGCTGAAAATTCACTAAGTCTTCTCGCCTTCCCACTATGATCCTTGTGCACATCTCCTTCCATGTTCTGCGCGCGTAAAACCTGTTCTCTAGTATGCTTTGATCTCCTACGCATTTCTTTTGTAGCCTATCTCGAATGTTCACATATCACTATATACTTTGATACTTAAACATTTTCTGGTGCCCAACATTACCCCACACTAGGTATGTTATTCGTCCTGGCAACACTCTGCTTGATTGCACAAATAATGATAAAGAATTCTCCAATAACCAAAGAATGAAAGAATATTTATATAGATTGCACCAAAATAATGAAAGAATCCAAGTGCTACTGTGTAAAAGGAGGGGGATTCCTTATTCACTAATGCTTCCAATATTTTCCACCCCTCTAACTCATTGCTTGCTTGAGTAAAGGCATCACCTATAATGGCGAAACCTCTTCAAAAGTCAAATCCTCACCCTTAGCCTTCAACATTTCAACTAGAGTCTCCAACTATTTTCCTGCATCAGTTAGCACATCCATCCTACACGTAACTTTGTGGGTAAAGTTACTTTAACTTATTTTTAATTGAGGCCCTCAATGAATCGATTTCCTTTTGTCTTTCCTCAACTTTTGCCAAGATTCTTGCTCGTTCCACCCTAATTCCTTTGTGCTTGGCCTAGAACTCTTTCAGATCTGCCTCATCTTTTGCAACAAGCAGTCCCACTACATGATCCCTATCTTCAAAATTGTCATAGACAACTTCTTCCATGTGAGCTGTTGCCTTTACCGATTCAATTAATTCATTATATTGTGTAGTGACGGTTTCAATCTAATATTTTTCTTGTTGCTTTTTTCTCGCCAATACATCTTCTACAAACTCCAATGCAAGAGGTGGCTATTGAGGTGTGATTATGCATGTTAAATCCTCCAAATAATGGAAGGAGGTTTCACACTTGCTTTTACTAGAAGGGCCGATCTGGATGCACTGATAAGATTGAATCAGATATACATTCTACCTTTTTATAAGGCATGCATGTCCGCCTTTTTCCTCCCTTAACTCCTATTTTAACTACGTAATAATATTTTCATTTTCCTTTATCTCTCTATCCCTTTCTCTTATCTCTTTATTCTTCTCATCCAACTCCTTTTGCATAACCCTTATCTAGTTGTTCCTATAAAAAAATCTACTACCCATCCTCTATTGATAGTTTGTTGAGTGCATTACACGATTTTTCATATGCCAATTGATGGGAATCAACTATCAAATACATCTCTCTAGAGATTTCTGACTCACGAGTATCTAGTAATGATTGTGCATTCACTTCGAACTCTGGCTCCTTGATATGCAACTTAAGCACCTAAGATAACATCATTCTTGTATGCGGGAGCACATTTTCCTTATCGAAAAGTGACCATAAAAGAGTCAATCCAAAGGTATCGTGCTCTAATACTTGGCGCGCATAACCTTGTTGGGATCTTTAATGTATTGTATTATAGGTCTCTATGGGATGTACCTTGGTATCATATTATTTCCTTGATCACCTTTAGGGAAACCTATAGTAAGGTTTGATTCTCCACCCACGATCCCTTCTTGTCCTTCACCCATTCCTTCCTCTCCACTATGTGCTACTTCATGATCTACTAGGTATTCTATAATCTCCATGACCTCTTTTCCACTCCTCTCTCTAGCTCGGGCTTGGGAGTGCACCTAGCCTCATGTCTTTGTAGGCTGGTTTTGGGTTCTCCTATGTGATCATGTACCAGACCATGCCGATATACTTCCAACATCCACATCCATCACATGTGCATCCTCATAGTATATACCCTGGCCTTCTTCATCCGAATCTTCGATAGCGTACACATGTGGGCTCAACTTCCTCACCTTTAACTTCTTCCTCTTATTTCGACTCTCTGTCTCCTCGCAGTCTAAGCTAGGTATTTGTTATCCATATTTCACCCCCCAGGAAAAATATTGGATTAGCCATGACCTCTTTAGGAAGGAACTAGAGAAAACATGTTTAAATCCTGCAAACAGGTAGCAGAAGGACTCAACAATGGAGTGGCGGGGCTTGCGAAAGACTAAACAACCCTGTGCAAGAAGAAAGAGAAGAAAAACTCACGTTGAGCGAATCGGGCCTTACATCCATTCTACGGGTTACATGTGGACTCGAAATAGAATAGTAGGGTCGGGGAGGAGGAGTAGTGTCTCGAGAGAAGCCAAGAGCAAGAAAAAGGAAGAAATGGTGAAGATCTCAAGACTTCGTGCTCAAAATGATTCGAAGCAGAGTCCAAGAATTGACTAAGTATAGAAGAGGCAATGTTGAAAACCACGTGTCGGAATGGCACTTCTCCAAAGTTGACTCCAAAAGGGGAAGCTCAAATGAGCATCATGCTTCTACGTGTCTAGAGCCCCCAAAAGTTGCATGGCCGCTGAAAAGTCTCCGACTTGGCGGAAGGGGACAAGTGTCGACTTAGTGCAATTCCAAGATGGGAGCTCAAGGTGGAGACTCAAAATTGCACCAGCCCTCCATGTAGAAAATGGTTAACCAAGGTCAAAAGGTAGACATGGTGGGCCTCAAAATAGGCTAAGTATAGAAGTACTAGTGAGGACGGCCACGTGTCGGTCGACGCATCTCCAAAAGTTAATTAAAAGGTGTAGGCTCAAATAAGCACCAGTTCGCCATGTAGCCTAAGGTCCAAAAAGTTAAGAGGGGCCATTGAAAAGTCCAAAACTTGTGGAGGATTCCAAGTGTCAACTCGATGCTCCTTCAAGGAAAATCTTGATCGGGAGTTTCAACGAGAGTAGAGCCTCCACGCATTTGGTCTAAAAAAGGGGGACAAAGTCGGGTTGAATAGTCATGCATGGTGATAGGCTTGCATGGAAGGTGCCAAGTCGACAAACAATGCTAACTCAAGGGCCGAATGGAGAGAGGGTTTTTAGATGAGTGTCGACCACCGCGTGTCCCCGGTCCAATGAATATGCCCATTGAGCAAAGGACTTAGCCAAAAACATAGAAATTGAGCGAGCCAATGGAGGAAACCACGTGTTAGCCCCACACTTTTCCAAAAGAAAAATATAGAGGCCACCCTCAGACATGCACTAGCCAACCACGTGTCCCATATTAAAGAGGGGGCCCATTTTTTCAAATTGGTTTTTGCACCCTTTTATACGGACTGATACAAACTTCGAAGGGGCATATCTTTCGACTCGGGGCTTGAAATATTGCAAATTTGACACCATTGGAAAGATCTCGGCCTCATCTATGCCATGAAGATCTGAAACTTTAAGTTTGGGGAGGTTAGGTAGAAGGAAATGGAGAAAACGTTTTCAGGGCCATTAATGCGGGATCTATCTACCTCAACAACCAGATCAGATTCGATCTAATTCGTCGTTTCCTCCTTCGAGGCACTAAATAAGAAATTGATGTAGTCAAGATAGATTTGGGGGTAGATTTTGTAGGAGGCATTAATAGCAGTGGTTGAGCTTCAACCTACTTTTCCTACTTCTCTCTCTTTCTTCTCTCTGATTGAATCTATAAATGCAAGGTTGGGACTCATTGTAAAGGGTTGGACATTCTTCTGTTTTACAGGCTCCCCTTTTCTTCTGGCAAAGGAACTCGTGGAGTTTCAGACCTCCCCTCGAATGTAATATGTTTCCTACCTTCTGGCTGCTTGTAATGCATTGTATCAATCTGTAGAGCAATAAAATATGTTTGTGATCAATTTTAGATCCTTTCTTGTCTCTTTTTCTTTCATCTGGTCTTTCATTATAGATCTGGTTATCTGTGCTTGGTTATCATATGCATTTTGTTGGTTTGTGTCTATCAAGAAACTAATGTTCATCATTCCTTTGGTGCATCACCTTATAGCTTAGTTTGATTTCTTGCATTCCTTTTATCCCTGCCTCCTTAGTAAAACTTAGATTAGGTTTAGGAATAGGTCCTCTACAAGTTTTCACGCATGCACCTAAACAAAGGAATAGGAACCAACCTTTAATCTAGAGAGTTGTTTCCCATATGCAAAGTCGCACACTTTGGGGAACAACTCAATGTTATGTGAATCACACAAAATGAATCTGCCTTAGAAAATTAGATTTGACGAATCATTTAGGAGTCTTTGTGATTTTGCACTAACAATATTACTCTATGTTTCTTACTCACCGAAGATCTTCCTCTTATAGGTTTCTTCTCACATACATGCTTGTACCTACCTCCTTCTGCTATGATGTTTACCCTATGGGCACACTTGAAACAAGAGATCTATCCTTACCCACCCCTTCAATTCTACTTACGATGAGTCTTTTCACACCCTCATTTCTTTGGTTCAACCTTTTTCCATGCAAAGGGTTATTTAGGATTACTTACATCATCCTCCACAAACGCTCCATCAACAAACCGAGGCCTTAGATAAATATATACTCTTGTTGTCAAGTACTGAGGCCACCGGTAATGTAAGCGCTTTTAAACAAATGTATGCTTTCTGATATATACTTCTCTTCATAGTCACACTTCTTAGGGTAAACAAGTGTTTTTAGCATCTCATGGTGCTCCTTATCCACTTCACTTATGTTAGTGTAGGTTATTATTTATCCTTTTATTTATTTATTAGGATAATTCTTACACTTGTGTTATCCCTACACTTGTTGGGTTAGCTTGCTTAGGTGTACTAGTTGTGTGGAGTTAGCTTACTAGTTGTGTTGAGTTAGTTTCTCAGTTATGTGGAGTTAGCTTACTAGTCTTATGAAATTAACTTAACTACCAAAGATCGATTAGTGGGGTTTCTTCACCATTGATTTAGGTAGTAGTTGCACTTCCCTCCTCCTATATGTACATCTTTCTTATTGAATAATTCAAGTCATTGTATTGTAATGTATTGAGCATTATGGATTATGATGAATTTCCATATATGGTATTTTAGCTCTTCTGTTTTGCAAATCTAATGTGTGTGTTATTATCATCCGAGATCATGGCTTAGAACAATCTTTTTATCATTCCTTCCATGGTATCGAGTTATGGATGATGTAGGCATCCATTTGTAAGTTTTTCTTTGTAAGTAAAGGTTTATTATTTTCATGTATTTGGAATTTGTTAGCAATTTTCTGCAAAGATGCATTTTTATGCAAAACGAAGTGCAATATTGGATTTGGAAGGTGCCAAAACCCTATAATCGACCATGTTTTGAGACAATCAAATATGTATGCGATATGTACCCTTTGGGTGCATTCTTTTATCCATTGGATATAAGCGTGTACCTTCCTGGATGCATTCTTTTACCCTCTAGATATTTCAGTTTTGGATGTAATCTTTTATCTACTAGATGCGAGATCTGTACCTTTAGGTGCATTCTTTTATCCATTGGACATAAGCGTGTACCTTCCAGATGCATTCTTTTACCCTCTAGATATTTCAATTTTGGATGCCGTCTTTTATCCACTAGACACAGATATGTACCCTCTGGGTGCATTCTTTTATCCATTGGATATAAGCGTGTACCTTCGATGCATTCTTTTACCCTCTGGATATTTCAGTTTTGGATGCAATCTTTTATCCACTGGATGCAAATCTATACCCTCTAGGTGCATTCTTTTATCCATTAGATATAAGCGTGTACCTTCTAGATGTATTCTTTTACCCTCTAGATATTTCTGTTTTGGATGTAGTCTTTTATCCACTGGACGTAGATTTATACCCTCTGGGTGCATTCTTTTATCCATTGGATATTGATGTGTACACTCTAGATGTAATGATTTACCCTCTAGGCATTTTAGGTTTTGGGCGTATACTTTTATCCTTTGGTCACAACCCTATATGGTGTGGATGCACTCTTTTACCCTTTGGACATTTGGGTGTCATGTGTACCTTTTAAAAAAAGATCAACATTAAAATATTATTTTAATAACAAAACCTTCTAGAGCTCATAACTTTTGATTTGTAGCTTGGATTAAGGTGATCATTTTTTTGAAATTGTGTATTTTTTCAAGATCTACACATTGGAGACATTTTTAAACACATATTTAGAATTTAAAAGCTACCTTTTCTCATTTTAATGTTTACATGCACTCAATTATAAAGCGCCAAATTTGGGAGGGTATTATAATCACTTGTGGATGTAATTTCGGTTGAGCCCAATGTCCTCAACTTTTGGGTGTTGTATTTTTGTATCTATGGGCGTATGAATTTATCTCTTTTTTTTGTTGAGATATTCGGATCTGTATTTTCAGACTTTATTTTTTGGCATGTTGATAGTCTCTCTTGTGGGGGAGCCATTATGGTGAAGCCCAATGTTAGTTTGTTAGTGTTCGAGTAGTTTATTTTGGCAACTCATACAGATCTATGGTGTCACTCTACCTATTCAATAGTATGGGAGGGTATGGTGTTGATACTTTTCTTTGGGTTTCATGTCCTTGCCTTGTTACCTTGGATTTTCTTAGATCATGGCACTCCTATTTATTTGGATCTTGTGTCCTTGCCTTGTTGCCTTTGTTATTCTTAGATCGTGGCACACCTATTTGTAGTAGTTGATAAAATTATGTTTGGTGTTTTTTTACACTTTCAACATCACTCCATTGACAGTCTCCTTGCATGGAGCTATTCTGGTGAAGCTCAGTGTCAGTTTTTTTGAGTTCTATGATCGAGTAGTGAATTCGCACTCACAAGACACACAAACTTCTTCAACATTGTATGAGTTTTTTTGAGCTAAGCTTCTTAGGATATCTTGCAGTGGGATTTTTCTCTCTCTACTTTGTTATTACTAGTTTTGGGTACCTTGCGATGTCTATTTTTCCTAGTTTTTATACGTGGGTATCTCACTAGGCCTTGTTGCGGGACCCACTTTCTTTTCCACCCACCTAAGCTATGCTTACGGGAGGGTGTTAGTGTAGGTTATTATTTATCCTTTTATTTATTTATTATGATAATTCTTACACTTGTGTTAGCCCTACAATTATTGGGTTAACTTGCTTAGGTGTACTAGTTGTGTGGAGTTAGCTTACTAGTTGTGTTGAGTTAGCTTCTAAATTTTGTGGAGTTAGCTTACTAGTCTTATGGAGTTAACTTAACTACCAATATCAGTTAGTGGAAGTTCTTCACCACTGATTTAGGTAGTAGTTTCACTTCCCTCCTCCTATATGTACATCTTTCTTATTGAATAATTCAAGTCATTGTATTGTAATGTATTGAGCATTATGGATTATGATGGATTTCCATATATGGTATTTTAGTTCTTTTATTTTGTAAATATAATGTGGTGTGTTATTATCATCTCGAGACCACTTCTTAGAATAATCTTCTTATCATTCCTTTTAGATTAGGTCAAATCTCAATTTCGCACCTCCTTAAATCTAGTCATAGCACTCACGAAAGTATTGCACTGTAAACGTAAATGGGAGTTTGCACCATGGAATTTTAGTACCATCAATTAATGTAAACCTCCCAATACAAAATTGTTGATAGATGAAAAACTTAGTAATTCCATCTACAAGAGGAGCCTCATTTGGAATTATCCACTTTGCACCGAATGCATCATGCATCCATTTATATCATTTATCCACACACGCCTTGTATGTTGGAGTCACCAAATCACATGTATACTTGGAAAACCATTTTGCAGGGAGGGATCTTCTACAGGATATTCCCATATCTTGTCTTTTGTCCCATCGGGAACCCCAATCTCAGAGAACACTATCACCAATAAGATGTTTCCAAAAATAATCTTGTCACCGTCACACACAACATCAATGACATCCTCTACTATAAAGGAAGTAATATTATATATAATTCCTTATGATATTTTCTTGCATACATGCAACCATATTTTATTCACTTGTGTCCATCTTTCCTGCCCATTCAGATTTATGAGGAAGCTTGTGACCATCCTTATGATAGGATCATTAAGCTTAACAATATCAAATGTGCACCCTCCTTTCTTATACTCAAACTCCATTGCAATCTTCTTTACCTTGGATCATTGGCTAAGTTGTCATCAAATGAGACCCCAAATTAATCGGACAATGTATTTTTCAATTAATCTGCGTGGTAATGCACATCCTTCGATTACAAAATAGAAATAGTCATCATAGACGCGCGACATCAACCATTGATATAATCTCTTAGGCTTCCTAAAGAATGGAAGATCATATAGCTGCAATAGTCCAACCTTCTCCAACAACCTCTTCCCCTTATCATCATATACCAGCTTATCATTCGGGGTTCTTTCCTCCATCGGTTGAACAAGTTTTGTTGTCATGTTGCACAATCGTCAAATCTATTCGATGATTGTCATTGCTCACGGCCATGCTCCTAACATGAGATACCCACTCTTTTCCCATTAATACTCTATTTGGGTACTACATTTTTGAGTACCATTCTTCTTGGATGTCTATGGTAGGGGTATACTTTTCTTTGCTTTTTCCCTTCTTATTTGGTGATGCAACTACTACTTCTGTGGTTCCATCTCGGTCATGCAAACTCAAAATTTCACCTTGTACCTTGCTCTTCCTTAGTATTCTAAGTATCTATCCACTCACCCTTGCGCAACACTACAATACTTTAGTTCAAACCACCGTCTACCGTGCCCTAATTTTCAAAACTCTATCTAGATAATTCTTGTTTCCTTCCAAATCCACACCACACTATCAATCAGAGGATTATTTCTAATGGAACTCTCTCCTCACATGGCCATGTCCTCCTTCACACTCTATTTCAATATTCTTCAATGCGGCACTCAATTTTTCACCAAATTACTTATGTTTACCCTAGGTCACATTCAATCACTCAAAATTCAACACAAGGTAAGGTAGAAATGAGATTACCCCGACATGCTATTTATAGGTTTTAAAATTTTACCCGCATTCATTACTTTCCAACTACCACCATACGAATGCATTTAATTCATTTTTTCTACTTTTCCTACCTTTTCCATAGTTTCCATTGTGGTTAATGTGTATGTTCATCGCACGCTCCACTGCGCAACCTCGGAACACAAAATACTCATCAGACCTCTTTTTGCTTGCTCCATGCACCAAAGTACATCAACCTCTAGTGCCTTATACTAAGTAGCTACCCATGCCACTACCTACCTTGTATTACACTACATAATCATTCACCATACGTGGATTTTCCTTTGGCATTGTCCTTATTATGACCATTCTCCCTATATTTCAGCAACCAACATCAACATAGACACACACACTCCTTTAGTTCTTAGTCCTTTATGAACCATAACTCTCTCAACTCTCTTCTATGCACCTTTGCTTATAATCCACCCCACAATAATTGTATGGGCAGTCCTCTACACATGTAGTCACATAAATAGTAATCAGCTTCTACAGTGCACACAAACACATTTATGAGAAAAAACACTTTGAAATGAATTGGAAAAACATAACAACGATGAAAGGAAACACATATAAAGAAAATGCATTAAAGGAAATCTAATCTAATTGGCAATACTACCTTATTACAAACACCAAGAAGACTTATTTATAATACGACTTCAACCTACTCCTAGTGAAGTAACCGGCAATAAAGTGTCATCTAACGCTTGTAACTATCAAGTGCTTGATTCCAATATATTTATTCTGATAAAGGGTCCCAACCAATGAACTTTTAGCTTTCCAGGTGGCATGTAAACTTAGAATCATACAGAAGAACCATTTTTCCAACCTCAAATGCCTTATTCTGGATATGTTTGTCATGCCATGCTTTTAGTCATGCTTTTTTGTCTTTTGACTCCACCGAGAAATAACGCACCATTCATCCAACTGCATCAATTTATTTATGCACTCCTCAACAACTTATTCATCATCTTATCCTCTTACATGTGCAATACGTAGGGATGGCATCATGAATTCTATAGGAAATAAAACCTTGATGCCAAACACCAATTGAAAACAAAGGTGGCTTTGTTCAATCTCTTGTAGGTAGTCCTATATGCCCAAAGAATAACACATACTTTATCATCCCAGTCTTTCTTTCTTCCAACATCATAGATCTTTGTCAATGTATGTCTTAGTATCTTGTTGAAAGCCTTAGTGGTACCATTTTCCTATGGGTGATAGGGCATTGTTTTGTGATGTGCCACCATGAACTTAGCCAATAATATAATGATAGTCTCATTTAAAAGTGTGTGCCCCTATCACTTCTCAAGCTCAACGTACATCCATACATGTTGATAATATTTTCCCATAAAAATCCTCGTTGATGTAGCTACCAGTGCAATCCTTTGTAGGTGCACTTCCGCTCACCTTGTAGGATAGTCTATACAAGTTTTAATGTAGCACACGCTAGTCCTATGTGTGGGTGGAGAAATAGGACCCACAAAGTCAATTGCCCATTTTTCAAAAGGTTAAACACTTGCAATAGATCTCAAAGGCATCTCATCTTTGGTTCATGGCTTCTTAAGGTGTTGACAATGATCACATGCCTTGACATACTCCTTGATATCCTTATATAAAATTTCCCACCATAATCCAACCATTAGAATCTTGCACGCGGTGGCATCTCCTGCATAATGAACTCCTACAATTCCACCATGAGCCTATTCCATAATTTCCTCATGCTCATGCTCCACCATACACCACCATAAAACTTCATCACGAATAAGTTTGTACAAGTCACCACTTATCAACTAGTAAGGTGCTGCTCATATTGTAAGTTGCTTCTTCTCTAATGTCTTCATCCCGTTAGGTGCTTATGCATTGCACAAAAAGAACACAATATCTTTTGACTCAATGTGCACGTGATTCAATCTAAATAGTTGTGCATCCAACATTGTGTCGTTAATTCTCTACGCGTTCTCACCAAAATTGATTCTCGACAAATGATTAGGCCCTGAGTTACTTTTTCTTGGTTTGACAAAAATGTGAACTAAAACACTTGAAATAGTAGTATCCACATACAAACGCGCCCTTGTAAAATAGGTTTGTTCACCAAATACTTAAGCGCCATATAATCTATGATGAATATAAATGGTGTAGCCAATGAATATTACCTAAAATTGTGTATCACATAGATCATGGACAAAGCTTCACGCTCAGTAGTTGTATAATTCTGTTCAGTGGGTGTCAACTTCTTTCTTGCAAAACAAATAGGGTGGTCTACAATTCCTTCACCGGGTTGGGCTAACATGAATCCAATCGCCATTCCAAAAGCATCAACGTGGACATGAAACAGTTTTCCCAAGAAGGAAAACATAGAATGGGCGTAGAAGTAAGTCTTTCCTTCAATGTCTCAAACACTAGCTGTTGCGCCTTGCCCCAATAGAATTTTTCCTTAAACTTCAATAGTTCCTCTAGGGCGCGACAATATTTGCATAGCCCTTAATGAATTTCCTGTAATAACCTGTATGACCAAGAAATCCATGTACTTCACTTTTATTGTTAGGTTCTTCCAATCCCAAGATCACAACGACCTTGGATGGATCTACCAACAAGCCTTCTTTACAAATAATATGTCCCAACAAAGTGCCAAAAGGTGTTGTAAAGACACATTTCTTAATATTCAAGGATATGCTTAAATATCTACATCTTTCAAACATAAGTCTCAAATTGTCACAATGATCCTTAACCAGACCATACATTGTCCAATCATCAAGATACACCTATAAAAATTTATGAATGAAGTCTTGAAATGCTTGTACAATAATGCGTGAAAACACTATAGGTGCATTCTTCAGTCCAAAGGGCATAACTATGTATGCAAAAATTTCCCACTCAATGGTGAAAGTTGTCTTCTCCTAATCTTCCTTTGCTATACACACTTGATGATATCCTAAAAAATCCATCAATAAAAGAGTAGATCTTGCACCTGCTACGCCTTCCAGGATCTCCTTAGTAAATGGGGTAGGAAAAGGATCAATAACACATGAAAATTTAATTTTTGTAGTCCACATAAATCCTTATCCTCCCATCCTTTTTAATGCTTATCACCATGGGACTCACCCAATCTAATTCCTCAATGGGCTCAATGATTCTAAATTTCAACATCTTATCAATTTCTTCCTTTACCTTAACGTGTAGATTAGGGTTCATCCTATAAGGCCTCTTCCTAATTGGGTGCGTGCCTTCTTTAAGTTTGATTCGCATCTCACCTAAAGAAGGGTGTACTCCTTTCAATTCATGATAGCCTCTAGGGAATAAGTCCTGAAAGTCATGCAGAAGCTCAATAATATTTTCCACCTCTTGTTCAGACCAATAATCACTAATGATGGATTCCTTAGGTTCTATACGTGTCCCAATGTTGACCTTATTTGTTTTCATAGGCTCATGATACATGCACACCTTCTCATCTACTATGTATATCACCTCGTGCATACCTTTAGTATGGTTAACATCCAAGTTATTGTCCTCATCCTCTTCACCATCTATTAGGCATACCAGCTTACCCTTTTCCTTTCTTCCCAGGCATGAACCATTTCTTCTTCTTTAGTCTCTTCAAGATCAAGGCACACCTCCAAATCTAGTTTTCCTAACATATCCAACTAAATATCCTCACCTTCATGCTATATCCCAAAGTAAGGTGCTCCATAATCCGTAGTGCTTCATTAACTGGAGGTTTAGTAGAAAAGTAATCAAAAGTATGAATCATACCTAAGGTCATCTCTCTCTAATTAACTACCTCCCATGTCAAATTTGCATGGACATACCACACACACACGCAATCCAGTCGAGGGTTGTGTAGAACTTATGTACCCAGAGTGATGGTGGTAAGGCCTCCTGCCCCTCCATCTAGAGTCTCTCACACTTTTAAATGTGGTGTGAAGCAAAATCCTTCCCATGGTATTCACATATCTGTGAAGGTACATTGCTCCTTAGAAACCTAGTAGAAAAGGTGATTCTTAGTTCGTGCCATTATAAAAGGTTGTCCTTGTGCGTAGCCCACCAATGTGTTGTCCCACATAGGGTATAAACCAACATATTTATTTTGCAACTAGTATCCTTCCACTGTGTTTCCATAGTGTGTAAAAATACATCGGGATTTCCTTCCTAAGTGTACCGAGGTACCTGATTATTACTCAAGTGCCTAACCATGTATGGCCTGATCATGTGAGTAACCATATTCTTAACCTCATGTATAATGCAATCTCCTTATCATACTCATGATTATAGGGAGGAAGATTTGTGTGAAGGATCCGCCTCTCACGCTCATATCCCCGTGTACACGTAATTTCTCTCTCAACCACTCTCCTAACATAGGGATGATGTTCTCTTGACGTAACATTATGTAGAATTCCTTCAAATAATTTTTATTTTTATAGAATTTCATCATTCTTAGCTCATTCCAATACGCATGCCTACTCCTTTAAACTCTAAATCTCTCCTTGTAGATTCCTGATTACATCCATAGTCTTTAGATAAACTTCCTTATGATGTTCAACTCTAGGGTACTTTACATTTATCACTTCTTGCTTCATGATAGGCGGCTTATCCTTCGTAGTCTTCGAGTGCACGTAGCCTCAATGTGTGTGGTAACTAACATAGGCTGTAATTTAGAATTCAGTCCAACCTTCGACATCCATTTATCTCCATCCATGTGTTGTATCGTAATCATAACTAGGCCCTTATATTGCTTGTCTTTGTTTACTCATATATTCATACAAATAAGGGCATTCTTAAAATTTATGTTGTTTTCCACACCAGGAGAAAAACACGCATTAAGGGCACTCACGTTGATAATGATCGGGAGATCCAAAAGTAAAACAAGTTCCTCTAGGAAATTCTCCTCGTCCACCACCACGATCGTGGCCTCGGTATCCCCACGAAGTCTCTATTCATGTTATCCCCATTCTGCACCCTTTATTATGCTATTATCTTTGTTCATTAGATTCACTTATGACACTATTCGATGCAAACCAGTTTTAATGGAATCATGTATGTGATCAATTACTCTTGATTAACTATATAGTGAGTATAAGTTTTGTAATTACTATAATACATGGATACATTATTATGAATCGCGTGCTATAAAAGAGGACATCTACTTACATCATGAACTAAAAATGATAAATCTTACATTCCAACAATATGGCACACACCGAGTTACAAGGGAAGCTATCCTTAGTGTGTCCTTCAACCTCACAATCTGTACACCAAATCCCACTGTGCGTCTCATGAGTTGAATTAGTCGAGAGCTTTTCTAATCTGTTTTTCCATAGCTGCAACCTACGATTCAAGAAACAAGATCACACCAAAGTGTCCACACTCCCAAATTCCTTTAAGTGCATAGTTTCCTCTAAAGCATCGTACAGGGTCTACAAAAGTCTTATGAGATAATGCCCTTTTGAAAAGGAGTCAACAACCCCCAAAACCATTGTGCATGTTGACTAGGATGTATGTCATAAGATAAATTTGACAACAAAGTTTTAAACATGCATCATACTCCTGAATGCTTTCTGATAAGTCTTGATTAATGTCCTTAAGCATGTTGATACTCTTCTGTTCAAACTCAGGGATATGGAACTCGACCAAAAATGTATAATGTAAAGCATCATAATCAACTACAGTCAAGTGCATTGTACTTTCTCATCTTACTAACTATGTGCACACCATTAAAGAGTAGTAACAAAATGACTTGCCTTTCTATCTGAAGTGGTGATTCCCTTAGTACACCATAGCAACTCAAACTTGTGTACATGTTTTGCAACATCTTCAATACCTCTATATTGTGGAAAGTAAAGAGAAATCTCATAAAACACCTACTGGGATTGATGTGGAGGTTACTGGGGATGTGGGCCTTGTCCTCCAGATCTGGAACTAGAACTGCCACCAATATTTCCTCCACCACCAAAACCACCTGATCCACTTGATCTTGAGCCTCTTGACCTACCTGAGCCACCTCCTATGGTGGGAACTAGACCAATGAATGTAATTTCCTACATTCGGACAATTGTACTAAACCCGAACTCCAATAGTTTAAGTTGTATTACTTCCAGATGTGTTCTAACATTATGCACACCCATACTCTATCCGGATGAGGTGCCGTAAAATATTCCTCCAATCGGTCCTCCAAACAACAAAGATGTTGTTTCTTGTGATGCCATAGATGTGGTCTCGACATACTTCTATATTTAATAGAAAATGATAACTACTTGAAACCATTAGATTACCTACACTTGCTTGTTTATCAATAGTTACTTCTAGAACTCGAACACCAAGTGCAAGGGATAGGTTGCTAGGTGGGATCATATGTGTGCCCGTGGTCCTTAATATTTCTTCATCGACGTGATTTTATCGAAGCCTAAGGGGATTCTCTACTACGCTTGCCTAAGTGGGGGAGAGCCCGATGCTCGGCTCCACGTCTTCCGTGTGAGTTTCAAATCCTTCACGAGACATCATCCTCTACAACTCCACAGAATCCTCAATATCACACTTCTTCATCAATTCCCTCTCCCATGCCTCATTATGCTTAAGCCACCTTTCCTCTCTTTGAATTTTTGCTATAAGGTTTGCCATCTTTCACCATACCTACCCCCGCCCTCGCGCGTAGTAGGGTATTTTAGCTAGCCATAGGAAGGTGCTATAAGCTCAACACCACCATCAAGATATTAATAGACAAAGGGACACCATGAAGGTAAGATCCTCTTAGTTCATACAAGAATTCAAACTCAACAACTTCCGGACAAGTATATGTAGACACCACATACTCCAAAGTATAACTATACACAACACCAACCCACCAATGATATACAACACACGTCCAAGGTTCATCTACATCAAAAAAGCTGATACTCTTCCTGCGTCCAAGTCCTTGGTCTGTAATACCAACTTTTCTTTGATGCATACGTGGATAACCACTCGTACAACTCTATTGGAAAGCAACAAAAGAATGACTCATAAAGCTCATGATAAAGATGTTCTTCAACCCACTTGTGCGCATTGAAATCAGTTCAGTACTATATCTCTGTGTAAATTGATCTTGTCCATCAATCACCCAATCTTCAATGGACGTAAGAGTCAACCGATACGCCATCATTTTGCAACATCGTGGTAAACTGTTTGAAAAGAGGTCCCAGTAATGAAACCAAAACGTAGTCTACTTTTCTTACCAAAACCCTATATGTGTTGGCACATCACTTAGACAAATATGAGTACTCACTCGAAGTGCACAAAGGTACCAGGTCCCTCTTTATTACAATCTTACCATAAATTTAACATGCATGTTCATAATAACCAAATCCCAAGATGTATAATCCATTTTATCAATCAAATTCATGAACTCAAAGTGGAAACACACATAATAAAATAAACATATAGATCACATAACAATTAGGATCAGATTCACCATATAATCACTAGTAATAGATACATCAAAAACCAATATCCAACCACAACGATCATTAGATTATTTCATCAAAATGGAATAGCTGAATACATCATAGTTACCATCACAAAGTCGTGAGTGCAAAATCATACCAGTAACATAAATGCAGTAATAATCCGGTGTGATGATCATGATCCCAAAACATCTCCTTTCATGGATGTGTGGAATTTATCAATATTTTTCTATGGTTGTGGACCACATCGAGCCTTGTATTCCTTGCATTTATCTTTCGTAGAAAAATCTTTGATTCGGGCGCGAATGGTGGTGCTTTTCCCCTTCTCTACGCATTTTTCTACGGTCATCTTCCCATCAAATTCTTTTCTAGCGTTTGCGGATACGTGGTCACCTCTAATTGGATGCGGTGTGGTGGGTCTTTTTGTGAACTTGTGACTTTTGTTACATTTGCAAAAGGTTGAATTACCCCGTGTCTCTCTGCTGGATCCTGATTGGCTTTTCAAAATTATGAAGTGGCGGAGAAAAATTCTTACTTTGGCCCCATGCAAAGGGACACGTGGCTGTTTTCAAAAGTCAAAGCGGGAGGCGGGTCATCGGAGCACTTTTGGAAATTTGGTTTTATTTCCAAAAGGGATTAAAGTTGTAAAATGAGTCGTGACTCCGGGATGGGAAAAAGTCAAATATCGAGCCCGCATCAAAAGTCAAAGCGGGGAGGCGGATCATCGGGTCACTTTTGGAATTTTGGTTTTGTTGCGGAAAGGCATAAAAGTTATAAAGTGACCCATGGCCATGCGATGCCCAGGAGAAGCCATGTGGAGAGTCATCAAAAGTGGATGGGTGGGCTGAAATGTTTCAAAGTGCCATTTCTCTAAAAGGCACAAAATATAAAAGTTTTCCCCAGACCCGCTTCAGCTAAATCTCTCCCACGTGGATGACTCAAATTCAAAGTTTGTGAAAGCAGGATGAACGAATGTGATATGATGCATCTGGTTTTTCACGCAGTATGGAAATGGCCGAGGTGTTAGAGAAGTGTTATTCCATTTCCCCCTGGGGAAAAATTGGTCAAACACATCTTACGCATAGAAGAATGGAAGGGTTGGCCCAATTGTGTGGACTCACAGTCTGACCCCAAAAAAATGAGTCCGGAAGCGAGTAGAGCTCAACAGGAGAAAAATGGAGAAAGGTAGTGTTCAATCGAGGCCCGAATCAGCTAAGTATAGAAGGACCACAGAAGGTGCCATGTGTCTCTTCGGCACACTTTTGGTATGGTGCACAAAACATGGAGACCCCAAATGTGCAAGCCCTCCACATGTGTCCATGTTGAATTGAAGTATAAGAGTTGGACCTCCAATCCCAATGGTGAAGGCCAAGTTCCAAGCTCGTGAGATAGGTCAAGGAAGCTCATTCATGCGCAACTTCAAAGGAATGGAAAGAGAGACTAACTAGCACAGACTTCCACGTGTCCCAGGTTAAAATCAGGCGGTCCCCAAATGAGTGCCAACCATCACCATGGTCGAATTCTAAGGGGAGGTCAAGGCAAAAGAAAAGTCTAGAATCTGCATGAAGCCTCCATGTGTCCAATCGGTGCTCTTTCAAAAGCAAAGTTCCACAGGGTAGTTCCAAAAAATACACCAACCCTCCACGTGTCTCGACTTTCGGGTAGAAAAGAGGGGGTGCTTAAGACGATGTCAATGTCACCACGTGGCCCCTTGTAAAGGACTTTTGTGAGCATTAAATGCTAACCCCACACCTTCGAGAAGCCATGTCTTTCAACACCCACTCACCAATTAGCGGGAAGGACTTTTCAGAGAGCTCTCGGTGCCTACTACTCACCCACCATTAATGATCTGATCTATCATTTTCAAGGCTCTCTCACCTATCACCATGGAAACATAAAATATTATTTTCAGTAGGATTTGATGGTTGAGAATCTAGAAAACATCTTTCACACCATTAATACGTGATCTAATTGCTTCAACCAGATCAGATTTGATCCGATCTTCCATCCTTCCTTCTCTGACACACCAAACAGACATGTAAACAGACTTGATAGATTGTAGGTGGATTTGCAGGGGCATTGATGGTTGGTGGTTGAGCTTCCAAATCAGATTTCTTTCCTTCTCTTCTTCTCCTCTCTTTGCTTCATCTATAAATGTAAGAGCTTGGCTCATTACGCATTTTGGACTCTGATACTTTTGAAGTGTAAATAGAATCAAAAGCAATCAATACAATAATTTCCCCTTTCTCTCTATCTTATCTATTGTCTCTTCTTGCTTACCTAAAATCTGTGGATCATTTATCTTCTGTAATAAGAAACTTTGTGTTCTTATTGATATGATTTCTAGAACTTTGTGTCTATGGAATGATATCTTATGTTGTGAATGAGAATGATTATGTTTCAGTATCACCTTTTCTCAGTACGTATAAGGTTATACTCTACTATCTATATTTCCTGAAAGTACTATTATATTCTGCTCTTTCCTTTCTTCAGTTCTTCCATTCATTTGTATTGATAAGCTATTTTGGTAAAAATCATTTCAAGATGTCAAGTCCAACCTTAAGATGAAAGTTGTACATTTGTATATAAGCTTTGTTGCTTTCTTTCAATAAGGGAACCTCTCCCATAAAGAGGAGGGACTTGTTGTCCCCTGATTGTGGTTTTGTTAAAGTACCATTTTAAAACCCAACAATTTTTGGTGACTCCATTGGGGATTTCATTTCAACGTATCCCTTTCTAAAACAACTTCAAGATCATTTTTTCGGTTCTAGGACTCTACGATATACATGTGGGAAGAAAGCTCTCGGGGTTGAAGATTCTCATTTTCAACTTCTAGAGAAACAAAACTTCTCTCTTCTTCCAACAAGAAGGAATAGAGGAACTCATTCTACAAGCACACCTCTTGTTAAAGATAAAAATTCCAAGAATACATTCCTCCAGAACAACTCAGCCCTAATCTTCTTGCTCTGATACTTGTTGGTGTTTCAGTTCCCCTTCAGAAAATCTTCCCATAGATGGCAACACCTCTACCTTGGGGACAATGGATTGGGCCTCTTGCTCTTCCTCAACCATTACATGAGTTACCCAGGAGTAGTAGGAAAGGTTTTCCTAAATTCTGAGGTGATGGGAAGGTACACCCAGATGAACACATTGCAGCCTTCAGCGTTGCATGTGGGATTCTTGGGATTGAGCATGAAGATGTTTCTATCAAGCTCTTTGTAGAAACATTGCAGGATAATGTTGTTGATTGGTTCTATCATCTTCTTGTTGGGTCAATTACTGATTGGACCACCTTGACAACTCAGTTTGAGCAATGTTTCAAACCTGTTGAAGATGTGCATGCTCTCTTGGCTCAAATTTCTCATATCAAGAAGGAACCACATGAGCCCATGAGAGAATTTGTGGCCAAATTCAACAAGCTCATTCATAAAATTCCACAGAACACTCATCCTATGTAGATCAAATCCAAAAATGCTTCTTCCTCAATGCTCAGTTACCTAAAGTAAGCTATGCACTAAGGAGAGCTAACCTTGCAACTTTGGATGTTGATCAACATTTGGCTATCGAGTGTTGAGGATGATTTAATCATGTCTAGTAAATTGAAAAGAGAACCCTCCAAGTCTAAAGCATCCTCCTCTTCCTCTCCTGAGCCAATTCAGATCAGTTAGTGCAGAAGTTGGCAAATGATCTCATTGCCATCAAAAAGCAATTGGCTCAACATACTCCTTATCAAGATATTCCAAGAAGGAATTTTCAGCCTAGGAACCAGTTACCTCCTTCTCAAAATAAATTGGCTATTGAAGGCCCACCTATCAAGGTTCTAGTCAATGCAACTTGTGAAGTTCAAGAACCTGATGATGAGGAGTTTAATGAACTCTATGAAGAACCAAAAGAAGAGGTTGATGAAGAACTGGAAGAGCTTGGTGGATCTCAAGTTCATTTCCTTACCACTAAAGGTATGGATGATGAAGATGAATATGATGAAAGAGTGGTAGAGATGAATAGTGAGTCATATGTTGTTATGACTCGGGAGAAAACAAATAGAAAAGAAAAAGTGATGCAGCCTACTAAGAAATCCAAGGAGTTTCCTATAACTATTCTAGTGGTTGCAAGAAGAGGAGCTCCTATTCCCACTTGCCTCCACGCAAAAGGTGAGTAATGCTAATCCTCCTCCTTCTACCTCTGTTTCCAAAACTTCTTGTCCTTCAATTCCTAAAGTTGATAAATCAAAAGTTTCTCTTGTTCCTAGTAGTGATGCCCCATCCACCTCCGGGTCTTTTGATATCATTGATCACCTCAAAAAGACCAAAATCCAAATTTCAGAGGCAGAGTTTTACCAAACCCATCCAAAATCCTTTGCTAAAATGGTAAACTTTGTCAATTCCAAATCCAAAGCCTCATCCAATACTTCTAAAGGTATTTTTCCCACTCCCTCTTCCTCACCTCAACCAAGCCTTGTGGCTGCAGTCACTTCCCCTAATGAGAAAATTGAACCATTCTATGTGACTCTCCTCATAGCTGGCCATAAACTCAGTAATTGTGTTATAGACTTAGGAGCATCAGACAATGTAATGCCTACAAAAGTAGCTCATGCTTTGGGCCTGACTCTAACACGTACCTTTGGTTCCTTGCTATTCCATGGAGAGTAGAGAAGTGCCTTTGGTTGGAAGGATTAAAGATGCACAAGTAGCCTTTGCTTGCTTTTCCAGAGAAAAGGGTTACAACCACTATTTTGGTTGTTGATATTCCTCCCTCATATGGTATGTTGCTGAGTAGGAATTTTTGTAAAGAGGTAGGAGGTGAAATTTAGATGGACTGGTCACATGCTTTGATCCTGTCAATGGAAAAATAAGAAAGTTGTTACTAAAAAAAAACTGAGTATATTGTGCAAAATATTGATGATCCAAAAGCACAAATACTCTATGAAGATATAGGGCATGAAACTATATGATCATGTCATAGGATGAGGCAAGTCTTCCTAAGGGAGTGATTCATGATCCCAATGGCATTTGGACTTTGGAGTTTGATGGAAGCTGCTCTTCAGCTGGTTCTAGAGCTGGTGTGGTGTTAATCTCTCTAGAAGGGAAGATTCATCCATTTTCTTTCAAGCTTCATTTTGAAAATACAAATAATACATAGCTGAGTATGAGGCTCTCATCCTTGGGTTGAGCATGGCAAAATAAATAGGAGTAAAGAATCTTTGTGCTCGTGGTGATGCAGAGTTGATTGTGAAATAGGTAAGGGATCTTTACCAAGTCAAGAATAGGAGATTGAAACATTATAGAAATATTGTTTGGGATTCCATTGAATTCCTTGATGCTTTCTCAATTGAAGTTGTGCCAAGAGAAAAGAATACTAGAGCTGATTCTCTAGTTGTCTCAGGATCTTTGTTGATTCCTCATCCAGATTTCTCTCAAGAGAAATTTACCATTGAAATGATTCATAGGCCTAGTGTGCCGGATAATGCAAGCAACTGGCAGGTTTTCAATGATGATCAACACTTTCTCTCTTTCTTGGAGCTTAAAGATAACTTCAATCAGTTATATTTTGAAGGAAGTGAAACTCTGCCTAGAGAATATGTGCCCTCTAATGAGGAAGATATCAAGGAAGAGATGGATCAGGATGGTTGTATTAAGTTGAAGGGTAACAAGATTCCCAAAGGACTGGTGAGTCTAGAAGATTTGTTTGACAAACATGATAGGTTCATCAAATTTGAAGCTTCTCAAGGGACTCGACAATCTGTTGAGTATGAGAAGGTCAATATTGGAAGCAATGATGAACCCAGGGTGGTGAATATTGGAAAATGTTGCACTCAAGAAGAGAAAAAGAAAGCAAGTAAACCTATTAAAAAAGTATGCTGATGTTCTTGCCTATTCATATGAAGATCTTAAGGCTTTTCAACCAAAGGAGATGCAACACTATATCCCTCTAAAACCTAGGATCAAACCTTTCAAGAAGAAACAAAGGCAGTACAATCCTAAGGTTGTTGATACTATTTTTCAAGAGATCCAGAAGTTACTAAAAGCCAAGATTATTTTCCCTATACATCATTCAACATGGATTGCCAACATTGTGCCTGTCAGAAAGAAGAATGGCGAGATTCACATCTATGTAGATTTCAAGAATTTGAATCAGGCCTCTCTAAAAGACAACTATCCACTCCCCATGATGGATCAAGTTTTGCAAGTTGTCTCAGGCTCTGAGATGTTGTCTATGCTAGATGGATTCTCTGGATACAATCAAGTGGAAGTCAGTACCCCAGATCAACACAAGACTACTTTTACTACCCCTTGGGGCACCTTTTCCTACAAGAGAATGCCATTTGGTCTTATCAATGTTGGTGCCACTTTCCAGAGGGAAATGGATTTAGCTTTTGGTAGTCTAAAGGGAAAGTGTATTGTTGTGTACCTTGATGATTTGACTATTTTTTCCAAAACAAGGGCAGATCATCTTCAACATCTGGAAATAGTTCTTCAAAAATGTAGAGAACATGGAGTTTCCCTCAATCCTAAGAAGTCTGTCTTTTGTGTTACTGAAGGCAAGTTGTTGGGGCATATTGTTTCCAAAGAAGGGATCAAGATAGATCCAGAAAGAGTTCAAGCAATCCAACAGATTCCTCTTCCCACAAGCAAAAAAAGGTGTTCACTCTTTCTTTGGCAAGATAAATTTCTGAGGAGATTCATTCCAGATTTTGCAGAACTGACTATGAGTGTTGCTCACATGATGAAAGGAAAGAAAAAATTTGGTTGGAATTCCAAAGGTAAAGAAGCATTTGAAGGTATCAAGAAAGCCATTGCTAGAACCCCCATCTTAGCATGTCTTGATTTCAACAAAGATTTTATTATCTATTGCTATGCTACAGAGAGTACCTTGGCTGTTTGTGCTAACTCAAAAAAATTCTAAGGATCATGAACTTCCAATTTCCTTCATGAGCTATGTTCTGAAAGCTCATGAATTGAAATATACTATGATGGAGAAACATGCTTTTGCAGTGGTCAAAGTTGTCAAGTAGTTTCATTTTTATATTCTTAATTCTCACTCTGTTGTGCTTGTACTTGATACAACCATCAAGTCTATTCTTACACAACAGAGTTTGGAACTAAGAGAGGAATTGGGTAGAAAAATCCAAGAATATGACCTTGATATCAAGCCAACTAAGCTAGTTCAGGGTAAAGGCTTATGTGAGCTTATTGCTGAAGGAGTTGATGTAGAATTGTCCAAAGAAGTAGTTGATGTTCCTGTTGTCCTCTTCCTCAGTTCAACAGATGAATGGTATGTTGGTATTGCACATTTTCTTACTTATGGAGAGTGTCCATCCCACTTGAGTGCCAAGGAAAAGAGAGCTATTAAGCTAAGGTCTGCACAATATGTATTATGGGAAAATGCTTTATTCAAGTGAGGCATAGATGGAAGATTCCTTAAATGTGTGGACAAAGAGCAACAAAAGAAGTTGTTTTCATCTTTTCATGATCAAGCTTGTGGAGGGCATTTCTCTTTTTTGTCACTACCCATAAGATCCTTTGTGCAAGGTACTATTGGCCTACATTGTTTAGAGATGCATCAAAATGGGTAGGTAAGTGTGAAGCCTATCAAAATTTTGTTGGGAGACCTAAGTTGGCTGCTTTACCACTCAAACCAGTAGTGATTGATGAGCCTTTTCAACAGTGGGGATTGGATTTCATTGGAACTCTTAACCCACCTTCCAGTGTTGGACATACTCACGTGCTAACTACTACAAATTACTTCACAAAGTGGGTAGAGGTTATTCCAGTCAAAAGCACTACTTTTGAGGTGGTGTGTAATTTCATCAAAGAGAACATCTTGATAAGGTTTGGGGTACCAAACAAGATTGTGACTGATAATGCTTCCAATTTTTCTTCTTCTGAGATGATGGATTTCTGCTATGGCTATGGAATTTCCCTTGCTCATTCTTCAGATTATTATCCTCAAGGGAATGGACAAGTAGAATCAACAAATAAGAATCTGGTAACCATCATTCGGAAGCTTGTCAATGACTCTCAAAGGAATTGGCACAAGAAGCTCTATGATGCTCTCTGGGTAGATAGAATTACACCCAAAAGAGCAATTGGGATGTCTCCATTCCAGGTGGTGTATGGTGTTGAAGCTCAGCTACCAGTAATAGTGGAATTTCCAGCCTTGCACTTAATGAAGGCTATTGAAGATACAAGTTTCACCAGTTCCTTGGACAAGAGGATCATGTATCTCTAGAAGTTGGATGAAGACAGGTTGCAAGTTTTTGATAGAATCTCAGCTCATCAACTAAAGGTGAAAGCTTTGTTTGACAAGAAAGCTAGACCCAAGATATTTTCAAGTGGGAGACATTGTTCTACTGTGGGACAAAAGACATGAACCTCGAGGAAGCCATGGTAAGTTTGATTCTCTTTGGCTTGGTCCTTTCAAAATCAGGCACTTTGCTAGAGAAAACTCTTTCTATTTGGATTATATGGATGGATCTCCTCTCCCACTTCCTTATAGTGGGTAGTATTTGAAGTTGTTCAAGTCCTAGGTGACTAGGCATTCCTTCTATATATTATGTATAGTGTTTTGTTTTTGGTCTTTCCTTTTTGGTTTGTTTCTTTTCCCATTGCGTGTGTGTTGTCTTCTTGTATTGGTTTTGCCTTTGACTCTATTTTCCCAATGGAAAAGGCACTGGTCTACCTTCCTAGAGTTTTTCTTGGATTCTTGTCTTGCCTCATTCCTTTGTCCAAGTCAAGTCATCCCCAAAAAGAGCTAATTATTGTCACCTCCCTAAAATTCCCCTCTTGTGAAAGATGAATTTGTAGGTCCCAAGTGTTGGTACTCGGTTTTTAATCCCACCAGTTCCATTTAAAATTCCTCAGTCTGTGCATTTTGGAACATTTTTCTATCTCCTTTCATGGATGCGTGTGGAATTTATCAATCTTTTTCTATGGTTGTGGACCACGTCGAGCCTTGTATTCCTTGCATTTATCTTTCTGCAGGAAAAATCTTTGATTTGGGTGTGAATGGTGGCACTTTTCCCCTTCTCTGCATTTTTCTACAGGTCATCTTCCCATCAAATTATTTTCCAGCATCTGTGGATACATGGTCACCTCTAATTGGATGCGGTGTGGTGGGTCTTTTTGTGAACTTGTGAATTTTGTTACATTTGTAAAAAGGTTGAATTACCCCATGTCTCCGCTTAGATCCTGATTGGCTTTTTGAAATTATGAAGTGGTGGAGAAAAAATTCTTACTTTGGCCCCAAAAAGGACACGTGGCTATTTTCAAAAGTCAAAGTGGGGAGGTGGGTCATCGAGAGCACTTTTGGAAATTTGGTTTTATTTCCAAAAGGGATTAAAGTTGTAAAATGAGTCGTGACTCCACGGGACAGGAAAAAAGTCAAATATCGAGCCCGCATCAAAAGTCAAAGTGGGGGCGGGTCATCGGTCACTTTTGGAATTTTGGTTTTGTTGTGGAAAGGCATAAAAGTTATAAAGTGACCCAAACCACGCCGATGCCCCTAGGAGAAGCCACGTGGAGAGCCCATATCAAAAGTGGATGGGCGGGCCGAAATGTTCCAAAGTGCCATTTCTCTAAAAGGCACAAAATATAAAAGTTTTCCCCAGACCCGCTTCAGCTAAATCTCTCCCACATGGATGACTCAAATTCAAAGTTTGTGAAAGCAGGATGAACGAATGTGATATGATGCATCTATTTTTTCCACCAGGCATGGAAATGACCAAGGCATTAGAGAAGTGTTATCCTAATCCCCACCCTCAGGAAAAATTTGTCAAACTGCATCTTGCACAGAAGAAAGAAGGGGTCGGCCCATTGCATGGACTCACGATGACCCCAAAAAAGGTGAATGTTCTGGAGTGAGTAGAGCTCAAGGGAGAAAAATGGAGAAAGGTAGTGTTCAATTGAGGCCCAAATCAGCTAAGTATAGAAGGACCACGAAAGGTGCCATGTGTCTCTTCAACACACTTTTGGTATGGTGCACAAACGCGAGACCCCAAACTGTGTGCGAGCCCTCCACGTGGTCGAGTCCAAAAGTTTAAAAATCGGCTAAGTATAAGAGGCAGAAAACCTCCATGCATCCTAATGGTGCACCTCCAAAGGCTCCTAAGTGTGCATAATCTCCAATTGCCTCATCGGTGTAACTTCAAAGGAAGAGACCCTAAAACTTCCTCCACGTGTCTCGGCCTCGACGGTAATGTATCTTCAAATGGGAGGGACTTAAAATCCGATACAAAGGAAATAAGCGAGCGCCACGGATGATGCCACGTGTCGAAAACTCCAAGGGGAGTAAAGAGGGGGGGGAAATCTTAAGATGCGTGAGGTCACCACGTGGCCCACGTATGGAATCAATTCTTTTCAAATATTAAAGTTCCCATTAAATTCCAATGCACCCACCCCGTGCCTTCTAGCCCTCCATGTCTTTGTCGGGAAGAATGTCTCCGCCTTGAGTGAGGGGAAAGGACTTTTGGAGAGCTCCCGGCACTGCTTACTCTCACCCGCCACCATTAATGATCTAGTCTACCATTTTTGAGGTTATCAAGTCTCTCACCTATCGCCATGGAAACATAAAATATTATTTTCAGTAGGATTTGATGGTTGGGAATCTAGAAAACATCTTTCATGCCATTAATACGTGATCTGATTGCTTCAACTAGATCAGATTTGATCTGATCTTCCATCCTTCCTTCTCCAATGCACCAAATAGACATGCAGAACCAAACTTGATAGATTGTAGGTGGATTTGCAGGGGCATTGATGGTTAGTGGTTGAGCTTCCAAATCAGATTTCTTTCCTTCTCTTCTTCTCCTCTTCGCTTCATCTATAAATGTAAGAGCTTGGCTCATTGTAGTTGTTGGACTCTGATACTTTTGAAGTGTAAATAAAATCAAAAGCAATCAATACAAAAGAATTTCCCCTTTCTCTCTATCTTATCTATTGTCTCTTCTTGCTTTCCTGAAATCATGTGGATCATTTATCTTCTATAATAAGAAACTTTGTGTTCTTATTGATATGATTTCTAGAACTTTGTGTCTATGGAATGATATCTTATGCTATGAATGAGAATGATTTTATTTTGTATCACCTTTTCTTAATACGTATAAGGTTATACTCTGCTATCTATATTTCTTAAAAGTACTATTATATTCTGCTCTTTCCTTTCTTCAATTCTTCCATTCATTTGTATTGATAAGCTATTTTGGTAAAAATCATTTCAAGATGTTAGAAGTCCAACCTTAAGATGAAAGTTCAAATTTACCCTATGTCCTTGTAAGACATATGCATATGATAAGAGAATTTCAATCTTGGAAGGCTTATTAATCAAACAACCATTTCTATCTTCAACTTGGAAAAGAGTAGTAAGAGAAGAACCATACATTGAAATTAAGCCATATCAGTGAGATCTCTTCCTATTCCACGAGAAATTTCCTTTAATGTCACATAGCTATGTTCACTCACTAAAGGAGTACCTATAATCTAAAGCCCATCAAAACATCAAAGGATGGTTTGAATTTCATGTTTTTAATAATAGATGCATTAGTTCGATTTACCTTTTAATGGCTTTATCATGATGTTTATGTTAGATTAGCTTTGCTATTGGAACTATTTGGATTTAGTTTCTATTAATTAGCTTAGCTTCTTTATCATGCATATAGTTATGATGTATATTTGGAACTTTCAATGAACATAACACTAATATCACCTTTCCCTACTCATTGGCATTGTTATTATTCACAATAAAAATTTATCGATTATCCACCTAATATGACACACTAGACTTATGATATGATGGTACAAGGACCTCCTTACAATGATAAAGAATGAATTATGGAATGAAATCACTTCCATGAAATTGGTTTCTTCATTGCATTTCACTTTAGTAAGCTTCACAACATGGTTGACCCAAGGCTTATCGAGTTTGACCTCGAAGCTGATGATGTTCTTGAAAAAAATTGGTAGATCTTGTATTACCCCTCTCCTTATACATATTCAAACATTAAAAATGTGAAAACACCGACATTTTTACAAAATAAAAAACTTCATATATTTATAAAAAACAAAATTGGGAAATATACATGTAGCTTGAGTTGTTAGCAATTTACGTTAGACATGTTATTTGTCACTTTGATTTGATAGATAACACATCTCTTTACTCTTTACACACATGTGTTCATGCAATATATTGAGCTTGATGTAAGACATACACATATTCGTACACGATTACATGTGTTGGCATGCCCTTCACCTAGACCTCTTATACATCTTGGGGATCTATTACACACTATACACATGTGTTATTATTTCATTATAAATCATTTCTAATTCCTCATTAATTTTAACCCTCAATTAAAATTTAAGTCAATTTAATTAGGTTTTGGATTAGATTAGAGTTGAATACTAATCTTACAAAGATGTTACAATAGAAATAATAACTTATATTTGTAACTCAAATTACCTATAAAGAATATAACATATACCAATAAACCTAACATGCAATTGAAAGATTAAAATGGATGTATAGAGGTAGTTAGCTGATTATAGATGAATTTTGGAGAGATTTGGGTTGTACACTTCTTGAAATAGGTGATTTTAACTGAATGACCTTCAAAAATGGAATTGTGATTGTGAATCCACCTTAGACAAGGTCGTACCTTATTATTAATCTTTACTGTAGTATGGTTCTAACCACACTATACAATCTTGGACTTACTTTAAATTGGTTTATGTAACTTTCTGTGGTGATTTTGTTCCTAGATTTGTTTTTTATTGTCAAACCCTAGTTGTTGCACATGTAACAAGGCTCTATGTATGGATTGGTCATCATCTTAAACCCTAACCATGGATGAATATTCCTACAAAATAAATATTAAAAATGTTTTGGGCACCCCATAGACTATAGATGTTGGCACTACTCCAAAGATACCTCAAACCACACGTCATTCTCCAACTAGCATGTGATATCTAGACAGATTAATGAAATTTGACATTTGCATTGTTTATCCTTGGTTTGACTTGGCTCTTGCTAAATCAATCGGCAGAGGATGTCCGAGTGATTGTGAGAGATAGATATGGTTATCTTGACCTAGTTTTTATATTCATATATGATGTGGGTGCTACCTTAATGAATTCAAATGTGACAGTGCAAGATTTAGGGAGCTTTGGATACCTTTTGTAAGTGTATGAAGTGAATGCTCTATTATCTTGCCTTAGGAGTTCTAGAGTAGGAAATGAGATAGTGTTTACTTGCTTATATAGTGTTTCATAGATGATTTATCTAAGAAAGGATGACCCATATGAAGTATAAGACCCAACGAAAGATTAATTTGAAAGTGTAGTTGGAATACATATCGGTCCAAGACCAAACATATTTGTAAGGATCGGATATAAATTCCAAACCAAATTATACGACCTTGACGGGAGTATAAAATATGACAAAATGAAGTTTGAAGCTAATAAAATGATGTTTTTCTATTGATTTTATGCATTGTATTCTTAGAACGTGTTAACATGTCAGTGTGGAAGGATAAAAAAGCTAAAAATGGACCTCGAAAAGTGCCAAGTGGGAATGGAGAATTTATACTTATCATTGCAAGAGTTCATAGTAAAATAAAGAGTTGTCAAAGTGAAAATTACAAAATTTGAGTGTTTACATCTGCCCCCTCTAAGGATGAATTAAAAATTACATGCTTAAAATAAAATATACCTAAGTGTATAAACACACTTTTAATTTGCTTGAATGTTTATTTTGTAGTTACTTTGTTGTGTTTGGTGTTGGAAATATTGAAAATGAAACCTACAATACAATGTGTAGTTAATGTACATGATAGAGAATTGATCGTAACTCAAATAAAACATGTAATAGTTTGTATTTGCATATGTGTGAAGTGAAAATATGTAAACAACGAAAGAATACACTTTTTCTTGTGATTTGATTTTTATTAGAGATATGTATTGATTGAACTTTATAGAAGGATTGGGGGTGATCAATCCCCAATTTGTGTTGAGGAAAAACCAAAGTCTTAGGTGCATGCAACCCATCACGGAAATGTGGAAGAGAGAGAAGAAGAAATATGTACAAATGCACCCCTGTGAAGGAAGAAGACCATGTACTAAAGCTATTCAACAATTTTGATATATTTCCCTTTAAGTGTAATAGGAGAGGAAAGTCTACCCACCAAGCCCTTGAATACTTTTCTACCTTCCATACCCCATAGATCACACCATTGTAGAGGATCTAGACTCGATTTTGTAAATAAGGACATACAATACAAAAGAGGATAGGTGTCCCCAAACTCTCCACATATGCCACATTACTAAGTATAAACTGAGTAAATGCTAAATCTTGTTGAATGATACTAAACAATGGTGAACAATGCTGAATAGAAAGGAGATTAATGCCCCCAAAATTCCTAGAACTAATCCTAAGCTAAGTGTTGATGTGAAGAAGGAACGAACACGTTCACCCCCGCATATTGATTTGAACTAAGTATTTTGGATGTGAAAATTTTAAGAAAACATGTATACATAGGTGTAAATATGAAAATGTTGAAAACCCTATTGAAATTTCCCTTGTTCAAAAACATGTGGGGGGTTGGGACCGTACCATATAGTTCTAAGCAAAGTGTATGGATTTGACCTTGTATTGATTTTGCCAAAATTTTGTGTGTGACTAAATTTTTGGGTGTTTGTACCTTATGCACCTATGTCTACCCCAAAATTCCATTTTTATCTACTAAAAATGTAGAATAAACCAGATAGATGCCCCTCTTTTGAGGCATGTGTGAAAACCATGTTGAGCATGTGGCTCAAAAGAAATGGATGTGTACTTGAAAGAGATGTTTGAGGAGCTATGTAGAATGCCAAATAGGTAACCACCCTAAAGAACCTATAACTACGATAATAAAGGTTTTTGCGTATGGTCGTAACAATGATGTGCAATGAAAACAACACTAGCAAAAAATAATGATAGTAGAAACTAGACAAACTAGTAGAAACAACACATGTGTAAGCAAACAAAAACAAGAAAAATTCAAACAATGGTAAATAATGGAATAAAAAGGCTTAGATCCTACAAAAATGGGACACCCACAATGTCACAAGGTAATCAAGGCCTTTAGAATGGAAAATAAAAGCAATCTTAGGCATACAAAAGAGGCATAGAGCCAAAAACATGGGATACCCACGATGTCATAAAACAATAAAGGAACTTAGGCCATAATCAATGAAGAAAACAACCAATAACACACACAAATTTCAAATGTGTATAACAACCAAGAGTTTTAGAATGTTATAAATAAAAATAGCAATAACAAACAAGATATGTCAACATTGCACAAGACACATGTGTTAGTCCTACAAGTCTAAAAAAAAGAAAGTAGATAATGTATATAATTGAGCGTAAATGAGGAAGATTAAAGGAACTGTAATAGAACAACAACACCTACAAAATATGGAGGTGTTGCCCCTAAGATGAGAATGTAAGGAAACATGAGTCTTCCTATAAGTGTGTATTAATATGTGTCTCCAACATCCAACTCAATATACCCAATGAAAGCATGTGTGTATAAAAATAAAACATGCTACCTATCAAACCAAAGTGAGAAACAACATGTGTAATGTAAAGTGCTAATGCAATGAAGATGCACATGTAATGATTTTGTATTTTTGTAAATAGTTAAATATTTTGTATTATCTCAATGCATAACTATGTACAAAATATGTATAGAAAGAGAGTTATCGCATGAGAAGATCCAATCGAGATAGAGTACCTGATACAAAATATGGGATTTGGGCTTTAGTAGTGGTGTAAATGTTAATGGGACTGTTGTAGTAACATATTCTAAAGGAGGTCTAGTAGATGTAGAACTAACATGCATAGAATGGTGCCAATGCGGTGGAGTAGAGGAATGAGTGTGTTGACCACTAGGAGGGTATCGACATGCTATGGGGGTGTTATGTGTATTAGAGGCTTAACATAGGACTCTATGGTAGGGGAAGGTGAGAAACAATGCATGAGATTTAAACCCTATGAAAATACCTAGAGCGACAAGATGAAGTGTGTGCAACCAAAGGCCTATTAAGAGACCTAGGAGGACTAAAGTGATTAAGAGTATGTAACAGGACAAACATAGGGAGGAATTTTGAAGTGTTAGGGCCATGAGAGGTATTGTGTAAAAATAAAGATCTATCCTTAAAAGGACTAGGAGGAGGAACTATAGAAGGAGAACTAGGCACACTAGGGGGGAAACCTCAAAGGGAATACCTCTAATGGTGATAACATGTTGATTGTGGATGAAATTAACACATTGATGTATAACTAAGAGAATGGCCTTAAAATTATGTAGCCAAGGAATAACTAACCATAAGGCACCAAAATTGAGAGTAAAGGCAATAAAAATGAAACTGATGTAGTAATATGAGCAACAATGATAGGTAGACTGATGTGCTTGTTGTCATGGGACCTAAAAATGTGAAATTTTGAAATTTTTGAAAATTTGGCTAAGTAGCTTGCTCCTCTTGGTTGCATTTGCCTTGTTTGTGTCAATATTGAAGAAGAAAGTCCAGTAGTTAGTCAATTTTTGAGATGTTTTGGTTCAAGTTGGCTAAATCGGTCCTTTAAGGAATAAGAGAAACTGTTCCTTTGTTCCTCCTATTCCCATATGACCACTTTTCCCACTTAATTTACCTTGGTTGCATTAATCGATGAATCGAGTACTATTTGAACATGTGGAACTGTTGCATAGTTCCTCTTGTTCTTCACTTCCTTGCCTTCACCGATTCACCTTACTTCATTATTCAAATCAAACAAATCAACATTTTTGAGAATTGTGAGAAACTTGGGCCTTGTTCCTTTAGGAATTTTATTTGTTGACTATCCACTCCATATGACTCCCTCCTTCCTATCGGTGATATTGGGCATTGCAGGTACCTGAGGAACTTTTCCTCTGGGCCCTTCGTTCACTGTAACCCTACCTTATCATCTTTATATCAAAATATGAGCATGTTGTGTATGTCCACCCATTCCATTTGGACTTGACATGTCCAATGTAAACATAATAGGGGTGAAGTTTGTGGTTTAAATGTGTTCCTAACAACCTTTTAACACCTGATTCAACGTTTTGTATGTTAAAGCGAGGAGATGACTACGAAACCCAAACCCTATATAAGGTTTTACCCCATTCTTTCTCCAAACTTTTATCACTTTGCTATTGTGTCGTGCCCATCTCTCCTACCACGTGTAAAGTGAATTGTCACTCATAACTTCCCCATTTTTCAACTAATTTCAAAAATTCAAGTCTTTGTTGAGACCGTTGATCGATGTCATCATCTCCATATAAGGGGTGAGTAATTTTACACTTACTTCATCTAATTTGTAAATTATTTAAGTTTTTGAGCCCTTACCCTCATATCCTCTTCAAAAATCACTATAAAATCATTATATTTTTGTTTTCATGTAAATGTGCAACATGAAAATTTTAAATCATCAAACATGATAACTTAGCCAAAATTGATTCTTCCCCTCGAGCCTTCCCGAAACCCTTCGTAACACTTCGGATCAATTTTCTATCTCGTGTCATGCCTATCCCCATCCTCTAAGTCCTCATATGTGTTGTTATGACATTTCCTATGTGTTTGAAATGTGAACACAAGATCATGAAAGTCTTCGATGCAATACTTCTCAAAGCGACTCTTTAGTGAACTTAGAAAGCTTATTTTTAGCTTTTCATGGATTGGTATACATCCCCTAGGAGAGAGTTGAAATCCAAAATTCATCGAGAAGTGGTATTGAGGAGATAAGAACGTTTTAAAAGAGGTTTAGGAAGATTTAGGAAATATTTAGAGGTTTAGGGACAATTTCAGTGAAAGTGGGTTTTTGAAGATGAAGGAGCTTGCAATTCAAAACAACACTCAAGCTTCAGGAAGTGATTCTAGGAACTATATAATGAGTTAGAGGTAAAAAAAAAATACTAATGGAATGGTAATTTAGTGCTATAAATGATGGTGGTTTCAATTTTTTCAAAAGACATAATTACTTCTTTGCACGGTTTGTTTTCGGCATGCATAACCCACGGTCTTAAAAAGGATATTTTTGAATGGGTTATAGGAATAATTAGAGCATGAGATTCATCCCATTCTTCTCAAAATGATTTTGGAGTCAAATTCATATAAATAAGTGCTAAAAACGACCTCTAAATGCTCCAAAAACATCGTCGTTAAGCTTCTCTCCAAGGTAAGCATTTAGTACTTAGCAAAATTTGAAGGTGGAAACATGTCATCACTAGGTGATGGAGAAATTTTTTGTCCTAACTGTCCCATCCCCTAGGGATAGTTAGGACAAAAAAATGTTCCCATGTCCAAGATAGCCCTTTGGATCATCATGTGACCCCGAAGAAGCCCAAACTTGCCATTTAAGCCCCTTCTCATTTATTTTCAGCTCCGCCCCATCGCCTAATAATGAAGTGCCACTTGTCCTCACCAGGTGAGGAAAATTTTCTTACACTATCCCATATACTTGGGATATTTGGAAAATAAAATTCACCCCATTCCTCGGTTGGCCATTGATTCTCTATGTGACCCTGAGAAGGCTCTGCAGACCAATTTTTAGCCCCGTCTCCGCTCTGCCACACCAAATCAACTTCTGCCACTTGTCCTTACCAAGTGAGGGTTAATTTTATTACACCAAATATCCCATCCCCTTGGGATAGTTAGGACACAAAAATTCTCCCAAGTCTAGCCCTTTCCTAGGTCCTCCATATTACCCAGTTTTAGCCGTTGGAAGCTTTTCAAGTATTTCTTCTCTCTCCTCCACCAAGCAATCAACCTTCACCACTTGTCAAGATAAGAAGAGGGTGTATTTTTCTATCCCAAATGTATCACACCCTTGGAAAAATTGGGAAAAAAAAATGTTTCCATGTCCAAGAAGTGTAAAAAACTAAAATTTTGCAAAAATTCTAACTGTTGTGCTTCTTCCATCCATGTATGTGTGAGAAAGTCTGCTCTTGGAAGAATGTATAAAATCAATTGCAACTCATTGCCCATTAATATTTCTTATATAAATCCATAAAGGTTTCTTTAAAACCTCCATTAAACCTAATTTTTTTAGACACCATGTTTAATCTCCCTCAAGGCATCCGTGGTTGCTAGAATGAAGATTTTTCATTGTCGGCGAGCGAAGGAATTGATCATACTAAGGTTTGAGATGATTTTTATTCTCCAAAGAATCTCTATGATATCTAAATCTTAATGAATCCATTAATTGCTTCCATGACAACTTTGAACCTAAAACCCTCACCAGGAAAATTTGAAATTTTCTATTTCCAAGCATTTCGGAGGGTGAAACACGATGAAATTTGGAGCACAAGATCACGACGAAGAGTTGAATCTAAAAATAATGTTTCCGTTACAAACCAAGATAATTTTAATCATTTATTAAAAATAGAATATTTTATGCCCCTCCACATGCTAAAAGTAATAAGTCCCTTAGAATGCAAGTTCGGATCACCTAGAAAAGCCACAAATGGTGAAAAACGCAAAGGCAATGTAAAATTATCAATTTTCCCAAAATAACATGTTTAGAAAAAGCACTTGCTAAAAATAGAAAGTAGCTAAAAATAACAATAGATCATTAATAGAGGGAAATTTGAATGTGCTAGAAGGATCAAGAGGTAAGATTTGAGCAAAACAAGTGATATGTCCCAAAATAGTAGGTCCTAGTCTTACCTGCTAAAAATAAAAGTCTTCATTTTGAGTGCAAAAGTTTCATATGGATCTATTCTCACCCATCTTTCCAATTTTTGGACTCTTCAAAGGGTTATGAGATGATATCATAGCTCAAAAAGATAAATGAAACCTTCATATAGGTCTTGGAAGCATCATCTTGAGTTCAACTGTGTGTGCAGTGTATGACAGATCATCTTGGTGCACAACAGGGGAAATTTAGTAACATCGTGTAGTCAAAGAAATTACAAAAGAGTTAAAGATTAGTTGAAATTAAAGCTAAGAGGTCATCATTTCTCATTGGTCAAGGTGGATTCATCATCATCTCTTAGTAAACTAGTTGGAGTGAGCTTAGTGAGCTGAGTGATTTGAGTTGGGTGAGTGACGAGATGGGTAGTTTGAAATGGTTGAGTTGATTGAGCTAGACAAGATAAGTGAGCTAGGAAAGAGATCACACCTCTCATAATAGTAAAGGAACAATTTACAACCTTGTAACACAATGTGAAAAATAAGGATGCAAGTATAAAGAGGCTTGAGCATCGTGAACAACAATTGTGAAAGCATAAGGAACAAGAGAGTGATCCTCACTCTCATTGTGAGATTAGGAATGCATCATCATGGGTGAGGTTCATGTTCATCTCAAGCTCATACTGGGAGGTCTTGAAACAATATTTCTAAACACTCATTCTCTAGTCTAGAGTGTCTGTGTATAATGCAAAAGGAGGAGGCTATGATCATGGTCAAAAAGTTTTTCATCAGATGGAGCTTCTTCAACATGTTCAATTAATCCCCTTCCATTTTTCCCTTCTCTCCCTTTCTTCTAATTCTTAATTGTAATAAATCATGGTATTTTTTTACTATTCACTTAAGTGATAATATTTGTTGGGCACAAGAAAATAACTAAGTATGCGAGAGGTTCACGCATGTGTGAAAAGGGCCACAGGAGAAACACATGGGAAGGATATACCTGGTTAACATGTTGGAAGGATAGGGTTTTTCACACGAAACATGGAAGGAAATGCACGTGATAACTATGATAGAAAGGTAGAAGAATTAGCGAGTTTTTGGTATGTGGAGCTAAATATATACTTGGAGTGTGTGACACACAAGGAGGAGTAAGTGATCAAGAAGAGTCTATTTTTGAGGAAAGAACTTGTAGTTCAAACAGGTGCATGGAGCTAATAATAGGATCAAAACTAGAAGTTAACTATAGATGATCTATTAATAGGTAGATATTGCATGCTTCTATAGATATCTTGTAGCAACGCATGGCTATTATTAGCATGCAACCTATTTTGAGAGTGCATGGGAGGTGAAGGGAAAGTTCCCCACCCCTATATATATGTATTTATTTACATGGTTTAGACAGTGATTGATTTATAAGGTTATGTTGCTGGTTTATGAGTGCACCTGGCTTATGAAAATCATATATATGTATTCAGCTATTGTGGATTAATATAATGGATCATTATGGTTGGATATTGATTGTTGATGTCTCTATTACTAGTAATTATATGGTGAATCTGATCTTAGTGGTTATGTGAACTGTATGTTTACTTATTTATGTGTGTTTCTAAATTGAGCTCATGGATCTAGTTATTATGATTATGGAATATATGTTCATACATGCTAACTACTTAAAAAGATTACATAAAAGAGGGACCTAGTAACTTCGCACGCTTTAGGTGGGTGCTCAAATATGTCTGAGTGATGTGCTAGTGTGTATAGGGTTTGATCAAGAAATAAAAGACTACATTTTGGTTCCATTGCCAAGACCTCTTTTCAAGATGTTCCGAGGATGTTACAAACTGATGGATTATCGGTTGACTCTTGTGACCATTAAAGATTGGGTTATTGATGGACATGATCAATTTTCTTGAAGATATGGTTCGGACCTGATTTTAATGCACGTAAGTGGGTTGAGGAACACCTTTATCATGAGATTTATGAGTCATTCTTTTTTTTTCTTGCTTGTAGAATTGTTCAAGTGGTTGTCTGCATACACATTGATAAGGAGATGGTATTACAGATCAAGGGTTTAGATGCGGAAGAATATCAAACCTTGTTTGAAGTAGATGAACCTTGGACATGTGCTATAGATCATTGATGGGCTGGTGTTATGAAAAGTTACACTATGGAGTATGTTGTTTCCATGTATTCTTGATCGAAGTTGTAGATTTTGAGTTTTTGTGCGAGCCCATAGGATCTTACCTTCGCACTATTCCTTTAACAATTAAGATCTTTAATGTGGTTTTGAATTTAAAGTGCCTCGCTATGGCTATATAAGATCACCATCGTGTGTGGGGGAAGGAGAAGGTGTCGTGAAAGATGACAGACCTCGTGGTAGAGAGAAAAAAGGTGGCTTAAGTATAATGAAGTGCGAGAGAGGGAATTAACGAAGCAACGTGATATTGAGGAGCAAATGGTGTTGCAGAGAGAGATCACTCACGAAGGATTTGTAGCTCACGTAGAAGATGTGGATTCAAAGAATCTAGTTGTCCCCCATTTTGGTAAACATGGTAGAGAACCCTCTTGGCTTCAGATGAGAGTGCGTTGAAAGAAAACATAAGGACTATGGGCACACATCTAATCCCACCTGACGACCTTGCCATTGTTCTTGGTGTTCTAGTTCTTGAAATAATTATTGATAAGCAAGATAGTTTTGGTGATACATCTATGGAAAAAAAGTTAGAAAAACTATCGGCCAATTCAAATCATGAGACATGCAGTGGGATTTAGTGTACAAATTACGAGGTGGAAGGACATACTAAGGATAACTATCCTCACAAGTTGGTATGTGCCATGTTGTTAGATTGTGAGATATGTCATTTGGACCATGATGTGAGTAGATGTCCCCTCTTACAACACGTGGTCCATAAGAATGTATCCATGTATTGTAAGATTTGTAAGTCTCATACTCATGACATTGTTAACTACAAAATAATTGATCATATTCATGAGGCTATTGAGACTTGTGTGCACCGAACAGTGTAGCAAGTGGATCTAAGGATCAGGAGAGAAACATAATGAAGGGTGAAATAATGGTGATAACCGAAATAGGGGATTTCATGGAGGATATAGAGGCCAAGGTCGTGGTGGTGGAAGAGGAGGATTTCCTAGAGGTACTTGCTTTACATGTGGATCACCTGATCATTACTAGTGCAAATTCCCTTAGAATATAATTTTTTCATGGTGCGGGAAACAAAACAAGTTTGAATAATGCCCTAATATGTATGAGCACATGAGTAAGCAACATAAGCAAGAAAAGGGCATGACTATGATCAAAATATAAGTACGTCAATGGAGGTCAATGGATGCCAAAGGTGGGACTGGATTTTGAATTATAGCCCCTATTAGTCACTACCCATGCCGAGGAAACACACGTGAGTGAGGCCTCGAGGAGAAAACCTGTTATAATAAAGAAAGAAGTGATCAATGCCAAGTACCTTGATGTTGAACATTAGAAATAAGTCTATCTAGAGACCATGGACGTTATCAAAAATTTATAAGGAGATATTTAGGGCTTGAAGGAACAGCGCATGTGATGGATAGAGCAAAGAAGGTTGAACTTCCACAGAAAGACATGGATGATTTAAAATAAGTATGTCAAATGTTGTGACAGGAAAACATCATCCCCTTACTAGGTGAATGGTTGAGAGAAAAGGTTCCATGCACAGGACATGAGTGTAAGAGGTAGATCCTCCATGTAAATCTACCTCCCCATAATCATGAGTATGCATAGAAATTACACTAAATGTGGTTATAAATGGATGAATCTTGAGTAATATTTTGATAGATACATGTGCAGAAGTTAATGTGCTCATGTTGGATGCTTGGGATCAGATGGGAAGACCACCATTGCAACCTTCTACAAATGTGTTGTACATGGAAAATAGAACTAGGGCTAACCCTATTAGGGTGTTAAAGGATGCTACTATCATGATTTAGGGGGCCAAGTTTACTGGGGAATTTGAGGTATTGGAGCTTGTGGAGGTAGATAGTTTCCTAGCATTTCTTGGGTGCCCTTGGTGTTATACAAATAATGCAGATATGCATTTCAACAAGGGGTACATTATATTTGAGAATAAAGAAGAGTGTGTCATTATACCATTGACAGATGTAAATGTTTCTCCCTATGTTGAGCCATTGAGTGAAGAAGACTTGAAAAAATTTACGTGCGCATAGTTAGAGATCTTAAAGTAAATGAGCCATCTAAGGAAGGAGTGATATAGTGGGATGATGCTCATTTAGTTAGTGACACCACCATTTTTCTTGTGATAATTAGGGTCATGAAACATATGAACTAGAACAAGAGATCAAGAATACTATTACTCACGTAGTCCTGCCACGCTCTATTCAGCGTTTGGGTCATAGCCAGGTACCTCAGTATATTGGTGAAGAGAACCATGATGTATTATTACGTGCCATGGAAGCCCAATGGAAGCCCAATGGAAGGATGAAGGTGATATAAGGAATATTCTTATATATACTCTACATAGGACTTTAGTGTGCTTTGGTGGGTTACACACAGAGATAACCTTGTGGAGTGGTGGGAAGTGAGAATCGCCTTCTCTACTAGGTTTCTTAGGAGTAATGTACCCTCACAAATATGTAAATTTCATGGGAAGGATTCTACTTTGCACCACATTCAGAAGTGTGAGAGACTATAGACTAAGGGGCAGGAGGCCTTGCTTATCATCAATCTGCTACATAAGTTCTATACTACCTTTGGTGGTATGCGTGCACATAGTATGTGCATGCAAAGTTAACAAGAGTAAAAAATAATTGGTAGGAGATGACCTTAGGTATGATTCATACTTTTGATTAGTTTTCAACTAAGCCCCATGTCAATGAAGCACTGCAGATTGTAAAGTACCTTACCATGGGAGACAACGTGAATGTTGAAAAACTCTTGCTAGATATGTTTGGGGAATTGGACTTAGAGGTGCACCTTGACCTTGAAGAGAGTGAAGAAGAAGAGATGGTCTATGCTTGGGAAGAAAAAGAGAAGGGTAAAATTCTATGTGTAATAGATGATGAAGATGATAATCTGGATATAAACCACACTAAGGGTACGTGCAGGTGATGGATATAGCTGATGTAAAGGCGCATGAATATCATGAACCTATGAAAATTAAGAAATTAAACATTGGGATAGATATAAAGCCCAAAGAGGCCATTATTGGTGACTATTGGTCGGAGTAGGAGGTTTCTAAGATTATTGAGCTCCTGCATGACTTCCAGGATTTGTTTCCAAGAGGATATCATGAATTAAAAGGGTACACCCTTCTTTAGGAGAGATGTGAATTAAACTTAAAGAAGGTGCACACCCAATTAGGAAGAGGCCTTATAGGATGAATCCTAATGCATGTTAAAGTAAAAGAAGAAATTGATAAAATGTTGAAATCTGGTATCATTGAGCATATTGAGGAATCTGAGTGGGTAAGTCCCATGGTCATCAACATAAAGAAAGATGGGTGGATAAGGATTTATGTAGATTATAGGGAGTTGAATGCTTCATGTGTGATTGATCCTTTCCCCACACCTTTTACAGAAGATATACTTGAAGGAGTTGCTAGTGTGAGATTTACTCTTTTACAAATGGGTTCTCTGGTTATCATTAGGTGCGTATTGCTAAAGAAGATTAGGAAAAGAAAAGTTTTTGCAGGTTTATTTGGATGATTGGACAGTATATGGTTTGGTGAAGGACCATTGTGAAAATTTGAGACTTATGTTTGAAAGGTGCAGGAAATTGAGCATCTCATTGAACATTAAAAAGTGCATCTTTGCAAAACCATTTGACACTTTACTTTGGGGCATATCATTTGTAGAGAAGGATTATTGGTGGATCCAGCCAAGGTTTCTGTATTCTTTGGCTTAGAAGAACCAAAAAATTAGGGTGAAGTGCATGGATTTCTTGGACATACATGGTATTATAGGAAGTTCATCAAAGGATATCCAAAGATTGCCATGCCCCTAGAGGAACTGTTGAAGGCTAAGGGAAGTTTTATTGGTATGAAGTGCAATAGTTGGCATTTGAAACACTGAAGGAAAACTTAACCACTTGCACCTATTTTACATTTTCCTTCATGGGAAAAACCATTTCATGTCCATGTGGATGCTTCTGGGATGGAAGTTGGTGCGGTACTCATACAAATAGGGGAAGGAATAGTAGAACACACCATTTTTTTTACAAGCAGGAAGTTGACACCAGTTGAACAAAATTATATAACTACTAGCACAAGGATTTATCTATGATTTACGTTACTGCACAAGTTTAGAAAATACTTATTAGCTACACATTTCATATTCTTTACAGATCATATGGTGCTTAAGTATTTGGTCAACAATCCTATTCTATAAGGGCACATATGTAGGTGGATCCTACTATTTCAATAATTTTAGTTTACAGTTATGGTAAAACTAGGAAAAATTAACTCATGACCTGACCACTTGTCAAACATCAATTCAGTGAGGGCGCAAAGATCATTGAGGACAAAATTCTAGATGGACAACTATTTAGATTAAATCATGCACCCACTAAACTCAAGGAAATTGCATTATTCTTACACACTAGTGAGGCACCCTGAGGGGATGAAGACTTTGGAAAAGAAGCAACTTACTGATATATGCACAGACCTATCATTGATAGGTGGAGATTTATATAAAATTGGTCATGATGAGGTTTTATGTTGGTGTGTTTTGGAACATGAGCATGAGGGAATAATGGAAGAAGCTCATGGTGGGATTGCAGGTGGAAATTATGCTAGAGATGCCACCATGCATAAAATTTTGATGGTTGGATTATGGTGGGAAACTCTCTATAAGGATGTTAAATAATATGTCAAAGTGTGTGACCATTGTCAGTGCCTTGGGAATCCTGAAACAAGAGATGAGATGCCTTTGAGGCCTATTGCAAGTGCTGAACCATTTGAAAAATGGGCAATTGACTTTGTGGGTCCTATTTCCCCACCCACGTGTAGGATTGATGCGTGCTACATCATAACTTGTACATATTATTTGACAAGGTGGGTGGAAGCAACACTTATAAAGGATTGCACTGAAAATACATAAGCAAGATTCTTATGAGAGAACATTATCAATCGCTATGGATGTCCATTGAGTCTTACAAGTGATAGGGGCACACAATTTTTGAATGAGACCATCAGGATTTTATTGGTAAAATTCATGGTGGCGCACCACAAGACAACACCCTATCACCCACAAGCCAATGGGACTACTGAAGCATTCAACAAGATATTAGGCCATACATTAACAAAGATTTGTGATGTTGGACGAAAGGACTGGGATGATAAAGTCTTTGCTATACTTTGGGCATATAGAACTACCTATAAGAGGTTAAATAAGGCCACACCCTTTCAGTTGGTGTTTGGCATTGAGGTTGTGTTTCTTGTTGAGTTTATGATGCCCTCTCTGTGTATGTGTGTGCACGTAGAAGGCCTGGATGATGAACAAGTAGTGGAAGAGTGCATATGTAAGTTGATGCGGTTGAATGAGAAACATTATATTTCTCGGTGGAGTCAAAAGATAGAAAAGCAAGACAGAAGGCATGCCATGATAGACATATCAAGAATAAGGAGTTTGAGGTGGGAAATATGGTTCTTCTGTATGATTCAAAGTTTGTGCAATACACTGGGAAGTTGAAAGTTTATTGGTTGGGACTATTTGTAGTAACAAATATATTGGAATTAGGTGCCTACTAGCTACAAGAGTTGGATGACACTTTATTTCCCGTTTACTTTAATGGGAGTAGGTTGAATCCCTACTATAAATAAGTCTTCTTAGTGTTTATAATAAGGTAGTATTTCCATTTAGATTAACTTTCCCATTAATACATTTATTTTATATGTGGTTCCTTTTATAGTTGCTACATTTTGTGAATTTTTTTTTTTTTTGGTTGTAATAAGCATGCTTGCGTGCTTATAGTTGATTACTATCTATATGAGTTCATGCGTAAAGGACCACACATATAATTAGTGTGGGGTAGGAGGAAATCAAGAGCGTGTGGAAGAGATTTCAGATTCACAAAGGCCTAGGTACTAAATTAGTGTGTGTGTCATTGGTGATGTTGGTTGTTGAAGAATGGTGGTAAGGTGTCATAAGAAAAATGGTGATAATGAGGACACGACCAAAGGAATATCCATGCAAAGTATAATGTGAGGTAGGTAGCGGCATGGATACCTACATGGTATAAGGTGCAAAGGTGAATGTACTTTGGTGTATGGAGTGCACGAAAGGAGGTCTCATGGTCAAATTAGTTTGAGTGCTAGAAGGTTGTAGCTAGAGTGCATGATGAACACACACGTTAAACATGATGGGAACCGCTAAAAGGCAAGAAAAGTGGAAAATTACAATTAAATTCAGTTGTACAGTGGTAGTTGGAAAGCAATGAATGCAAGGAAAATTTGAAAACCTATAAATAATGTGTCAGGGGTAATCTCATTTTCACCTTACCTTGCATCAAATTTGTGAGTGCTTGTGTGCAACCTAGGGAAAACTTGAGAGATTTGGAGAGAAATCAAGTGCCGAGCTGAAGAATCTTGAACTAGAGGGTGAAGGAGAACACAACCGTGGGTAGAGTGAGTTCCATTAGAGATAACCTTGAAGATTGAGACAATGTGGTGGGAATTTGAAAGGAAATAAGAATTCTCTAGTCGGGGTTTCAAGAATTAGGGCACAACATATAATGTTTGAGAAAAGAAGTATATTAGTATTGTAGCTAAGGTTAATAGTAAGAGATTTAGAGTACTAAGGAGAATAAGGACCAAAATAAGATTTTTATTTTACATGACCGAGATGAAACCAAGGAAGGTAGTGATTGCATCACCGAAGAAGAGGGTCAAGGGTAAAGAAAAGCCGACCCCTACATTATAATTTCAGGGAAGAATGGTACTCAGAGATGCAATACCCAGATGGAGTATTGATGGAAAAAGAGTGGGTATCTCATGTTAGGAGCATGAATGTAAGTGATTATAACCATCGAAGAAATTTGATGACAAAGTGCGACATGGAAAAAAAACTTGTTTGGCCAACAGAGGAAAGAACCCTAGATGATAAGCCAGTATATGATGACAAGGTGAAGAGGTTGTTGAAGAAGGTTGGACTATTGTAACTATATGAGCTTCCATTCTTTGGGAAGCTTGAGAGATTATATCAATGGTTGATGTTGCACGTACATGAGGAATATTTCTATTTTTAGGTAGAAGGATGTGCATTACCACGTAGTTAATTGAAAAGTATACTGGCTTGATTAATTCTGGGGTTTCTTTTGATGATGACTTAGCTAATGATGCTAAGGTAAAGAAAACTGTAGTGGAGTTTGAGTACAAGAAAGGAGGGCATGCATTTGATATTGTTAAGATGAATGATCTGTCATGAGGATGGCCACGTGCTTGCTCACAAAGCTAAGTGGACAAGAAAGATGGACACAAGTAAATAAAATATGGCTATATGTATGCAAGAAAATATCGAAGGAACCATATATAATATTGCTTCCTTTATAACAGAGGATATCATTGATGCTTTGCGCAATGGTGATAATATTATGTTTGGAAACATCTTATTGGTGATAGTGTTCTTAGAGATTGGGGTGCCCAATGGGCCGAAAGACAAGATATGGGAGTATCATGCATAAGATCCCTCTCTGCAAAATAGTTTGCTAAGTATACATGTGATACGGTGACACCAACATACAAGGCACGTGTGGAAAAATGGTATAAATAGATGCATGATGCATTCGGTGCAGAGTGGAGAATTCCAACTGAGTTGCCCACTCTTGTAGAGGGAGTTGTTGATTTTTTTGTCTATCAAAAGTTTTGTATTGGGAGGTTTACGTTAATTGATGGTACTAAAAGCCCATGGTCTAAAATCCATTTGATTTCTTTGAGTGTTGTGAATAGATTTAAGGAGGCATAGAAATTGAGATTTGATCTAAGTGAAGTGGATAAGGAGCACCATGAGATGCTTCAAACACTTTTCTACCCCAAGAAGCGTGCCTATGAAGAGAAGTATGTATCAGAAAACATACATTTTTGAAACCAGTTACATTACCAATAGCTTTGGTGGATGCAACAAGAATATATATTTATCTAAGGCCTCGGTTTGTTGATGGAGTATTCATGGAGGATGATGTAAGTATTCTTGAGGATTCCTTTGCATGGAATAAGGTCAAACCAAAGAAATGAGGGTGCAAAGAGACTCCTTCTATCAGTAGGAGTGAAGGGCTAGGTAAGGATAGAACTCCTGTTGTAAGTGCACCCATAGGGCAAACATCAAAGTGAAAGGAGGTAGGTACAAACATGTATGTCGGAAAGGCACTGTAAGAGGTAAATCTCTAGTGAAGAAGAAAAAAAAGAATAGTTCCTAGCTTAGATTATGAGGAGATAAAGAGCCAAAAGGAAGAAGAAGAAGATGAAATTGAGGATGAGCTGATAGGAAATTTGAGCCCACAGTGTGCATACTATCAAAGAATAAGATGCAGAGGGCTAGAGTGAGCACTTCGAGGATACACATGTCATGGATGTGGATGTAGGGGGTGTTGGCATGACTAGCACACATGTTATAGAGGAAAACATAGACCCGACTACAAAGCATGAGGATAGGCACACTCCCTGGACCTAAGCTAGAGAGAAACGTGGAGAAAGAGGTCATGGAGATCATAAAGAATCTTATAGAGCATGAGGTGGCATTTAGTACAGAGGAAGGAAAGAGTGAAGAACATGAAGGGATCATGGGTAGAGAATCAAACCTTGCTGTAGGTTTCCCAAGGATGTTTGCAAAAAGAGTAGGAGGTGAACTTAAATCCCACAAGGACCTATCATGTAGTACATTGAAGATCCCAACATGGTTCTGCACACAAGGTATCGGAGCACGATACCTTCGGATAAACTATTTTTTTAGTCATCATTCAATAAGGAGGATGCACTACCATGCATAAGGAAGATGTTATCTTGGGCGCTTGAGTCGCATATTGAGGAGCTAAAATTTGAAGTGAGTGCCCATTCATTACTAGATACCCATGCGAGTCATAAATCTTGAGAGAAATGTATCCAGTAGTTGATTCCCAACAATTAAAAAATGAACAAGCATTTAACATGCTTAACAAACTATCGGTGGAGGTGGGTTCTAGGATTTTTGACAAGAACAACAATATATGGTTTATGCAAAGGGAGTTGGAGGAGAAAAATAAAGAGATAAGAGAAAGGGACAAAGAGATAAAGGAGAAGGAAAATATTATTGCGCAATTGAAACAAGAGTTAAGGGATGAGAAAGGGTGGATGTGCATGGCTTACAAAAAATGATGAATACATAGATGATGCGATATTACTAGAGTGCCTAGATCTAGCCCATCTGATGCAACCAAGTATGAAACTACCTTCCATTATCTGGAAGATTTAACGTGCATAATCACAACTCAACAACCACCCCTTGCATTAGAATCTACAAAAGAAGTTATGAAAAAAAAATAAGTAGCAAGAAAGAGAACAAATTGAAGCCACCATAACACAATACACTGAGTTAATTGAATCAATGAAAGCAATAGCTCACATGGCAGAATTTGTCTATGAAAATTGTGATGATAGAGATCATGTAGTGGGACTGCTTGTTGCAAAAGATGAGGTAGATCTGAAAGAGTTCCAGGACAAGAACAGAGGAAATAGGGTGGAACAAGAAAGAATCTTGGTAGAGGTTGAGTAGAAGTGTGAGGAAATTGATTCACTAAGGGCCTTAATTAAAAATAAGTTGAAGGAAATCTACCCTCAAGTTATACACAAGATGGATGCACTTTGGTTGATGCGGAAAAAAATGGAGACTTTGGTCGAAACACTAAATGCAAAGGGTGAGGATCTGACTATTGAGGAGGTTCCTGTCATTATAGGTAAGGCTTTTACTTAGGACAAAATGAGTTAGAGGGATGGAAAACATTAGAAGCATTAGTGAATAAGGAATTCCCCCTCCTTTTTACATAGTAGCACTTGGATTCTTTCATTATTTGGTATAAGCCATTCAAATATTCTTTCATTCTTTGATTCTTGAAGGATTCTTCATCATTTTTGAGTGAACAGCATAGTGTTTCCGAGACGAACAACATACGTAGTATGGGGTAATGTTGGGCACAAGAAAATGGAAAAGTATTCAAAGTATGCAAAGGTTCGTGCGTGCGCGAAAAGGGCCATTGAAGAAATGTGTGGAAGGATATACCTAGTTAGCATGCTTTGGAAGGACATGGTTTTATGTACGGAACATGGAAGGAGATACGTGTGATAACTACAATAGAAAGGTAGAAGACTTAGTGATTTTTTGGTATGTGGAGCTAAATATAGAATTTGAGTGTACGACACGCAAGGATGTGTAAGTGATCAATAAGAGTTTATTTTGAGGAAAGAACTTGTAGTTCAAACAGTGCATGGGGCTAATAATAGGATCAGAACTAGAAGTTAACTATATATGATCTATTAATAGGCGAGAGCTTACATGCTTCTATAGATATCTTGTAGCGGCACATGGCTATTCTTAGCATGTAACCTATTTTGAGAGTGCATGGGTGAAGGGAAAGTTCCCCACCCTATATATATGTATTGATTTACACGGTTTAGACAATGAATGATTTGTAAGGTTATTCTATTGGTTTATGAGCACGCATGACTTATGATAGTCATATATATGTATTAAGATATTATGGATTAATATAATGGATCATTGTGGTTGGATATTGATTGTTGATGTCTCTATTACTGGTAACTATATGGTGAATCTGATCTTAGTGGTTATGTGAACTATATGTTTACTTATTTATGTGTGTTTCCAAATTGAGCTCATGGATCTAGTTGTTATGATTATGGAATATATGTTCATGCATGCTAACTCCTTGACAAAGATGACATAAAAGAGGGACTTGGTACCTTTACGCGCTTTGGGTGAGCACTCAGATTTGTTTGAGTGATGTTCCAACACGCATAAGGTTTGAGCAAGAAATAAAAGACTACAATATTCATAATTTGTAAAAGTATTCTCTCAAAATTATAAGAGAGATACTAAATTTGTCTCTTCTAGGGGAAATTGAAAGGTCACAAGTGGAATATGAACATGAAGAGTCATGTAGAGGGAGATGAAAGGTCAATTCACAAGGCTATAAATTAGGATGGCTTCTCCATTCTAAAGGATCATGAAAGTTAGTGTTTTTGGTAGCAATTGTGAATTGTTGTAGATGGATTAATGCTTTGTACTCATCACTACACAAGAAATGAAAGCTAATTTTCTTCCATTTCCCTTTCTCATGTTTCCTCTTTTCTCTCTTTTATGCACTTTGCAAGCATAGTGTTGGAAAGGAACCTTGCATCCTTGATAGATGAATCTAAGGAAACTGTGTGTCTTTAATTCATTGGTCCCACTAATAGCTTCATTGTTACTTTCCTCTATATTGAATGATGAACTACTCCGGTTATTGGGTGTGAACTCAACAATTGGCCTACTCATAGTAATACCATTCCTTTCCTAATCTATCTCCCTCACCCCTCATCACTCTAATTTCCTCCCTTGTACCCTCTACAAGCACTTTGCCATAGATTTAGAGAAGTGTTCTTGTGTGATCCATGACCTATTTGGAAAACCCACAACAAAAAATAGGATTATATTAGTTTACATTCAATAATGGGAGCTGCACCATTCAATGTATAGGGCGTAGTCACACGAACATTGATAGAAACACCTAATTTTCTAGATTGAAAAATTTTCTCACTAGCACTTTCCTAAGTCCTACCCAAATCATCACCATAAAGTTACAATATATCGGATATGAGAATATATCATCTCTTGAGACCTATGTCCCCGAGATTGGTGATAGTGATGTAAAACATATAAATTTGGAAGATTTTTGAGATAGAATAAAATATGATAACCTAACCTTGTTGTAAATCTATTAGGGATAGTAGGTTGGCTCATGTAGTTGGTTTCCCTACATCAGTCCAATGCATTGATATAGTCCTACCCTGTGCCTCTAGTTTTGATCCGCAAACTAAGGAGTTAAAACATCCCTAGGGGTAAGTTATTACTCAATTATACTCTCATCATACTACTATGACCTTGGGTATTCCTAGCTTTGAAGAATCTAAAATCCTAACTAGGGAAGAAGCTCAAAAGGAATATGACCTCACTCATGTCAAATACCGAACAATGATTTCCAAAACTTGGCTTAGGGTAAAAAGGAAAGGGCCATCCAAACTACCAAAGACCCTCTAAAAAAATCACTTATTGGAGGAGTTGTTTGATATAATAACATTTATTTCAATGGTAATGTGTTTTCCCTGAACTTAGAAGTTCCAGAATTAGATGAGTGTCTATATAAAATTTATTTGTGAAGGAACAAAAATCCTAATCCGAGGAGAAATAATTTGTGAAAATTTAACCCAACAACTCACTCAGGTTCAATAGAATAATTTTTTTTACATGAATTCCTACTTGATGTATACCATATCTGGATATAGAAAATGGATTGGCTTGATAGGCCAAGATAACAAGAAAAATCTATCTATATATGATTTCTATACTCAACTCACCTATGAGAACAACAAAAGTCATCATATGAGGGTCAATGATGCCTTCACAATGTTTTTAGTAAGATTGCTTGAGGGAAATGTATCCAGAGGGGGTATCTAAAGAGGTTGGATAATTGATTTCAAAGATATGGCAGCTTGTTAATACAATTTAGAAAATTCTCCTACATTTGAACAATTGGATTTGAGGGAGCTCCATATAAGCTTACGATATATTAAAATGATAAGATAGTTTTGGTTGAACTTTGTAACCATTTGGATCTCCTTCAAAGGATTTTCAGAGATAAAAATATTTCGGTATATAATTTCCCATAACAATGGGGAATGATACATGCGAGATAACTTTTGATGCACAAAATTTTAAAAGGACTATCTCTCTATTTAACTTACATCCTTACCAGAAGAGGACCAATTTTGATAGTAAGAAATTCATTAGGAATAATATCAAGATAAAATACTACCATTTTACATCATTTAAGGACTATTAGGAGGACCGTGTTGATGCGTATGATGTTATAAGAAGAGCCTATAATAGGCTACCTTCGGAAAATATCAAATATTTCAATCTATATAGAGTTCCAAAAAAATGATAGATCATGATTAAATTTTTTTACTTGTAGAGTATATAAATTCCATTCAATACACTCCTCTGCCCATCATTGACTGGTCACAAAAGGAGAAATATAATACCAATGATCTAAACACCCCTATGCTCCTAAGGTCAAGACATTGGCTGAATAGGAAGGTTAAAGAATTCAATGAGTCTCAAAAGATGGCTTCTTCTCATGAAGCATCTTCTTCACAAAAGACTACCCCTACTTGAAAAAATCCTTCTCCCTCTCCTCTTGACCTTGGAACAAAATTTTATATCAAGAAAGATAAGGCTAAAAAGGTGGAAAATAAAGTAGAAACAACTAGAAAAAGAGTTGAGCAAGATAAAACACATGATTTTGGAGGTGAAGTAGCTCTCGATTAGATCCATCAACATGTTGAAGAAGAGGTAGCTGAGAATAAACAAAATGAGTAAGAAGAGGATGAAGAAAGTGAATAAAATGATGAAGAGGAAGATGTTTTTAAAGTAGCTGCACCTGATCTAGGAAAGATTGATATTTCAAGGCCAAAAATGGATGTGAGAAGAACTTCCTCCTCCTCTATTGTAACTTCCACTTTTTTGGTTTTAGTTTCCCAATCTCCAAGTTCTTTGATTTATTTGCATTTCCTCCTCTAAAAACATCTTCCAGAGATTCATTTACTTGGGTTTAACCCATAGTAGATAGTAAAAAGAGGAAGGCTTAATCATGGATTGAGGTTCCTAAGTTTGATGTAGTGGCTTCCCTCCTTGGTACTTCCCCTCCTCCTCCAAAGAAAGAAAAGACTACCTCTCATCTTGTTTCAGACTCTACAGGACAACAATTCCTAGAAATTTCTAGACCAAAGGAGGATAAGAATGAAAAGGATGTATCATTATCAGATCTTGAGCTGACAAGAATCTCATTAGGAGAATCAACTCTAGAGGGAGAAGTACATAATATTAGAGAAACTATTTATAAGGTTATTGAGAGAGTTTAAAAAGGAAAGCAAACCAAAGAACAACTTGTGGAGTAGGTACAAGTACTTGCAAGTTTTATCAAGTATTTCCTCTCATTTGACAAGACTCCCTAGATCCAACTCCTCTATCTACACTCCCACCCACTATTGTTACTGTTGGAATTGATTTGAAGGAAATCACATAAATTCACAAACATGCCACTTTTGGAAAAGCATCAGAAGCTTGGGTTGAGGGTATTCTTGTTTCAAGATTGGAGTTCATTGATGAAGCATGTAAGATATATGATAATATCATCTCATCCTAGGATCAAATCAATTCAGGGATTGATGGCATTGACAAGGAACTCAAAATTTGGGCTGATGTTATCCAAGACCTCCAAATCATGACTCTCACATATGAGAAAATCCTCCTTTCAGAGAATATTTTCGATGACTCTAAGAGTAATTTATCCAGGACTTGGAATTTTAGTGTGGAATGGAGGATAAGAGTTCTTGAAGAAGCCTCAACTAAATTACGAAATGTAGTTTAGAAAGGAGAATCTCTAAAAGTTGAAATATTTGCAGACTTACAAGCCCTTCACTGCCAATTGTTCAAATACAACTCATCGTAGAGAAATTTAGTTGATCATATCAAGGGAGATTTCAATACACTCATTAAGGAGAACTTGTTCAAAGAGGAATTGGTCAACAAAGAGAGGATATAAGAGTTTTTAAAACTCAAAAACATCCTCATATAGGAAGCTATGGGACTTTCTAAATATGGTGGAATAACAAAAGAAATGGATTTTGATCTTGGCAGTTGGTTGATTAATATTTCCAACACCATTGTACCAAAAGAGATAGAGATATAAACTGCGTGACCAAGTTATGGATGCATGTTTTAAAGCTCAAGGTCCCAACAACTTCTATCTCTTCTATTCCTTCTTCCTCCAGTTCATGATGTAACTAGTTGTTCTATTTTGTAATTGACTTTATTGTATAAAAAGCAAAATTGTAATATAAATTCATTGAATGTAAATCCCTTAATTAAGTATTTTAACACTTGATTAAGACAACTAGTTAGTTTGGGTAGTTACCCTCTCCCCTTTGCCTATATAAGGATTCAATTTATTTGTAAAAGGGGTTGGATATTGGTTCATTTGTATGTACGAAACATATATTTATAAATATAGAAGAAGAACCTTGTCTATTCTCTATTCTCATTTCTTATTGTCTTCTTTTCTTGTTCATATTTCAGTTGGTATGTTGTTTGCTTTATCTAGAATTTGAAGCTTTGTATTCTTATTCATGGGTTAAGATTTGATGAACTTTGATTCAATCTGCATCTTATTCACTATGAAAGTTCCATTTATGCAAGCATGTATGTTCTTGATTCTCATTTACATGTAGGAGTATGATAATATCTCGTAATATTATTATCGAATGTGTTATTACTATCCCCTCTTATTTTTTCATTCTTGTGGTAATATTGTAGAAACAAGGAGGAACAATGTGTCCTTGATCAATAAGTTAGCTAGAACTATGTGTCCCTAATTTGTGCTGTCTTTTCCATATCTTCACTCTTTGTGTTCTTCCAACCTTTCACTCTTTGTTTATTTTCTCGTATTAAAAATCATGGGGTTATTCATCTTCACCAATATCCTCATTAAAAATTAATTAGTCTGTACATTTGTAAATTTTTAGAGTCTCAAGTTTTGGATCAATAAGGGAACCTCCCCATTAAAGAGGAGGGACTGTCATCCCCTAAACTGTTGATTATTTCTTCAATGACATTTTTCAACCAACAACTTTTTGGTGCCCACCGTGGGACACGTATCATGATACCCATTGAGTGTTTTGACCATGTTGGAACATAATGGTTAAGTGGGCTAGCCACCCCTTAATTAAATATGGGTCCAACATTATACTATAGGTTAAATATTTAATAATAAGAAATATTTATATTTCTATTATTAAATATTCAAACCTAGGGATATACTTTAGGTTAAATATTTAATAATAAGAAATATTTATATTTATATTATTAAATATTTTAAACCTTAGTATATGTGTCAACCATTTAGGTTGAAAATGTGGGTTGAGAGACATACCCGATCACCTCATATAAAAAAAATTTCAGTCCTCATTTGATATATTGGAAAATATATATTAACGTATTTTTACCCTTGTGATTAGGGTTTCTAAAGGAGGAGGTAATTTAATGGATGTAAAAGGGTTCGCTACAATCATGAGGTTACTTTCACGGTGGTTTTTTACCTTCGAGTTTTCCACTATCAATTTTGTGTCATTTGTTATTTACTTTCTATAAGTATTTCTTTATTTGTTATGTAACATAGTGTGATGTTTATTGATTTAATATTGCATAATTTATTAATGTTGTATAATTTAATTGATTAAATATTTAGTTAATAGAATCTTTAAATTCTATCATGGTAACAGAGTGAGGTAAATTAAATAGATCAAATGTTGTTGTCTTTAATTTATTTAATTTTGTACAGTTTTTTTTCAACCAACCCGGAAGGGTATTTAAAAATCATCGGCGCCCTTCTCCCCAATTTTTTTGAATGTTTTGTGAGGAATTAATGTGAGTGTGCATAGGTGAAAGGGGTTTACATGCGTGTGAAAAATCACATACAGGTAAGGGTAAATTAATATATGAAATATTTATATTTCTCTATAGTTTTAAATGTGTGCAGGGTAAATGTTTTCAAAGGTAAAATTCAAGAGTAAATGAAGGGAGGAGACAAGTTTCATGAAAATAGGGATTTCAAATTATTTCATTGGCCGGGTGAAATTACTTGTCCCCTCTGTAAATCTCCAGGTTAATTTGTACTCTCATGTGATTTGAAATCTCCTTGCACCTGGTAAAAATTATCTTACTATTTTTACCTTATTTTTTTCAAAATAATATGCCTGTGTCCTTTGGACCCCCTCTAATAGGGCTTGATTTAAAAAATATAAGTTTATAGTTTTTATAACTATATTCTTTAAATAAAAATTTACTATAGAATAAAGATCATTATAGTTTATATTATATAAATTATTCTTAAAAAAATTATATATTTTTATATCTTATTATAATTTATAAACAAAATATGTCTAAAACTGTACAAAAGAAGAAATTCTGAAATTTCATATTTTGGAAATACATAGGTAATTTTCACTGTGTTAAATTTGATCACAAATGACTATCACAAAAGACAAAAAATAAGGCAGAATGATGGTCATTTAGACGTCAAATTTAAGCTAGCCATATCCATGAATTTTTCAACTGTTTTAAATTTGACGATCAAATGACTGTCACGACAGACCAAAAATAAGGTAGAATGACGGTCATTTAGACATCAAATTTAAGTTGGACAAATCTTTATCTTCATTAACACTTTTCAAAAATTTGAAGTTGTGCATTCTTAGGGGTTTCATCTTCACTTCTATATGGTCGGAAATTTTTTATGATAGGTCTGGGGTATAATGCCAGAGCCCTTTATAATGCGGGTTATTATTTGATTATGGAAAGTTAATTAGTATGAATTTTAATGAAAAATTAGTTATGGTCAAATAGTTTCTTTAGATCTGGTTCTATTAATATTTTTATGATCAGATTTAAAAAATCAGTTATTTCTTTTTAAAAATATATAATACTTGATTTTTAATGAAATAATACAAGGTTTTTTTGATCATAAAATATGGGTATTGTCGTTTTTTCGATTAATATGTTTATAAATCAGTGGCACATTATATCATAATGGGGTATGTGTTTCAGGAAATTTGAAAGATAATGGTGTCCAATTTCTTTTGCCTCGATAAATCTCAGATTCTAAATGGAGCAAATTATAATATTTGGAATATCTAGGTTAAATCGAACTTATGGTGAGGAAACTCTGGATGATTGTTTCAGGAACTAAGCTTGCACCCACCGGTCATCAAGTGAATGTTGAAAATATGAATGCATTCTAACAATGTATGAAGGAGGCCCTTTCCATGATCCTGTGAAATGTGAACGATGAATGTCTTCTACAAATTGGTAATATTGAACATCCTAAAGAGGTATGGATACAATTAGAATCCATTCATGAAGGTACAAAATTATCTAAGATTATTAAACAAAGATGAAAAATTAGTTAATTTCTTAGCCAAAATTAAAAATATCAAAGCACAATTAGATGGATGCAATTGTGACTTAATTGGTGAAAAATTAATCTACTTTATTGTTCAGTTGAATATACATGAAAGATTTAGGAATTTTATTTCTATCCTAAACTCTAAATATCGAATGAGGATGAATTACCTGATTTAAATACTTTGAGTTCTCTTATGATATAGGAAGAAAAGTGATGATGAACTTTGACTCTAAGGAGAATGCCTCTTAGGCACTTCTTGCTTAGAATTCAAAGTTCAAACCACACAAGCCCTTCTTTGATAAGAAGTTTAGATCTAAATCTTCATTTTTGATAAGATTTTTTTACTTTTGAACATTTGTGTGTAATATTTAATGGTAAAAAGGAAGAGTGTAAATCTAAGAAACCTATCCATAAAAATTAGAAACAGATTGTCTCATCTAAATATAATTTAAGGAAAAAGGATAGTTCTAATGATGCTCCTAAAACTATTGCATTATATGCTACTTTATACTCTTCCTCTAATTTTGGATGGATTTTAGATTCAGGTGCTTTAAATCATCCGATTGGTTTTAAAATTATTTATTTGATGTTACAAAAATCAATGAACGTGTGTATCTTGGTGATAACTCATATTTAGAAGAAATAGAGAAAGGAAAAGTAAAATTTGCAAATGGTATTTTGAATAATATTTTATTTGTTCCTAAGCATAAAAAGAATCTTTTATCATGTTCACAACTAACTCATGATGGATTTTCTATTCAAAATTTTAAGGATACTTGGTACATCAAGGATAGTAATGATAATATAATTGCTGAAGGAATTCAAAGAAATGGTATGTATATTTTTGATGATTTTTATTCTACATATTGTTTTGTATCTCAAAGTTTGAATAACTCAAAACTATGGCATGAAAGGTTAGAACATGTGATTTATCAAATCTTATATGAAATGTCTATAAATAATCTCGTGAAAGGTTTGCTGTGTTGTCTTCTTCTCATGATGCTCATGAAAGGTGTTTACGCTTGAAACAAAGTGCTAAACCCTTTCACTTACATTCGAGAGAGTTCTTCTTCACCACTAGACTTGTTCATAGTGATGTTATAGGACCTCTTGAAGTAGCTTCATTAAATGGTTCCTTATATGCTTTGAATTTTTTGATGATCTCACCGGGATGATTTGGACATATTTGGTAGTCCTGCCTCCTTATATATCCCTAAAAAGAAAAGAAAGAAACTTGACATGACTTATTTTCTTATGTTTTCATTGGATTTGGTATTAACACTACATGTTTAAGGATTTACGACCTTTTAAAAAGGGAAGTAACTAAAAATCACAATGTTATTGTTATGGAAAAATGCTTCAGTGCATCTACAAATAGCTATGAGACTCTTAATCTTGTTAATATTTCTAATGATGGTTCTGATTCTGATAATGAAAATATGGTAAATGATCATGATGATGTTTCTTGTGTTGATGCTATGGATGTGTCTGAATCTCTTGTCTCCCTAGCTAAGAAACCAAAATGGGCTCAAAATGTGTTAGAAAGTTCTAATCCTATTGACCTTAGGAAAATGACCAGAAGCCATCATACGTACCATGCATTAATGACCTTGTATGAACTTGAGCTGCAAAGTTTTGAAGAAGATTCTCAGAATGAGAAGTGGATCAATGTAATGTAGGCTGAATATAATGCCTTGATTCAAAATCAAACTTGGGAGTTGGTTCCACCTCCAGAGAAAAGAAGCGTTATAGGGTCTAGATGGTTGTACAAAGTAAAATACAATGCTGATGGTAGTATTGACAAATATAAAGCTAGACTTGTTGCTAGAGGTTTCACTCAGAAACTTGGGATAGATTATGTTGAGACCTTTTCCCTTGTAGCTAAAATGAGCACAATTAGGACCTTGTTTGCTATTGCTGCTTAATTTGGGTGGGAAATCCACCAAATGGATGTGAAAAATGCTTTTTGAATGGTGATTTAAAGGAAGAACTTTACATGTCTCAACCTAAAGGATTTGAAGAAACTGGTAAAGAAAACTATGTTTGTAAGTTGAAAAAATCTTTGTATGGTTTAAAGAAATCTCCTAGAGCTTGGTATGCAAAAATTAATGCTTTCTTTAAACAATTAGGTTTTGACAATGATCTATTCATTAAGAAAGAAGGTTCTCACATTATCATTGTATGTCTATATGTGGATGATTTTCTTATGACTGGTGATAGTCCTGCTTTAATTCATAGGATTAAAGAAAAATTGAAACAATACTTTGAAATGACTGATTTAGGTCTCTTACATCATTTTCTTGACATGGATTTATTTTAAGACAAATATTCTATTGTTGTTTCTCAAGCAAAATATGCAACCAATGTACTAAAAAAGTTTAATATGATTGATTGTAAACCAATTTCTACACCTATGGAAGTTGGACTAAAACTTGATCCTAAACCTGCATGTGAAAAAACTGATCCTACTTTGTATAGGAAGTTAGTTGGTAGTTTGATTTATCTAACTATAACTAGACCAAATATTTCCTATGCAGTAGGAATTTCTTCAAGGTTTATGCAGGAACCTTATAGAGATCATTGGAATCTTGTAAAAATAATTCTTAGATATATTAAGGGAACAATCAATTATGGGTTGCATTATACTAAGGATGAAAATGCTAACTTGCATGGATTTTGTGATTCTGATCATGCTGGTGATGTATTAGATAGAAAATATACTTCTGGTTATGTGTTTAAATTTGGTGTAGGTGCCATTACTTGGTGCAGTAAAAAGCAACCAACTATTTCTATCTCTTCAACTGAAGTTGAGTATAGAAGTGTAATGGAAGCTGTAAAAGAGGCTCTATGGTGAAGAGGTAGTGGAAGTCTAATGCACGCACGCATATAGAATGAGATAAGGCACTAGGTTGAAGAGCTTGTAAACTCTATGTTGTCAAAGATAAAATAGGTTTATCCAAAAAAGGTTGAAGTAGTTTAGGCATCCAAGGTATAAGATATGGTCTTGAAAAAACCGGGTAAGGTGTTAGAATGGGGCAATAGGTTTGTTCTACGGCACCAAAGGGTAGGATAGGATAAACAACACACGAAATTAGGCAAGGTAAGGTAAGTAGGTTGAACAACATGAGTAGAACATCACAAGGTATAACAATTAAAATTTTTGAGTGTCATTGCGAGTGAGGTCGGGTTAGGTGATTTAGGTAAGGCGGTAGGTAAGGCCATGGTAGGGGCAAAAACATGCCCCAATTGATTATGAGGTTAAGTGATAGATAATAAGGTCATGAAGGTGAGGTGCAAGGTTAGGGTAAAAATGGGTTAGGAAAAAAGGTTTTGAGTAGGTAAAGTTGGTGCTTTATATGGTGCAATGAGGTGAAAAAGGCTAACCGAACATGGTCATAACCAACTAATGTCAATCAAGAGCAACTGAGCGTGGTGCACTAGGGAACATGACCAATGTTGGTTTAGGGAAACCGACATCGATCAGGTTGGATTTGGGATAAAAGGTAAAATCCATGAATTACAGATTCATTTGTACTTTTTCCATTTGTGAAAATGACAAGTAGAGAGTATTTTTCATACCATTGACAAGAGTGATTGTGATGGGCGAGATTCTAGGTTGATTTGGAGAGAGATGAGTGGTTGGAACGGTGTAGAGGCGGGCCTACAAGATCTTTTGGTGTGATTCGATTAGTGGAGAACTAGGGGTTTGATTCAGACATGGTAATAGTAGGAGGAGGTGTGGGAGGACCACTAGCTTAGAGACTGGAGATCCCAGTGAGGCAACATCAATGTGTAGAGGTAGGATTCAATCCTTTCTCTTTGTTTTTGATTGAATTTGTAAGAAAAAATGAAATAAAATAGGGGGAATGAAAAATTCAAAATGTAGTTAAAAATGGAAGAATTTGGGTATGGGGTAGGTGCAATGTAGATTAATTAGGGTGTAAAATGGAAATGGGTGGGGTTGGGTGGTTTTTGGGTAGGTTTTAGGCGTTTTTGTTAAATTTGTAGAAAATTGGGGGCATGGGGGTTCGGATTTGGAGCCGAACTAGATGGGGGCATGGAGACAGGTGTTGGGAAGTGGAGTTATAGGTAGCACCACAATGGCTAGATCAACCAAACTTAGCTAGAATGATGGTTCGAGAGGGTGTGCTATAGGGACAAGTGACCACCCCGGAGTTTAGTTGACAATGACACATGCATAAGTAGTTACTTTGATAGGGCAAATGATTGCATTATAGGGCCAGTGAATGTTGCCCAAGCTTAGGCACATATATAGGTACATGTTCTTTGTAGGGGATGGGGCACATGTAGTAGTAATACTGAGGCATATGTTCTTGGTTTATAGGGACATTTAGCGAGATACCTAGGCTCGAGCACAAGTATAAGTACAAGCTCCTATAGGGGATGGTGCATAGGTAGCGATACTACGGTGAATCTTATTGATTTACAAGGATAGTTGGTAGCCGTGTAGTGCAGTCACACCTTATAGGCCCAAGTAGATACTATTATCCAAATAGCTCCCCTAGCAATTTAGGATAACTTGCATACACAATTTGGCTCTAAGATATCTATTGAAGAATTGCGCGTGCTCAAAATCATTTGACACATTCTTTTGGTTGTAGTTTTACCTACGTGCCCCTTTTCTTTTTCTGCTTCCACTTCTCTTTTGCACCCTCATTCTACGTATCCACCTTCTTCCAAGTCGCCCTTCCACCACACACACAGAAGTCCCCTTCGCGTTCCATACCCATTACTTTGTAATAGTTGTGCCTTAACCATACATTCTCTACTCACCAGTTTGAATCATCTCCCCGCGTGCATCGCATGTGCTCCCTCAACACTTTCCTCTATTTTCTCCCCATGCCCTTCTGTACTAGATCATCTTTTGACATGCTCAAGTGTGCCACACACAACCAGATAGGGCACCGAATCCTCACAACAAATGAATGATTGGCACGTGGCAGAAACGACATATAGTTGTACATTTGGCCTCCATCTCAGCCAATTGGCATGTGCCACGTGTCTTGTATACAATGATGACTCTCACATCTTCTAACATCCATATCATCAGCTATAAAGCTCAAATCAATGTGTGCTTGGAATTGTCGAAAAGATGCTTGACATCATCAATGTGCCAAAAATTCAAATTTCAAATTTTGGCGGATCTGGTAGGTGAGAATTGGGAGAATGTATCTTTGAACATTGATGAGCAGATTTGATTGCTCCAACCACCCAATTTATTATGATGCAATCTCTTTTTTCTTCAACACATCAAATAGGCATGGGGAAGCGTATTTCATAGATTTCCAAGTGGATTTATAGACATTGAATGCTTCTTGTTGGTGGTTGTGTTTCAAATTTGGGTTTTCCCTCCTTTTCCTTTCTTCCTCCATGGATTCATCTATAAATGTAAGAGCAAGGATCATTTGTTATGTTGGATACTCTGGATCCTTATGCATGTTGCTAAGGACTCCATATTTTCTGTATTCAGGATGCAGACCTCCATGTTTGGCTCTTGCATGTGGATATCGACCTCTTTAGCATTGTAACAGTTCTGTGCATTTTGGAAGTAATAGAAGCATTGTTTTGTGACTATTCTCTGTCCTAGCATGTTTATGTTCCTTCTTCTTGCCTTTTCTCTTACATTGTATATTGTTGTGCTACTTGTGTCCCTTGCAGTTCCATGCTTGGTTGTGTTCCATAAGGATGATTTGGTGAATGTGTGTTTTGTTGTGTTACTCGTGCCTAGCCTCCTTTCACACATTCCATGTCATTCTTGTTCGAGAGATAATGTTCATCCCTATTTTCTAGTGCTATAGCCTTTTAAGGGTAGTTTACTTCATGTTATCCTTCTTTCCTGGTCCTTGGCACTCTTAGCTTAGTTTCCCCTTTTCAGCACTAGGAGTAGTAGTAGCAGTAGAAATAGATAGAAGAACCAGCCTTCTCTGGAGATCTGTCCCAAGCTCGCAAGGTCCCACAACTTGGGGATGGTTCCATTGTGGTCTCAAACACCTTGGCCCTTCCAAGATCTAAGATGTGGGTGCACGTCGAGCAAGCAACATTTTCTGGCACACCCAAAGGTGGGACAAGAACCCAAAGCTCAAATTTCATATCTCTAAGTTCTGGTGTGTGGAATTAGTGTTTTAGCCTTTGAAGAGGCTCCTTTCAAACACATATGGTGACTCCCAACATTTTAAGATCTCTGTTTTAGTAGTCCTGAGTGCCTTTCATGAGAAAAGTGCACACAAGAAGAAGTGTAGCAACTGCAGACTCTTTTGATTACCTCCAACTATCCTTGAGAAAAATTCATTCCAAAAATCCCATGCATGCATATTTATCTCTAGTGTGCCACGTCCATTCAACTCCTTCTCGCAAATGAAAACTTGTGTGCCTGCTGATGGCGTATCAGCCACCGCCTCCATTAAGAAGTTTTACAAACTTTGATGGAGGGATCCCCTTACTCCTGGTTGTGTAGCATGATATGCCCAATGGCACACTCAAAAGTATTCCTTACTTTACTGGTGAGAATCAAGTCACCCCTCAGGAGCATATCTAGGATGTAGCAAATGTGTGTTCATTCTATCTAATCACACATAATGATGTAGCAGTTAGGCTACTTGCAACTTCTTTCAAAGGTAAAGCACTTCAATGGTACCAAGGCTTAAGACTTGGATCTATCACCAATTGGGATGAGCTGGGAATAACTCTATGTAGTTATTTTGAAGACAAGTCAGATCACCTATCTTTGGTGGAGCAATTGACAACAATAAGGAGGGTGCCCAATGAGCAAATGTCTAATTTCAACATCATATTTCAGAAGACTTGGGACAAAATTCCTCTTTTGGTGAGACCTACAACCCAACATGCTTTCCTTTATTATCTAAAGGTGCTCAATAGTGACATCTCAGTTATGATCTAATCTATGGGAGGTAGGATTCTACTAGCTACTTATAACATTGCAGTAAGGGAAAAAAATAGTCTCATTCAAGTGGGAAAGTTGGCTCCTAGACCACCCATGCCCTTGTTCCCAAAAATGTCATAAGTGTCCCAACCTTACGTGGCCCCTATTCCCATCCTTGAGCAAAGTGCACAACCAATTGCTTCAACATACTATTCTCCATCACAACAAAGGAAAGATGAAGAATTGAAGGCCTTGATCAAAAATTTGTCAAACAAGGTCATATCATTAGAAAGGTAGATACGCACAAGTGTATATAGGCATCTCCAATCAGGTGCATAGCCAAGGGAATCAGCCTTGGTGGAATCAATATGGAAATCAGAGATACATGCCCAACCAGCCGAATGATAGATGATAGCCTAATGCACATCTGCCCTTGCAAGTTGTCCCTATCACGCCTTCTCTCCCGGTACTCCGGTGGAGCCGAGTGCTCATTCTAGTTCGAACAACTTGGCATAGAGTCAAAGTGGTGCTTCCCTTGCAAAATGCATCATAGTTAGTACCATTGTGCTAATTATGCGTGTGCACAAGACTTCATGATCCAAAATGCTTCATCTTGTGAGCCCTCAACAAGCACCCATGAAGTTGATAATCCACAAGGACTAGAGTCTCCTCTGGAAACCAATTTTATGTTCTTTGGCATTGAGGACTTCTGTGCAATCAACCAAGCTGCAGAAGATACAAATAGACCGCATGCCCAAGTAGTGGAAAACATAAGATATAAGAAAAGAATATTAGAGTCTAGTGCACATGTCACAGTCCCCCAAAATAACACAAGCGGATATTCGAAGAAAAAGGAATCGGGGAAAGGCCTCATTACTGAACTAAAATTCATGCTTTCGCACCTAAACACTCAAGGAGGGATGTTATTTCACAAATTCATAATGTCACAATGTGGGATGCTCACTATTCCATCTCAGCAGGATCTGCTACATGAAGATTTGACATAGCTTTCGTGCGCTGACCCGGTTAGGCGAGATTCCATGGGCTTCGTAAAAATATGTAAAGAGGAGAAACAAGTAAGAAAAATTTATTAAACCCCACCCTTCTATATGTCCTTGATTATAGGAAAACACCTAGCGCATAACTTTGCTTAGTTGACTTAGGCGCTAGTACCTCCATTATGCCTATGAAGATAGCGATGTCTAAGGTTTGATATATATCCCTTTGTCTAAAGGAGTCCAACAACTTGATGGTTTAGTTGTAACTACCTTAGGAGTCATCAAGGATCTTGAGTTAACCCTCCATGTATGTCCAAGCCTGACAATTACTCAAGACATGTCAATTATTGACTGCCTCCTTTGTTTGCCCTATGTCTATCAAGAGAATTTACTTGCTAAAGTGGGTGGTTACTTGTCTTCTGATTGGTCTCATATGTTACTCAAGACAAGGTATGGTACCCGGTTTACCATACAAGCTGAGCCTATATTTTATTATCATGTAGAGCCATATGTCCCATCCCCTCTCCAAGCCAATTGTCTTATCCAGGAAGAACAAGTTTTAGTTCTTAAAGAGTAGTCTCTTCCACCCTCTATTCTAGACCTAGTACTTGATGAATGGGCGAGAGGCATCACAAATTTGATCCCTATGCTAAAGAAATGGAAGCCTATGAAACTAGGCTTGGTACTTATTGCATTATAGAAGAAGATGCTATGCTTCGACGCGCTCTCATAGAAGAAAAGTTCAAACTGGTCTATGGAAATTATACTTTGATGGATCCAGAAGCAGAAACAACGCACGAACATGAGTGGTTCTCATTTCCCCTAGGGATGAGAAATTATTCTTCACACATAGGCTGCAATTTACATGTTCTAACAATGTGGCAGAATATGAAGCATTGGTGCATGGCTTGCTTATTGTTGAAAAGAAGAAAATTAAAGCACTGCAGATCTTTGGGGACACAAAATTGGTCATCCACTAGGTCACCAACAAATTCTAGACAATGAATAAGCCCCTTAAAACTTATAAAAATAGAGTTTTGGACCTAATTGAGAGCTTTGATGCCCTTAATCTGCAGGTAGTCCCGCACAAAATGAACAAGGAAGTTGACCAAATGGTCGTGCTTGGTTCATAGTTTTCTCCTATTGAGGAATTTGTCAAAGGAACACTCAACACATTAAGATGGTGATCAGACCATCCATTCTAGATAATAAAACTAGCTGGTAAGTGTTCGATAGTGACACGTAGATCGTCCAGTTTATTCAAAATGAAGCTGAATTTTCATCAAGTATGCAAGATGACTTGTATGACAACTATGGTGACCAAGTAATACAACTAAAGACAAATAAGTTTCCTAAAGGGCTAGTCACCTTAGAGAAAATGTTCAGCCCTAATGATGAGTTCAAGGGTGAAGAAAGATACATGAGCACCTTTGTCTTGATGCGAGAGGATTGATCCTCCATTACCATTGCACGCGGAAAAGAGTTGCTGCTTGGCAGGACTTTCTTGCATGAAGAAAAACATGCCTTCGTCTCCCTCTCTGCCAAAAATACAATGACATTTTCTCATGGGAGTATGAAGACCTCAAAGGTTTTGATCCAAGTGTTTCTCAACACTCCATTGACCTTGATCCTGGCATAAATCCCATTAGACAGAAACATCGACCAGTCAATCCAAGGATAGAGCCCCTCATGAGAAAGGAACTATCAAAACTCATTAAGGAAAAAATTATTTTTCCTATCAAATACTCCACCTGGGTCACAAATCTAGTTCTAGTACATAAGAATAATGGTGAAATCAGACTTTGTGTTGATTTTAGAGATTTAAATAAGGCATCTCTAAAGGATCACTATCCTTTGCCTTCAATGGAGCAGATTCTACAGGACATCAGTAGTGGCGCGCGAGGTTCTCCATACTAGATGGGTATTCAAGTTTCAACTAGATCCTGGTCAAGGAAGAGGATGAATTTAAAACAACATTTACAACCAAATGGGGAACATATGCATATCAGAAAATGCCCTTTGGTCTGTCAAATGCGGGTGCACCATTTCAACATGCCATGGATATTACCTTTAAAGGTTACATCAATGAGTTCATCTTCGTTTACCTAGATGATATAACTGTCTTCTTGAAGCGGGCGTAGATCACATAACACACTGGAAAATGTCTTTGATAGATGCAGAGAATTTGGGGTGTCTCTTAATCCCAAGAAGTGGAATTTTGTGGTGGCTTAGGGAAATCTTTTGGGCCATGTGGTTTCAAAGGATGGCATCGCGATTGATCCTGAGCGCATTTCAGCCATCCTAGCCCTTTCCTTACCAGCGTAGAAAAACACCTTATAGGCCTTCCTTGGAAAGATTAAATTTGTTAGGGGTTTTATTCCTAACTTTGCAAGACTCGTTTAGTCCATCACCCTTATGCTCAAGAAAGAAATAGCCTTCAAATGGGTAGCAGAAGGAAGAGAAAGATTCAACAAGATCAAGATAGAGATTGCTTGTGTGCCAACACTCATAAATCTAGATTACGCAAAGGATTTTATCCTTTATGCTTATGGTGATGATGTAGGCATTGCTTGTTTTCCCGACATAGAAGAATGAACAAGGGCTAGAATAACTAGGTGGCATTCTTGACCCTGAAGGATTATGAGTTGAAATATAGTCACATGAAAAATAGGTCTTCGCCATCATACGCATGATCAATAAATTCAAAAGTATGCTCGCCAAAAATCATATCAAGGTGTTAGTCTCTCACTCATATGTCAGAGACTTCATTATGGGAGTAGAAATCAGTGAGAAGAGAGTGCGATGGGTGAAAAAAATCATGGAATATGACGTGACTATTAAGGCCACAAAGCTGGTAAGAGGCAACACACTCTGCTGTAGATTGCTGAAGATGCGTAGAAAGAATATGAGATTTCATTATTTCTAGATGAAGACCTCCCATGCATAGAACATGAACATAACATAGACCCCGGTGCATGTGACTAGATGAAGGACATGATCACATTCCTTTCCGAGGGTGCATACCCTCCCGGTTTGAATAAAGCAAAGAGAAGGCATCTCAGGTTGCAATCCATTCCTTATGTTTTGATTGATGGACTTCTCTTCAAAAGAAATCTAGACAGCGTGCTGTTAAGATGTATCAACAGTGCGTAAACTGAACAAGTGTTAGCAAAATTTCATGATGGATTCTCTGGTGGACACTTCTCTACCAAAACTACAACAATGAAGATCATAATGACAGGTGTCTTTTAGCCTACCCTATTTGCAAAAGCACATAGGTGGATCACAAAATGCAAGGAATGTGATTTCTTTGCAAGAAAGAAAAGATTAGAAGTGCTTCCCCTCTGAATAATATAAGTAGATCATCCTTTTGTGCAATGGGGTCTCGACTTCATAGGCATGATCAATCTACCTTCAAGTGCTTGACACAAATGGTTACCGATGATAGCTCTGATTACTTCACTGAGATGGACATAAGTCGTCATGCTTTAAGGAATCAACTAAGGTAGTCATCCTTGAATTTCTTGAAGGTTTAGTCATAAGGTTTGGCATTTCTCAAACCATTATATCTAATAATGAAAAAGCCTTCCTTGGTGCTAAAATCATTGATTGGGCTCTAAGTTTGGGCATTTACCTAAAAACCTCTTCCAACTATTACCCTCAGGGTAACGGTCTAGTAGAATCAACAAACAAGAACCTGATCAGAATCATGAAGTGCATAATGAATACCAACCAAAGAAAGTGGCACACAAAGGTCTGCGTACTGGGAAGATAGAATCACAATAAAAAAGGCAATAGGAACTTTTCCTTACAATCTTGTCTATGGCAAGGAGGCTACCCTTCCTTTGAAAATATAATTGAATTCATTGGTGCTTTCCTAGCAATTGGAATTTGAGGGTGCAGATCAAAGAGAAATCAGATGGTAGAGCTGGTTCATCTTGAAGAACTCAAAACTCTGCCATGATTAAGCTAGAACAACATCAACATGCAACAAAGAAATGGTTTGACAGAAAAGCTAGGCCTCAAGATTTCAAATTTGGAGACTGGTTCTAAAATGGGATCTTGATAGAGCTAAACCGGGTGCAATTCAAAGTTTGATGCACTTTGGAGTGGCCCATAAATCATCAAGTCCTGCAAAAGCTAACTCTTTCAAGTTAACTCTTCGGATGGAAGCGCTTGTAAATCTCAATAAATCCGGTATCTATCTCAAACCCTTCCATTAGGTTTGCTGTATCATATTGTATATATTAGAGTAGTTTCAATTCCTCCAAGTGTTCTCTGTGCACATTGTTTATTTGTACATAGTTATTTCCTCTCACGTGCTTCCTACATGCACTCTTTTATTACTTCTAGAATGCAGAACTTCTATAAGTAGTTATGAGATTCAGAATAGAGTGCATATATGAATTTCAAGTAGTTGTAGGGTCATTTTCATGATTATACAAGCAGACTCCATGCCCAATGGATGCTTCAGGCTACTGGTCTCTTGCATCTAGCAGGAAGATGGCCCCAAAAGTCACCAAAACTATTATCCAAATAGCTCCCCTAGCAATTTAGGATAACTTGCATACACATTCTAGCCCTAAGATATCTATTGAAGAATTACGCGTGCTCAAAATCAACAGGCACATTATTTTGGTCAACGTTTTACCTGGGAACCCCTTTTCCTTTTCTCCTTCCACTTCTATCTTGCATCCACCTTCTGCGTGTCCACCTTATTCCAAGTCAGTTTCCTTCCACCCCACACGCCTAAGTCTTTGACCCTTCACGTGCTGCACCCATTACTTTGTAATAGTTGCGCCATAACCATGAATTCTCTACTCACTGGTTTAAATCATATCCCCACGCACATCATGCACACTCCCTTCGTGCTTTCCTCTATTTTCTCCCCATTCCCTTCTGTGCCAGATCATATTTTGACATGCTTGTGAAGTGTGCCACGCACAACCAGATAGGGCACCAAATCCTCACAACAAATGAATGATTGACATGTGGCAGAAATAAAAAATTTGTTGTACATTTGGCCTCCATCTCAGCCAATTGACACACGCAATGTGTCTTGTATATGCCAATGACTCTGACATCTTCTGACAGCCATATCATCAGCTACAGAGCTCAAATTGGTGTGTGCCTAGACTTGTCAGAAAGATGTTGACATCATCATAGTGCCAAAAATTCAAATTTCAAATTTTGGTGGATCTGGTAGGTGAGAATTGGGAAAACGTCTCTCTGAACATTGATGAGAAGATTTGATTGCTCCAACCACCCAATTTAGTATGATCCACTCTCTTTTGTCTTCAACACATCAAATAGGCATGGGGAAGCGTATTTCATAGATTTCCAAGTGGATTTACAAACATTGAATGCTTCTTGTTGGTGGTTATGTTTCAAATTTGGGTTTTCCCTCCTTTTCATTTCTTCCTCCATGGATTCATGTATAAATGTAATAGCAAGGCTCATTTGTTATGTTAGATACTGTGGATCCTTATGCTTGTTGCTAAGGACTCCAAATTTTATGTATTCCAGGTTGTAGGCCTCCATGTTTGGCTCTTGCATTTGGATATTGGCTTCTTTAGCATTAGAATGATTACATGCATTTTGGAAGTAATAGAAGCATAGTTTTGTGACTAGTCTCTATCCTAGTGTGTTTTTGTTCTTTCTTCTTTCCTTTTCTCTTACATTTTGTATTGTTGTACTACTTGAGTCCACTTAGCCCATGCTTGGTTGTGTTCCATAAGGATGATTTGGTGAATGCATGTTTTCTGTGCTACTTGTGCCTAGCCTCCTTTCACACATTCCATATCATTCTTGTTCGAGAATAGATTGTGTTTATCCCTCTTTTCTAGTGCTATCACCTTTTTAGGATAGTTTACTTTGTGTTATCCTTCTTTCCCTAGTCCCTTGGCATTCTTAGCTTAGTTTCCCCTTTTGGAACTAGGAGTAAGCGATGGCAGTATAGATAGATAGAGGAACCATAGTTCTTGAGAGATCCATCCCAAGCTTGCAAGGTCCCACAACTTGAGGACAATTCCATTGTGGTATCAAACACATCAGGCCCTTTTGATATCCGAGATGTGGGTGAACAATTTAGCAACCAACACTACACAGTACCAACACATGCACTTTGGGATTGGGTCCCATATAGTACATGCACCGACACCAAAATAAGGTCCTCTATTGGTAGGGAAGAGTTCACAGGTGGCAGTTAGGTCGATGGCACCACCCGAGACTATATTAATGGTGAGGTTCAAGGATTCCCTAAATGAGGATCACTATTACCAGGATCATCTAGCCACTACAGGTATTTATGTTCCCTCATATGCCAAGTATAGGGCCCAATAGGAAGCTAGTGAGAGGACCAGGTCTAGGACTCATAACTCAGGTAGCACAGGGGGTTATTGGCCCTAGAGACAAGGTCGAGTGAGGCTACTAGTTCTCGCGAGACTAGGCTTAGATGAGGGACATGATGAGGATATGGATGAGAGTGGAGAGGAGGGCCTCAGGTGGGGTTTATTGATCATGACATGGATACTTATATGATGAATTTTTGATTTATATATATATTGACCTGCATGTCAAAGATTTTGTGAGATTTTATATGAGAGTTTTGAGACACTTTGATTATTTATCCCTATGTATATATGTATTGATACACAAACATTCCTCTTTATATAGTTGATGATTATTATTGGATGGATGATGTACTCTTTTCAATTCCCATTGTTATTGTGTGCCATGGGCACTAGGTGAGTTAGGCATGATTGAGTCTAGGTCATTTAGGCATGATGGAGTCAGGTATAGGCTGGTTTGGTTATGTATATGCATAGTGGAGTCGGTATAGGCATGGTCGTTGGTATAGGCATGGTTTGGTCCAGTATAGGCATGGTTTGGTCAAGTATAGGCATGGTGGAGTCTAGGTAATTTCTAAGTTACTTGATCTTATGGAAATAATGTGTTGTATGTATGTTGTGTTTAAATTTCCAAGTAATTAATATCATGGAAATATGAAATGATTTAAGTAGAATATGGTTGTGGTGATAAAATGGTAGGTATGTATGTTTTTACGATATATTAATTTCCAAGTTTTTGTGTAAATGGAAACTAACTAGGGTAAAATGTGAATATAAAGGGGAAAATTAGTTAGGGGAAAAAGTGGCCAAGCTAACCTCCAAGGGCCCCATTCCCTCAGAGTTATGCCTACATAGCCCCACTAAAAAGGGGCCTCAGGATGATGTAGTTCTCCCATAAGCTAGGGAATAATATGATAAGGGAGATGAATGAGTCGATACATTTTAGGCATGATTGAGTCTAGGTCATTTAGGCATGGTTGAGTATAGGTTGAATAGGTGTGGGTGATTTTGGTGGAAGAGGAATTCCCAGAATGTAAGTGTCAAAGGTTTGGTCATGTGAAGGAGAATCAATAAGTAAGAAAAGAGGTGAATGGAAAGAGGAGATGAAAAGTCAAAAATTGGTAAGAACCATTATGAGTCTATCATATCAAATATTGACTTATAAACGTAAGACCCTAAATAAATTGCATGATTGACTATTATAAGGGTGAAGAAACTCACATGACCATGCAATGTCTTATCTCAACATGCCCCTTGAGTAGGTGGAAGATGAGAAAGGAAATACGGTGAGGTGAAATGGGTTATTTTAGCGTCACCTTGGTGTGAGATGGCATGTCTCTTCTACAAGATACCCAAGACTAGAATCGCAAGTCCATGATGAAAATGTTATCTTGTTATTTTTTTCTTTTCTTTTATAGACTAATCGATACGAGAGTCTATATGGGATGAATAGAATGTATCCTTGAGATCTTCGTGAAGGTTATCGATGTGGGAAGCTTCAGAATATATATATATATATATATATATATATATATATATATAGTAGTCTTCTTTTTGGATAACTACATGTAATATGGATAGGTTTGTATAGCTATCCTTTGAGGGATCAATATATTTATAAAAACAAGATAGAAAGATAGATGTCATTTATGAGGGATTCATTTCTTTTCTAGAAGTTTGACTCAAGGAGTTTGAATTAGAAAATTACGCATATATATTACTTTTGAATTTTTTTGGACTTTTAGGTCATGGACAAGACTATAGAGAAGTATAGGATTATTTTATGAAGACAAAACCATAACACACAGGGGTTAGTTATGAAAGAGATGTTTTAAGTGATGAAAAAACATGGGATTCCATCTTGAAAATGATGAAAATTATCCATGAGAATCATACCATGAGTAGAGCCACGATACTCATATTGAAGATAAGGCTGAAAGGTGATGGGTAATCACATGATTCTTATTTAGTTGTTGATCCTTAAAATAGGTAAGTGGAAGGTGAATGTTTCTCAAGGGATGAAAATTTAATAGATAGAAGGTGATATAGGAATTGATTGATGGGCTCGAGTCCAGCGTACCTTCAAGTGAAGATAAATGATAAACCCCTGATCCATATGCATGAGTAATGATATAGGGTCCAAGCCAATTAGGAGTGAACTTTCCTCATTTAATTTTCACCGATTTTGTTACATGTTGATTTTCTTTCGGGACGAGGTTGCCAAAATTGAAGGTTCGTTCTTGGACATGTTTATCATAGGCATATTTGATACATTTTTTTGTATATTTGGAGGTGATTGAGAGCATTTGGACGACGCTTGTCTAATAACTCAAGCTGTGCCAAACGGTCTCGAAAAAAATCATCATCATTTAGCATATATTTGAGTGAGATACGAAGAGATGGAATTTGGACTTCGAGAGGAAAGACAACCTCCATATTATAAACCAAAGAGAAAGGTGTGGCAAAAGTTGAGGTGCAAATACTAGTGCGATAAACCCATAAGGAAAAAGGAATGTGCATGTGGCAATCCTTACCAGTATTGTCAATCAATTTCACAATATTTTTATTAGGTTTTTGTTAGTTAATTCAGCTTGGCCATTTATTTGAGGATAATAAGGTGAAGAAAAAGTGAGTTGAATTCCATAGGCATCATGTGAGAAGTTTCGTAGGGTTTTGTTTTTGAATTGTTTTTCGTTATCAGTGATGAGGTGATGAGGAACAAAAAAGTGACAAATGATGTGATGGTTGATGAATTCACAAATTTTCTCACTTTTGTAGAAATAAGAGGTACAACTTCCACCCATTTAGTGTAATATTTGGTAGCGGTAATAATCCATTGATGATGTTGGGAAGAATGAGGGTTGATCTCTTCAACAAGATCCAAACCCCATTGAGAGAAAGGCCAAAGGTCTCATGCGACCTGTAAGGTGTGACTAGGGTTTGATGAAGATTAACATGTTGTTGAAACTTCACACAATGCTTGACATAGTCACAACAATCAAAATTTAGGGTTGGCCAGTAATAGCCTAGGCAAAGGATGTACTTAACAATAGCTAAGACATTGAAGTGAACCCCACAAATCCCATTGTGAACTTCTTTGATGGTGTATGTAATTTCAAAACTTGAAAGGCATTATAAGAGGATACCTTCAAAGCTACATTTATAGAGAAGACCACCCATGATGACATAGTGAGAGACACTTTTGAGAAAGGCTCATTGTCCATTGCAAGTAAGATCTGGAGGCAAAATTGAAAGGAAAGGTAAGGTAGTCAACAAACTACTTATACCAAAGGTCACATGGGTTAGTTTTAATGTTTCCTACAAGGTTGATGTATTAGATTAGATAAGAAGGTGATTGCAACCTTTTTACTGTGACAAAGATTTTTGAGTTGGAGGGTGAAGTGGGGATTTGAGAAGCAAGACATGCCATGGTGTCCACAAATTTATTAGTGGAATGTGGGGTGGTTTGAAGTTCATAATGGTCAAAGGTAGTCAAAAGCATGTCAACATGATGTTTATAATTTTAAATTATCTTGTTATGACACTGGTATATACCATTAACTTGGTTCACAACCAGTTGAGAGTCACCAAAGATATTAATTGATTTAACGTCTAAGGCTATGACAGGTTTGAATACCTAACATGAGTGCTTCATATTCGGTGATATTGTTAGTACAATCAAAATATAGTTTGAAAGATAATGGCATAGGATCACCGTCAAGAGGAATGAGGATAACTCCAGCACCACCCCCATGCTGACATTTGGAACCATTGAAGAATAAGGTCATCTGGTAAACGGTATCGTCCAGGGAGAGGGTAGCAATGGATTCATCAAGGAAATTGAAGTTAGAAGATTGGTTTCTAGAGAGAGGTGCATCTACGAGTTGGTCAGCAATGGTTTTTCCTTTGACATATTTTTGATGGATGAATTTAAGATCTAGGTCTGCAAGAAGCATGAGCCAACATGCAACATGTTGATGTTGGCAGGGCTTAGCATAAATTTAATGTAAGGGGTTAGTATTAGTGATAACAAAGGTTTTGTGGTTGAGTAGGTAATGGCGAAGTTTAGTGGTGACAAAAACTAAGGCTAATCAGATTTTTCGGTGTGAGTATATCTAGTTTCGTAGTCTAAAAGTGTACGACTTATATAATAAACTATTTTCTCCCTATGTTGCTCGTCACGATGAGTGAGCATGATACACATGGAATGATCAATAGTAGAAATGTAAAGGTAAAATGGTTGGTTATCCTTAGGGAGAATGATCATAGGTTGTTGGAGGAGGTATTGTTTTAAGGCATTGAAGGATTTATGGCATTCATAATCCCATTTGAAGGAGACATCCCTTTTTAAGAAGATGATGAAATGGATGGCAACGGTCGAAAAGATGAGAAATAAAGTGATGAATAGATTGCAAATTGCCTTGTAAACTACAAAGTTGACAAAGGTTAGTAGGTGGAGGCATCTCAAGAATAACCTTGATTTTGGTGGGATCAACTTCAATGCCATGTAAAGAAATGATAAAACCAAGGAGCTTGATAGAGATAACAAAAAGACACACTTATTTGGTTAAATGTGAATACAATATTTGATTAGACATCAAAGACAACTTTAAGGACAACAGGTGCTCGGCATGATGTTTGGATTTGGAAAGGAGATCGTCAACATAATCTTTTAATATGTTATACACAATGTCATGAAAGATATAAGTCATAGCCCGCTGATATGTGGCACCAAATTTTTAAGGCCAAAGGGCATGACACGATAGTAGAAGGTCCCCCAAGGAGTGATGAAGGTGGTTTTGTGTTGATCTTCTGGGGTGAGTAATATTTGGTTATAACCCAAGAAATCATCCATGAGTGATAACATCTCATGGCCGGCGGTGAGATCAACTAGTTGGTCAATACTAGGTAAAGGAAAGTCGTCTTTGGGGAAAGTTAAGTTAAGGTTACGGAACTCCATTCAAATATGGAGTCCCCTTGTTTCTTTTGTGATAGGAATTATGTTATAGATCCATTAGGGATAATCAATGGGTAGGACAAAGGAAATTGAAAGAAGGCAATCGGAGTTCTTATTTGATAAGAAGGGAAATGAAAGGATGCATTTTTATAGATTTTGTTTCATGGGTTCAGCATCAGGAATGGTTACGATATTGTGGACCATAATGTTTGGGTCAATACTAGGGCATATCAGCATAAGACCAAGAAAAAATGCTACTATGATCCCGAGGAAAGAAGTGAAAGCTTCTTGTTTAGCAACATCTAAAGATTGGCCTATTTTTAGAATGTGTGGGTCATCCTGAGTGTGAATATTGATTTTTATGGTTGATTCATTCAACATGGTTTACGTCTCAGAAGGTAATGACCGGTGAATATAAGAATCTTCCACACTAAGGTAGGTGAGAATAGACTCATCGTCCTAACATTAAATGACGTTAATAGAAGGTGTATCATCATCAATCATGTCAGGATATAGGAAGGGAAGAAAAGAGGGATCCCTACCATCATGTTGATAAGTCGAGAGATCCTAGGAAATGATGTTCACGAAAAAAAAAGTTAGGAGGAAAGGATTCCAGATCCATAGTCTCTATAGGTGATGGTGGTGAAGTTGGTGAATTGGATGGGGAATGTTTATCATCCTCAATAAGTTCAACTCAAGCCTTCTTAGAAGGTGGTTTGGAAAATCCAATACCAATGCAGTCTTTATGCTTATGAGTGGTGCAAGGAATGACGGTATGGTGACCTTGTTCATAGAAACCAAAGCCAAATCCCTTCCAAACATAACGATGGAGGAAGGTGTGCGTGAAGTAGTGGTTGGTGAGAGATTGAAGGTCGAGGAAAATGGCCATGTTTGGGAAGGTGGCTCGGGCAAGTAGGTAGAAGCATCAAGTCCCCATACATTAATTTGGTGTGAAGGTGGGGAGGACCATAGGGGAAAACCTCACCTATGTGGTGATCATAGCAGGATGTTGGTGAAGGTTACCATACTCTTGAGGAGTAAGGAATGTGTCAATGTTATAAAGGTGGTACTCCCCCAGAGTGAGGTGTTGAAAAAAACCTTCTAAGGGATCAGTAGTTGATATGTGGGTAGCGGGAATGGATGAATTACTAGGTAACTAGGAAAAAGAAGTATTAGATGTTTGAGAAGTAGATGGGTTGGCTGATGGGTCAACTATAGAAGCTGCGACAGCAATGGGAATAGAGGAGTTAGTTGTGGAAGATGTAATGGTAGTAGTGGTGGATGAGGTAGTGGATGAAGAAGAAGTGGTAGCGGTGATAGATGCCTTAATTGGTATAAGGACATCCTTGGGTCGATACAACATGTTATAGGTATTGAATGGTGAAGGGTCAACTGGAATAATATAGTTGTGCCCTTAATGTTCAAATTTTAAACAACGGTGTAAGGTTGAAGGAATACAACCCATGGCACAAATCCAAGGTCGGCTAAGTAGAATGTTGTACTAGAATTACCCCTCTAATATAAAATAATTCAGGAATAGAATGGGGGCCTACACGAATGTGGTGAATAATGGTGTAGAGGGTGGAAGTCATGGCATCATTAAATGAACACAACTTAACTGGGTTATTATGCATGTAATTGGAATGGATGCACATTTAGTTGTATGCATGGGAGGAAATGATGTTAATATTGGCTCTACCATTGATCATAATGCTTTGAATGCGTATATTATCAATATAGGAAAATAAATAGGATGGGGTCGGGATCATCCGATTGGAGAGGTTAGAGAAACTAAGAGCAACTACTTGATGAGTGGTAGTGGGAGCAGAGGAAGGGGGTGAAGTGGTGAGACAGGCCACATGGTGAGGAGTTATAATAGATGCAACAAGTGTCGGGTCATTAGGTAGAACCTCAATATATTGTAGGACGTCAATGAAGGCCTCGATGATGAGTCTCGAGAGGTTTGGAAAAGGTCGTACAAAGACATTTTGAGAGGAGATTGGTGTAATTGTTTAAGCATTGTATAATGGGTAACCCCGTTAGAAATAGGGTATATGGGTCCACAGATGGTGATTTTGGGTGCAGTGCAGATGGAATATTGGGTAAAAGAGTAGCAGATGAGCTGGTTGTTTTCTCCTTTCCTTTGTCCTTTTGGGATCAAGTGGCAATTTGAACCATATTGATATGTGGTAAAGGAGAAAGTGAGTCATGATAGGTGTAGTGACAAGATGGGAAAAAATATGGTGAGGGCATATACTAGTTTTGTGAAAACAATGCAACACATTGACATTTTGGCAGAGGTTTAGCTAGCTCTCTTATGCAAACCATATTGATCTCAAATGTTGGAGGGGGATAAAAGGGTTGTGGAGGTGGAGATGAAGGTCACTGAATAGGTAAGGGATGAGGATGTGTGGTGATAGGTGAAGGTGGAATAGGGTCCTCATCTAAAAGATCATCATCGTCAAAGTTTTCTTCGAGAGGACATAGTTGGAGAAGAATAGTCTTAAGGTCCTTAAATTTTCCACATCATGCCTTGACACATGATGGTAAGCACAATTTTGGTATCATCAAACCCTTATGGTTTAGGTTTGAGTGGGTTGTAAGGTCTAAGCGGTGGCAATGTGATGATAGAGGTTTCCAAATGTTAGTTAAGATGTTGGCGTAAGACCCTGCCAATGGATCACAATGTGAAGTAAGGGTGTGTTTGGATGGAAGTGTGGGTGAATTTGGTGGGAGAGGCATCACTGGAGGTGGAATCGAGAGGTTGAGTAAGTTTGACCATCTTTTTGGTAGATAGTATGGTTTTAGGTTTGGATTGCACCTTCTTGGCTAAAGATGCGGCATGTGAACTAGTTGTTGAAGGTGGTGTAGGTTTAACTACCTCTTTGGAGGGTAGTGGGATCTTAGTCTTTGGTTGCACCTTCTTGGGTAAAGGTGAAGAAGAATTACATGATGTAGAAGGGAAGGCAAATGGGGAAGGGGATGAGCTAGCCAAGGTGATAATGGAGGTGTGGTGAAGGTTGTAGTAAGAGGCAATGTGGAAGGTATTGGTTGAAGAGAAGGGAATAACATAGGTAATGATGAGGATACTGGAAGTGGTGTAGGTATATGAGGTAGAAAGGATGTAGGTGACGATGAAGGCATAAGATGTGTAGGTAATTTGTGTGCAATACAAGATCATGATGGGGTAGGATGTCTTTGTGATTTTGTTTACTTTGGGTAGGAGGCTGTTTGGACAAGCTTGATGGGTGGAAACCTAGGATAGATTTAAGTGGTGAAGGTAACAAAGGAGTAGTGGGTTAAGCGGGTGTATGAGATCTAAGGGGTTAGGCCTTCCTCTTACGTGGGGGAATAGTTTTTGTGATGGCTTGTGAGGACGTGGCTAAATCTAGTTTGACATGAGGATGGACTAGGATTGATGTCGACATGACTCCCAATGTGGTAATGGGTTTGAATGCAGAGGAAGATATAGGTGCAAGTAAGGTTTTATGCATAGGAAAAAGTTCATTTGATGGTAAAGGTTTAGGTTTGGGCGAGAATGATGAAGAAGGGGTCACTACAACTGGCATGGGCATGGTGGGTTTGGTTATCTGAATCACCTTTGGATAGATCGTGGAAGTATCAACATATAATATTTGCATTTGAGTTGAGACATGTAGTCAAAGATGTCCCCAAAGCATGAAATTATCAACATAATCCAAGTGGTCGAAAAACATGATAATGACACTGATGTAGGGGGATGATGTTGATTTAGTAGTAATCCCTATAAAGAATGTCTGTGAGATAGGGAAATGGTTGGCTTCAAACTCTGTGGGTAAAAGAGACAAGAGAAAATCAATAGGATCCTTGAAAGCCAATGGAGAATTATCACCAATAGGAAAGGACATTGCTAATGGATCCCCTGTGGGTAGGGGAGATGGTAATTTGGATGAGGTAAGTTCATTTTTGGTGAAGAAGAAGTTAAACATGACTCTCCTGTGGGTGGAAGAATAAGTATTGCATGTTGTTAGTAAGGTTAAGAGGTAAGTAGGAAATTGCATCGACATATATGGTGGACTCCTCCATGGGTGAAGGAGGAGATAAGGGAGACTCCTCTGTGGGTAAAGGAGTAGATGAAATAAGTCCCTTTGTGGATGAAGGAGATCATGCAAGAATCTCCTCAATAGATGGAGTAGGAGGAAATTGAGTAGGAAGAGCTGGTATGATGTCAAAAACAACATGAACCTCACGAATGTTACCTTCACTGGTCAAGGTTTTGCCGGTTTGGTTAGACAATGGGGTGTGATTTGGGAATGAATTCTTGAAGATGTGAAGGTTCTAATTAGCCATTGTGCATTATGATTATCCAAGACGAGATCTCCATTATCTAACATTTCTTGGATGATGTTTTTGAAAGTTATAAAATTATCATTATGACCTCTAACATGATGATAGTTGCATTAATCATTTTCTTTGTACCATGTTGGCATAGGACGAGAGGGGTTAAAACCATTATGTGGTTTGATGGATGGAAGAGTGACTACTCTATATTTTAGAAGTTTTTCTAAAATTAAAGAGTAGGGTTCTCCTATGGGAGTATATTTTTGTTTCTCTTGCTTGAACTGAAAATCCTGAATAGGAGAAAGTTTGGAAGAAGGCTTTGATTGGTTGGATGGATGAGATGGGCCAGATTTCAAAACTACTACATTGGCAGATCATTTTGCTTTAACATAATTATTTTGCGGTTTGGAAGAAGAAGATGTATTGTTTGATTTGAATGCATCGTTCTTGTTACGTAATTATATCTTCTTCTCTTCAATGGAACAAATTTCAAGTTTCCGGGCCATGGTGATTGCCTCGTCAAACATGTAAAAGGTTTGAACTTGGAGAGTTGGAGAGATTTATATAACACAAGCTCAAGTGAAAAACTCTATTAAATCATTTTTGGGCGGTTGGAATGTGAGTGGATTATCGAGCTTTTCCAACAAGCAAATTTTTTTCGATAGATTCGTCTTCATATTGGCATGTCGTGGTACAAGTCGGTCACGATGACCTTCTTGACAATGTTGATAGAAACGTGGTATAGAAAATCCCGAGATACCTAATTAAATAAAAATATGGAATGTGTGGGTAGAGTACTATACCAATCTAAATCCATCCCTGTCAAAGACATTGGGAATGGCTGCAAGAGAAAAGCATCATTATGAGTGATCAGATAACAAACATGTTTAAAAGACCGTAAGTGCTATTGTATGTCTTCTTTACTATTGAATCAATTGAATTTAGGAATTTCCCAATGGGGAGGGTATGGATGAATCAGAATGGATAGGTGAATGGGCTCATTACAAATCTCATTGTATATTAGAGAGTTACATGATCCGAGAGACATGCTTCCAATGTCTGCATCTTGTCCATCATCATTTTGATAAGATCATTGGTAGGTTGTGATGAATGGGCACCCCCTATAGTATAAGGGGGTAGATGAGGTGGGTATGATGTGGGAAACATCCCAATATGTGGTGGTATCGAGTACAAAAATTGTGAGGAAGGAATGTAGGCTAGAATAGATGTAGATGGAAAGTATCCTGAATAAGTGGTAGATGAAATAGGGGGCTGTTGGTGATAAGTGTAGGTAGGTGGAGTGGATGTAAAGACTCTCATAGAAATCAGAGGAAGATACTTGTGGGATGGAGAGGATAATGTTTTGGAAGGGAGTATGGACTACCGTCACCATTAGTGGCTAAGATGCAATAGATATATGAGAGGTGGCGGGTGTAGATAGACCTACACTCATGATAGTTGATAGAGGAATGGTTGACATCATAGGAGTGATAAACATTAAAGGTGTGACAGATGATGTAGGTGCAGTAGATATCGATGATGTAGGTTCAAGATGGGACACCAGGGGTGGTAAAGGTGGAAGAGGGTAAGGCCAAGCTAGTAGTATATGATGTAGAAGTGGGTACGAGAGTAGGAGGAATAGACATAGGCATGGCATACACAAGATACCTTGATGAATTACGGGTAGATGAGTAAGTGAGATAGTCTTTGCAGAGCAATGGAGTTGTGATCAAGGAGTCTCATGACCTCCTCATCACCAGTGGGTATGGAATGAGCATGATTGGGGTCCAGAGGTGATGAGATTGAAGGGGGTGATGGGCTAGGTTGGAGTGACCGACGGATAGTGTGAAACTTGATAGTGTTAGCTTGTTTACGAGTAAAAATCATGTGACTAACGATAGAATAGGTATTTTTAGATTTGCTTCGATGTAGAAACACAAAAGTAATAGGGAAAAATAAGTCTAAAATGAGTGATTAGATCACTTTTTGATTGGAAAATCAAAATACAGAGACTAACATCGGTTGGGGAAACCAATGCCGTATGATGGTAACCACCACCAAATTAGCTCAGACCTATGTGAATTATTGTGAAAAATAAGAGATTTAAAGATTTGGAAATGAAAGGTGAAAAATGGGTCAACCTGGACTCTGAAGATGATATTAAAGACCCAAAAGTGTGATATCAAACAACCTCTATAGCTGTGTAGCTTCTTTTGATTATTTGGTATAAAGAGTGTGCAAAATGTGAGCTATGGTTCAATTTTTCAACCATCAAATTTGGACATGAATTCCAAGCATATAGGTTGCCCACAATTTAGATGAGCTATAATGTAATAAAATCAAAAACATAAGTGCACAAATTTTATAACTCAAAACCACAAAATATATTCGATGAGAACAAGTTATGAAGACGTTAAGGGTATGACTTTCACTAAGTGCAATGAAAGAAAATAAAGAAGAATTCTTTTTAATCCTGGAAAACAAGTGTCACTGAGACAATAAGAAAAAAAGAATATTTCCAGAGAAGAAGCTTAATGTGAACTTGTTTCAAATGAAAATAGACACACAAGATTTTTCCTAGGAATGAACAATACTACGAACCCCAGATGGGTCCCACCAGGCGTGCCAAAATGTTTCACTGAATATTTTTTACACTTTGTAGGATGAAACAGATAGAAGGTAAAATGGTTAAGGCAGAATACCTGTGAGGAAAATATGGAAGGTAGTATGCACACATTATAGAATTTTGATCTTCCCTTTGGCTAGGAGGAATGACATGTATAAGAAACACAACACCACAAAATAGTATTAAATAATAAGAGCCAGAGGACTACCTAATAAGGATAGATCTGGGAAGCGTGATGCTTCCTCGAATGGCTGTCAATCCTATGTTCAATACAATTTAATGTAAGAAATAATAGTTCCTATTGTATTTGATAAGATCTAGGTATCTCCTATTAACATACAAGTGAATTTAACTCAATAGGTAATGGTTAGAATTAAATATGGGTGATTAATGGGCTGATTTGGGTCTACAGGTGTAGCAAAGGCTATATGTGAGGTCTAGGTGAAATTAGGCCAGGTTTTGAGCTATTTTGGGGAAGTTGTTAACTCACTATTATAGGAAAAATTGCCAGTCTCGGAGATCGAGTATCGGTTGTTCAACCGATCTTTGGTATAGGAGATAGATCGATGCTTGGTTGGCTAACCGGTGTCGGTAGGGGAAATTTGGTTCAAATGTTAAAATGAGAGTTTGAACCTCTTTATGATTGCACAAAGAGTGAAGGGGGTGTTGATAAGGTTGTAATATTGTTAAGAAGACTCGAGTTATGTTGAAAAGGAGGTTGGAAAGGGTGTAAAGGCTTGGGATGGTTGAATAGTGGGTTGGTGGGAAGAAGGTGATATATGGGTAATGGAAAGAATGAAATACAAAAAGAAATGAAATATCTATACTTGAATAAGCAAAAATGATAAAATCACAATACTTACTGGGTATGTTACAGATCCTATGAGTGGAAGTGGTTGGTGGTTGATTGAAGAAGAGATGCTTAGGTCCAGTGTTGTGGCAGTACAACTTATGTGCTCCCATGAGTATTCCAATGCTCTGGAAGGAGAACCGGATGCTTTTCTTACACTGTGGTTGTGTGTATTTGTCATCTGGATGCAAGATGGCTTGAAGATTTGTGCTTGAATGCAATCAAGATCCAATAAATGAATGACCAACTTGGGTAAAGGGTTGTAAAATTCTATATAAAGGAACCGATGGCGGTTTAGGTGACCAACATTGGCAAAGATAAACTGGCGTTAGTTAGGGTGAAATAGTCTTATTTACCAAAAATAGGTAGATCTTCCCAGATTTGGCGTGCTTTCCTTATTAGGTCTACTTAGGGAAGTAGAGTTCACATGAGAGAAGGAAAGAAGATCTTAGAAGAAGTCCAATTAGGTTTAGGAAGAATTCTTAGTTAGTTAGGTCAAGTGGTGACTCAACACTAGGAGTGATGACTTGGTCACTTTGTGAGTTAAATGCCCTGGAATGGGTCCAGGTGAGGTGTAATGATGAGGTGGAGGTGTGAGGATGAAATTAACTTAATTAAAATAATTAAATTAATTAATAATGTGAGGATGAATATTAATATGGGATGAAGGGGTCATGATTAGTTAAATGTGTTACGTTAATTAATTGAAGGGGACCAAGGGAGTATGACCCAAATTTGGTGTCTACAGAGATAAAGATGAAGGATCAAGGTAGTATTCCTTTATTCTATGAAAACTAGAGCACCATAGATCTTGCACATAATCCAATATAGCATTAGAGGATGAAGCACATTGAGATACATATACACTTCATCCATGAGAAGGTGCTAAGTGGTGAGATAAATCTCAAGTTTGTGTTGACTGAAGAGCAGGTTGCTGACATCTTCACAAAGCCCCTAAGTGCTGCAAAGTTTTGTCACTTTTGTGAAAAACTTGGATTTTCAGAGTTTCCATTGAGGGGAGTGTGCATGAAAATTTCACCTCCTAATGGAACTTGGTATTTGTAAAATGAAAAATTCATTGTAATAAAGACCTTCGCAAGTTAAAAAGACCTTCGAGAAAGTGTAAAAATACCTTCGGGCATGTGTATACCTCCTCGACTTCTTTTTTAGAAAGAAGTGTAGAAAGACCTTAAAGGAGGTCTTTAGTAAAATCTTTAGTGCTATTGAGTTTATTGGTAAACATCCAATGTAAGCATATTTTTAAGGAGGAAATATTGTCCAATTTCATTCCTCAAGTGAAATTATATGATAGAGTAGACTTGCAATCATAGATTCTCATGGCCATTTGGAAGAACCAACCAGAATTCAGCTCTTAGGAGAGAATTTTATAGAGAATTGAGGGTTGGTGGAGGAATTTTTCCTCTTCTTGGTTTTATCCAAGTTCATAGTTTCACTCAGTTTGGAACATAAAGTATGAGGCCCACCCTACAATCAAATGGAAAATATCAGCATCTTCACTCCATCCTAGTATACTTGAAAGGTCCATGAATGGATCAAGCTTGAGGGAGTTGAGGTGATTTGAGGTTTCCACTAACTCATGCTAAGATCCAACCGAGATACTTCCTAGATCACCAAGTTGTTTACATGATGCCCCGAGATACACATGATGACCGAGCCGGTGAGGAGGCTCGACAAGTTATTTTAAAATGATCTGGTTTCAAACTCTTAACCGAGCTACATAATGAAATCCTCATCAAATAATTTAAGACATGCATCCAAGCTCACAAAAATTCCCAATGAGTTGTGTTTGAGCTCTTGATGAGCTAAGAATTCATAGGCAAGCTATTTGACATACCCGAGCTATCTCTTCGAAGGGTCAAGTTCCTTTGGAATGGATGAGCTAAATGGAGTAAACCAAGCTGTTTACAACATTCACCAAGCTAGGTATTGTGAGGTAAAGTTGAGATGTGGATCAAGTTCATCGAACTAATTTAATGAGCTATCCGAGTGCATTTGGATCAAATTGATTAAGTGAATGAACAAAGCCCACAAAGAAGAATGAGCTCATGGCCGAGTCTTTCCTTATCCATCGAGTTATGGTAATTTCTAGCTAAGATACTTCAAGGGAATTGTTAGCCAGGTTGTATAGAGCCATGTTGGTGCACACCGAGCTCAGGCACTAGGATGAATACCATGTGAAGCACTAAGTTATCAAGAGGAGGATCAAGCTCTATAAGCCAACTCAAGTATGCAAGAGCCAAGCCGAGCCAAATCCAAGCTTACAAGCATCGATCCTTCAAACATACCCAAAAAGCGTAATAGAGGTCATGGGGCCAAGGAACCATGACAAGATGATGGTAGGTCGCATCCATAGTGAAATGGTCATAACAATAAAAACTTACGGTGACACGTTGTGGAGGCCAAGCTATGATCACTAGCTCATTGTTCAAATAGTATAATACGTTGAGACAAGTAAGATGGCTCTATATAGGATTGAGCTCATTAATTGAAGCCAAGAAGGTTCAAGACCCTCTTGAGCCATGGTTTGTTCACAAGAGCATGGATGAGTCATGAAAATGACCGATCTCAACCTATAAGTAAGAGAAATAATGAATGAATCGACCGATGTAAAGGGGTGGTGTTGAGCGCAGACAGAGTATGACACTAAGGAGATGGCACACCAAAGATTCATATGCAGGAATAAGGTACATTTGAAGGTGCGGGAGAGTAGGAAGTTTACGTGTGCTAGGACAAGCTGATTTGGGACTTAGCTATTTTTCATGGTTACAAGCTCTTTTTGGAAATAGTGTGCGGGGCACACAATGGGATGAAGACTTACGTGACACGAAAATTCTATTTTAAGGATGAGCATCTACTAGGTGCCATGCACGAGTTCAGGATAATAATAGGATTACTACCGATTAAATGTAGGAGATATATTATCAGGCGCGCTTATATGTGTGCATATTATTGTAAAGGCACATGGCTATTTTCAGCATGCAACCTATTTTGGGAGGTGCGTAAGCGGTGAAGGAAAGTCCCCACCCCTATAAGTATGTATTAGTCTATGTAGTTAGAGAGAGACACTATGTATGAGCTATTGTGGAGTTATGCTACTAGAATTAATACATGCATAAACTTATGATACTATTTATTGTAAGAAGCTTATGTATTTACTGTGTTTAATATAATGGAGTGTATTAGGTGGATAAAGGTGTTAAACATGACTATAACTGGTTCTTGCATGGTTGATTTCATTATGATTATTGTTTAATTCATGATTCTTTAAGATCTAGATTTGGAATATGCTCTGTGGAATGTTTATGGTTAGTTAGGGTTTTAGATGTATGTTTTATCTTCAACATGTTAACATCTTGCATAAGAAACTCTAAAGAGGGTCTTGATACCTTTGTGCACTTTGGCTGAGCACTCAGCTCAGGTTGAATGATGTGTCAGTGTGCTTAGGTTGTTCATGGTGGATTCTAGGCTGCATCTTGTGGCAAGCTCTATAAAAATGGCTAAGGAACTTAGTAGGTTTGGAGGAGACAAAGCCAAATCGTTGAGTTCATGAGTAAGCCACTACGGCTGAATCGAGAAAAATATGTCTCAAGTAGACTTGGGCCTCACATGCCATACAGACCCGAAGTCGTCGATAGTAAAGGAGTTGAGCCCAAGGTACAAACTGATGTGGTGAATACAGAGTTAAATGGCCCAAGTGGCCCGAAAGTAGTTGGGACATGTAGAACATCAAAGGAAGAAGTACCCATGGGAAAGGCATTATGGAGATTTTGGAGAAATGTGACCCATGTGGCCCATGGGACACATGGGATCCCGAGACCTGATTTCACCGGGTAATTATATATGGGAGGAAGCCGAATCAATGACCTAGTCAGTGCGACAATGCTCAGAGGATAGTCACAAAAAAATTGAGAGTTAGAGGCCATTGGGCCCGAGCCGTGTTGAAGCAAGTTTACCGCATCAGGTATAAAACTACAATGCAAACAAAGATCTTGCTGATGTGGATTGGTGAGCTAGCGGTGCGACATGGGAGGAGGGGCCTCCGAACCAAGAAAGGGGTCATACATGCAATGTGGTCAATGTTTTAAAAGGAATTTGGGCCAAAGTGATAGGTGAGTAAGGAGCCATTGTGGCAATAGTAAAACTCTACATATGGTAAAAGATCTCACCGGGAGAAAGAAAAGGGTGGGGTTCGACATTCAAACATGCACAATGACACCGAGTTCAAGGGATGCAAAGACATGCCGAGATGGTGAATAGAAACATAAAGTAATGGCTTGATGCTAATTATAAGGGGGATCAATGCACTAGGAAGCTCATGCAACAAATGAACCATGTGGAAGAAAGGAGCTTGTGAGGGGAAGATCCAACTCGACCAGCCGACCAGCTAGCTAGTTATAACACATTAACACAAACAACCCCCCGCCCCCAATTTTTTTTTTTGAAAAGCCAAAGGATGTGGTTTAATGGTGGGCCCAGGCCAATTCAAAATGAAAAGACCATTTTAATGATATAAAAATGTTACAAAGGAGGGAGAAATATTTTTAAATATTTCCAACTACCAATTAATTCTCATCCCCGTGACAATAAAGAAAAGCGGTGCAACTCAAAATAGTTGCTTGCACTCGAGAGAGCCATAACTGGAGCAATTCTTGATGGAATCATGTAAAATTGGTGTCGTTGGAATCATGATTCTGATACCGACGTAAAAAAGTTATGAAATTGATGAATATTTTATGGGCATTTTTAAGGAAAAAAATCCTATTTTTGTTTGGTTGTTGGAATGTGGTTGAAGGAGCATTCAATGAGCATGGGAAATCATTCTTCACTATTGCAGGTTATGGGACACCTTGGGATTGCTTCTGTAGGTACAAAATAACCAACCAAACTCATTTATCATGACTTGAAATTGGCAAGAAAGTGAATTTTGGGAATTGCATCTCCTCTCTCTCTCTCTCTCTTCCAAAGTTCTATAAATTGGAGTGTTGGGCTCATTATAAGGGAGGATAATGTTTGAGTAGAAAAAATCTATCATTTTGGTTTTTTGAAGCCAATGTGCTACATGAATTTATAGTGGACTCCTTGCATGGTGATCCATGCCATATTAATAGTTTGGATTGTGCATATTAATGAAACAATAGATGCAAGTTTGTGGATGTATCTTCCCTTATTTTTTTGTTTGGATTCCTTTTGCCTCTCTAATCTTATTGCAGATGTTTGTGTCTATTCTATGCTCTTGTAGGGATCTATTATTATTGTGTATGCATGTAAATTTGTTGTGAAGGCTTTCGTTAGACCGTAGAGAACTATTATCACACCTTTCTAATATGCATTTTTCCTCCATTTTCACACATTGGGGATTATTCTCTTACCCTCCTTTTATGGTGTATCAACATTGTTAGTATAGGATTAAATTTCATGCACTTTCTCTCCTGGTCCATTGGAATGTTAGATTAGGATTAGATAGTTTTTCCTGCACTAAGAGTAGCTTGTGGTAGGTAGTTTAGGAGTAGGAACCAACCTTCTCTAGAGGGTCATCTCAAAACCGCAAGTCCCACAACTTGAGAGATGATCCAATGTTACAAAAATTACACCGAATGCCCCATCCACAAATTAGGGCAATTCAGGGGTGCTTTGTAATTTCGTGATAACAAGACCTTGGTTATAAAATGATCCTATATGCTTGGTTTCAAGTAACCTTTTACGAGAACTTGTGAGAACATGTAAAACTCATAAATCATACTTAGCCACTGATCATGGGATGATCTTTGGGATTCCAAATCCTTTTGTACCAAAAGGTAACTTGAGTATGATGAAGGTGTTATAATTCCTTCAACCTATATGCTAGCCTAAAAAAATTATGGTTTAAGGATTGTAAATCCTGTAGTGTACCACATGAAGGTAATCTATTGGCATATGTTATCCCACTTAACATTAAGGGGGAGTGTTGGAACATAATGGTTAAGTGGGCTGGCCACCCCTTAATTAAATATGGGTCCAACATTATACTATAGGTTAAATATTTAATAATAAGAAATATTTATATTTATATTATTAAATATTCAAACCTAGGGATATACTTTAGGTTAAATATTTAATAATAAAAAATAGTTATATTTCTATTATTAAATATTTTAAACCTTGGTATATGTGTCAACCATTTAGGTTGAAAAGGTGGGTCAAGAGACATACTTGATCACCTCATATAAAAAGGACTTCGGTCCTCATTTGATATATTGAAAAATATATATCAAAGGTGTTTTTACCCTTGTGATTAGGGTTTTTAAAGGAGGAGGTAATTTACTGGATGTAAAAGGGTTCTCTATAATAAAGGTTACTTTTCACAGTGGTTTTTACCTTCGGGTTTTCCACTATAAATCCTATGTCATTTGTTATTTACTTTCTATAAGTATTTCTTTATTTATTATGCAATATAGTGTGATGTTTATTGATTTAATATTGCATAGTTTATTAATGTTGTATAATTTAATTGATTAAATTTGTATTTAATAGAATCCTCAAATTCTATCACACCACAATTGAATAGTGGTTGTTTCAAAAGTTTTGTTACACTCGGTGAACAGATACTCCGAGTATGAAAGATCAAGGTATTGAAGGCCCTACTTTTCAATTTCAACACCAACGTTATTTTTAGTCATATCCGTAAAGAAAGGGTAAAGTCAAGAGGTCTATAATCACACCTTTAACATAGAGGAGACCTGGTTCATCTTCACAAGTAAGTACTACTCAAGCTTTGATTTTGGTGATTTACTACTACCCTTACTTTATAAATTGTTTTTCACGAGAATGGGTGCACCCATTGCCCTTAGGACAAATATTAGGGCCTTAGAACTTGTCAAACCTCTCCATGATCTACCAAAGGGAGTTTATAAGAAATTTCCAAAATTTAGAAGATATGGAAAGGTTAACCCAGATGAGCACCTCGCAACATTTTCTGTTTCTTATGGGTCTTTGGTGTTGCACACAAGGATGTATTTTTCAGGTTGTTTGTTGAAAGATTACAAGATAATGATGTAAAATGGTTGTATCATCTTCTAGATAACAATATAACTAGTTGGGATATAATGAAAATCAAATTTGAGGCTAGGTTTAAGCCAATAGAGGATGCCCATGTAATTTTGGCTTATCTCTCTTAGATGAAGAAGGAGCCTTTTGAACTAATGAGGGAATTTGTAGAAAATTTTAATAGATTGGTTTACGAATCTCCATCTGCTTCTCAACCCACCACTGAAAATATGAAATGTTTCTTCATCAATTCTCAACTTCCTGAGGTGAGTTTCACATTGAGAAGAGCATAGTTAGAAAATTTGAATGAAGATCAAGAACTTGCCATAAGTGTTGAAGATGACTTGATCATGTCTGGTAAGTTGAAGAAAGAACCTTCTAAGTCTAAGGCTTCCACTTCAGGTCCAACTAATTTTGATCAATTAGTCCAAAATTTAGCTAATGATTTGATTGTAGTAAAGAAGCATTTTTCCCAAAATATCCCTTAAAAATATATTCTTAGGAATAATTTTCAACCAAGGAATCATCTGCCCATTAGTAAACTTAAGCTTTACATTAAAGATCCTCCCATGACAATTTAAGTAAATACAACCTGTGAAGTTCAAGAAGTAGAGGATGAAGCCAGTGTAGAAGAAGTTGAAGAAGATGAGGAGGAATTTGAAGAAATTAATGAAGAGGTTGAAGATTCTTAGATCAGTTGCATTGTGTATGAAATTAAAGAAGATGATTATGAAGAAACAATGAAGGGAATGCAAACCCAGTCTTATGCATCATGACCGAGAGAAAAAATGATTAAGAAGAAGGATATTGTTTAACCCGAAAAGAAAGAGAAGGACAAGGAAGCTCCCATTGTCATTCTAGTTATTGAAAAAAGAGGATTGCTTATCCCTTCTATGACTAAAAAGGTAAGTAATATTGTACCTTTAAATGTACCCTCATCTTCAACATTTGTACCTAAAGTAACTATGACTCCTTAATTTGATAAGCCTAAAAATCCCATTGTTTCTAGTTAAGAAAATTCTTCTTCTTCAGGATCTTTTGATATAATAGACCATATCAAGAAAACCAAGATTTATATCTCTGAAGTTAAATATTATCAAACTCACACAAATGATTTTTCCTAGGTTGTCAAGTTTGTAAATGCTAAGCCCGCTCAAGCTATCCATTCTTCCAACAAAATATTACCTACTCCTAAAGCTCCCTCTCTACAAAACCTGATGACCTCCACTCCTACATCTGAAAAAATTGAACCATTTTATGTGACTTTGCTAATAATTGGGCATAAGTTAAGAAATTGTGTCATTGATTCTAGAGCATTGGATAGTGTAATGCCTGCACAAGTACCATGCATTAGGCCTTTTCCTAACCTAGACATTTGGTTCATGCTACTAAATGAAGACTAAAAAAGTACCTCCAGTAGGAATAATAAAGGATGCTCAAGCGACCTTTACAACTTTTCCGAAAATGAGTTAAGGCTATTATCTTGGTTGTTGATATTCCTCCCTCTTATGAAATGATCTTAAGTAAAAGTTTTTGTAGGGATGCGGGAGGAGAAATTCAAATGGACTGGTCTCATGCTTTGATCCCCATGAAAGGAGAGATGAAGAAGTTGTTTCCGAAAGACAAGCTAAGTACATAGTTCAAAAGACTGATGATCCTCAAGCACAAATTTTGTATGAAGACATTGGACATGGAAACTACATGATAATGTCTGGTCCAAATTGAATATCCTTGAATTTATTCAAGATTTTTTGAATGATATTTGTACCCTTGAGTTTTATTGAAGTTGTTATACAATAGGTCATGGAGCAAGAGTGGTTGTTGTCTCACCCTCGGAAATATTCACCCATTCTCATACAAGTTACAATTTTCTAATACCAATAACACTATTGAGTATGATGATCTTCTTCTTGGCCTACTAGCAAAAAAAGATATGGGAATTGTGAATGTTCGAGCATAGGAGATACATAACTCATAGCAAACAAGTCCGAGGCTCATTTCTGTAAAAATGAGAGGTCAAAGCATTATCTAAATAAGGTGTGGGATTCAATTAAACTCTTTAATGATTTCTCAATTGACTTGGTGATAAGAGACAATAATTCAAGAGTGGATGCCTTAACAGTTTTAAAGTTCTTATTTTATTCCTCATCCAAACTTCAACCAATATAAGTTCACAATTGAGATGATCTTTAGACCCAATGTTCCCGAGAAAAGTAGAAAATTGGCAGGTGTTCAATGATGACCAAAATCTCATTTCCTTTCTTGAGCTAAAGGAAAATTTTAATCAGTTGTATTTTGAAGGTAGTGAAGTTGGTTACCGAGAGTCAATTTCTTCCACAAATGAAGAAGGTATTGAATCTAAATCTAATCAAGATGGGTGTATCAAGTTGAAAGGTAATAAAATACCTAAGAGTCTTGTTAGCCTAGAAGATCTGTTTGACAAGCATAATCGGCATATCAAAATAAAAATATCACAAAGTACAAGTCAGTCATCTGAGTATGAAAAGGTAAACTTGGGAAATGATGAAGAACCTAAGTTTGTTAATGTAGGGAAGTGTTGTTATGTTGAAGAAAGGAAAAAGCTAGTTGAATTGCTAAAGAAATACATAGATGTGCTTGCATATTCATATGAAGATTTGAATACTTTTAAGCCAAGAGAAATGCAACAATACATTCTTCTCAAGCTAAGTATTCAGCCTTTTAGGCAAAAATAGAGGGAGTATAATTCTAATATTGCAAGAGTAGAATCTATTAGAAATTCAGAAATTATTAAGTGCCAAGATAATTTTTCCCATTCATCATTCAGCTTGGATTGCCAATATTGTTCTGGTATGGAAGAAGAATGGGGAAATAAGAATTTGTGTAGATTTCCACAATCTAAATTAGGATTCTTTAAAATATAATTATCCTCTTCCTATTATGGATCAAATTCTATAGGTTGTGAATGGATATGAAATGCTATCAATGCTCGATGGGTTTTGGATCAACACAAAACTACCTTCACAACTCCATAGGGCACCTTTTCCTATCGAAGAAAGCATTTTAAAATCATTAATGTAGGTGAAAATTTTCAAATAGCTATGAATCTATCCTTTGGATATCTAAAAAATAAGTGTATTATTGTTTACTTTGATGATCTAACCATTTTCTCTAAGAATAGGAAGATCACGTTTAACACCTTAAGCTAGTTCTTCAACCTGTAGGGATCAGGGACCACTATATATATCTTAACCCCAAGAAATATATTGTTTCAAGGGATGGAATCAAGATAGATCTGGAAAGAGTGCAAACTATTCAGAAGATTGATCTTCCTACAATTAAGAAAGGAGTACATTATTTCTTTATAAAAATCAATTTCCTTAGGAGATTCATTCCAAATTTTTCTGAATTGACTCAAAGTATAGCTAACATGATGAAAGAGAAGTAGTCATTTTGTTGGAGTTAAGAGGGAAATAAATATTTTGATGAGATAAAGAACGCCATTGTAAGAACCCCTATTATGGTTTTCCTTGATTTTGACAAGAACTTCATCATTTATTGTTATGCCTTGGAACACACCTTATATGAAATCTTAGTTTAGAAGAACTTAAAATGGTGTGGAGTGCCAATTGCTTTTATGAGATATGTCCTTAAGTCCCAATGAGTTGAAGTATTCTTAGCTTGAGAAATCAACACTTTTACTATAGTCAAGGCTATGAAACAGTTCAAATTTTATATCCTTAGTTCTCTTTCCACAATTTTTGTTTCCTAATATAATCAGTAAAGTCTATCCTAACTCATCAAGAGTTTGGATCCAAGAGAGGTAACTAGATTTCAAAATTCTAGGAGTATGATCTAGATATCAAGCCAACTAAACTGGTCTAAGGACAGGGTTTGTGTCAACTAATTGCAGAAAGTTCAAAAGAGAATTTTGTACAATGAATCTCCTGAAATGCCTACTATTTTATTCCCGAATTCTATAGATGAATGGTAATATAACATTACCCACTTCCTCACCTATGGGAATGTCCCACACATCTTAATGCCAAGGAGAAAAGAGTTATTAAACTTTTAGCAACAAGGTATGTTCTTTGGGATAAATCTCTTTTGAAGAAAGGAGTTGATGGTCGTTTCTTAAGATGTGTGGACGAGAAAAAAACATAAGATGTTGTTAAGAGCTTACCATGATCAAGCTTGTGGAGAAAATTTTTCTTCTTTGATGAAAACTCACAAGATTCTCTCGAGGAGGTTACTATTGGCCAACCTTTTTAAGGATGCAACTAAATGGGTCTTAAAGTGTGAAGCTTGTCAAAATTTTGTTGGAAGACCTAAGTTAGCCACTCTTCCATTGAAGCCTGTTGTGATTGAAGAACCTTTTCAATAACAGGGGATTAGAATTTATTGAAACCTCAATGTGAATTCCCATAAAGGGAACACCCAAGTTCTAAGTGCAATAAATTATTTCAAAAGTTGGGTGGAGGCCATTCCTATTAAGAAAAAAACTCCCAAAGTTGTTTGTAACTTTATTAAGGAGAACATTTTGGTTTGATTCAGAGTTCCTAACAAAATTGTAACATATAATGATCCTAAATTTTACTCTTATGAAATCATAGATTTATGTTATGGATATAGAATTTCCCTTTCACATTCTTCAGACTATTACCCATAGGAAATGGGTAAGCTAAATCAACCAACAAAAAATTGGTAACTATAGTCAGAAAATTGGTTGACAAATCACAATGAAACTGACACAAGAAGTTTTATGATGGTATTTAGGATGATCAAATAACACCCAAGAGAGCTATTGGAATGTCTCCATTTTAGCTAGTTTATGGGATGAATGCTTAGTTTCTATTTACTCTCGAGTTATCAGCCTTGTAATTGGATGAGGCCATTGAGGATGAATAATTCAAGAATGCATTGGAAAGGAGAATTATGTATTTGAAAAAGTTAGAAGAAGAAAGGACTCATGTGGTTGATCACATTACAACTCATCAACAAAAGTTCAAGAAGCTTTTTGACAAAAAACACCAAGCCCCATGACTTCCAAGTTGGAGATATTGTCCTACTTTGGGACAAAAGGAGAGAACCTCGTGGGATCCATGGTAAGTTTGACTCACTTTGGCTTGGTCCATTTTAGATTTGACATTTTTCTGGTGAAAATTCTTATTATTTGGCCTATATGGATGGTACTTCTCTCCCATTTCCATATAGTGGAAAATATCTCAAGTTATTCAAGTCTTGAGTGGGTGTTGGTCCCTTGTACATAGTATCTTGTATATAGTTTGTTTATTTTTGGTTGTGTTTGTGTGTGCGTATGTTTTCCTTTCCCATTGTTTTAGTTCTATTATGTGTATCTATTTGTATTCTACCCAATGGATAGGGCACTATTCTTGTAAACCATGAGATTTTGGATTTCTTTTCTTTACCTTGTTTACACTTTGTGTTAAACCAAGTCAAGCCTTAGAAAGATCCACATGTTTTCATGAGACTTGAAAATGTGAAAAATTTGAAATTTATGCTAAGTAGCTTACTCCTCTTGGTTGCATTTGCCTTGTTTGTGTCAAGATTGAAGTTTAAAGTCTAACAGTTAGAGTCAATTTTTGAGGTGCTTTGGTTCAAGTCAACTAAATAAATCATTTGAGGAACATGAGGAAGTGTTCCTTCATTCCTCTTGTTACTTGCATAACTGATTTTCCTACTTGCTTTGCCTTGGTTAGGTTAATCGAATGAATTCAGTACTATTTGAACTTGTCGAACTATTCTATGCTTTCTCTTGCTCTCTTTCCCCTCGGCTTCACTAGTTTTCCACACTTCATTATTCAAATAAGATAAATTGACCTTTTCGGGAACTGTGAGAACCCAGGCCCTGTTCCTTCATAACTTCGGTTCATTGATTATCTACTTCATCCGACTCCCTCCTTATTGGTTATATCGGACATTGCGGGCACCTAAGGAACTTGAGGAAATTTTCCTTTGGGACATCATTCCCCACAACCCTGACTTATCTGCTTTATATCAAAATGAGAGTGTGTTGTATATGTTCCATCCATTCCATTTGGACCCAATATGTCTAATGTAAATAGAATATGGGTGAATTTTGTGGTTTAAATGTGTTCCCACTAGCCTTTTAACACCGATTCACCACTTTTATGTTAAAATGGGGAGATGAATGCCAAACCTGAACCCTATATAATGTTTCACCCCATTTTTTATCCACACTTTAATCCCTTTGCTATAGAGTCATGCCTTATCTCTCCTCTTGTGTGCAAAGTTCATTTTTGCTCAAAACTTCCCCATTTTTCAACTAGTTTCAAAAATTTAGGTTCTATTGATCTTTTGATCATTAGCGCCTTCATCTTCATATAAGAGGTGAGTAATTTTACACTTGTTTCATCTATTTTGGTAATTATTTGAGTTCTTGAGCCCTTCCCTCATATCCTCTTCAAAATTCATTCTATTTCCCTGAGTCCTACCCAAATCGTCACCATGAAGTTCCAATATGTTGGATATGAGCATATCTCATCCCTTGAGACCTTTGTCCTTGAGATTGGTGATAGTGATGTAAAACATATGAATTTGGAATATTTTTAGGATAAAATAAAATATGACAACCCAACCCTATTGGCCCAAAGTATTAGGGATAGTGGGTTAGATCATGTAGTTGATTTCCCTACATCAATCCAATGCATTGATACAGTCCTAACATGTGCCTCTAGTTTTGACCCACAAAATAAGGAGTTAAAAGATCCCTAGGGGTAGGTTATTGCTCAAATAGATGCTCATCATATTAATAAGGCCTTGGGTATTCCTACCTTCAAAGACTCCAAAATCCTAACCAAGGTAGAAGCTCAAAGGGAATATGACCTCACTCATGTCAAATACTAAACAATGATTGCTAAAACCTGGCTCAGGGTTAAAAGGAAAGGGCCATCCAAACTACCTAAGACCCTCTACAGAATTAACTTCTTGGAGGAGCTATCTGATATGATAACATTTCTTGCAAGGGTAATGGGTTTTCCCTCAACTCAGAGTTCCATAATTGGATGAGTGTCTATATCAACTTGATTTGTGAAGGAAAACAACAAATAAACTAGGGAGAAATAATTTGTAAAAATTTAACCCAACATCTCACTCAGGTTCAACGAGAATAAAACATTTTACATGACCTCCTACCTGATGTATACCATAGTTGGATATAAAATATGGATTGGCTTGACAAAGCGGGATAATAAGAAAAATCTATGGATAACACATACCATTTTTCAGCATTTGAGGAATATTGGGAGGTTTGTGTTGATGAGTATAAGGTTACAATAAGATCCTATATAAGGCTATATTTACAAAAAAATCAAATATTTCAAGCTATATACAATTAAGAAGGAATGATAAATGACGGTTATGACTTTTTTTACTACGAGTATATAAATTCCATTCAATAGACTCCTCTACCCACCATTGACTGGTCATAGAAAGAGAAAGATAATCTTGATGATCTAAACACCCCGTGTTTATAAGGTCAAGACAATAGATGAATAAGAAGGTTAAAAAATTAAATGAGCCTCAAAATATAGTTTCTTCTCATGAAGCATCTTCTTCACAAAAGACTACCCCTACTCGTAAAAAATCCTTCTCCATGTCCTCTTGACCCTAGAAAAATGTTTATATCAAGAAAGATAAGGCTAAAGAGGTGGAAAAGAAAGTAGAAACATGTCGATAAAGAGATGAGAAAAATAAAAAATGAGAGTTAGGAGGTGAAACAACTCCTAGTCAAACCAAGTAGCATGTTGAAGAAGAGGTAAGTGAGAAAAAATAAGATGAGCATGAAGAGGAAGAAGAAAGTGAAGAAAATAATGAAGAGGAAGATGTTGTTGAAGTAGTTGCACCTGATCTAGGGAAGACTGGTATTTCAAGGCCAAAACTAGATGTGAGAAGACCTTCCTCTTCTTCTATTGTAACTTCAACTATTGAGGTTTTAGTTTCCCAACCTCCAAGTTCTCAGATTGATCTTGCATTGCATTCTCCGACAACATCTTCCAGAGATTCATTTACCTAGAGAGATTCATTTACCTGGATTCAACCCATGGTCGATAGTAAAAAGCGGAAGGCTTGATCCTAGATTGAGGTTCCTAGGTTTGATGCAATGGTTGCCCTCCTTTATAGTTCCCCTCCTCCTCCAAATAAAGCAAAGACTACCTCTCATCTTGTTTTAGACTCTACATGACAATAATTCCTAGAAATTTATAATACAAAGGAGGAAAATAATGAAAAGGATGTATCATTATTAGATCTTGAGCTAACAAGAACTCATTGGGAGAATCAAATCCAGAGGGATAAGTACATAATATTAGAGAATTGTTTTTAAGGTTATTGAGAGAGTTGAAAAGGAAAAAAACCTAAGAGAAACTTAAGGAGAATGTACAGTACTTGCAAGTTTTATCAAGTATTTCCTCTCATCCGACAAAACTCCACTAGATCCAACTCTTCTATCTACACTCCCACCCACTACTGCTACTACTAGAATTGATTTGAAGGCAATCACATAAATTCACAAACATACCACTTTTGGAAAAGCATCAGAAGCTTGGGTTGAGGGTATTCTTGTTTCAGGATTGGAGTTCATTGATGAAGCATGCAAAATATATGATAATATCATCTCATCCCAGAATAAAATCAATTCAGGGATTGATGGTATTGATAAGGAACTCAAGATTTGTTATTATGTTATCTAATACCTCTAAATCATGAATCTCCCGGATGAAAAAATCCTCATTTCAAAGAATCTAAGAGTAATTTATTTAGGACTTGGAATTTGAGTGTGAAATGGAGGATAATATTTCTTGAATAATCCTCAACTAAATTACAGAATGTAGTTCAAAGGAGAATCTCTAAAAGCTGAAATCTTTACAGAGACTTGCAATCTGCTTTGCTACCTATTTTTATAAGACAACTCATTGGAGAGAAATTCATTGATCGAGATCAAGGTATATTTCAATACAATCATTAAGGAGACCTTTTCAAGGAGGAATTTATCAACAAAGAGAGGATGGAAGAGTTTTAGAACTCAATAATGTCATCATAGAGACAACTAAGGGACTTTCTCAATATGGTGGGACTATAAAAGAAATGGAGTCTTCTCTTGGCAGGTTGGTTGACTAATCTTTCCAACACCATTGTACCCAAAGACACGGATATATCAACTACAATGACCAAGTTTCGGATGCATGTTTTAAAGCTCAAGGTCCTAACAAATTCTATCTCTTCTATTCCTTCTTCCTTCAGTTTATGATGTAACCAATTATATTTTGTAATTGACTTTATTGTATAAAAAGAAAAATTGTAATATAAAGTCATTAAATGTAAATCAATTAATTAAGTGTTTTAACACTTAATTAAGACAACTAGTTAGTTTGGGTAGTTATCCTCTCCCCTTTTCCTATATAAGGCTTCATTTTCTTTGTAAAAGGGGTTGGATATTTACACATTTGTATGTAAGAAACACAAAAGAAGGACCATATCTATTCTCTATTCTCATTTCTTCATGTCTTCTTTTATTGTTCATATTTTAGCTGGTATGATATTTTCTTTATCTGGAATTTGAAGCTTTGTATTCTTATTCATGGGTTAAGATTTGATGAATGTTGATTCAATCTGCACCTTATTCAATGTGAAAATTCCATGAATGCAATCATGTATGTCCTTGATTCTCATTTACATGAAAGACTATGATAGGATATGCAATCTTCTTATCTAAAAGTGTTGTTACTATCCCATCTCATTTGTTCATTCTTGTGGTAATGTTGTGGAAACAAGGATGAATAATGTATCCTTGATCAAAATAATTTAGCTAGAATGGTGTATCCCTAATTTATCTGTCTTTCCATATCTTTGCTACTACGTTCTTGACCTTCCAAATATTTTTTTATGTTTTGTATTAAAATCATGGGATTATTCATGTTCACTAATATCCTCATTAAAAATTAATTAGTCTGTACATTTGTAAATATTTTAGAGTCTCAAGTTTTTGGCTCAATAAGGAAACTTTCCTATTAAAGAGGAGGGACTATCGTCCCTAAACTATTGATTGTTTCTTCTATGACATATTTTCCAACCAACACCGATAGTGAGGAATTGTATCATGTGTAATATTGTGCATAGAGATGCCCAAATATTGAAGTAACATGAGGGAACAAATATTGTCATTATTGGGTAGATTACCAAAACACCCCATATGGGTTTATGATAAATAGAAATAGGATTGAAAAGGTATACGAAATAAGTACAACATCGATATAAGAGTCATAAAAAGATATGATATGGAAAAACGTAGTGTATGATTAATAGTGCCAACCATTACATCCAAAAGGTGATCATAAGAGGGCAATGAAGGCACCACACAATAAGAATTATTTACATCCAAGTAAGATCTTGTATTTTCATGCTTATGAAATGGATTATTGAATATTTTTAGCTTAGTATTATCATTTATTAACTTTGAAAATGTTATAGGGTCATCCTATTTAATAATAGTGGAATACATAAGATCTTGAATAATGTTATGAAAATTTAAGAAATTTTATATAGATTGCTTGACACACTGATGATATTCATAATGGGAATCTGCATTAAATCTCTTACTTTGAGGTCTACTTATATCAACCTCAAATGGTAGAGGGAGAGACATGAGATTGAACTCAAGCTCTTGTTTTCTTATGAGGAGGATTTGTCAAGCGAGTAAATTGATGATTGACGAGATGAAATTGTAGCTTAATAGGTTGTGAGATGGAATTAATGGTGTCTTTAGAAGCATATTTGACATCATTAGGATTTCCTTTGAATGTGGGTTTTCTTGAAAAATTTAACAACATATACAAGAGGAGAGCTAACAATGTACTTGAGTTTGTTCATATGTAACAATTTATCCTTACGCTATTTCAAGTTGTGGCATAGATGGTTGAAATATCTAAACTTTTCGAACATGACCAAATCTTGCAAAGGAACCAATAAGCTTTATATAAACATGTCTTGTAATTCATTATAAGCTAATATTTTGTTCATCTTAATAAGCGGGGTTTTGTAACACAATACATATGCATTAAGAGGTTCAATAGACCCCTATTGTATTTGAGCCAATTATGCATAAGAAATTTTATCGTTGACATTAATAGAGAATTGTGTCAAAAATAAATTGTCTAAAGTAGTGAATGTGGCACAAAGTGGGTGGGGATAATGTAAAACCACTGTAATGCAAAGTCCTTAAGACTTTAGGGGAAACCTTGGTAAGAAAGATGTCATTAGAAGCATAATAAAAAAACAACATGGAATGAGTGAAGATGCTCAACACAATCCCATTTTCCATCATAGTTATGAAATTTAGGAGCAAAAAAACTAATACGTAATGGATAAGAAACCACTTTAGGTGTAAGTGGATTGTGAAGTAACTGTGTGGAATCCATAATATGAGAATAAGTAGATACACCTTGTTGTAATTATAAAATTTGTGATTTTAAGTATGAATAAGGGTTTCAATACATTTCATGATAGAAGATGATACATGTGAAGCATGAGGATTATATGTGGTATGTGTAGTAAAAATTATGGTTGCAAGAATAGACGAAACATTTGGCATTGATAGATGAGGTGAACCCAAAGGGGTAGGCACCATAGATGTGGGAACAAGAGATGTCATGGTGTGTGATAACAAAACATGCTTAAGTTGATCTCGTGTAACATATAGTAGAAAAATGATATTAAAGGGTTTATCTTGTAAGAGTTGATAAAATTAGTGGGAATCCTCATCGGGAGACCACGATCATGGTGGTCGGGTGAGAATTAGATCCTTAGGCTTGAACATGATAACAAATAATAGTAAAGAAAGTATTAGTGAATAGATCATGCATTAGATTAAAAAAATGATGATGGGGGAGAAAGAATAAGTGAAACATTATATAGGAGAATAATCGAGCGTGATTGAATTAATTTTAGTGTTTGTTAGGCCATTCATTGATAGAGAGTCAACATGAAGTGGTGCCACATGATGAGAAGTGAGGGGAAAATTGTCATGGCCTTTGTTAGTAAGGGTGGTGCTAAGATCATCATCACAATAAGAAACAATTATATTTATAGGATTAGGTATAATTTCTAAATCATTAGCGCCTATTGGCTTGAGGGGATAATACAAAATTTAATTTGGTGGCATAACTCATGGAGCACAAATTTCCAAAATAATTTGGGGGTAAAATTGGGAGGAATCGTTGTGGCTGTGGTAAATGCATAAAATTCAATAAAATGTTTGTGAGCTAAGGCAAAAACAACCACAAAGTGAGCACAAAAAGTAGGCATGATGATAAACAAAAGAAAGCACAAGCCTAGAAAAATAATCATGTACCTAGATAGAAACCCTAAATCAACTAGGGTTTAGAGATCAATAGGCCTAATACATAAGGAAAAATCCTATATTAGGTTAAGGATTCAATCAAAAGTGGGTTCACCAAAATGTTTAACCCTTAATTAAATTTTAGGTTAATTTAATTAGGTTTTAGATTATATTAGAGTTGATTACAGATCTTACAAATATGTTACAATAGAAATAATAACTTAGATTTGTAACTCAGATTAGATAGAAAGAATATAACATACACCAATCAACCTAACATGCAATTAAAATCTCAAAATGGATGTATAAAGGTAGTTAGATGATTACACATGACTTTTGGAGAGATATGGGACTATACACTACTCAAAATGGGAGATTTGAACCTAAATGACCTTCAAAACTAGAATTGTGATTGTGAATCCACCCGAGGCGGGGCTGCACTAAATTTTTAGGACCATGGCATATGGTCCTAACAAAATTGTATGATCTTAGACCTACTTTGAATTGGTTTATATAACTTTCTGTGGTGTTTTCCTTCCTATATTTTTATGTCGATCTCAAAACCTAGTTTTCACACATGCAACAAGTCTCTCTTTATGGAATGATCATCATCTCAAACCCTATTCATGGATGAAGATTTATGCAAACCAAACATTATAAGGGTTATGGACACCCCGTGTAACACTTTGCCCGACACTATTTCGAAGAGGCCTCAAGAGCTCATCTCTCTCCACCTAGCATGCGATATCTATATAGCTCAATCAGATTTGGCATTTTCTTTATCTATACTTACTTTGACTTGGCTCTTGCTAAAATTATTAGAAAGAGGATGTTTGAGTGCTTATGGAAGAGATATATGGATGTCTTGACCCGGTTTTTAGTTTTATACCTAATGTGGGTGCTACCGTAATGACTTCAAATGTGGTAATGTGAAATTTGGAGAGCTTGGGATACCTTTTACAAGTTTATGAAGTGCATGGTCTAGTGTCTTACCTTAAGAGTTCCATGGTAGAAAATGAGGTAGTGTTTACTTGCTTATATAGGGTTTCATAGACAATTTATCTGAGAAAGGCTAACCCAGATAAAGTATAAGACCCAACGAAAGATATTAATTTGAAAATGTAGCTAGAAGACATATCAGTCTAAGACCATACATATTGGTAAGGGCCGAATATAAATTCATGAACAAATTGTACAACCCTAACTCGGGAGCATGATATATACCAAATGAAGTTTGAAGCTGATAAATTGATGTTTTTCTATTGATTTTATGCATCATATTCTTAGAATGTGTCAAAATATCAGTGTGCAAGGATAATCAATCTAAACAATGGACCTTAGAAAGTGCTAAGTAATAATTGAGAAGTTGTACTTATTGTAGCAAGATTGCATAGTCAAATCAAGATTCACCAAAGTGAAAATTACTAAATTTAGGTGTCTACAATTATGTTTGATTACATATATTGTGTACATGTTATATTTTGAGCTAATAGGACTAACACATGTGTTTTGTGTAGTCGACATGTCTTCTTCACATGTTTATATCTATATCCATCACTATATTATTTCATCACATTCTGATAATCTTGTTTTCTATACATATTTCCTAGTTTTGTGTGTTACTACTTTCTTGCTTCACTGATTGTGGTCCAAGTGCCTTGCATGTCTTGTGACACCGTGGTGATGTTTTTGGCTCTATGCCAATCTTGATTGATCTTGATGTTCATATTTGCAAGCCTAAGGTACTTGATTTTCTTATAAAACCCTGTGTGTCCCATGTTTGTGGCTATGTGTCTTTGTGTGACACTGTCTGCATACTATTGAATTTGACTTCACTATTGTTAGATCTCTATGCTTGTCCTCTTATACATGTGTTGTTACTACTATTATACTATGTCTATTATTGTTATGTCTCTTTATGGGCCATGGTTTTTACCAATCACATCCTCTTTATAGGTTTGGGATCCCATCATTGGTGGCCATCACTAAAACCTTGGATGTGTTTCTATGTAGATTACCACACTCAACAGAGACATGATTACACATCTATTATTTTAATCCACATGCTCAAATGCTTTATCACACATGCCTCAAAAGAGGGGGCATTCATCTAGGTCTAATATAAACCTATAAAAACATCTAAAAAATTATGGGATCAAAAATAGGTATACACAATGTATAGATACTCGAAATAACATCAAACAATTTTTTAGAAAATCATGCATTGGTTCCAAAATGTATAACTTGGTCAAAATTGTACGGATGGTTATGACCTTTTCACACAATTATTCTAAGGGGTAGTAACACCAATTTTTCATTAGTTTCATATTTATACCTATAGGAACACTTTCTTGACATAGTTTTAGATTCACTCCGACTCGATTCATATTAGTTATAGGGACACAAATTACTTCAATCTTTCTTCACTATGAGACTCAATTTCAATTCTTGTTTTAGGGATCTTAGGTGCATGGGTCTTTTTCTCCATCTAAATTTTAATATATTATAGTTCTTATTTAGTTTATATTCAATTGTCGACACATAGGAAGGGCATGTGGGAATCATTTTATTTTCTACTACGTGTCCTTATTTAAAAATTGGGCCTTGATCCATCAAAAATAGTGTGGTCTGTGAGGTTACACAAGGTATCAAAGTGGCTAAGTCTTCACAGGAAGTCCTTCATTTCCTCTTACATTCAAAAGGGAAGATATCTGAGTTGAATAAATTTGATACAAAGTCTTATTCCTTCACTGGGTTCTTTGGTACCTCACTCTCCATATTTCTCTCTTTCAGATATCACATGTTAGGTGGAGAATGATGTGTTGTTTGAGGCTTCTTTGGAGTAGTGCCAACTTCGACAATGAAAGGATTGCACTTCGACCCAACTAATGTTTATTTTGTAGGATCTCCTGCCCATGGTTAAGGTTTGAGATGTTACTTTGAATATTGAGAGGGATTCACAACATGATCAAAAAGTAGGATTTTATAGTAACAAACATTTCTATGCAAGTGACAATCTCATAAAGTTACAAAACAAGATTCAAAATAGGGTCAAAACTATATAATAGGTGTAAAACACTATTGATGGTCTTGATAGATCTATACGGTCCTACACCGGTCACTTTCCAACAAAAATTCTAAAAATAATGCACTTACAAGTTTAGATCTCATAGTTCTAACAATCTACATACTAAAAATTCTCGATACATCTGTAATCAACAAATTGCACTCATTTTATTGTCTTTTCTATCTCATAGAATATTGTATAGACTAGCCACAAGATGTAATGCAATGTTATGATATTGTATAATTAATTTTGGAAGTTAATTAATTATAATAACCTCATGTAGCTCCCCTTACATATTTTTAGTGTTCTTAACTCACTAATCTAACATTTTTAATAATGGTGTAAAACAATATGTTGGTACTTAATTTGATCTCGCCCCATTTGTCCTTGAAATTCTTGAATCTTCGAGGCCTTGTTGTATTTTCTATTTCCTCGAATGGATGCGTGAAAGGTTTTCTTCATTTGTATGCTATTGAAGATCCTTCTCCATGGTCATGGATCACATTTGGGCCTTGTATCATTTCCAAATTCTTTGTCCTTAAAGAAAGATTCAATGCAGGCACAAATGGTGAAGTTCCCCTACATCTTACTTGTTCAACGGGTGTGTTTCCTGTCAAATTATATCTCAACATCTTCAGCTACGTGGTCTCTTTTGATTGGATGAGGCACGTCGGGTCTATTTTATAACTTGTAACTTTTTGCTATGTTTTCAAAAAGATCAATTTGGCCCCACGACCCTATTGAGTTCTGATTGGCCATCCAAATTTATAAAGGCAAAGCAAATTTCTCTTTTTTCCCCGAAGGTGTATACGTGTTCATTTTTAATTGGATGCGGGTCAACAGGTCTTTTTGGTGAAATTTTCCACTTTTGTCTCATTTGTAAAAATACCAAATTGGCCCCGTAGCCTCGATAGTCTTTGATTGGCTATTTAGAAAATATGAAGAGGCAAGGAAAAAGTATTACTTTGACCCCGAAGAAGGACACGTGGAAGTTTTTCAAGTTCTGAAGTGAATGGCGGGTCGACGGAGCACTTTGAAGTTTTTTGGCTCAACAGGCAGGGAAAAAGTCTTACTTTGACCCCGAAGAAGGACACGCGACATATTTCAAAATTTAGAAGAGGGAGGTGGGTTGCTAGGGCATTTTGAAGTTTTTTTCCCTTTTGTAAGAAAAGATCAAAGTTATAAATTGACCCGCAACTCCACTTTGGGGCCCACATCAAAAGATAAAATCAGGAAGGCAGTCGGCGGAGGAAAATTGGAAATTTTTCCTTTTTGTTAAAAAGGGTAAAATTATAGAAATGAGCCGCGACTCCATTAAAGGCCCAAATTAAGCCATGTGTCAAGCCCAATTTTCAAAGGCGGAGGGTGGGGAAAAATGTGAAAATTACACATTTTCTCCAAAAGTCATAAAATACAAAAGGCAACCCCAAGCCTGCTTTGAATCAGATTTTTCCACGTGGATGACTCTAATCTAAAGTTGAGAAAGGGAATAATCAATGGTTGTTGTGCATTGCATTTGATTTTTCTGCCATTTTTCTCTAAGACTCCTAGAGATGTGAATACGCATTGTTTTTCATCATTTTTGATGAAATTCCTTGTCATTTTGTCTGCAAAGTGCAATTGAATGGATTTAGAGCTTAATTTGTGAGTCCAAGGAATGTAAAGATTGATATTTTAAAGTTGAAATTGCATGGGCACTTACAAAAACGTGAATTACCAAAAAAGTTGGATGTAGAACAAAGTTGTAGAGGAAAGAATGGGAAAGGGATGAAATGATGGAGGTTGCATGCGCAAAGGATGAAAAACATGTTTCCAGAGGAGATGATGAGATGTCCCAGTTAAAACAATGATGGAGATATTTGCAATGATTCACCTTTTTGAACAACTGGCAACTTTTTGTTATAAACCTATTACACATCATTTTATGGAAAACATGTAACAAACAAAGGTTCCTCGAATATTCTTTTCTTGGGGAAATATTGGATGTAAATTAAGTGTTATAAAAATCATGCTTTAGTCATGCAAATGGTCGGGGTTGAATTATTATGAGAAAATTTGAGAAATCCCATCTTCCTGAGAGACCATATGAGAAACCATTAATCTCTTATGTTTTAGATTTGATCATGTCAAGTTGGTTGCAAGTGTACAACCATTGACAAGCTCTAATATTGTTCAAGAAACCTTCCCTGTTGATGAATCTAATCAACTTCAAATTAATCATGTTTAATCTTGGGAAAATTTGTGTCTGCTTTATTTCAGAATGTCTGCAAATAGTATTTCTTGTTCCTATTGCAATCTTGTGTTAAAATCCCTCCGAATCACATAGGATCTCATCCATGTGATAGTTTAGTGGCATTTGTAATTTCATTACGAGAAGAGCCTTCATCTTGTAATGAGATAAACAATTTAAAATCACTTTACTATCATTTTGTTGATAAAGATTGTCTGTAAGCCTTTGAGTGTATCTTAGGCGTGAGGAACTAGGGGTATTTAATGTTTAATTGAGTCTTTAGCTCGAGCCTTCGTGTTAAATTCTTGGAGATTGTGTGAAACCATGCAAATATGGGCCTCCATTGATGCACACCTTTTGGTTGAAGGAATATTTTAGCTATTCTAAAGCATTCTGTCATTTAGTTTTCCAATTGTTGTGAAGGTTCTCAAAGATCTGGAAAAATCAAGTTTATCCTGCTTAATCTCCCACCAAAAATTATTCAAAAACAATGAATCCTACCTGAACTACCCCTATTTTCCTTGTATGTCCACAAATGAATAAATTCTATTGCCAAAATATGCAGAAGCAATCAAGATTCCATAATGTCTTTAGTAACCTTAACCTTGTTTAGAAAATATCACCATTCTTTAGAAGTGACAACTCGTGAGAGTTAAATTGTGGTGCATTGATCATATTTTCTCAAGGTTTCCTTTCAAATTTGTGCAAATAAGGATATCTTCATTCTCCTTCACCAACAGAGGTTACAAAATGGGTCCTCTCACCTGGTTGAAAGGCACAACCTAAAGTAGTGAGGATAGATCAAATCCTTTTGAAGGTGCTATCCATTTCTCCAACATTTGAGTGACAAAGAGCTAGTTGAATCACCTCCCTGGCTACAAAATGACATACATGATGATTTATTTGTCTCTAGGCTTCTTGTTAAATCTGTGATGTTGCTCGCTTGCAAAGGAGAATTAATTTGGATACAAACAAAATCTACTACAATTAATGATGGAAGCAAATTGAAAACATATTATTATGTATATATTATTAATGGTCTTTCCAATATTATAGAATGTGTTATAAACATTGTGGTGGTTGAAACTAATTCCATATTAGTGTGTGACCAAATGTTTGGTAAAATTGTTGGAAGGAATGAGAAATTGATTCTTCTTCATACAATGGTATTGGCCCATATGAATCTCTTTTGTGATGTGAATATCACTTGTGTACAAAATGTTTCCATTGTGAAAGCAAAGGCAAATTAGGGCGACTCAATGAGTGACAATATTGGTCATATTATCAATGAGGTAGTTTTTCTATGTCATGAAGGAACATGCAAAACCAACCTCATTGGTGCAAGGACCATGGTATTTTGTGTATGATGCCAAATTATATGTGAATTTCCTAGGATGTAACTCTATTGTAGAGTTTAGGAGATCTAGTAAGGACATGTGCGATACGGTGTTGGAATTATTTTTCCTTGTATTTTGTATTGTAATTATATTGTGTATTATGCCTATTGTTTGGGTATTTCTTGGGGTTTGGGAAGGAGTAGAATAATGTGTATGATCAAGGATTTGAGGGATCTCTCTAGTTATAATATTTAAATGTTCCACTTATTGTATCCCTAAAATTAGAAAGCATTTTTTAGAGGAAAAAAATTTCCACATTCAATTTCATGATAGTTTTCCAAGTACAAATATTTTTTTGTTAACAATACTTAATGCACAATATATTCTCTTAATTAGTTTGTCTTTTATTTTGTAACCTTTAATATTCTTAGAACATAGATATCTAAAACTCTCTTCTCACTCGTTGTCTCGATTATTCAGGAGGATCATTTGTTTTCTTTATTTCTTCTATTTGGTATATTATCTTATGGGCATTATATGTGAGATGAATTACCTTGTAGCTAAATTTCTCAATGGTAATTATGTTGTACAAAATAAACATACAATATTAACTATGAACATAAAGAAAATATAATTTTATCATTTATCGATTCCATCCTTTTCACATGCACCTTTGTTATACATCTTTTAGAAAATGGATGAATATTGATCATATCTTCATGTTTACAAGTAATTGTAAAGGAAAATAATGTTGTGGTCAATAAACTATGTATTTTTTAAATAACATGTATTTGGCATGTTATATATTATTTTTTATTGCCGAAAAAACCGAGTTGATCATAAGAAAAAGTGGTGATACTCGTGGAGATGAAATGGATGGTGTGAAGAGTTTAAAGGGTATCTTTGCCATCCATTCAAACTTATTATGGTTGCATGTGGAAAACATGTTGGTAACTTGTAGTCCTGTGAAAATGATCCGTAAAGTGAAATGTTTGTAACTTTTATATTTCTAAATCATATTTCAAATTATTTTATGAAGTTTTGTTGTGATGTATATTTAAGTTTTATGTCTTGTCTTTTTTATAAGAGGTAAAAAGGGTTGAGGGGGCCCTACCCCGTACACTAACACCAATCTAAGAGAGCAGATAATTACAATACTACAACATCAAAAACAAAAATATAACAGTTCATAGTAATAAGAGCTCTCCGAAGCTCGAGTAGTGAAACTAACAACAACAAAAAACATAGAGAAACTAACAACAGTGATGAAAGTAACAACCAGGATCAAAGATAGTAAAAAAACCAAAACATCCCACCCCAGATCATTTATAGGATTTTTCAAGCCCTCCAAAGCACCTTAGCGCATTCCTTCGCCAAAGCATCAATATTACTCGCCAAGGTACCTAGGTCAAAACCATCAGGGGTCACCTTTCTCTTCCTACCATGACTATCCACGGCACAATAGGCATTGGCGAGCTTCCTAGAGTCTTAAGGTGTTGCAGAGTCTATTTCACTGTGACTATGCTCCATTCCATGTAGCTATGGAGGATAGCCCGAACATGATCTAGCTCTTTGGTTATGAAACCAAAGTTGGCCTTTAAAACCTCAATCTCTCTACCATGCCCATTGCTGACTGCTTCCTCCACCTACGCTTTCATCTTATGCTAGTCATTGAACAAAATTGAACCGAGCTCTTAGTGAGCTGCATTTTTATGTCTTGTGTTTAATTTTTATGTTTTAGAATGTTATTTTTCATGAAGTTTTTATTTTCATATAAATCCTCTTAAGATGTTTTCCTTTTGTTATTTTGGAAGAATATTTTTTTGCACGAGGCTTCTAAGAGAAATTAACCTCGATTGAGAAGCAAAATGAATATTGAGGTGACAATTTATTTAGTAAGCCCGTTTTAATTAGCATTTAGCTATTGTGTTTTTTGAAGAAAGGTTACTTATCATATATTTTGTTGAGCATATGAGGTTAAATATTTTGAGTTAAAAAATGGAACATATCGTATTAATGAGCCCCTTGTAGAATATTTCATTCATGAAGAGGAGGATGTATATGATATGGTAGAGGTGAAATACCATTTTATAATTATTTCTCTTTTATACCTATTATCTTATGTTATTTCAAAATACCTTGAATAGGCCCCGTAAACTATAAAATTGAATACGAAGATGGTAAATTGCTATATTTTTATTAGCATGGTTCATGTGGTGCAATGGGTGGAGTAAAATTCTAGGAGTTTTGAAAGTTTAATGTGTATAGAAAAAAAAATCACATGTTTCCTTCTGTATCACCCTAATAGTGGGGGTGAAATTATATGGGGAAACACCCACCACTCTCCCTAGAAATAATGAGAAAGTACATTGCTCAAAGGGATAATGGTATTGAAAAATTAATAAGGAACATGTACAACGCTCGGAGAAGACATGTTATGGAGAGAATTTGTAGAAGAGAAGGAAAAGAAATCTTCAAAGAGCTCAATGTAAAAGGAAAGGAAGAGAAGGATGCTAAAATGCTTGCATATGATGCTTTGAGGAGAAGAGAGCTAAAAGAAAAGAGAAATTGGTCATGTTGAGACAAGTGAAACTTGATGAAATGGTATGTTTTGATTTTGGTTTATATTTATTGTGTTGTTCAACTTATGAATTTGTCACATACATTTGAATCTAACTTCATCATCATTGTCACATGGTGAGGGTGTGCATAGAAGATGTGCGAGATGAAAAGGGAGTTGAGGATATTTTACATAATCTAGTATGATTTCCTCATATGTTTTAACTAAGGTGAAATATGTACATGCTCATGACAATTTTCTTGATTCTAATCCAATGCAACTAATTTTTGTAGTATGACACCATTCCTCTAAGTCAATTTTGTAAAGATGGAGGTTAGTGTGTGATGGCATAAAATTTTATGTCGAGGAAGGCCACCAAAAGGTAGAACTAACAAATTAAAATTATAAAATGAATTTATATTACATATTTATATTCATTTTAATCTAGTCTCTTTTCAAGGGTAAAAAGGTTGAAAAGAAGGGGAAAATGATTTTTTCCTTCACTTATATATATAAGTTAGGCCTTAACCTCATAGGTGAAGTTGGATCCAAGGAAATGTTAAGGGTGAAGAATGATATGGTCTGGAATGAGGCTTGCACGAGGTAACATAGTGGGTTGGTAAAATGTGAATGCATGTTTCTAAAATTTGTAGTTAACATCTATATTTGTGTTTTGAAAATTTCATTCCATATTTTTGTCTTCATGTTTTATTATAGGCCCCTATTTGGGAGGAAGTGAGAAGAGACAAGGGTGGCAATGGGGATGACATTGGGAATAAAAGTGGTTTGGTATTGTGTGAATTACTTTAACTAATTTTTTTTCTCAATGTTGTTTTGAACTTTTCATTACATATTATTAACTTATACACATTTTATTACAAACATTTGTTGTGGGGGAAGAGGTACACCTCTATTCAAAACATGTATTGGTGGGAAAAGGAATTGTGGTGGATATGGGTAGACATGTAATATTTCATGACATCCCACTTCCTCCATGTTGTGTTAATGTCACCATCACTGAGGCCATTGTTCCAAAGTGCAAATTGCATTTTCGTGGCCCTTTTGTAGATGATTTGTACAAGTGTGTGAAAAGATATGCCATATGGAAAATGGAGGAATTGAAACATCCCCTACCACAAACATGGGTAAACACTTTATACTACTCAATAGTTTTGTTTCATAATACTTTCTTAATGGTGTAATTTTCTTACATTTTGTTTTGTTGGTTTCAAGATGAATAAGTACAAGTATTATAAGTACAAGAGAGAGGAATTGAGGGGTGAAAAGGAGATGTTTTCCACCCATGAATGTGGTCATACATGAACCCAACAACTCTTGGAGTAGTCCCACCCTCAATGCACAATGACCAAATTTAATGTAGAGCTTACTATGAAAATATGCAATGCCTAGATAGAAACAAGCAAAGGAGGAAATGATAGGTTTTATCACACATTTATGACATATGGAAAGGATGATGCCAATATATTAATGTTAATGTCAATGTATTGTATTGTGTACAATATCAAAATTTTAAGACATTTGAATTTCTCAAACTATTAATGTTATTTACATAAATTCCATTATACATGCTAGTTGTATGATATCTTTACACACATATAGTAATACACAAACTTTTCATTGTGATAAACACACTTGTCATTTTCACACTCCTCAACATGCATGCGAGTTCATTGATTACTTGCGACATCTACTAATCACAACACTTTCATTTTTATAATCACTCTTGTTAATTTCACACATCCCATTACACATGTTATTCCAATGATTACTTTGCACACATATACTAATAATCCTGATGCTGGCCTTGTGGTTATATTTATAGAAGTGTAATTCATATTCATAGATAATAGTTTTATTTTTGGTATGTTACATTGTAGCCACTTCTAACTCTACTTGTAGGTATCTTTGTGTGAAGTAAATGGTTATATTTTTATGTGTGAATGAACTTACATGTGTAGGCACTTGAATGTGTAATTAAGTAATTTTTCTACTTGTAATATCAAAATTTTCAGAATCGTAATTTCATCTAAATAACTATTTGTTAGCTTCCATTATGATTTGTCTTAATTAATGAAAAAGTATAGAGACATTTTTATAATTACAAACAATTGCATACATCCTCAACATATGTTGAATTTTTATGCAAAATTACCAAGTCCATTAGAGTTAATTGGGATGGACCTAATATCTTTCATAAGTGTAAAGAGAATTTTTCTATTTACTATCTTTACTCTTATACCCTACTTTAGAATTGGCATCCTAGTGTCTATCCCCATACCCCACATCTCCCAATTTCTAATCCTTTACAATATCGTTCTTAGCATAGAAGATCAAAACCTATGGATGTATGAAGAGTATCAATTATGCACACCTCACCAAGTAGAAAAATAGATAAATATTTTCATGTCTTGTGTTGGATTTCTCAACATCATTCTTTTTATTACCATGACGTCAATATACATTTTATCTAATATAAATAGACATTATATTTAATTTTAAATTGAATTATTCGCAAGTATTTTCTTCCCCTACTATCAACTAGTTTAAGGAATTCTCACTTATAGTCTTTGAAATTACATTCAACTATATAGGTCTTGAGGAGCCTCAAACTTGCTATGAAAAACTAGTCTATGACAGAAGGGTAATCATGTTATTTTGACCATTATGAAATTATGATAAATTGGAGAAAAAAGTTGTGGATATGGTTGGGATCATTGTGGTAGAATTATAGTTTTGACTTGCATGTTTATACACCATTGAATAATTGATTCTAAATTCATTTCTCTTCCATGACCAAACTGATTAAAAAGGTCACATATCCTAAATTTAATTTTGAATCATTTGAGAGATGGATTGCAGCCATCATTAGAGAACTAGGCCTTATTTTACAACCCTAATAGATTGGTACATATAATGGATTAGAGGAAAAATATAGGAAGTGTATAGACATGGGTAAGACTTAATGGAATAAGACCATTCGAATCTTTTCTGCTCTAGCTATGTCACTACAATTTGAGGAAACCCCATGTCAATGGCTTAATATTAACCTTAGAGTTATAAATAAACTAATATAAGGGTGATTTTTTCTATTTTCTACCAATAGGGGTGTTGAAACTGAGGTAGACATGTAAAATTTTGATCACAATAGCAAACATGTGATGTTACGAAGCCCTTAATGATAAGAAGATGAAATGAGATGTGAAATACTTTATCGACCTTACTACAATAAAAATTAAGTTTTACCTTACAACATAGGTAGTAAGGATGAGACCTTAGATGAGAGGAGGCCTTGTTAAGTGCTTCGTGATGGTAACTATATAATATATTTTTTACTATTTTTATCTTCATTATGTGTTAAATAATTTCTATATGATCACATGGTAATTGGACAATATTTTATTGTCTACCTTGGTTAGGTAGGGTTAGGAAACCATTTAGGATGTGGTATATCCTAATCTTTCCCAAGGTCACTAGAGGTGATAGTTGGAGACTTGGAGTTTCTTGTAACAACTTTCTATATTCATTGATGGGGCTTTTGAAATAAATTATGTTGAGTAGAATATGTTTCTTCAATAGTAACAACTGCTCCAATTATTGTATTAGATATTAACAATAAAGTGTAATATTTTTTTGCGGTTATGTTACTTATACCTTGATAATTTTTTTGTTATACCAATGTGTTTATTGATTCATTCATACCTATAAACTTTGTGATACATACTTTGTAATAATTAATACCTCTTCAAAACCATAGTTTTCCAATTAGGGATTGATCCATGAAAATTCAACTCTATAGGAAAATTATGAATTTTATTGTCACCTTGTATAATATCCTATAACATCATACATTTATGTGGATCAGAACCTCATCCAAAGAATATAAACCAAATAAAATTTAACCATGAAATAGACTTCATATTTTTAATAATACATAAGAGCTTACAAAAATTTATACAAATGGGAACACCAAATATTGGAGTAAAGGGGAAAATGGTAAGGTGTGTATAATAGGTAAAATATAGGTTCCTAGATGGGTTCTCAAATATAGAGATACCGGTCACACTACTTAGATACAAAGGTGATCAATGAGCGCTAAAGTCATAATTTTAGAGGATAATAACCCTAACCCTATGATAGCTATAGGTTTCCAAGGCCTATATCTAAGATAAAGATAGGTATCCTACTAGGATTCAATATAGTAGTAATCAAGGGATGAATAAAGACAAGGGGTGTAAAAAAATGAGACAATGCAATAGATAAAAGAAAAAACACATATACTATACTCTATAACAATGAATGATCAATCATCAATGTAATAATAAACATAAGATAAAGGAACATGAGGGTTATAAATACTTACCTGCAATATGAATATCGATGCATAATACTCCCCAAAGACGACAACACCAAGAGATAATCACTATGGGTAGAGAAGGGGACATATCAACAAGAAGACCTTCAATCCTAACTTTCTATGGTGACCCAAATTCAAGAAGGTATGCTCTAAGACCTTAATTCAAACAAATACGTGTGAGCTAATAAGAACATGTGAAGTTTTCAAGTGATAATGAATGATGATGAAAAAATGAAACATGAGGGTATATACCATATGCCATTACCCATGTGTGACGACACTCGCTATGGAAAATCTAAAATAGACACCATCGCCCATGGGTGATGGTTTCAGTCTTAGAAGAAACCCCAAGGTCAAAAGGTGAAAATCATAGGAATGGAGGATAGAAGGTAAATAAAACAAATGACAAAGATCCAAGGTGATAAAAGTAGGAATAATATTATGCAACAAGTAGACATAATGGGATAAGTGAATGTAATGGGTGTAATGTGTGGAAAAGGGAAGAAACGAGGAAAAGGTAGGGTAATTATGGAATAATAAAGACATCTCTAAAATGTTGTGGTCTAGCCCACATGACCAAGTCCGATCACACCCCAATCCCAATAGGTCCCTTAGCACACCTACTTAAGAGGATAATGCATCAATGGCACCTTGTTAAAAGAAATGGTTAGCAAGTGTTAAAAATATGGTGTATACATATGCCAAAACTAAAGATCATCGCATATCATAATAGCAAAACATGAGATGGTATTCGAAAATATCTATGCAACACATACAACAAAGTAATTGTTGAATGTAAAGTACTAATGAACATGTTGTAAAGAAATGATGAACTCCACCAAATTAAATATACTTATCTCATAATTACCTACCGTGTGTTGCTCGACTTTCTTATGATGGGTACAATAGTTTCTTATAACCTTGAATAAACAAGACCTAAAATTAACACTAGAAGATAAGTAGTAAGATAAGACATAAATTAACTAGCTAGGAGGCAATGAGAAAGATGTTAGGCTGAGAGGTGGATAACAATGTTGAAGAGCACAAAAAACCAATGGGTAGATACTATAAGGATGATAAAGTGTGATAAAAGGAACTAACTAGGAAATGATGCCATGGAAGTAGCATGCCCGACGAGATAGATAACTTACCAAAGTATCGAGGTAGGAGGAAATGGTTGTATAAACCCAAACGAGATGAAAATAGAGTAACATAGTAGGTTGATGAAGTGGTTAATTTGGGGAATGTTGTTAAAGAGAAGGTGATATTATTTTAACATTTCTTGGATTTGAATATTTTATTTGAAGGGAGGGTGGGCATTGTGAGGTGCCCTAAAATATGGCTTGGTGAAAGAAGTGGCATTGTGAGATGCCCCAAAAGAAGTGTCATTCATGTTGGTATAATGGTTAAATGTATGCATTATTGCCAAGTTATGTTGGTAATGAAGAACATCTAAATGGTGTAATTCAACATGAGATAAGATATAGTCTTCATTAATGATAGGTGAATTAGAATGAGTGATAACACCATCATAATTAGGCATGTTAGAGTCAAAGGTATCATCACAGACCAAGATCCCTATTTTACTAAAATAGCATGGAGATGGAGGGTCTACGAAGAGGTGTGCGATCTCAAGTTCATCATTGTTAAGGGGATTATCATTTGATCCGAAAATACAGATTAAATTTTTAACGACCTTGAGACCCTATAGGCATTTTAATATTTCCAATAATCCGTATAAACTAAATCAACTCAAAATAATGCAAAATTTGAAACACACTTTGCAAATGGGTTAATTACGAAGTTTGACAATAGCCAACATCTCTAGGTTCTTATCAAATGTTCCACTAGTCAAAAATTGTAAGTACAATAATTTCTTATAATAAAACCTACTGGAACTTAACTTTCAAAATAAATACTCCAGTCCTTCGAAGAACAACGATGACCAGTTGGAAAATATCCTCCACCTTCCTAGCATACCTGTAAGCTCTGTGGCACTATGGGCCAATTGGGTATTTTCCTAATTTCCCAATTTTCCTATTAAAAATAGGACTTATCTCCCACAAAATTTTCCTATATAAATAAATAGGACTTACTCACAAAAAAATTCCTTCTAAATATAAGGCTTTACAATTTTCCACTATGCCTTTAAAAATGAGCTTGATAGCTCTCTAATCGTTCCCGAGGATCTTCCGAAATTGGCTCGGAAGCTTCTTTTCATTGCTTTGAACGAGTGTGTGGGAAGGCCTTTATTTAGGCCTCTAAGGCGCCCATATATGGTGGATTTTATCCACATCCACCAACTCCTATCCCAACCAACTCGTTGGATGATTTGGTTCAATATTCTAACTTCCTTCTTTGGGGTCATGGGTTGAAACTCTCACTTCTTTTTTGGTCAAGCCGCTTTGCTTACTTGCGGGGATGAAATCCAACATTCGTAGGGAGAGGTATTTGATGGGAGGTTTAAAAATAGGTATGTTTTCCTATGTTCACGTGGCTCGTGCCATGTTTTGGCTTTGTTTTGTTCTCCACCCAAACATTAGCTATGGATAGCCCCCGAGTCATCCTATGGACTTGCCACCTATGTAAATGTTGAACTGCCCAATATAGGGCCAAGCCTTGTTTGATCGAACCGAATGGTTTGACTATGGACTTGATTTTTCGAGCTATACCACCTATTCACTACGCTAATGATTAGGTTCCGAGTTATGTTGATGTGTTGTGGTATGTGCCATGTATCCCTGCGCCGGTAGCTTTAAAAAACACACGAATGGTTAGGGCATATATATATATATATATATATATGTGTGTGTGTGTGTGTGTGTGTGTGTGTGTGTGTGTGTGTGTGTGTGTGTGTGTGTGTGTGTGTGTGCCAGTGATATGTGGAAGTTTGACGCTAAGTTGATAAGCCCAATTGTATAACCATCCCAACCGAGTTGGAAAAAATCCAATCCCGAGCTATATGGAAACACTACCAAATAATGTGGACATGTGGCTCAAACATCTCAGTAAGCAATGTGATCAAATCGGTGGGGATTTGATCACCCCACCAAGCTAATAAAATAGCTCTTCGAGATCAAATCACTCCTTGATAGGCATATCGGGTGAATTCAAATTGTGGTGGCTTGAGGACCCACCACATTAGTGAAAATAAAATAGTCCTCAAGGTGGCAAGGTCCCCTTCTGATATAAAAGCGGATACCACTAGCTAATGTCTCCATAGCCAGCATTTTAATAAAATCCATCTAAGACCAAAGGATCTAAACCCCAACTTGTAGCACACGATCTTCTATTTTTCCACTTGGTTGTAACATTGCTAGTTGACTCGGTCCCACCTAGGGTTTAATTTAACTTTGACCAGTCACCATTTGCACATACAAGATCCGTTTTCCATGTTTAAATAGTCAATGGAAAGATCTCGAGTCAACTTCCACACTTTTCTGATCCTGAGAGATTTATGGAACACGTGTCCTTCGTATTTTCCTCCGATCATCATTATAATGACAAGAGGAAGCATCATTGAAAGGAGGTTCCTCGATTCTAAATTGGGAGGAAATTGATCCCGAGGTAGTAGAATTGGAGGATTCTGGAGTGTAACTACATTTGGTAAATGATTTTTTATTGACTTTGTTTTTAATTCATCGGAGTTCATCATCACCTGATTTAGATAAGGTGAATTGAATATAAATTTTGTAGTCATAAAACTTGGGTATGGGATGTTGATAATTGTAGCAGAGTGGGAATGTGGAAGTGTTTGTTAGTAAAGGGGACATGTATATTCCAAGGATTTGAATCAACATCATGTCTATATCATTGATTATTGTGGATGAAATTAATACATTGGTATTTGGATAATACAAATACACACATGTGATGTGTCTAAGATTGACCAAGAAAGAGATTGTAAGAAAGAGGTTAGTCTAGTACCATGAGATTGATATGAATGGTCTTAGAGCCAATGGTGATGGGGAGCCAAATGTAACCTAGTGGCTTTTGATAAGTTTTATTAAATCCACAACAAGTGACTCGGGTATGCTTAAGGTCATAAAAAAATCTAAGATATATATGAGAGATAAGGAAACAACATTAACTATAGAACCTTCATCCACTATGGATCATCTTACTTATGCATCATGAATGATGACACTAATAAGGAGTGGAGGATCATCAACATGGAATAATACTTCATCATTAATCATATCATCGTCAGAAATTATATGACTATGTATTTTGAATTTTAAGAGGGAATGGTGATTTTGATATTGTGAAATTTAGGGCTATAAAAAGGTGGGATAGAGGGACATTCCTTCACCTCATATTCGAAGGCATCCTCCAAGTGATATTGTTGTTACATGAGGAATTTTTGATGTTGCAGATAAGTATTCATGAGTTCCTTCAAATTGATCTTATAAGTCATGGAATTGAACTCATCCAGAAATTCCAAGGCAGCCTAGGATAAGTGTCATAACAATAATTTTGGGGATGAGAAGTGGAGGAGGGAGGCCCCATGATCGAATGAGGATTTTAGTATTGAGAAACCTTATTCGAGGATGAAGAAATAAATTTTGTAGAGAGGATTTCTATTGTGGTTTTGGGACAAGGCTCGAATAAGGGATCAAGCTCATCATTAGGTTGTTTGTGAGAAGTATCAATGAGCTTCTAGTCATTAGGAGAAGGTTTTTAGGTTTATGTATAAGATGCTTTTGTGTGGGACTACGTTAGTAGTTGAACTTAGCCATATTGACATATTATGAATTAAGGTAGCGATTATCATAAGACCCTTCCATAGTAGTTACAAAGTAGTTCATACGTTATTTGTCATAGGTGGTCCTAGATAGAAGATTTTCATAGGATTCCATGAGGGATTGATATTTCTCATAACATTCTTGGATAATAACATCAACATTAAATTGGGTCCAAGAAATAAATCAAGGGAAACCTTCTTAATATCCCTAAAATATTCATGGGAATGATTGATAGTGGTGTGCCACAAACAAAATATGTTAGGATCAAAGGAAGTTGGTTTCTTGGTATGAAGAAAAGTGTGAGGCATGGTTTGACCTTGTAATGGTTAACCATCCAATAAAGGTGGGTGGTGAGGGTTATTAAAAATACCATTTTTAATATCAATGTTTGAATAGGAATTCAGGATATATTTTCCTTTATAAAGGGCTTGAGGGTCGATGGAACTAGACATTGATTTGAGGGTGTTTTAGGGCTTAGATGGTTATTCAAGTTATCACATAAGGTAATCATGTCCCTTGGATTGTTTTAGAACATCTTCCAATATGGTGGAAGAGAAATATTAGACCTTATATTGGAGATTATAATTGGAAAATATTTTGATCATCAAGATAATAGATGACACGATTAGATTAAATCTTCCATCACTTGATGAAGTCATGAGTTGATTCGTTAGGTGATTGTTTCAAGTTAATTAAGTTTTGAAATGTGTTTTCATGAAGGTAATGTTTTTGGAATTCCTTTACTACTATAGAAACTAAAATTTGGAAATTTACTCTTTGACACTATTGGTTTTGACAATGCACTCTTATTAAGAAAAACACACACATTCTATCCCCTGATAATACACTATGAGGTATCTTGTTTAACTTTATTCATACATATTGATACATTGAAAAATTACGAGAATTAAATTTATAAAATCCATATAAAAACTCAACTTAGTAGGAGACAACATTCCAGTTCTCATGTTTCTCATCCCTGTACAAAGCCATACACTTTGGCCGGATTTTGGAATCCATTCTTGGATGACTTGTATGGTTTTGAACTAACATATCCTCCATTTGATCTTTCAATTTCATATTCTTCATTGGGTCATTTAATCCCTCTAGATTAGCCTTTCCATGATAATTTACCTTTAAAACCCTATATAAGCAAGTTAAACTCACCTCATTTAAAAACTTGGCACAACCTAACATTCTCATGAACTCCTATTATAAAATATAACACACAAAGAACCCAAGGCTCCCTAAATCTCACCAAAATTCATGCAAAATCACTAGGGAAAAAATTACTATCCAATATGAAGCATTATAAAAGGTCAAGGGATGATATTACCTCATTTGAAAGAACACAAACATCTTTGTTTCAAGTATTAACAAGAGAAAAACTCAATTCAAACATTGTTAAGGAGTTTCCAATTGCCAAATCTAGTTGCATTCATTTATATATCACATGCTAGGTGGAGAACGACATGTGGTTTGAGGTCTATTCATAGTAGTGATGATTTTGTTAGTGCAAGCATTGCACTTCAATCCGATTAATTTTTTTAAGGGTCTCACACCAATTTATATGGTTTAAGACCTCATTCAAAATGTTTAGAGGGATCCACAACATGAATGACAACTAGGGTTTGATAGTGAAAAACATTTCCATACAGTAACAACCTCATGAAGTTATAGAGACAAATTCAAATCAGGTCCCAAACCATACAATATGTATAAAACCATACACATGGTCATGACAATTCTGGATGGTTTTACACCGTGTCATTTTCTAGTTACTGATTTGAGAATGAAGCATTATAAGTTTTAGATCTCCCACTTTCAGTAATCAACACACCTAGAATTTATGAGATTAATATGTAATTATCTAAGCACACTCATCCTCTTGTGTTTTCAAGTTCATATCATATTGTGTACATTAGTTGCAAGAATTAATGTGTTGTTATGATATTACATAATTAATTTTGGAAGTTAATTAATCAGAATAACCTCATATAGCTCCCCTTTACATCCTTTTAGTGTATTTAACTCACTAATCTATTATAATATAATAAGGGTGTAAAACATTTGGTGAACCTAACTTATGACTTGATATTTCAGCCCTAGTTACTTATGGTTTTCCTTTTCCATCTTCTGGCGTATGATTATCCTTCTAGGCCTTTTTATTCTATTTTTAGTTGCAATAATGGTTTCCTCCCATGATCAAACTATATCATTCCTTGAATATATAAAGAAAAACCCCACATGTAAGGATGCATTCATTAACCTTCTTCACACCCATATTCATCCCAACACATCTCCTTAGCATGTACTGTTCAAGGGCCTTTTCTTTCTAAGAGGATCCCATATATTTCACTTTTGATGACCCACCTTTTGAATACGTTATTGATAATGGCCTTCTCTTTATGTGCAAGTAATTGTACATAAAACTTTGGTTAAAACTGTTCTCATAGAAAATGGTTCAAACCTCCACATTTGTAATATTTACTTTCTACATCATTTGGGCATCCCTACCAATTATTTTTCCTACTATACTATTAGTATTTGTGGCTTTAATAACAAACCATGCCAACATCCGGGAAAAATCACATTGAACATAACTCTTGTCTCTTGCACTCTCCCTAGCATTTGTCACGTTATGCCTAATGACCTTAGTTACAATTTGCTATTGGTACATTCTTATATTCATGTTATGCATGTAGTCCTGTCTACTCTTCATAGTTGTCTCAAATATTCTTATCAAGGAACTATGTACACCATTAAGGATGATCCCACTCCTTTTAAATATTGTGTCACCGTAACTCCCAATGAATTATTCATTCCTCACATCTGAACTCATTCTCTTTCTTATCATAATTATCGTATAGGTTGTGATTATTTATTATAACATGGATTTAATAAACATGGTCTTAGTCGCTATGGCCGGGGAATTCATAAACCTATAACACTTAAGTCACAAAAAACTAAGGAAGGCATTGTGTATTATGTATGAACTTTGTGCAAATTCTTGGTATCCCCGACATTTATTCCTACATCATACACAAATTCACTAGAGGTATTCACTACACATTCGACCCCAAATTTAGAGATTTTAAGACTGGATCTCTTTAATGATATTGCATCACCTAACACCCCATCTTTGGATGAATTTACTAATGAGGAGTTCCTCCTTGAATACTTGGGTGGGAAGGGGAAGGGGAGGGGGGTATAGGAGTATCTCCCTTATTTCATAAGAATGGGTTTCTTGACATTTTACATCCTCATGCATACTTTAGGGATGGGGTTTCCCGCAATACTTCACTTGATTATCCAAATACTAATCCCACTTTCCTATACATTGAGGATCACTCCATATTGCTTAATGAAAAACTAATTTTAATTTCAAGACTAGTGATTAGTGTTTCTCATCATTTCCCTTAATGACACAGAAAGGGATGATATACAACATGTGTTGTAAGAGTTCCCTAATATTTTTCTTGGACTTATAATGATATGCTTGACACCGACCCATATGTTGCTATGTACAACATTTTTCTACATGACAATACCAAATCCATATAATAGAAAATATATAAGATGCACTTTAAGGTTATTGTTGTCACTTTGAAATACACCCATGCATGCCTTTGTTATTCTTAGATTTCCCTTTGTTTCACATATTTTGTGTTCCTTTTACGTTACTTCCCCTTTGCATGCCTTTGTTACGTGGATTTTAGTTCCTTCTACCGTGTGATCCTTCTTTATTTATTCCGCGGCTTTTTGTGAGGCTCTTTGACTATTGCTTGTCACGCGATTTTTATTTCCTTGCCACACGCTTCTGGTTTCCTTTTATTACCTCCACAACTTCTCGTGGATTGATTCATTTATCACACACCTTGACACATGGACAAATTTATGCAGGTTTTATGTTTCTATCATTCGCATTTACGCGACTCTATAAACGTTGTGTGGGTTTGTGTCTCATCATCACATAGTTTAACGGCTTGGCGTGATTGTTACTCTTTATTTTGCTGATTTATTTGTCGTGTGCTCCTTTACGCACATCTTCGTGTTTAGGTAGTTCATTCATTTAATGACATGCACAGATTATCCTTTGAGGTTCTATGCGTGGGTCCCATTCTTTATTCTGTGAATTGATGTGGCTATTTTCCTCTATCGCGTAGACTTGTCTTCTTGTGTTCTTTGGACTTGTCTTCATATGTTCTACGGACTTTTGCATAGATATTAATTTTGTTCCACGGATATCCCCCTCCGAGTCGAATTTTGCACGGAATTTCACATGGGTTTGTTTTTCTTTCTTGTGTGGAATTCCCTGAAGCTTTAGGTACCCATGTCATGTAGATTTTTGCGTAGATTTCACTTTCAATTTGTGAAGCGCTCTAAACACTGTTTCACCATAATTTCTTTCTTTTTCTATCAACTTATAATTTCTTAAGTATGTAATCTGAACATGTGTTTTGCATAAGCATAAGAGCCTATTTGGATAACAGTTATTCTATTGGTACAAAAGGAAATATAGAAGCTTTTAGATGTTGGTTTCATTCATGCTGTTAACTAAGCCCAATGGGTATCCAATATATAGTCCTTATGGCTAAACCCAATGGTGATATCTCGTTGTTGTACCAACTTTTGAGATTTAAATAAAGTTTGTCCTAAAGGAAATTTTCTTCTACCACACATTAAAATGATTGTTGATTTAACTATTAGGTACAAAATGTTATCTTTCATGGATGACTTTCCCGAGATACAATCAAATCAAACTTTACCCTTCTAATCAAGATACAACTTCCTTCACTACCTCCTAAGGCAACTTTTGCTACATTGTCATGTCCTTTAGGTTAAATAATGTTGGTGTTACTTATCAACATGCTATGAAACACATCTTTCATGACTATAGTCACAAGATTTTATGAAGAATATGTTGATAATTTTCTTACAAATCTACACAACAACATAACCATGCCCAGGATCTTTAACTCATATTCAAACATTTATGCTTATACAATGTTTATTTAAACCCACACAAGTGTGTCTTGGTGTCACTTCGTAAGCTATTGTGATACATCATCCCTCATCGTAGAATTAAGGTTGGCCCTTAAAAGATCCAATCCATTGTTAACATGCCTACACCACAAAATTTAAAGCAAATATGACCCTCCAAGGAAAAAAATCGGGTTGTTCACCATTTTGTGGACCAATTGGCTGATAAGAGCCAACATTTTACTTGATTATTAAAGAAATATACTACATTCAAATGGGACACTACCTGTCAAAGAACTATTTGATGATGTTAAGAAATATTTACTTAACCTACTAGTCCTTGTGCCACCTATACTATATAAGCCATTATTACTCTACATATTTGCTATAGAACATGCCCTTAGTTCCTTGCTAATACAATATGATGATACTAAATATGAAGGGGACATCTATTATATTAGCTATACTCTACTCCCTTACAGGATAAATTATAGCCGATAAAAAAACTCTATCTCACCTTGATCTTTGTTACAAATAAATTACAACACTATATGTTTAACACAAGAGTACATATTATCACCAAGGTAGATTTGTTACATTTCTTGTTACCCCACACACATCTCTTCAAGAATATAACACAATGGACGATGCTATTAACTAAATTAAAGCTCAATTTTATCTATGATAAATTGATTAAGGGATACATACATGTTGACTAGCTCACCGCCACTCCATTTTTGATCCCTCCTTGTCAACGAAGAAATTTAGAATGAATTCACCACTTATAACATTGAATCTGAAATATGGAATATGTACTTTGATGAGTCCCGGTGTGCCATTTAGGTAGAGGTTGGCATTATCTTTAAGACTACTCATGGTGAAACCCCGCCTTTTACATATCATCTAGGATTTTTGTGCACCAACAATATCACCGTGTATGAAGCATTAATCCTGGGTCTATATATTGCTTGAACACTATAAATTCAAAACATACATTTTTTGGAGAATTACGCAACTTATTATTCATCAAGTACAATATAATTATAACACAAAAGAAGAACATTTAATCCCACATAAACACCCACTAAAATTTTACTATAAAATTCAATTGCTTTTGACATATTACTTGCTTTGTTCCACTTTCTCGCCAAAAATCACACTATAATACCTTCATCTCCAATTTCCAAATCTCAACATCTATCTCATGGGCCCCTACCTAGGTGATTTATGTCTTATTTTAATGATGATCCTCTAGTATTTCATTTCGCTTTTACTTATCCAGGCTTCTAACAGTATGGTTTGTGCCCATACTTAGCAAGATGACCAATACCATCAGTACTCATTGGTAAGTATATTTCATTTTAACTAGTCCTTTCTTTACTTTCCACATTTACTTTCAGTTTTGGTGTTATGAATCATTCTTTCCATTGACTACCCCATGTTTTGCTCTTTGCGACACACTATAATAAAAAATTGGGCCATATGTATACACCTAAATTTTTACGCTTTCTATTTTAATACATGTTACTAACAATTCTCTTTTAGGTTAGAGGTCGCTAATGCATCTATCTCGGAGTAGGTGACTTAAGGGGATTGTTCGGGATAGGGGTATGGTTATTATCAGTAACCATTGGTTTAGGGATGATACATAGAGAGAGTTTTTTTTGGTCCCATTTATATGTTTATTTTTCTCATATTCCTTTGATTATTCTGACATCTTGCTTTCTCACGACCCCTCTTCTTTCATTTTCCATCATTATTATTCTTGATAACTCTTTGCATATTCCTCCTTGCATTTTACTCCTTTCGACACCATCTCCCATGGGAGATTGTGTCGATGAAAAAATCAAAATCATTTCCGACGCCTTCACCCATGGGCGAGGACATCGGTATAAATACCCCAACTCTCATTTTGACATCGAAGCTCTTCAATCGCACAAAGGAACTTGCCATTAGCTTTCCACTCTTGCGTGAACTTGCATCTGCTCACTCAAATTTTGGATTTTACATCTTGACTCTTGGCTTGGAGCTTATTCTTGCTTAGCTTGGTTTGCTTGCAATTTTAGGTCATCTATAGTGAGCTAGGACTCGATTGTTCCATTTTTCCACCTAAATGTTGTTATCTCTTAGTGTATGGTACTTTGGGAGATAGATGCATCAGCGACCTCCCCCCAATAGGTAAGTGCTCTAACTCACTTTTTCATTTTGTGTAGAGTAGTTCCTTACATTCGATACATACTCTATGTTATCTTAGTATTTTATGGACATGATAGGTTAGCATATTGTATTTTAGTTCATTGCTTCATGTTACATGCTTTCCTTAGGTTAGCATAATATTTTCATGCTTATTTTGTTTATCATCTCCCATATAGTGTCGATACCTCCATAGGATTCCTTCATATTCTTCAACCTAAGGTGTTGGAAACCTTAGTTTTTCCTAGAGTAAGGGTTACTTCCCATGGGGTATGTGATCATAGTGGTCTTTATACCCCCTTTAATTGTATTCATTTGTGTGATGGTCTTGGTGTGTCCTTTACTCATTGCCTCGAATACCCTGGTTGAACAAATGATAAGAGTGCATGGTTCCTAAACACATTTTCCCCGCCATATAGAGGCCACATGTTATGTCCTCACATGAGGCTCTTTATTTAAATTATTTTTGATGGTAACATTTTAAATTTTTACAAAATGATGATGCACAAATATATTTGTCCCAATTAGATGATAATGAGTTTGGTGGTCACTTTAGCGAGAAAAAACCCATGTCTCAAAAATACTCCATCAAGGATATTGTTGACCAGCAATGGAACAAGACCATCTTGAATATGATAAATATTGCGATTAATGATAATGGAACATCAACCTCAACCATATCCCATCTCATGCATTACAAAGCATTATTTCTCCATGACTCTTTTTATATGGGGTTTCAATTTGGTTGGAAAATTCAACCCCGAGTCCACACAAAGACATAATTTTATCATTACCACTACTAAATATTTCACTAAATGGGTAAAATATATACCATTAGATTCTACTATATGAAAATATATCTACCAATTCTTACTCACACATATCATCACTTACTACAAAATTTTATCTCGCTATCATTGTTGTAGACAACATGTCATTTTTGAGAATCATATTGTTAAATTTTTTTGCATATAATTCCAGATAAATGTTAGATAAAAATGTTACGAGTTGCTTGTAAAGGCCAATCCCAGGAACCAATGGTATTCCTTTGAAGGGTGTCAACTCATTTTTGACAATTGAGTGATAAATGATAAAAGATAAAATATGATAGATAGGTAATGACAAGACACATTAAGAATTTAGAGGATAGAGATATCCCTTCACATGATAAGTGATTCAGGAAAGGGATAGGGAAAACTTGAAATCCTCAAAATATTTGATTCACGCTTTTTTGATAGTATCTTTTTCTTCTTGTATGACTTAAATCTAGTCTTCAATGTTGTTGATGTTTGGTGTCAAAGAGATGACATAAAGACTCAACTTGTGTATGATATCAAATTTCTCCCAAACAAATGGTTGTGAGATAATAGGGAGATCGTTGATGTTGGTAATTGGATGTTCCTAACCTAGTACAATCATCTATAAGAAAAGAAAACTTGGAAATAAATAGATTATAAGAAAAAAATATAATAATGATTGAAATAAGCAAGAAAAAAAGTGATGAAAGGTATTTGAGATAGGGATGACTGGTATTTCAAGGGAATCATGGGTCATTTGGTTAAATCACCGGTGATTAAAAGGACTCACTAGCGATTCATCGTGTATACACGACTTGATTAAAAAATCAGATTTTATACTTTGAAAACAATATTAAATGATTGAAATGTTTTGATAATATATGTGCACATAGAAAGACAATGTAAAATGAAAGGATGTACCTTGTTTATGATGTAAAAAAATTTGATTACAATGTAGAAGGACCTTGATCCGTAAACTGGGTTAAACAGTTTTACACAATGGATACTGAAGTTCTCAATTCCTTTAAAAAATAGAATTGGAAGTAGATTCTCAACTTTCCTTTAGTATTGAATAGAAAATTGGATTCTTTTTACTGTTCTAGGAATGTAAAAAATTCTCACTTAGAAACCTCTAATGAATTCATTCCTTCTTAAATCTTTCATGTGTCATTTTGAAAATCTTCACAAGTTTGTTAATTGATGCATTCAAATCCATTTGCAACTACATTTAATGAAAAATGAAAAAACTGAAAATGAAAGACATAGAAGTTGATAACGGAGTTCATCCCATTTGGGACTACATCTCTGGGTTCGAATAACAAACCATTTCCATTAAAAACCAATGTAAAAATTTCTTTTACAATTTACATCAGTATGGATATTTAAAACTGAAATAGTACTTCACTGAGTGTGGGATTCATTGATCTCAAGATCAAGTTTCCATTCCCAAAAACTCCAAGTACCTGCAACTTTCTCCACCTTGTGGGTATTCAAAACTCCCTGATCTAGGTATGCAAATCAACTGTAAACTGCATAGAAACCCATTAGAGTAATAATTCAAATCTGTAGAGGCCCTGGATCATTCCTGTAAATTGTAATTTTACTTCCATAGCTTCTTAGCTTCATACAACAGAAGATTACAGATGTACATACATGATAAAATGATCAATATATCCTCTAACTATGTTGCAATAATAATTAAATTATGTAAATACAACATAAAATAGATGAACCTACAAATAGTACTGAAACTGAACTTTAAGAACCTCTAAAACCATTCAGAGAAGCGTCTCCACAAGTTCGTAGCACCAGTTCATTATCTCTCTGCTCCTTCCCTCGAGTTCTCCATAAAAACCCTCACATTTTGCTTCCAAAACAAGTCAAACAAACTCAAAATGGGAAAATAATCACATCACTGGAATCTTCTCTGAATTCCTGAAAAATTCTAGAAGACATCAAGTCTCCATTCAGCCTCCAAGACCCTCAAATATGGCCTTGAATCAAAATCACAGACAGTCAAATAATAATACACTTGTGTGTATTCTTCTTCTTCTTCTTTTCCCTTACAAATACCTGTATATATATACACAATTAAGTGTATATTTAGTAAATTTAATCCCATTTAAATCTCCCAATAATCCTCCCAAATCCCATGATTCTCTCTTATCCATGTGAGTGGATTTTAGCATAAAAATGGAGGAATAATCCCACGTATAATGGGATATTACCAATTTTAGACCTTATCAAAGCCTTCAAATCCTCCATTTAATGTGCATACCAAGTCCACATAATGATAACCACCCTCCTCCTCTCATGGATATTTTCTTGGCTGGAAAAATGGCTTGCCTTGAAAAATGTGCCAAAACTTGGGAGAGAAGATTTGGTCAAAAATTGAGAAATTTAAGGTGCTTAATTAGGATTAATCAAACGAATATCTTAGGATTAATTTATGTTAACTAAGGGTATCTTGTAGTTGGAATATTGGCTAGATGTTCCACCTACATAATATCACTAGTTAGCATAAATAATTCAAAAAATTGAAGATTTAAAATAATTACGGCGGTCCAAAATCAACTTCTGAAATGCATAAGTTTTGCATACGAACTCAGATTTGGCTCATTCAAAATGCATCGGAAAGCTTGCGATGAGCTCTATACCATGGAACTGATTTTGAAACATTACAAGACCATTAATTTTTCCTTGTCACCAATTGCCACATGTCACCTTGTCATTGGTCCACTTGTTGACTTGTTGACCAGGGTTGACCCGTTTACGACCTTAACTTTGACCGACGATAGAATTTGCATACGAACTTCGATTCTGAAGTTCAACATACCATTGGAAAGGTCTCAAGAATCCCTTCATCATGGTCTAGGTTTAGGGTAGTTTAGGGAAGAGATGTATAGTGAAAAATCTCTCGGATCAAACCTTGTGATGAAATTGGGTCTCCAATGATTTGAAATGAATTTATGAAGTGCTAAGATGTCATATGTGACGTCCAAAGATATAGAGATTTGATGCAATTTTTAGGGATCTACATTCATGAAGGTTGATGGGATTTTATAGAATCCATGATAATTAGTTAGAAGCACTAGCGATCCGAAAAAGTGGGGAAACCCACTTGGAAGTGGTTTTAACCACTTCTAAATGGGTTATTTTGGTATTGAAAGAGATTCAAAACAGGTAAGAAGGTGTTAAGGGTGTTGGGAGGTTAGACCAAAATGGGTTAGGATGGTTTTTAGGTGGTTTGGGAGGTTTAGGTTACTTAGGTTGAGTAAATAAGTATTTACCGAGGGTAAAGTATGGTTTTACTAGATGAAGACATGGTTTATAGGATAATAGAATAAGTTTAGTGTTTTGAATGAAAATGTGAGGGGTGTGGATAGGTCACGTAAGGTGCTGAAAAATGGGTGTTTACATTTTCCCCTTTTTGTCAAGTGGTTTGTAATGGACAAACCACTAGACAAAAATGAGTGAAATGGTCAAATTTGTGTTGGATAGATGCCCTCCCATGAGACTGGGGGTCATTGTGATAAAGTGAAATGGCCACTAGTTTGAATAGGTTGATGAATGAGACAAATTCATGTAAAAGTGTGTTTCAATTTAAGGTTCCCTAATACCAGGCATGAAATGGATTACCATAAAGGTGGGCTTGTGCGATCAGGAAGTCAAGTGATAGGGGAACCAATGGGTTCTTAACCAATATAGGTATGAATTATAGGAATTAGTAGGAAAATTTTCCCTGAGAGATTATAGTATCCATGCAGTATCGAGAAACATAAGATTGATATAAGGTATATTGCCACAAAGGTAGGATTACATGACTAGAAAGTCAAGTGATAGGGGAACCAATGGGTTCTCAACCTATAGACATATGACTTAACTAAGATAGTAGGGAAAATTTTCCTAAAAAGGATGTGAAATATTAGATGGATTTGATAAAGGAAAATTTTATATAGATTTATTGAATTTAGAACTTTAAGAGGGTCTTGGGGTCCAAAAAAAGGAAGAACATACTTTGAAACATGTAATTTTTGATGAGGGATGTGTAGAGTCATAGGACCTCCGAACAGTCGAAAAAAGGGGATATGATGATTAAAATGATGGTTTGATAAGGTTTGGAGACCAAACAATGATATTTTTGATAAATGGGGATAATCACTGGCAATTAGCCTTGGTCACTGGCATTTTGTGTAATTGTTGGAAATTAACTTGATCGGCGGTGATCGGGGGCGGAACTTTTTTGATATAAAAGGCGTGTGGGGTTCATTTTTTTCTATTGTGATTTGAGAGCTAAAAATCTAAAAAACCCTAATTTTATAAATTTTGGATAATTTTAGAGACATTGAGGCAATTGGAGGTAGCTGGAGATGACGAAGGCCCACTCATGTGGAGGTAAGTGATGCTTTTTTATTTTTGTATTTATTTTTGTTTTTTGTTTGTTTTCTGAAAAATATGAAATCAATATGAAATCACCTACAATTTCATATGAAATTGATAGCAATTCATAAAATCATTAGTGATTGGGTGAGGTTTCCATCGATTCAAATAAAACCGATGGCAATTCGGTGTTTTGATAATAAAGAGTGATTTTAATATTTATTTTGTTGTTTTTTGATGAATTGTATTTGATAGTGTGTTGTTTGGTTTTTATGGATGTAGGATAGGGATTGATTGAATACATGGGATATGATCCCAAAGATTTTGGATAGTGTTCATGATTGATTTTTAGATGATGATTCAAATCATTTAGAGGAGGTTGGATTGGGAGGGATGCATCATTATAAATGTATCCGTAGGGATATGGGATTATTATTGGACTTGTTCAAGAGATGGTATCACGCTACAGGAAATTTTTGGTTTCCTAATGGAGAGATGAATATTACATTGGAGGATATACATAGGATCATGCATTTTCTGGTATAGGGTGAGTAGGTAAATGTCATTGACGAGAAGAGCATGGGTGCTACTATATAGTGATTATATAGAGATGATGTTTTGGATGTTGTTTATTCTTCTGGAGGTTTTGCTTATGGATCATTATATAGTGATGATGAGGAGGGTCAAGATTTAGTCACGATGATGATGATGGGGATTAATTGTCATGACCTACCCGATTCAACAAGTGGCCAATTTTCCTAGATGTTGATTGGAGTTAAGGTTGATATGATGGACTATAGGAAAAAGTTTGCTTTTAAGCCCTTACCTTACTAACATAGGTATAAACAGATTTATGGACTTAGACGTTAGAGAAAAGGTTTGGAGTAAATGTGTTCTTCTTGCTATAGTGTTGTGCCTACGTGCACATTATAGTGGTTTGACCAAGGGGAGTACCATGGGTGATATTTGTATATCTACAATATCTTGTGGGGTTCATAAGATGGATATCTCGATTTTGTAGCTACATGGCCTATGAGAGGTGAGGATCACTACCGACATCTCTTAGCTATTTTATAGGGTGGAGATGTGATTTAAAGGCCTTATACAGGTTTCCCAAAGATGGCTAGGGCCGAGGGGGAGTTGAAAGTTGTAAAACAAGATAGGTGGGTGCGAGAAAGGTGATTCAATAAGTGGGAGTTGATTAGATTTGGTCACGTCATGAAACAATTTGGATTTATATAGGATGTACCCGAGGTAGCTTTGGCCTATAGATGAGATGATGGGGATTTGGATGTGGTGTTTATAGATGTAAAAGGGCTAGTGAGATTGCTAATAAGGAGGGGTGGGAGTGAGGGTGGATGCGTAGGGGATGTAGTAGGTCATGATGATGTAGGGGTGATAGAGGCATATACTTGCCTAGTGGAGGGACAGTTGGATAGATTCCGAGAGGTGGGTATGAGCTCACGTAGAGGCTTCACTAGAGGGTGGTACCGAGGAAGATTAGGAGGATGATAGAGTATCTTTATTGGAGGTGACCATAACAAGCCTAGAGGTTGAATACCACATTGTTAATTGAGCGAGTTACCTTGATCACCGAGCAAGACAATGTTATAGTTTCTCGAGACACGGTGAATGAAAAGAGGGATGCACTAAGCCAACAACTTATGACTATGTAGGGTGAGCTCACCTAGGCTCAGGTTGATAGGGACAAATATCAATGTGATAATGAGACTTTACAACAGGCCTTTGGTGTGACAGCCCATATGTATCGGGTGATGAGCTATAGGTAGCTAGATCTCGAGACTAGTGGTCAAATGGGGCCACTTGGTAGCTTAAGTTTGGATCACTATTAGGCATTATGTGATGACCTTCACTATTACAAAGACATAGTGAGGTGGAGGCTTCCAGATGAGCCTCACTATGATGAGATTTTGGCTTGATGATGATAGGTTCCATCAAGTAGTGCCGTAAGTGTGGGTCAGCCATCAAAAGGTCTAGGTGAGGGACTAAGTAGAGGTCTAGATGATGACCAGGGAGCAATCTTTGGAGGGGGCATTTGATTGACAGGATATAATTTACTAGATAGTTTTGTAGACCCATTTTGATGAGATTTTGCTATATGATTGATCTTGATGTATGAGGTTCTTTTGAATCCCTTGCAAATATCATACATACATACACACACACACACACACACACACACACACACACACACACACACAAATTTTGATATTGTGTTATATTTTGAGTTGTGTAATGGTTTTGATGCGAGGGATGTATGTGATTGGAGATGTGGTTGATGATCATGATTATGGTTTTGATGTGCTGTTTTATGGAATTTATTTGAAATATTTTGTTTTGAATTTAGATATATATGTGTTATAATAGGTTTTTGATAGTTTTTACACATGGTTGTGATAAATTATGATCTTTTTATTTGATTAATGCATTATATGATGGATATGAACATAATGTGGGATATTGTCTTCCCTACTATTCCTGACATATATAGTGTATGATGGTAAACTTGTTATATGTATGATACTGCATGTGTGACCTTGTAATTAATGTTAACATATGACTCATAATGGTTAGTCATACTAGGATCATAGATAGATGTGGGATAGTTGTATCTATCATTTTTTGACATGGGAAAGGTTTGTATGTAGAAAACACAAGGAAATGGGTTCTTCTTGATAGTTTCTAGGTTTTTTTCCAGCTTTTATTATATCCGGTACAAGCTGATCGATGCAGAAAAGATTACATTTTATGTGAAATCTGATCAATGTGGGAAGCTTTCTTGGGATGGTTTATTTTTTGATTTGATATGAAGGTTGATCGATGCAGGAAACCCATTTTTTAATATGAGGACTGATCAATACGAGAATTACTTTTTGTGCATTTTAATCAGGTAGATATCCTTCAAGGGAGTGGTCTGTGATTTTATTAACTTTTTTGATTTCATGATAGCCATCCTTTAAGGGAGTGTTATATAACTTTGTTTGGCATGATTTTCTTTTTTAGAGTCATCCTTCAAGGGATCAATCTGTATTTTGATTGTATCCATCCCATATATATTTTGATTTTTGAGTTGAGGGCAAGCCTAGGTAACCACTTAGAAGGGGATAAGTAAATGTGCAAGCTACATGTATATCCTTGCCATGTTGTTCAATAGGATAAAATAGGGGGATGGTGAGAGTATAGATTGTGGGGATCCCTAATCATGAGTAGGGAACTTGTCCATGAGGAATATGCTATGAGAAAATATGTGATGCCCATATTCAAGGTCATGATAGGTATGTTGATGGAAGTGACCACATGATTCATAATCATTACGAAAGCGATAGGATGTGTGGCTTGATAGATGGAGATATTACTGTGACTAAGGTTTCACGAGTCAATATTTTAATAATGAAATGTCAACAAGTGCAGGGAATTAAGATGATTATTTTAAGGTTTACCATCAAGGGAGGATAAACAATAATCCCTAGACCTATATTTATGAGTGATAATATACGGTCCAATCCATTTAAGAGAAAAATTCCCACATTTACTCTTTTCCATGTTAGTGACATGTTGATTCTCTTTGAGAATAAGATCACCAATGTTAAAGTCATGTTGTTTGATATGTTTGTTATATGCTAGTTTGATTCGTTCTTTATATATGTTGATATGTAGAAAAAAATCACACACTTTGGGTAATTATACAATCCGATTACATACTACTATTAGTATGATTCCTAAGTAAGAAAAGTAATAATTAACCCATGTCTTTGGCCATATTTTCTTTCTTTCTATTGCTACTTTTGGTATTATACTCTTTATAGCTTAGTCTGTATTTTCATACCTTAACATTTATCATTCTCGACACCAACGCCCAACTAGGATGCTAACACTAGGTGCTCCCATCCTCCTGGGAGCCCTTGACTTCTTTATACTTTTTCACATATATTGTGTCATTTATAGCCATTTGAGCATCTTATTTTTTTGTTAGTTGGAATTTTTAGGGTTAATTACAAAATTCAAGCAAGGGAATCATATAAATATAAAGTTATGTGATTATAATAAAGGACCAAACACTAAGCATTAACTATCACCACCTAAGGTTGCATCCAAAGGCTATTCAAGAGCATTTAAGCATCCATTATAACATCAATTCAAGGGGCAAGGGACTAAATTATTCTACATACACTTTATATGAGGGGAGTCTATTCTATTCCATTCACAAATCCGTTACATTTTTTTACATCTAGCTACTTTTCTCGCTATAGAGTGTGACACTCATAAGAGCCACCTAGGGCATGATTCTACACACACACATAAAACTACATTGGGTCTAAAATGTAGTGCAATGCTTAGTTGTAAGATCACTTGTTTGACAACTGAGGACAGTCCGACCCCTCATTTTGCATATTTATTTTTAGGATTTGATGTCTCTTTGAGGGTTTTGTAGGTCATTATTTCATTACAGGTTTCCAGCGACCTTGAAAAACATTATGCGACATAATAATGACCAAAGGTGAAGGAAAGTGAACACCTTGCGACTAGTCAAAGATGGTTTTATGAGCATTTTTGTAGTCATAGCTGCCATCTACAGTGTCTCGTGGTACATGCAGTTCCCGTGCCCCCTTTTGGGGTGTCCTTGTCCAACTTACTCATCAAGATATACATTTTTTAAGATTCAAAGTGACAATATGTGCTTTAGATTTTCCATTTTTCTAGCTCTGTGTACCTTCGTGATATCTCGCAAAATAGCTAAGTCATTCTATTCGCTCATCAGTAACTAGGGTTCACATTTTATATCTTAGTTTTCTTGGATTACTCGCAGACCTAATTGATTATTCATTTACTTGCTATAATAACAATAAGATTTAGGCATTTATAAATTATATATTTTCTTAATCATTTTGGTGAACCCCACTTGTTATTGGTTATTATTAGTGTGAAATCATAAGCACCCCGATGATTTCTACAGTCTATTTTTCTAAGGCGTAATCATCCTGGTGTGATTACATAACATGGGACCATATCTTAAGATGTGGGACTTGCAGACTTGAGATGGCCCTCCGGAGAAATCTGTCTTCTTCTTCCTGATCCTAATGCTAAACTACTCCTAATGCAAAAATGACATCTAACTACACCTATCCTAACAATGCCAAGGAGACAGGGAGAGAGAAAGTGCATAAAGAGGGAAATCCTACACTAACGAGGTGATAACACCAAGAAAAGGGAAGTGTTGGTCATAATCTCAGTTGCCTAAAGTGGAGAGAGGTGAGTAGAGGAGAGGGTGGAAAAGATGCACCACAGACCAGAGATAGATTTCACATAGAACACCACTTCAAAACCCATTAAACACAGCTCCCAGGACCTACAAAAACATCAAAATATGCACAATATACCCTGTAACGATGAGAGGTGAGGAGAGATAATAAAATAAGCAAAGGATGGATAGATGCATCACAAAACAAAATTTATTACTCCAAAAGTTCACACAATACATCATTAGTGGGCAAGAGGCAAGAGAATGCCATTACAGAGCCATGAAAGGAGGTTCAAAATCCATTTTCAACCCTGGGAAGAAAAGAAGAGGGGAGGCAGAGAAGAAGAATGAACAACCTTTTACAATGAATCTTGCCCCCATTTTTATAGATTCGATCAAAGAGAAGAAAGAGAGAGAGAGAAGTGAGAAAAGTAGGTTGAAACTCAACCACTGTTGTTAATGCTTCTGATAAAATCTGCCCTCAAATCCGTCTTTATTGCATCAATCCTTGACTCGATGCCTTGAAAGAAGAGGAAACGAAGGAGTATGTCGAGGTCGAGATCTTTACAATGGTGTCAGATTCACAATATTTTGAGCCCTGAGTAAAAAAAAATGCCCCTTCAAAGTTTGTATTGGGTCCGTACAGGAGGGTGGGAAAATAACTTAAAAATGGGTCCCCTTTTAATATGGGACACGTGGAACTCTTTGGTTGGTTGGGGAGATGCACTTCCATCTTTTCCTTTGTGCCCCTTTTGACAAAAGGAAAATTTTCACCTTTTCCTCCGACTCCCCGCTTTGGCTTTGACTCGGGCTCAAACCTTGAATTTTTCCCCTTTTTTATTTTAGAGCCTGCCCAAGTCTTTAAAATATATTTAAGACATGGATCCACATGATAGAGATGTTTCTTCTCTTTCTTCTCACACAGGGTCATTTAAACTTTCACAGCCCTACCATTCTATCAGAGAGTCCCTCCTGTAACTTGATTTATAAGATTTAAATGTGTTTTCTCTTATTCTTTCCATTCGGGGTTGTGGCTGATCCAATATTTACCTGGGGGGTGAAATATGGATAGCAATTTTGTGACTCACGGGGACATCTACCTACTAGATGAAGATACCAGTGGTCTTGAAGCATCCATTGGGCATGGAGTCTGCCTGATAAAGACGAAACTGATCTGAAGTTTGAAAATTGACCCTTAGGCCACTTGGAAACCCATTAGAATCTGAAACCCGATCTTGACCAAATGCCAAGTGAAATGGACTATGCAAGAGAAAAACAACAACACCAAAAACTATGTACAAATGAAAATCTTACATACCCCAATTGGGATATGCAGAGTGTGCAAAAGTAATTCTTCTACTAAAAACAAACCTACCCCTACTCCTACACTAACAAGAAAGAAAGAATGCTAAACAAAGCTTGTAACAGAAGGGAGAAGTAGATTCCCTTTCTTAAGAGGGGCAACCATGCAAATGATTTGACACCGAACATGGCTGGTTGGATGAGTGAAAAACTGATTACAAGCTGGTCTTCTACCCAAATCATCAAAGTATCAGCTGAGACAAGACCAATACCTCTTTTAGTTGCTCTACATTTGGATTGAAGAGGCATTGCATCTGATCTTTGGCACTTTGCATATCATCCTCATGCTTAGAGGAAAGCATGACTGGTCAGGCTTCTCCTTTGGCTCCAATGAAGCCAAATACCCGATCGGGCAAGGTATGATCCATTTGATGTGTCCATAGCTCGAGTTTTAACTCCGAAAATTGAGTACTCTTGTAGATCCTCCCGAATGAATGGTGTGGAAAAAGTGGTGGCATCCTCCCGCCTTCTACCTTCCTCCTCTTTTGAAGAACATGGAAGATCAAGATCTTCCAACCTTGGTTCCAGAGGGCCATTATGGAGTGTAGGATTTTGCACTTGAATATTCTCCTTCATGGAAGAAGGTTCATGTGTGTGGAAGATGGATAGAGGAGTGAATGACGTAATCCCCATGGGCTCATCTTCATCAAAGAAATCTCTCGAGTCCGATGATAGATAGTCTACCTCCTTGTTCTCGCTGCAAGTGCTCTACCTCCTTCATGGTGTCCTCTTGATCTGCAACTTGCTCACCATGGTTTCTCTCTTCCTCAAACATGAATTTTGAAAGATCAAACTCTTCTTCAACATCAGAGCTTGAAGGGGATGAAGTGGGAGGAAGAACTGAAGGTTCCCCCGTAGCCTTGCTCCACACTTAGAGCCTATAAAATTGTATGGTTCTCCTCCATCATGGGTTCATAAATCAAATTAGGCCCTTGAAATGAAAGAAACAAATATTCAATGATGTCTTCTTCATTGAGTGGCCTCAACATTGATTTGATCTCTCCCAGCTACTACTCTTCAATGGGGCTTGGGACTGATTGTTCCTCCTCTTGTTCTTACTCTTCTTCTATTTCAAACTCGGTCTCAACCACCACTGGTTCTTTAATATTGACCTACTCTATTAGCTTGACCATTAAGGGGATATTTTTAAACCCAAATTTGGTAGCCCTACTCTTCATATTGTCTTTCATTTGTTTTCTCTTGGGCGCCTCTTCTTGCTATTCTCCTTGACTAGATTCTTGAGTCTCTTCCCTACATGGGCTTGGCAAAGCAAGAGGAGGATTGGGTTGGGATTAAACCATTTGTGCAATTGTTTGTGGAGGTGGGAAGGATGGAACTTCTTGTTTCTTTAGAGGGGAAGGCTGTTTGGAAGGGAAAAGGATAGAAGAACTGAGATGAGGTGGAAGACTAGGGAATGGAGAAATGAAATCAACACTTGGGGTAGCAAGTGAGGGGCTTGACTCTTGCCTCTGCTGAAATGATAAAGATTGAGGGAGAGAAAATGAAAGATAGGAGCTGGTGATTGACTTACCCATTGACAAGGTTGTCTTGGCTCCAACTCATAATCCTTGATCTCCTTAGCCCATTGTGCAAGTTGAGGTGGCATTTCAACCATGAAGTCCAGCTTTCTCCTGAGGGTTGTAGTGTCTTGGAAAAGGGCCTTCCCATGGACAAGGTGCCTTGTAACCAATTCTGAAATCCATCATTTGAGTTGTTTCCCTTGATTGAACCATGCCAGCCTCCTTTTTTTTGAATCTTCTCTAGTAGACCAGCATGCTCTGCATAAATATCACCATTATATGCATCCCCTTGTCCTTGATAAGCTTCATAGTCAAACTGGTTCTGACACTGCTCATATGGGTAAGCATAATGGTCCTAGATCTGATTATAATGTTGATCTGGAGGAGTTGGGAAATACATTGGAGGTGGACTATATTGCTATAAGTGTGAGTTCCATGAAGGGAATGAAGTCATGATTGCACAACCTCATGGAATGGGAGAAAATGGAAGAGATGGAAGAATAAAATGGATTTAATGAGTGGACATGGATAGAAAAGGTCTCGCAACTTAGAGAATGAGTTTTTGACTAGATGGAGTCGCCATATGTGCTTGAAAGTGCCTCTAAAGGCTGCAATCTTCACCAAGAGCACATTGGACATGGTGAAGTGAAGTGGTAAGGTGCTTTACTGTCCCACCGGCATGTGAAAAAATGGTAGTGGCACATGGTGGTGTTGGATTTATTGTTTTTTACATGAGACACTAAGAGAAGATGAAATATCTAACCCCAAAGTCCCACCGGGCATGCCAAAAATGTTAGTAAAAATCACAACACCCCTAGATGATTTCTATAGGTCTGCTTTTCTAAGGTAGAATCATCTGGTGTGATTGCATAATATGGGACCATCTCTCAAGCTATGGGACTTGCGGACTTGAGATGGCCCTCTGGAGAAAGCCAGCTTCTTCTTCCTGATCCTAATGCTAAAATACTCCTAATACATAAATGACGCCTAACTACACCTATCCTAATACTTCCAAGGAGACAGGAGAGAGAAAGTGCATAAAGAGGGAAATCCTACACTAACGAGGTGATAACACCAAGAAAAGGGAAGTGATGGTCACAATCTCAGCTACCTGAAGTGGAGAGAGGTGAGAAGAGGAGAGGGTGGAAAAGATGCACCACACTAGAGATAGATTTCACACATAACACCACTTCAAAATGCATTAAACACATCTCCTAGACCTTCAAAAACATCAAAATATGCACAAGATACCCATTCGAATGATGAGAGGTGAGGAGAGACAATAAAATAAGCAAAGGATGGATAAATGCATCACAAAATAGAATTTATTGCTCCAAAAGTTCACACAGTACATTGTTAGTGGGCAAGAGGCAAGAGAATGCCATTACAGAGCCATGAAAGGAGGTTCAAACTCCATTTTCAACCCTAGGGAAGAAAAGAAGGGGAGGTAGAGAAGAAGAATGAAAAACCTTTTACAATGAATCCTGCCCCCATTTTATAGATTCGATCAGAGAGAAGAAAGAGAGAGAGAGAAGTGGGAAAAGTAGGTCGAACTCAACCACCGTTAATGCTTTTGATAAAATCTGCCCCCAAATCTGTCTTTACTTCATCAATCCTTGACTTGGTGCCTTGAAAGAAGAGGAAAAGATGGAGTAGTTTGAGGCCGAGATCTTTCCAATTGTGTCGATTCGTAATATTTTGAGCCCCGAGTCGAAAGATATGCCCCTTCAAAGTTTGTATCAGGTTTGTACAGGAGGGTAGGAAAACAACTTAAAAAATGGGTCCCCATTTGATATGTGACATGCATCACTCTTTGGTTGGTTGGGGAGATGCACTTCCATCTTTTCCTTTGTGACCCTTTTTGACAAAAGGAAAATTTTCACCTTTTCCTACGACACCCCGCTTTGGCTTTGACTCGGGATCAAACGCTGAATTTTCCTTTTTTATTTTAGAGCCTGCCCAAGTCTTTCAAATAGATTTAAGACACGGATCCACACTATAGAGTCATTTCTTCTCTTTCTTCTCACACATGGTCATTTAAAATTTCACAGCCCCCGCCATTCTATCAGAGAGTCCTCTCGTAACCAATTTGCAAGATTTAAATGTGTTTTATCTTATTCTTTCCATGCGGGGTCATGGCTAATCCAATATTTACCTGGGGTGAAATATGGATAGCAATTTTGTGACTCACGGGGACATCTGCTTGCTAGATGAAGATACCAGTGGCCTTGAAGCATCCATTGGGCATGGAGTCTACCTGACAAACATGAAACTGATCCAACTTTGAAAATTGACCCTTGGGCTGCTTGGAAACCCATTAGAATCAAAACCGATCTTGACCAAATGTCAAGTAAAATGGACTGCAAGAGCAAAACAACAACACTAAAAACTATGTACAAACTGAAAATCATACATACCCCAAGTGGGATATGCAGAGTGTGTAAAAGTAATTCTTATGCTGAAAACAAACCTACCCTTACTCCTACACTAATGAGAGAGAAAGAGTGCTAAATAAATCCTACAACAAGAAGGAGAAGTAGCTTCCCTTTCTCAAGAGGGGCAGCCATGCAAATGATTTGGCACCGAATATGGCTAGTTGGATGAGTGAAAAATAATTACAAGCTAGTTTTCCACCCAAATCATCAAAGTATCAACTAGAGACAAGACCAATCCTCTTTTAGTTGCTCAATTTGGATCGAAGAGGCATTGCAGCTAATCTTTGGAACTTTTCATATCATCCTCATGCTTAGAGGAAAGCATGACTAGTTGTGGCTTCTCCTTTGGCTCCAATGAAGCCAAATACCTGATTGGGCAAGGTATGATCTCATTTGATGTACCCATAACTCGAGTTTTAACTCCAAACTAGAGTCCTCTTGCAAATCCTTCCGAATGAATGGCATGGAAGAATTGGTGGCATCATCTTGCCTTCTACCTTCCTCCTCTTTTGAAGAACATGGAAGATCAAGATCTTCCAACCTTGGTTCCAGAGGGCCATTATGGAGTGCAGCTTTTGCACTTGAATATTCTCCTTCATGGTAGCAGGTTCATGTGCGTGGAAGATGGATGGAGGAGTGAATGATGTAATCTCCATGGGATCCTCTTCATCAAAGCAATCTCTCAAGTCTGATAGATAGTCTGCCTCCTTGTTCTGCTATAAGTGCTCTACCTCCTTCATGGTGTCCTCTTGATCTACAACTTGCTCACCATGGTTTCTCTCTTCCTCAAACATGAAGTTTGAAATATCAAACTCTTCTTCAACATCAGATCTTGAAGGGGATGAAGTGGGAGGAAGAACTGAAGGTTCCCCTGTAGCCTGCTCCACACTTAGAGCCTCTAAAACTATATGGTCCTCCTCCATCATGGGTTCATCAATCAAATTAGGCCCTTGAAATGAAAGCAAAAATATTCAATGATGCCTTCTTCATTGAGTGGCCTCAACACTGATTTGATCTCTCCCAGCTACTCCTCTTCAATGGGGCTTGGGACTGATTGTTCCTCCTCTTGTTCTTGCTCTTCTTCTACTACAAACTCGGCCTTAGCCACCACTGGTTCTTCAATCTTGACCTCCTCTATTGGCTTGACCATTAAGGGGATATTTGTAAACCCAAATTTGGTAGCCCAACTCTTCAGATTGTCTATCATTTCTTTTCTATTAGGCACCTCTTCTTGCTGTTCTTCTTGACTGGATTCTTGAGTCTCTTCCCAACATGGGCTTGGGAAAGAAAGAGGAGGATTAGGTTGGGATTAAACCATTTGTGTAATTGTTTGTGGTTGCGGGAAGGATATTTGGAAGGGAAAAGGATAGAAGAATTGAGATGAGGTGGAAGACTAGGGAATGGAGAAATGAAATCAACACTTGGGGCATCAAGTGAGGGGCTTGAATCTTGCCTTGGCTGAAATGATAAATATTGAGGGAGAGAAAATGAAAGATAGGGAGCTGTTGATTGACTTACCCACCGACAAGGTTGTCTTGGATCCAAATCATAAGCTCGATATCCTCACCCATTGTGCAAGTTGAGGCAACATTTCAACCATGAAGTCCAGTTTCACCTGAGGGCTATAGTGTCTTGGAAAAGGGCCTTCCCATAGAAAAGGTGCCCTGAAACCAATTCTAAAAGCCATCATTTGAGCTGTTGCCCTTGATTGAACCATGTCAGCCTCCATTTTTTGAATCTTCTCTAGTAGACCAACATCCTTTGCATAACTATCACCATCATATGTGTCCCCTTGTCCTTGATAAGCTTCATAGTCAAACTGGTTTTGACACTGCTCATATGGGTAAGCATAATGGTCCTGGATTTGATTATAATGTTGATCTGGAGGAGTTGGGAAATACATTGGAGGTGGATTGTATTGCTTTGTAAGTGTGAGTTCCATGAAGGGAATGAAGTCATGATTGCACAACCTCATGGAATGGGAGAAAATGGAAGAGATGGAAGAATAAAATGAATGAAATGAGTGGAAATGGATGGAAAAGGTCTGCAACTTAGAGAATGGGTTTTTGACCAGATGGAGTTGCCAGATGTGCTTGAAAGTGCCTCCAAAGGCTGAAATCTTCACCAAGAGCACATTGAACCTAATGAAGTGAAGTGGTAACGTGCTTCAACCAGGCATGCCAAAATTGTTAGTGGCACACGGTGGTGTTGGATTTGTTTTCTTTTACATGAGATACTAAGAGAAGATGAAATATCTAACCCCAAAGTGTCCCACCAAGTGTGCCAAAACTATTAGTGTGAAATCAAAACACCCCAGATGATTTCTATAGGTCTACTTTTCTAAGGCGTAATCATCCGTGTGATTGCATAACACGGACCATCTCTCAAGTTATGGGACTTGCGAACTTGAGATGGCCCTCGGAGAAAGCCGACTTCTTCTTCCTGATCCTAATGCTAAACTACTCCTAATGTAGAAATGACGTCTAACTACACCTATCCTAATAATGCCAAGGATACAAGGAGAGAGAAATTAAATAAAGAGGGAAATCCTACACTAAGTAGGTGATAGCACCAAGAAAAGGGAAGTGCTTGGTCACAATCTCAAATGCTACTGAAGTGGAGAAAGGTGAGCAGAGGAGAGGGTCGAAAAGATGCACCATAGACCGAGATAGATTTCACATAGAACACCACTTCAAAACCTATTAAACACAAACTCCCAGACTCGCAACAAACATCATAATATGCACAATATACCATGAAATGACAAGAGGTGAGGAGAGACGATAAAATAAGAAAAGGATGGATAGATGCATCACAAAACAAAATTTATTGCTCTAAAAGTTCACATAGTACATCATTAGTGGGAAAAGGCAAGAGAATGCCATTACAGAGCCGTGAAAGGAGGTTCAAACTCCATTTTCAACCCTGGGATGAAAAGAAGAGGGGATGTAGAGAAGAAGAATGAACAACTTTTACAATGAATCCTACCCCCATTTTTATAGATTCGATCAGAGAGTAGGAAAGAGAGAGAGAGAGAAATGGGAAAAGTAGGTCGGAACTCAACCATTGCTTGTTAATGCTTCGATAAAATTTTCCCCCAAATCCATGTTTACTACATCGATCCTTGACTCAAAGGCCTTGAAAGAAGAGGAAAAGACGGAGTAGATCAAGGATGAGATCTTTCCAATGGTGTCAAATTCGTAATATTTCGATCCTTGAGTCGAAAGATATGCCCCTTGAAAGTTTGTATCAGTCCATATAGGAGGGTGGGAAAATAACTTAAAAAATGGGCCCCCTTTTGATATGGGACATGTGGCACTCTTTGGTTAGCTGGGAGATGTGCTTCCATCTTTACTTTGTGCCCCTTTTTGATAAAAGGAAAATTTTCACCTTTTCCTTCGACTCCCGCTTTGGCTTTGACTCGGGCTCAAATGCTGAATTTTTCCCCTTTTTTATTTTAGAGCCTGTTTGAGTCTATCAAATAGATTTAAGACACGATCCATGTGACAGAGCCATTTCTTCTCTTTCTTCTCGCACAGGTCATTTAAAATTTTATAGGCCCCACCATTCCATTGTAGAGTCCCTCTGCAACCAGTTTGCAAGATTTAAACGTGTTTTCTCTAATTCTTTTCGTGCGGGTCGTGGCTGATCCAATATTTACCTCGTGGGGAAAAATATGGATAGAAGTTATTTAGATCCTTCCTTGGCACATCATATCTTCTATCATGGATCCTAAAGTTTCTCAAATTTATTTGTATGATTTCCATTGTGTAAGGTCCCCCCTAATCTCCACTTCTACGTCCAATAACTTTTGTCAAGGAAACTACTCCTTACATTGATCCGCTCAGCATCATCAAATAGATCTCCATCACTTACACACGTGGGGGCATCACACTTATTTCTCCCCCATTACATTGACACACATTTTAGCTTATCATCATTTAACATTCCATCTATCACTCACAACATACACATCTTAATACATTAGTATCGTCAAGACCCTATGATGCACCCTTGTGATTTGGTTCACGCTTGACTCGATGAAGTCATCCTATATGCACTACACACTACGCACTATGCACTACGCACTACGCACTACACACTACTACACACTATGCACATCACACGAGCACCTCTTTCTCTCAACATCCACTTTACACATTCATGATATATCTTTTTGGCATCTAATTTCACTCGTTGCCATCATTACCCTATGATGCACTTTCCATACTTGATTGCTGAGGGTCTACATCTCAAATGGACCTCATTACGCCGTGTGTTCAATCACTCACTCATCTACTCACATTATTACACTCTATAATTTGTGCTTTGATGATGATGTCTTATTCGTATACACAATCCAAAACATTTCTTGATGACACAATCTTTCTCTACGCTTCATTATTGATCGTTGAGAGGGCATGTATAAATAAACCTCATCTCATGCATACACATCCATACTCACTCGGGGCATGCCACTCCTATCACATTCACTCAATTCCATTTCATCTACACTCCACATCATACTACATATCTTGGTCATACTTAGTATTGCTTACATTTACTTGTTACATGTACATACTTTATTACACATGCTTGATAGATATATTGTATGTCATTATATTTATCATACACACATGCACATTTAATTGATTTCTAGTTGTGATAATAGATTCTATAGATCCAAAAATGCAACATGGATGTTTGGCATAGTACCTACTATCAGTCCCACAACGGCTCCCAAGGGTATCCACTTTGAACACTACATGTGTTATTGTTTCATTTTGTTTCAAAGCACATTATTATTAGATTATATATGCCTTGACATACCTTTTATATTTCTAACATGCTTACAAGTGCTTTATGTGTAAAATTTGTCTTGCAGGTATATTTTCCACCATGGTTGTTTGTTACATTACTTGTTCTTTCTTGTCATTGTTTTGCATTGTTTGCTGGATTTTCCTTTGTCTTGTGTGCATATTTGTATGCTTTTAGCCTAGTCGGTCTTGATTGTCTTACGACATCGTGAGTAATGTCCCATGTTTGAAACCTAGTTTTCATGGTCTACATTATCTACTTGTGTATTTTATTCTTGTGTCTTAGCTTATACATTATTTTCTTATGTGATAGCTTACATTTTACATGCATATTTTTTTCTTGCACTAACATTTGTTTCCTAGCCACTTTGTTTGAGTGTGCCTTTTCCAAGAACACTCCCTCCCCTCCCCGTAGGGAACAATTTCAGCATAACAGATTGGTCCTCCTTTAGGACACATTCTCCTTAGTGATGTCACATACACACCGGACAAGGGGGAATCATTTGGGTGAATCAATCACCCCATACAATAGTTCACAATCACATTTCAACACAACATAGTCATTAGTATCGATATGGTTAAGAATATGACTTGGGTCCTTACTACAACATAGACACCAACACCTAGACCAAGACAATAGTGCTCTAGGTGCCCTTGACCCTTCCTAGATGTCTGTGACCAAGGGAAGCTACAAATAATTCTTTAGTGCAATATAGTCTACAACACTCCACACAACAGATTTTACAGGGCTAGATAGTCCTTAACACCCACCATACATACAACATTCAACATTTTATTTTATATCATTGGATCAAAATTGGTCAAACCGAATCATAATTTTACACATATGTAGTGGTGTTCAATGTTGCGGGAAGAAGTTAAATGTTGGAGGATGACACTAGAATTTTCTCCCTACACTTCTTCCGATCATTGGTGTGAGATCACCTAAAAACGCGCAATCGATACAACTATTTTAAGATCACCAAACACCTTTGTCTTCTACAAAATCTATAGGATCATTTCTACACTCTTTCCTCATCACGGATCAGGTGCACATGTTCCTTTTTCACATTTTTCATTTTACATACCTTTTACATGTATACATGTGTATTTGACTACTTGTTCGTTCTTCTCTTTTGCAGTCCATTTATATGGGTGTCATTAGTCAACATAATTCATCACCATCCTATATCAAAAAGATCAAACACATAAGCATTGACATTAACAACAAGAATATAAGTGACATATACAATATGAGTTTCTGCCCTAGGATCATTATCTCATCGCTTTTTGCACTTTCTCATCTTTAGTCTCCATGCTCCACCTTTTTATCACTCCACGATTTTCCTTGTCTCTTGACATGATTATCACCATTAATCTACATGGTTATAATTTACACATATCTTATCTACTTTATGTTATCGAGATTTACTCAACAACATAAAGTGGGGTAAATTTAGACACAAAATCACACACTTTGGGTAATTATCTAGTCCTGATTACATACTACTATTCATATGATTCCAAAGTAAGAAAAGTACTAATTAACCCATGTCTTTGGCCATATTTTATTTATTTATATTTCTACTTTTGGTCTTATATTCTTTATAGCTCAGTCTGTATTTTCATACCTTAACATTTCTCATTCTAGACACCAGCGCCTAGCCAGGACTCTAGCGCCAGTGTGCTTCATCCTCCGGGTGCCCCTGACCTTTTTGTTCTTTGTTCAAATATTTTGGGTCATTTCTAGCCATTTGAGCATCTTATCTTTTTGTAGTTGGCATTTTTGGGTTAATTATGAAATTTAAGCAAGGGAATCATATAATATAAATTTATGTGATCATAATAAAGGACTAAGCACTAAGCATTATCTATCACCACCTAAGGTTACATGCAAAGGATATTCAAGAGCATTCAAAAATCTATTAAAGGGGCAAGGGATTGCATCATTATGCATACACTTCATAAGAGGGGAGTATATTCTATTCCATACACACATCTATTACATTTCTTTGCATCTAGCTACTTTTCTTACTATCAAATGTGACACACACAAGAGCCACCTAGGGCACGATTTTTACACACATAAAACTACATTGGGTATGAAATGTAGTGTAGAAATCAGCTATAAGATCACTTGTTTGTCAACCGAGGAAAATCTGACCCCTCATTTTATATCTTTCCTTTTTAGGATTTTATGTCTCTTTGAGGGTTTTACAGTCATTATTTCATTGTAGGTTTCCAGTGATGTCGATGAAAATTGTGTGACATACTAGCAAGCAAAGGTGAAGGACCAAAAACCTTATGAAAAGTCAAATATGGGTATTCTCGAGAATTTTCACACTCACATGCATCCACTATAGGTTTGTGGCACCCACAGTTCCCCCCCCCTTTCTAGTGCCCCTGTTTGGCTTATTCCTCCGTATATGCATTCTTTTAAGCTTTGGTCTCAGTGCTTCAAATTTTCTAGTTTTCCACCTCTGTGTACTTGTTGGTTGGATATTTTGTCAATCCAAAATATGAGGTTCAACCATAGTATATGGGATTAAATCCCTCACAAAGACAGTGAGGCTGCTCGCTTTACTAATCTAAAACACAACAAAAACAATATATACAAGATTCACACTAATCTAACCATGGGATAAAATCCCGTAATCCACATTCACACGATTCAAAGGTATTGCTTTTGTAAATGAACCGGGTCGGAAACTATTACAATGAAAGAAGAACAATGGAAAGGAAATGAGAGAAACGTATTTTCTTTTGAGTAAGCATGAAATAATCATACGGGCTTTAGATCATAAATATAATGTCCGAAATGATTAGAAACACTAAGATTTTATGCAAATAATAGCTTAAGATCATGAACGTAAGAACAATGTCTTAAGAAAGATATATCCCACAACACAAAGTTTGTAAAATAATATCAACTCCTATTCTTCAAAATGATTAAAAGAAAACACAAAGTTTTTCTTCTTTCCAATAGCTCCAAATATTCCAAAAATCTCGACCTTTTGGAATGCATAAGCATCCCTTATTTATAATAAAAGGAAATGAGAGAAAATAGGATAAATCCTAGAAAATAGTGTTCTTTAAAAAGAGTTCTATTTTGCTTGACTCTCGCAAGCAGATACCAAGTCAAAATTTGCTTCCTATGCAACGAAACAGAAATGAAAAAGAAATGTCAATTTCAAGATTGAAATGACATGAAACATTGGGACTTAATCTAAATCATCATCTTTCGCTCCTTCATCTTTCTCTTCCTCCAGCTGAGACTGTTTGTTCCGAAATTCTTGGAACTTTCAAATTATGCCTTGCATTTCATTTTCATCAGGCGCAGTGGAATGATCATTCAAAACTTTGCAGGTTTCATGGGTATCCTTAGACTCACTGGGAAGCTTTTTCAATCTTTTACTGAGCTTTCTCAAGGCCTCCAAAGAATGTTCAATTCTTACAAACCGATCAATGATCTCAATACCAAATCCGTGCGTTGGTTCATGCTTAGAAGACTCTTGGACTTGTTTGAAAAGATCATCTCACGATAGGATACCCGAGTTTCCAACCGACACCTTCGTAAAAATCTTCAAAGAACTCTTCTTCCGCATCACTTTTTCCATCAATCAATTTATCCTCGATTCTCTCAACTTACCGTAGGCTTCATTGAGAATCTTTACTCAACTCCGATGGCTTTGGTCACCTGGAAATGCTTATCTCGTATGTGGGATGATGCCTTCTTCTACCAAGAGATGTGATGGTATTTGCTTTAATACATGGAGAGCTCAAAATTCAAATCAAGATGTCCAATTTCTTAAGAGAAATCATCATCCATCTTCTCTCCATCCTTCTGCATGTCCCCCAAATATTGATGAACTTTCACAACGTCTTGAATCACTTCCTTCCCCTGTTGGAGCAGCCTTTGGATCCATTCATCGACCACCCTTCCTTTTTTAGCAATCTTCTCAATTGTAGGCACCGATGAGAAATTGAATCCGACAGGATAGAAGAAGATGGTATGGATTCAAGGGGTTTTGAGAGTTTAAGCAAAACCTCAGTCAACTACTCCACTTTTCCTTTAAGCTCATCTCTGTTGTCTTTGGTTTCTTTCAACTTCTGGCACAACACGTTTGTGGCATCCTGTGCATCTTGTTGCGCTCCTTCTCGCTATCACGAGCCACCCCGGTTATCCGATAATCGAGGCTGTTATGTCCTCTTTATTTTTGTCAATCATGGGAGTGGCGATATCTCGTGAACTTATCCTCAAGCCCACCAAAACCCTTGAAACTGCTTTTAGGTTTCTTGGCTGATTTAGCAAAGTAGGGCCTTGAGTGAGCTGAAATAAAAGGTTGATATGGGTACAATCACCTTCCTCTTCCTCGGAGTTTGCTCGAGTAACCATTGTGGCATATCAAAGGAAGTTGCCATTGTTGTAGAAGCTGGTATCATACTTTCAAGGGGAGAAGATTCTACTAGTGGAGGGGGAATAGTTACCAATGTGGTAGTAGATCCGATAAAAAGAGGCATAGGAGGGGGCGTGTTGGTGATCACTTGGGTCCCAGTAGAGAGGGGTGAGAGTCCGTAGAAAAATACGCCATGATTGAAGAAGTTGATGGAGAATGAGTAGGTAGGAGTGGTTGTGAGGGGGAGGCGCATATTCAGACTCCAAAGCCTGGGATGCAAGAGATAAGGTCTCTTCAGTTGGGCAATCAACAAATGATGAAACCAGAGGCTGGCTTCCATCTTCTTCCAAAGTAATTTCTCCTATTTCTGGTGGTGTTGGTGATTCTAGCACATCCACCATTTCAACTAGAGAAATAATTGAAGAGATTTCTCTTTCTTTCCTCTTTTTGACAAACTTGACCTTTATAGGCCCCCTAGAAGATTTTTTGTCCTTTTCCTTTTTGGAGGGCCCCGCCTCTGAAGCAGCCAACTTTGAAAACTTATCATCTTTAAAACTCATTCCCCAAGAGGAGAGCCATGCTTTGGTGTGTGCAAGAATCAGAGCTGACCTATCTGTAATGGAGGCTTTTTCACTGATTGACCAATCAATAGGTGGGAAAACATATTGATCTTCATTTAGTCCATCATAGGAAAGATCCAGAACACTTTCATTGTCACTAGTACCTTTTGGTAAGTCAGCAAGCTCAAGTGTTTGAATCTCAGCAAGTGTCAATCTGCTATGATCCTTTCTACGAACAACAACCTCATCACGCAGATCAATCCAGATGTCTTCTATGCTTGGTCTGTGTAGGTGCAGGGTTCCATACGCCCTGAGGACTCCTCGAATGTCAAACCCATCTCGGGGCTTCATATGCTTCTTCAACTTGTCCTGAAGCTCATGGACAACATTTTTAGCTTTCACCACTGTCGAACAAGTGTATCTCCCAATAGAAATTGGGAAAGATACAACAACCTTATGTTTACTTTGTTGGAACTTATGGAAATCCAACAGTTGCCTAACCAATTCCATCAATATCAGTTTATCCCCTGGATATCGGGGCAGATGGAAAGGATCCCCTGAGTACATGACTACCCGAAGATATGTGAACTTCTTGAATTGCAAGAAGACACAACCCCATTTGGAAACTTCAGCCCAGGCCTCATCTGAGACTCTTGTCTTCCTCAATTCAGGGTTTAACCTACAGATGTTTTCATAAAAGAAGGCATCATTTACCCTTCTGAATTGGTCCTGAGACTCTTTTCTTGTCAAGAGAGGAAGTACTGGTAAACCCGGTTCACCGTCCCGTTTCCTTGATATCCAACCCGGATAGTTCCTCATCCCGACCACGTATAGGTGATATATGAAGACATATAAAACTTCCCCGTGGAAAAGACTGTTGTTATTTGGGAATCTATCTAATTACTAATGAGAGTGCCCCAATCAATCCCTTGCTGATTCTTCTTGATGGTGATCATGAATTGACACATCCACCCTTGGAAAACATTTGATTCGGGTAAACCAAAAACCTGACTCAACAGAGTGATGATGTCATTGATTTCCTGAATGAAATCACTCCTGGGGATAAGTCTTGGGAATTTGGAGACAGTCGGTTTGGCTTTGATCAGGAACTTCTTATTTACATGCTTGATACAATCTTCCTGATCGTTATCCCAAGCTTTCTAAGCTGACTTGATATCTAACTCTCCATATTCTTCAAAATTTGGTAGTTTGAGGAGGTCATCAAAGTAACCTCCATCTAACTTGATCACAACTTCTCCCACCTGATTTCTCACAGAACGAGAAGTAGAGTCATAACTGGAAGCGCAGGCTAAGATGAATTCAGGGCACTGAGCGGACATGGGAAAACCCGCTGCAAGAGGTAAACCGCTATCGGCTATCGATTTCATCCATGGAGTTTGGGAGGAACTCCTTACCCTACTCCAGAAATCCTCAATATCTATATTTCCGAGCTCTATATCTCGGATGTCATAATTGCAATCGATATATGATGGAGACTCCACCTTTTTGAACTTGTATTTCATCCTTCCTGACTTCTCAGTCTTTTCTTGCGATGGACCAGGGTCCGACATGAAGGATTTCGAAGGAAGAGAGTTTCAGAGATTAGGAGATGTTGCACACTATGAAAACCCCGACCTACTGGAGATGCCGGAAGGATGGAAGAGTCCGACACACTGAGGAGGATGTCGGGAATCCAGAAAACCTGATGCGCTGAGGATGTCGGAGATTTGAGAAAGCCCGACACACTGAGGATGTCGGAGATTTGAGAAAGCCCGACACACTGAGGATGTTAGAGATTTGAGAAAACCCGGCACATTGAGGATGTCGAAACTTGAGAAAGCCCGACACGCCAAATCTTCTGATATACTACGGATTTTTGATACTGCACAGCACCCTTCAAAACCCGAGAAGAGGGAACAGGGTTTTTGTTGAATTTAAAACATGCAAGTTCTTTCTTTACCATTCATATACCAAACATATTTTAATTCCAACAACATTTTGGGAAATAACACAAAATGATAATTCCAAAGAGATAAACCCTAAAACATAAACCCGGTTTTAGAAAACAACCCAAAAAGGAAAAAGATAAAAACTCCACAAACCTGATAAAAATGGGAAGAATTCCTCACATAATCAATCCATAAAAACCATGAACAAAGAATGGAGAGAGAGATACCTTCAACCAGAGCAAGGAAAGATCAAAAATGGGCAATTCAATTAGGCACAGGCGAGTTTCGGGTTTCGAGGTTGAGAAGCATGCGCGAAAATCCACGAAGTAAAAATATGTCCGGTAAAAATGACGTGGAAATCCGCATATATATAAGAAAATTTGTAATTAATACACTTGGCTGGCACGTGCCAACTCACCCGACAACTCGGCATTAATGCCATGTCAGCATGCTTGGGAGGTCCGAAAACCCGACACAAAGGTGTTTAGAGCAATTCAGGTTTCGGGTTATGGAAAACAACCGACATGAAGCATGATGCTTAGATGCTTCAAAGTTCTGAAAACCCGACATGAAGGACTTAGGAAATTCGGGTTTCGGGTTGTGGGAAACAATCGACATGAAGCATGATGCTTAGACGAAGACATGCTCCGATGTTCGGAAGTTCCGCAAACCCAACTCGCCTTAGTCGATGCGGGTTTTGGGTTTCGGGGAACACCAGACATGAAACATCTAAAACACATGTTGTCCTGCTTCGGTGAAACCCGAAAACCTGATTTTCTCTCATAAAGGTAATTTTGTAAACCAGCTTAAAAATTTCATAGGGTTATCTGATAGTTTTGGCGTAAACTCAAACCGAGATAACATCTTGAAGATATATATAAAATAGCTAAGTCATTATATCTCTTTATTGCAACTAGGATTTCACATTTTATAACTTAGTTTTCTTGGATTACTCTCTGTACTTAATTGGTTATTCATTTAATGCTACAGAAAAAATCTGATTTAGGAATTTATAAATTATATATTTGCTTAATCACGATATGTTTGAGGGAATTTAGATGATGTTCATCTAACAATTCTAGTTGTGATAAGCGTTCTTGATGATATTATTCTTTTGAGATGAAATATTTGAGAGAAATGCGTAAGGATGGGATTTGGATTTCGAGAGGAAGAATGAATTTAGTGTGGTATACTAAGGAGAAGGGAAAAGTGCTTGTAGGGGTTTAAAATATGGTCTGATTTCCCATAATGCAAATGGGATTTGAAGATGCCAATTTATACTAGCTTGGTCAACAGTTTTCATGAGGATTTTGTTGAGGGTTTTGTTGGATGCTTTAGATTGGTTGTTTTGTCATGGATAATAAGGAGAGGAAAAGTTGAGCTTGATGTTGTAAGTGTCGCAAAGTTTTTGAACTTTCTTATTTTTGAATGATTTGCCATTATCTGTGATGATTTTATGAGGTATACCAAAGCGATAGATAATGTGATGATGGATGAAGTTGACAATTTTATCTCGCTTTTTAGTGGAGATAAGGGGAATTACTTCCACCCATTTTGTAAAATATTCAATTGCAATGATGAAGGAATTATGTCATTGTGATGAGTGAGGGTTGATAAGGACAATAAGGTCAAGCCCCCATTGTGAAAAAGGCCAAAGGTCTTGAGCGGGTTAAGAGCGTGGCTAGGGATATGTGTGAGATTGGAATGTTATTGACATTTGATGCATTTCTTGACATAGTCACAACAATCTTGATTAAGCATAGGCCAATAGTAGCCCATGTGTAGGATTCATTTAACAACAACTAACCATTAAATGTTCCACCGCATATGTTGTCATGGACTTCTTGGATAACTAGACAAGCCTCCAGAGTTTTAAGACACCGAGGAGGAGGTTGTCAAATCCTCTTTTGTAAAGGATACCTCCTAGTATGACGTAGTGGGATACGTGTTGTTAAAAATATCTTCTTTCATTTCTCGGATAAATGGGGTAGCTTTCTAGTGGAAATATGAGCTATATTCTATATGATTGATGGTGGGAAGATTAGTGTTGGTATAAGATGGCTGATCTAGTTTGTGTATGATGATAAAGAGTTTGGAATCATCTGGTGATAAAAATGAGAGAGGTAAGAGAAGCCATAGTGTTTGCAAATTCGTTAGATGAGTGAGGGGTGGTTTGGATTTCGTAATGGTCAAATAGTTGTAGTAAGTATTTGACAATGGTTTTGTATTTTTGTAGGACCTCATTTTTACATTGATAAGTCCCTTTGATTTGATTGATGACAAGTTGTGAGTCTTTGTACATGTTAATAATTTTTACACCAAGAAATGAGGTGATTTGATGTTAAAGGATAATAGAACATGAGTTTCCCAATGAGGAATTATGAATATTCCGACACCCCCATGTTTGTATTTGGACATGTCAAAGAACAAGGTCATTTTAAGAGGGGTATTATCATGGTTGAGAGCATTGATAGATTCATCAAGGAAGTGTTTGCAAGATAATTGATTAAAAGGGAGGGGAGCCTCTGCTAGTTGATTAACAATGACATGTCCTTTAATGGAATTTTGAGAGATAAATTCAAGGTCAAACTCATTCATGAGCATGATCCATTTGGTGATATAGTCATTGTGATATGGTTTAGAGTGCATAGATTTGAGTGGATTAAATTTTGTGACTACGTAATTTTTGTGATTGAGGAGGTAGTGATGGATTTTGGAAGTTACAAAGTACAAGGCATAACACACCTTTTCTAATTCTAAATAACAAGTCTCGTAATTGTGAAGGGTGTGAATTATGTAATAGAGGGCTAGTTCCTTAATTTTTCATCTTGATGTGCCAAAGATGGCTCCCAAGTCATGGTCAGTTGCATAGATGTAAAGATAAAAGGGATCCTCCTTGTGTGGATGTCTATGCACTAGTGGAGATAAAAGATTTGTTTTTGAGGGCGTCGAATGCCTATTGAAAATTATCATCCCACTTAAAGTGGATGTATTTTCCTATAATATGATGGAAAGGTTGGGAAGGAATATGCCCTACGATGGAAGCTTCTAGAAGACCATCATGGAAAAAAGTGGAGAGCTCAGGCCTAAAGGAGCATGCTCCCATGGAGGACCACATTCGACACTTGGCACTGGATCTGAGGCCGATAGAAGGATGAGTTGGCACTTCGGATGCCTATAAATACAAGCACCAGAGAGAAAAAAGAGAGAGAGATAGAGAGAGAGAGAGAGATAGAGAGAGAGAGAGCTCTAGAGAAAGAGAGAGAGAGAGAGAGAGAGAGATGCCAGCAAGGAGTCATATTGGGTTGGGTAGATGAAATATAGGAGAAGGATGTATCAAGGGCTTGGGGTTATAAAATTTATTTTTGAGAGCTAAATGATATGGATCCAGTTATGATGCATGACTTTGGTCTTACCATAATGTGGTGTTTTGTAGTAAGTCTAATGAATGTAATGAGGTTACCAAGTTAATTGAATATGATCCTTCTTGGTTCGATTCATACATGATTCTTCATAGTTCCTTTTCATGTATGTTTATAAGATGAATATGAATTCCTATGCATTTTCCTTTCTATTTTGATTCAGTTCTTTAAGTCTATTAAAGTATCTCTTTGTAATGAATGACTGCAATGATCTAGAGCCATTCTGAGCTCTATGATGTTCGCATGTTTCATTCCCACTCACTTCCTTTAAAGTTTGGATCATAGATGATGTTTTCCCACTCAACTCACATAAAAGAGAGACTCGGCACCCACGCGTGCCTCGGTGAGCGCCCAACGCCCACTGGGTGATAGGATAGATGCGCACATGGGATTCCCTTGTTCTTTGGTGGGTGTAAAAATGACTACATCTTGGTTCCATTTCCGGACCTCTTTTCAAAGTTGTAGTGGGAAATGGCATACATCATGATCTATGTGATAAGTGATGACAAAATGCCTAACTTTGGAAAGTGTTGAATCATGGTTCAAGAGCACAGAGGATGAATTTTCTCAGAGATTCAACACTGGACCTGAGTTTTGATGCATGTAGATGGGTAGAAGAGAACCTCTACCATGATTTGTATGAAACTTTTTCTTTGCTTCCCAAAGAGAACTATATGAATGGCTCTCGGCATATGTGTCTAGATCAAGCTGGTATTATAGATCATGCATGTGGACCCAAGAAGAATACCAGAGGCTGCAAGATGCAGATCTGATGTGGACTCATGTTGTGGATCATTGGTGGAAAGGAGTACTTGGCTAGCTACACTCTGGAGTATGCTATTTCTACATATTCTTGTCCGAAGTTGCTGAGTTTGAGTTTCTGCAGGGGAGCCCAGAGGATCATTTCTATGTGTTATTCCTCTGGAAATGAAGATCTTGATTATTACCTTGAGTTTAGAGGCATTTCCATGGCCGGCTAAACCATTCTGAGCACTGGGTGAGGAAGCTAAGGTGGAGGAAGATGGAAGATATTGTGATGGAGAAAGAAAGGGAGGAGAGATGACTCAAGTATAGTGAAGCACATGAAAGGGAGATTTCTAGACAACGCAGGTTGTAAGTGTGATGGATCTATGGAGGTAGATGTTGTGGGAAGGAGTTGAGGTTCACATGGAGGATGGAACCTGAGCAGTATATGCTACCCCATCTTGGAAAGTGCATGTAAGAGAGACCCCTTCGCTTCTTGATGAGAGTTCATCACATGGAGAGAGAAGAGTCATTGGCACATCTGAACCCACCTAGTGACCAAACCCTAGCGCTTGGTTTTCCAGATCAAGGAAGGAGTATCATTGCTGACCTAGTTGGTATCAGTGGAAGTGACAGATCTATGCACCCAGAGATATAATTTCTCATTTCCGACTTCTATGGCTACACATACCATCCCAGTGTTTGGGGGAATTTTTAGACAAGGAGCAAGTATACAAGGCTTGGGTAACACATCAAGGAGTGGCATGGGACACACATCATCTGTAGTGGGGCATTATCACACAATATTGTGCATAGTTTAGTGGAACTTTGGGGACCCTAGGCATGACCACTGAGACCTGGTGGAGGACCATTACAGGACCATGGGATCGGGAGGACATGGAACTGTGGATCCGGTGGATCTAGGAGGTGGAACCTGGTGGATCTGGGGGGGGTCAGGGGCACACCTAGTGGATCTAGTGGATCTAGCGGAGGAGGAAACACCGAGGAAACCAAGGCTCTGGCTCAAGAGGACAAGGGCCTCAACCACCTCCTCAAGTCTTCTTTGAGATGTCTTTACATTTTCCAGATTACAGGGTATTGAAGATGCTACAGAGCATGTTCACAAGTGTGAGTTGTTATGGCACGCAAAAGGGGATCACAACCCCAGAGTAGAAGGCAAGCCAGTTTGCAATGACATTGCAAGGGCACACATGCATAGCTGGTATAGGAAATATGACCCTCATCAAATGGTGGTGGATTATACTACTTTAAAAATGCCTTCTTGGTAGAATTCCACATCCCTAAGTTTGAACAAAAGAGCATCAACGCCCTTAAGGAGATTCAACAGGGAATGGCGTAGAGAGTGTGTGGGAGTATGATGCATGGTTTAAGACTCTCCTGTCAAAATTTTCATATGACATTCACCCTTCACAACATGCTCAATGGTTTTTGGAGGGTTGATAACCATTTTAGAAGAGCTTTATCTCATAAAACTTCACATACCCACGCAGGCATTAGAAGCCCTCCTACGCGCCAAGCTGTTGGAAGTGTTGATACTTGGTGTTAGCCCATTTCTAGAAGCTCAAATCATTGTTATGGCTAAGCAAATGGAAAAATTGTCTATGAACTCAGCTCATGAGACTCATAGTGGAATGTGGTGTATAGATTGTGAGGTAGAGGGGCATGCCAAGGATAGTTTCCCCGGAAGACAGTACGCACCATAGTAGTAGACTGATCATGAGATTTGTCATGGGGACCATGATGCAAGTAGATGTCCCTTGTTACAATGCAAATTAGGAAGAATGTGTCTTGCTACTATAAGATATACACCTCTACAACCCATGATACTAAGGATTGTAGGCTTATTGATCAGATCCATGAGGCCATTGATCTTGGTGTGCGCCAAACTAGCCTTGCAAGTAGTTCTAAGAATGATGATCACCATTATGAGGAGCACACGTAGATGGAGGCACACGTGGAAGGGGATTTCATGGAGGATTCCATGGTCATGGTAACCACAGAGGAGGAAGAAGTGAGTTCCCACATGGAACCTATTTTAATTTTGGGTCTACAGACCACTACAAGCGTGAGTGCCTAGACTTATTGCAGTGCTCATGGTGCAGGAAGAAGCACAAGTATGAGGAGTGCCCTGAGTTGTTTGAGCATATGAATCAACAACACCAAAAAGACAAGGGCACTGCAATGGTAAGCATTAAGAAGGATGACACACAATGGATGCCATGGGTGACACGTGATGTAGGATTGGAACCTATTATGGTAACAACAAGAGCAGAGGCCACACGCACAAAGGAAATACCAAGGCAAAAGAACCTAGTTTCAAGGGAAGAAGTGGTACATGGGAAGTACCTAGACCCTACACATCAAAAGGAGGTATATCAAGAAACCATGGACGTCATTCAAGTTTACAAGGAGAAATCCAATGTCTAAAGGAGTAGTCCAGAGGGAGGAGGAGAAAGAAGGAAGGTCGAGGCACCAAAAGATGACCTAGATGAGGTCAAGGAAGTATGTAAAATGCTAAGGCAAGAGAATATTATTCCCTTGCTAGGAGCATGGTTGAGAGAGAAGGTACCACACACCGAGAGAGAGCATGAGAGGTAGGTCTTGCATGCAAACCTTCCCCTCACAACCTTGACTATGATAGGGAGATCACGTTAAATGCAGTCATGGATGGATGGCTCCTTAGTAATATCCTCATTGACACAAGTGCGAAAGTCAATGTTCTCACCTTGGATGCATGGCATCAGATGGGAAGACCTACATTACAACCATCTTCAAATGTGTTGTATATGGCAAAAAAAATGAAGGCAATGCCCATCGTGTCTTAAAGGATGCAACCATCACCATTCAGGGAGCTAAGTTTACTGGGGACTTCAAAGTCTTGGCACTCACGAGGTAGACAATTTCCCAGCACTACTTGGGCACCCATGGTGCTATAAGAACAATGCGGATCTTCGGTTCAACAAGGGATACATAAGCTTTGAAAATGAGGAGGAATGGGTCATCATACCCCTAATGATGGGAAATCAACACCCTATACTAAACCTTTGGGAGAAGAGGTCCTGATAGAATATATGTGCACTCAATCAGGGATCCAGAGACAATTCATCCCACAGAAGGAGTTATCCAGTTTGAGGATGCTCAGTCCCTAAGTGACACCACCAATATAGTGTGTGATAATTGGGCACATGGAACCTATGAGTTAATCGGATGACATTTGAGAGGATCGGTAATGAAAAGGTGACAAAGGTGCGTATGGTCCGGTGCCTAGGAGGAAAGGAGCTACCTAAGTACTCAGGAGGAGCCTTCCCTGAGGTCTTTTTGTAGGAGATGGAAGCTCAATGGAAGGAGGAAAATGAATGAAGGGGATGTTAAGTTACGTCCTACTCAAAACTACTGTGCATGCTGGTGGGAAACACATCGGGATAATCTCTTGAATGGCACGAGGTGAGAATTGCATTCTCTATAAGGTTTTGCAAGAGCAACGTGCCCACGGCTATAAAATATTACCATGGTAAAGAGACCACTTCCTTCCATATCCAAGCATGTGAGACAACCTGGATGGGAAGCACAAAAGCATTTCCACCTTCATTATGGGTTCACAAGTTATATTCCACCCTACAAGGTTGTGCACATGTGCATGGTACATTCATTCTGAGACATGCCACCAGATAGGGAATTGGAAGAGTTAGCATGGTGATCTCATTCAAACATTCGAGTATCGAGTACAAAACCCTTGGTGGATAAGGCATTATAGGTTGTCAAGTGCCTTACCATTAGGGGATAGTGCCATGGCAAGAAGATAGGCTACTGAGTTGCTAGGTGAACCTAGGCCTGAGGCACACTTTGAGGAAGAAGAAACAGAAGAGATACAACTTGAGCACATGTGTATGGAAAAAGAAAAAGGGAAGATGGTGTATGTTATTGATGGAGAAGAAGTGGAAAACTTGGATGTTGACCATTCTGTAGGGACGCATGAAGTCATAGTAGAAGTTGATGAATGGGCACACACCTATCATGAGCCTTTAAAGACAAAGAAGGTTAACATCGGCTCAGAAGAAGAGCCTAAAGAGGCTATCATCGAGAGACTATTGGTCGAGAAGGAAGTCTCCAAGATCATTGATCTTTTACGTGAGTTTGAGGATTTATTCCCACGTGGGTATCATGAGCTTAAAGGCATCCACCATTCCTTGGGGAAATGAGAATTAAGTTGAAGGAGGGGTGCACCCGTCCAAGAAGAGACCATACCAATGAATCCTAACCTCGCGTGAAGGTTAAGGAGGAAATAGATAAGATGATAATGTCGGGCATTATTGAAGTTGTTGAAGAGTCAGAATGGATAAGTCCAATGGTAATTAACATCAAGAAGGATGGAAGGATAAGGATCTATGTTGATTACAGGACCTGAATGCAGTGTATCATTGATCCTTTCCCAACCCCATTTACTAAGAAATCTTAGAGGGAGTGGTAGGGCGCGAGGTCTATTCTTTCACAGATGGATTCTCGGCTATCACTAGGTAAGGATCGCAAAGGAGGACCAAAGGAAGATGAATTTCACCACTGAGTGGGGAAGTTTTTCCTATACAGTCATGCCATTTGGGTTGAAGAATGCACTTTTGTGTTCTCGCATTATTGTGGTACAAGCTTTCCAGACTTCATCCATAAATTCCTTCAAGTCTACCTGATGATTGACAATATATGGGTTAGTAAAGGACCATTGTGACAACTTAAGGCTGATGTTTGAAAGGTGTCGGTAGTTGAGGATATCCCTCAACATTAAGAAATGTGTCTTTTCTACCCCATTTGGAACATTATTGGGGCACATCATATGTAAGGAGGGCCTACTAGTAGATCCCACAAAAGTTGTAGTAATTGTGGGATTGAGGGAGCCTACTAGTCAAAGCAAGTGTGCATGGATTTCTTGGGCATACGGGTACTACAGAAGTTCATCAAGGGATATGCCAAGATCACCATGCCTTTAGAAGAGTTACTTAGACATAAAAGTGCCTTTCATTGGGGAGAGGCACAACAGAAGGCATTTGACACTTTGAAGGATAGGCTTGTCACCGCACCCATCCTACATTTCCCTTCTTGGGATAAGCCTTTCCATGTTCATGTGGATGCCTCAAGAACCACCATTGGAGCAGTACTTACACAACCTGGTGAAGGGATTGTTGATCATCCTTTGTGCTTTACAAGCAGGAAATTGACACCAAGAGAGAGAAGAATTACACTACACCGAGCACGAGGCATTGTCAATGATCTACGTGCTTCATAAATTTAGACAATATTTTTGGCAACCCCTTTTATATTTTACACTGACCATATGGCATTGAAATACTTGGTGAACAAGCCCATTCTACAAGGGCACATATGTTAGTGGGTACTATTGTTCCAAGAATTTGAGTTCACGGTGGTTGTCAAACCAGAAAAAGTAATTCCGGACCTGATCATTTGTCTAGGATTGATTCAGGGAGGACACACAGAGTATTAAAGAGACTATGCCAGATGTGCAAACTATTTAGGTTGTGGCACACACCCTCGAATTTGGAGGACATTGTAATATTTCTTAAAATAGGTGTGGCACCAAATGAAATGAAGGCCTTGAGAGAAGAAGAAGTTGGCCATACACATCATGCCCTACATGCTAATTAGTGGAGATCTATACAAAATGGGTCATGATGAGGTTCTCACGCATTGTGTGCTAGAACATGAGCGCATTACAATTATGGAAGAGGCACATGGTGGGATTGCAGGAGGACACTATGCGGGAAATGCAACCACATGTGAAAGATTCTACTCATAGGGCTTTGGTGGGAGACCATTTATCAAGATTGCATTGAGTTTTGCAAGGCCTGTGACCATTGCCAATGCCTTGGAAAACCTAGAAAAAGGGATGAAATGCCCTTACAACCAATAGCCAACACATGGAACCATTTGAGAAGTGGGCTATCAACTTTGTCGACCAATCTCACCAATGGCGCGAAGGACTGGTTCATGGTATATCCTCACTTGCACTTGATTATTTGACAAGGTGGGTAGAGGCAAGCACCTACAAAGGATTGTACAATGGCTACCACTACTAGATTTTTATGGGAAAACATAATCAATAGGTATGGATGCCCATTGAGTTTGACAAGTGATAGAGGTACGCACTTCCTCAATGAAATGGTTAGGATTCTATTATCAGAATTCATGGTGGCCCATCACAAAACTACTCCCTATCACCCTCAAGAAAATGGAACTACTGAGGCATTTAACAAAATACTTAGCCACACATTGACTAAAATTTGTGATGTTGGTAGACAGATTGGGATGACAAAGTATCATCCATTCTTTGGGCATATAGGACAACCTACAAGAGGTTGAATAAGGCCACACCATTTCAATTGGTGTTTGGCATGGAGGTTGTCCTACCAGTTGAATTCATGTTACCTTCTCTCGTATATATAGCATGCAGCAGGAGGATTGGTGATGAACAAGCACTGGAAGAAAGAATTGACAAGTTAATGCAATTGGATGAAAGATGATCACTCACCAGGTGGAGCCAGAAGATGGAAAAAATCAAAACAAAAGGCATGGCATGATCATCACATTAAGAACAAGAAGTTTGAGGTTGGGCAGATGGTGCTTACTATATGATTCTAAGTTTCTATGCCATCCTGGGAAGTTAAAAGTCCATTGGTTGGGTCCCTACATCATCTCGTACATCCTTGATTCAGTGCACGTGCTAGTTACAAGCACTGGATGGGACGAGATTTCAAGACACTTCAATGGGAGTAGGCTGAAGCCCTACTATAAATAAGTCTTCTTGGTGTTTGTAAATAAGGTAGTATTTCCAGTTAGTTTAGGATTTCCTTTAATGCATTTTCTTTTCTTGTGTTTCCCTTTCTCATTGTTGTTTTGTGTTGCACCTTGGGCACCGATAATCTCATTACTTTTTGAAGGTTGTAATTGCGCAGAGGACCACACATCATTTTAGTGTGGGGTGGAGTAAGGTGGAAGAAATTGAAGTGTGAAGCACCAGAAGGATTGCATTGGAAAGCCCAGTTGAATGGCCTCTGTGAAGGAAGTACATGCAAGGAAAGGTGAAAAAGGATGGTTGGTGTCAGGGTAAGGCTACATTGGGGATCCACGTACAAGAGAGGAAGAAGTGCAAACACAACACGAGGTAGGTGAGAGAAAAAATCATGACAGAAGAAGTGCCTTCGCACTGTGGTTACGCACATGCAAAGAGTCTCCTATCAAGATGGATTGGTTGCACACCAAAAGGTTGGGAATTGTCCACGCAAGGTTGGGCGTGAGTTAAAGCACTAAAGTCAGAATTTGTTGAAAAAAATCCATTAAGTGTTAAAGTACGGTGGTAGGTAGGTAAGATAGCATTTAATGTTAAAAAGTGGGAAAAACTATAAATAGAAGGTTGGGCACTTCATTATTTACTTTGTGAATATGAAGAAGGAAGAGATTTTGTGAACTAGGGTTTCCAGAGTTGATCCATGTGAAGAAAAATTGGAATATTTTAACCATGAGTGACTAGTTTGGATCTGCAAAACCAGGGGGAAGTAATTCACGGGCATGGGAGAGTTGTGGAGAAGCATCATCTTGTGAAAAGATATTCCAGTTAGGGTTTGAAGCTAGGGCACGGGTTGGAAAAGAGTATTCTTCACAAGTTAGAGATTTAAACTTGGAAAAGATAGAAGAGAAGCTAGGAAGAGAAGTTGAAGTGATAAAAACCTACACAATGGCACCCAAGAAACCAACAGTAACACCTAAAAAGGAAAGGGCAAGGGAAAACAACAAGAAACCACCACAAGTACCAATGAGGAATGGTATGTAGAAATGCAGTACCTAGATGGGGTTTTTCTCGGATGGAATGGGAATCCCACTTGAGAAAAATGATAGTAAGTGACTACAATCATCACACAAAACGATTGAAAAAGAAATGGAGTTGGAGTTAGTGCACCCGACTAACCAGAGAACACCTGAGGGGTTACCAATTTATAGCGATGAAGTCAAGGTGAAGTTAGAGAAGGTGGGATTATTACAACTCTATGAGTTTCCCTACTTTGGAAAGCCAGAGCACCTCTATCAGTGGCTAATGTCACATGTGTACATGAAGACCACTTTCACTTCATGGGGCAAGATGTGCATAACCCCTCAACTAATTTCAAGATTCACAGCCTTATCTATGAGGGAGAAAGTTTAGAGGATGACCTGTGTGACAAGGAAGCAATTAAGGAAACAGTGGCCATGCGTATGCATACAAGAAGGGGTCAAGGTATTTTGATATCGGGGATATCCAAGACCCAGTGATGAGAATGGCCACACGCCTAGTAACAAAACTCAACGCAAGAAAGATGGATGCAAGTAAACAAGTCCTGTTGAATGTTTGTAGAAGAATATCATAGGGCACCATCTACAATCTATTCCACATACATTGTAGATGAAATTATCACCAGCACACAGAAGGAGACAAGATTCTCTTTGGTAATGTCCTCTTAACCATTGTGTTCTCAGAGATCGAGTACCAGATGCAACAGAAAAGTTCATTTGGGAGTACCCAGAGGAAGACCCTCACCTACAAAAATATTTGAGAAATACACTTGTGATAGCATGATGCCCATTCACAAGGTGCATCTTGAAAAATGGTATACACACTTAAGGAATGCATTCGGGGTAGAATGGAGAATACCAAACAACTCCAATGCTTACAGTAGGAGAAGTTGAGTTCATTGTATACCAACACTTTTGTATTGGTAGGTTCAAGTTGACTGATGAAAACATGAGCCCATGGTGCAAGCTCCCATTCACCTTCACAGCTCAATACTTCTAGTGGGAGTTAACAAGATTCAAGGAGTCCAAGAAGTTAAAGCTTGACCTTGGAAGTTTGGACCGGACCACAGGAGATGCAAGACATTGGTCTACCCCAACAAGCATGCGTACATGGAAGTACGTGTCACATGAAGTCCAAATGGTAAAACCCCTGACTCTATGACTATTACAGGGAGGTCCATGGCACATGTGTATACCTTCGGATAAGGCCCAAGTTTGAGAAGGGTGCTTATCTTGAAAATGAGATAGCTATACCTGAGGACCTAATAGGTAGGAAGAAGACCACGCCCAAAAAAGGAAAAAAATAAATGCATAAAAAAAAAGGCACCAAGTGCCCAAGATACACAGCAATAGGCACCCCAGAACAAGTGCTAGAACAAGTACTTACACACGCAGAGAAGAGGTCCCAGTCAAAGAGGAGGCACCAAAAGAAAAAGCTTATCACAGAGGAGAAATCACTAGAGGAAGAGGAAGAGAAAGTAGAATCTCCTATACTAGAATCCCTAGTTAGGAAGAAATAGAAGGTGATGGAGGAAGCTGACTCAGAGGAGACAAAGAGCTTGGAGAAATACATAGGTGAGAGGGATGATGATGAAGAAGATGATCCTGAAGGGACCAAGAGCCACTTGTTTTCAGCATGCATGATTCAAAAGAAGAGGGTGGAGAAGAAGAACATGAGTTCCTTTTCATGTGGCGTAAGGGTAGCTAGGAGGAGGAAGGCACCTAGGACATGGGAAGAAGTGAAGAGGTTGGCATGCACAGGATCAAAAAAATCCAAGCCTCATGAAGGAGAAAATAAACAAGGTGGTAGAAAGAGAAGCAAAAAAATCATCAAGCCTTGGTAGAACAAGAATTGGAGCACAACGCTGATATAGTGATGGAAGAGGATAAGGAAGAAAGTGCAGGGAAAGATCACAAATGGCATGGGAGGCCCTAGTCTATCAGTAACTGTTCCTAAGGGCACACACATAGGGGAAAGCACATGGAGATCCAGAGGCAAGGAATGAGCTACATTAATGATCCCAACAAGGTGTTGCATGCACATTTTCCAAAGCACCATCCCAATAGATCAACTCATGGCAATGAAGTCATTTGATGAAGAAGGTGCATACCCTCGATGAGGAAGATGCTCTCTTGGGAAATTGAGTCCCACATCGATGAGCCAGAGTTTGAGGTAAGCCAGGGGGCACTAATGAAAATGCCTAAGTCAAAAGGAGACAACCCCTTGGTAAATGCTCAACAGCTTTTAGATGAGCAGTTATGCAACACTCAACAAGGTCTCAGTTGAGGTTGAAGCTAGGATCTTTGGATGGAATGACAAGATAATATTTCTAGAAGTAGAACTAGAAAAGGAGGAAGAACTAGAAAAGAAGGAGGAAGAGCTAGAAGAGAAGGCCAAGGAATTAAAGCAGAGGAGTTAATTAGCACTCAACTAAAGCGTGAACTTAGGGAAGAAAAGGAAAGGGTGTGAAAGTACATAAGAAGGTAGAATCCATCACAGATGCCATTGTTTTGAAGCATCCGGACTTAACACCACCCATGCAAAAGTATGGATCTTCCCTTGAGTGCCTTGAAGACTTAACACACATCCTCACCATGGAGAGGAAACCTCTAGCCTTAGAATCCATGGAAGAAGTAGCAACACACTTGAGAAGGAGGATAAATTAAAGGTAGTAGCAATCATGGCTGAATACAACAAAGTCCTTGCTGATGTAAAGATTGCTGCCCATACCACTGAGGCCGCATATGACAACTACATGCAGAGAGATAAAGTGGCGAGTATTCTGGTCACCAACTATGAAGCAGAGCTTAAAGAGTTCCAAGAAAAGAACAAAGGGAACAAAGCAGAGTGGGATAGAATCTTGGCCGAGGTTGAAAAGAAGTTAGAAGCTATTGAGGCCCTAAGGGGTACAATCAAGAACTGGCTAAAGGAGCTATACCCACAGATTACTAGAAGGATGGATGCGCTTGAGGACGTGGGCAAGGAGTTGGAAAAATTGTTGACACTATGAATGCTCAAGGAGATGGACTGAGTTTTGGGGAGGTAAGCACCCTAGTCGGTGACCTCTTCCAGAGAGCACAAAATGAAGTCAATGCCTGGAACAAGTTGGAGGCCGACTTGCAAAAATATTTTCCTAGCTTGTTGCAATAATGCCATCACTTCCCCATTCTTTCTTCTTTCCCAAATTCTTCATCCCCTTATTCTTTTCCCAAGATGTTAAGTCTATTGTGATTCTTTATTCATTGGAGAAGTGTTCCCATGGGTGGAGAACAGGCATAGTGTGGGGTGATGTTGGGCCCCTAAAATATTGACTAAGTACACAAAGGCATGGGCACGCAAGACCGAAGTTAAGAAATGGGCACACAAGGAGAAGGCATGCAAGGTAAGGTTCTAGGAGGGTTTTAGAGAACCCATGTTACACGCCAGACGTAGAAAAGGTCTCAAGACTTAGCCATATTTGGCATATCGGGTAGGACACGAGAAAAGTGTGACCCGACTGCATGCAGAGTGGATAAGGTGCCAGCCTAGTGACAAGTTGGCCTAGGAAGGAATATGCCCTACGATGGAAGCTTCTAGAAGACCATCATGGAAAAAAGTGGAGAGCTGCCTAAGGAGCATGCTCCCATGGAGGACCACATTCAAACACTTGGCACTGATCTGAGGCCACAGAAGGATGAGTTGGCACTTCGGGATGCCTATATATACAAGCGCCATAGAAGAAAAAGAATCAAATAGAGATAGAGAGAGATCAATAGAGAGCAGAGCTCTGCAAAAATGCTGCAAGGAGTCATATTGGGTTGGGTAGATGAAATATAGGAGAAGGATGTATCAAGGGCTTGGGGTTATAAAATTTATTTTTGAGAGCTAAATGATATGGATCCAGTTATGATGCATGACTTCGGTCTTCCATAATGTGGTGTTTTGTAGTAAGTCTAATGAATGTAATGAGGTTACCAAGTTAATTGAATATGATCCTTCTTGGTTCGGATTCATACATGATTCTTCATAGTTCCTTTTCATGTATGTTTATAAGATGAATATGAATTCCTATGCATTTCCTTTCGTTTAGTTTTGATGACTGCACTGATGATGTCTATTTCCAGCTTCCATTTGGATCAGATGAGTCTCTGATGTCATGCATGCTCCAGCGAGTGATGTTTCCCACTCACTTCCTTTAATTGTGTTTGGATAAAAAAGAGGTGAATTCTTGGATTTCATGCGAGTATAAATCTTGGATGATCTTAACAATGTGTGTTTCTTGAAATGTGCTGATATTAACATCAATGGTTGATTCATTGAGAAAAGTAGGTGTGTTAGGAGGTAAGGATATGTGAAGATGGATATCCTCGCCCCATATAAGTCGAGATAATGTTGTTGTCATGACAATGGAGGATTTTGGCAAAGAGGGGAATCTTCCTCTATCATGTGTGGTAATGTTAGGGGAAGGGTTTCAGTCTTACCATTAGCTTGATAAGTCAATGGTCTAAGTGTGATAACATTAATTAATTTTTTTAGAAGGAATGGATACAATATCATCAATGTCGTAGGGTGAGTTTGATAAGGGTGATATTGGTACTTGAGAATTTTATGTTAATAGTGATATATTAGAGGAAGATGCTTTAAAGTTGAGACCATGTATCTCATGAGGTTTTCTTAAGTATTCAAAGGGTAAGTCATGTAAACCCTGCTCATAACAACTCATACCAAATCCATTCCATGCACAATGGTAGACGTAGGTTTGGGAAAATTTTGGTTTGTTCAGAATGAAAATTATGATGAGAATGGTTGAGCATGAGATTAATTGTCAAGATGAGATGAAGGGAAGTCAATGCCTCCATACACAAGCTATTTTTGGAAGAAAGGGGACTAAAGGATATTATATTTTATAGGTTAGGCTCATAACGTGGTTTTTTGTTAGGTACCCCATATGTTTTAGGCAAAGAGAGTGTATTAAGAGTTAGGAGGTGATACTCCCCCAATGAGAGATATTACACGCTGTCTTCGATTGATTGATCATCTTGTAGTTTGGATGTGGGGATGAAGGAACTTGTAGAAGATTGGTTTGAGGATGTGGAGTTTTGTAATGGAAGCAACATGTCGTTAGGTTTGTACGTCATGTGACATGCTCGAATGGATTTATATTAGAGGGAACTAAAAAGGTTTTCCCCTTGTGTTCATATTTTAGACATTGATGCAATGTGGATAGGATGCAACATATATCATGTATCCAAGGAAACCTTCATAGTATGTTATATATGGAACTCTCCTTCTACAAGAGAGAAGAGTTCACAAAGGATTTTAAAACCTATTTTAATAGGTAATATGATTGTGCCTAATGTGGGTGTGATAATGTCATTAAAGGATCGAGATCACATCAAGTGATTGAGTAACTACGGTGTTGGATAATTGAAGGTGCTTATAGGTGCGAGATGATCTGATATTTATGCTAACATCGTTATTGATCATTAATCTCTTAACCAAAGGTGTTGGTGATTTGGGTGGTGACAAAGAGATGAAGGTCACGATCTTCGAGCTATAAGGAAGAAATCTTAGAGTCTTTGAATGTGAATACGAAAGACATTTTAAGGGTTCTAACCAGGTTGGGAAATGGTTAGGGGTATTCATATGGTACTAAGATGGCCTGGAGGGATTCAATCATGGCTTGTCGATGTTGCGAGAGTTTTTGATGAGCTCATAAAGAGACATTTTAACAGAGATTGAAGTAACTATTTGAGGACAATGGTTTATATGGATGTTGTGGATTAAGGTTGAGGTGCCACAAGGATGGAAACATTAGCTTTAGAATTTGATGGATTAGATGATTCAAAGGGGATGAAGATAGAGACTTTAGGCCCATTTTGATTCGTGACTTTCATATATTGAGTATGTGCTCTTGTGGTTATACAGATGAAATATATCTAGAAGAGAGGGGATTTTTCTAGAAGAATCCTTGTTTTACTAGATATAATGTCAAGTGATGGTTTATAATTGGTATGTTTAGGGACTTGTAGGGTCATTTTTATTTGATGGTTGGATTTTTTTATATTGAGGTTGGTAGGCGGATTAGGAAGATTTTGGTTAGGTGCTAGCTAAGGGACAACTTTAGATTCTGTGATAGCTATTGTAATTTTGGATGAGGGATGTGGTCCCGAAATGGAAGGTAAGGGCATGGTATTATGTGGTGTGCTTTTTTGGAAAATGTAGCATGGGATTTATATATATTTTTAGAAGGATGATTTTTATGATTTTGTGTTGGATTACCGATATTTTTGATTTGGTGTTGAGAAACATGGTCTTGTAAATATCTATTGAAAATTCTAATGATAGGTTTTTTTCTTGTGATTCTAGAGGGATGATATGGGGATTTTTATGTGAGTAGATGTGGTAGATTTTAGATTTTATGATGTGGAGTGAATCGATATATCCATAGTGAGGATTCTTGAAGAGTTACATTGTTCGGTTGGTGTTTCAAATATGGAAATAGATGGTACTGTAGATGTGGGTAAGATCTTATTGAAAATGTTGATGATATGATGAGACCCTATGACGTTGGACTGAGGTTGATTACTAGTTGGGGATGATTTGGAAAGGGTTGTTTAAACATGTGAAAAATTTGATTGGGAGGTGTGTTTTGGTTATCAAGTTGTAATTCACCTCGGTTAATAATGTCTTGGAGGATGTTTCTAAATGGTTGACACCTTTTAATGTCTTGTCCTCGAAATTGATGATATTTACAATATTCGTTATCTCTATACCATGATGGATTCGATGCATATTCATCAATAGGTCAGATGGAAGGGATCTTAATCATAAAAGTAGCTATTTTTTTTTCAAATACGCACTATAAGATTCCCCCAAAGGTGTATATTTACGTTGAGGTCAAGATCATTAAGAATTCAGATGACCTTTGGACACAGTTTTCAAATCAACCACATTTGCTGAACCTTTAGATTTTCATTGCTAGAAGAGGATTTAAAAGGGAAATAGGCTTTGGTTTCTTAGATCACGGTTTAAGCTTACCATCCTTGAGGGTGCAGAGTTCTAGTATCTATGCCATGGTAAAGGCCTCATCAAATTTTTAGAATGACTAAATTTGATGGGTCGATGATATGTGTTTGGTACAGCTCGAGTAAACAACTTGATAAATTTAGTTTATGGAAGGGAGAAGGAAAATTGATTAATAATTCCTCACTATCGAGAGATGAAATCAATAAAAACTCATATTCGAAATTTTTATGGCATACAAGTCGGTGATAGATATTTTACGAGTGTTGTTGATAGAAAAGTGTTTTAGGAATAACTATGCTAGTTGTATAGATTAATAGAGGGGGTGCTATAAAATATTGTTTACCAATAAAGGATGGGTCTAACCAAGGACATGGGGAATGCCCTCAACATGAGGTCCCGATAATGAGTGATGAGATAAAATGAATTATAAAAGACCCTAATATGTTGTTATGGGTCCTCCTTACTATAGAACTTGATGAACTTTGGGAGTTCCCAATGTGGAGGATATGCCTTAAAAGGTACATATGGGTTGATAGGCTTGTTGTAGATCTGTTCATAGGAAATTTTTTTGGGGTCCTATAGTGGAAAATTCAAGGCTATCGATTCTATTCATTAATTCTTGCATAATATCATTTTGAGGTTGTTGGATGTTTGAAGAGGAAGGGTTGGTTTGGTTATAAGTGAGAGGGTTTGATTGTTGATATAAGTGATATGGTAATAGAGTATTTTGAGAGAGGGGAATATTGTAAGTGTAGTAAGAGACTAATAGTTACAAGGATGATTTAATATACTACTATGGGTGGGAAATAGAAATGTAGACGGGGGATGTGACTATGGTGGATTTTAATGAACGAGATGTGTTCGTAGTATGAAGCACCCGTCAAGGAGATAGCCTATGAAATAGGATGAAAAATAGTGATGAAACTCATGTTGATGGGTGGTAAGGACATAAGGATAGACACCCATAAGTTTTGAAAAATGGATGTGGGTTGTTGTGAGATGATAGGTTGTATAATGGCTAAGGCATTTGTGGAAATGGTTATACTAACAAAACTAGTCGTGGGATGAAAAGGAGTAGAAGATGTATGGATTCCTATGGGGGATGAAGTGGAAAAATAGTTTTAGACACCTGTGAGTTAACTAAATATTTAGATTTTATAGGGCCTTGTTGACTAACTAAGGAGGTGTAGTAACGACAAGGTTTTAATAACCTTGAGGGCTAGCCAAAGATGCAGATGGTGTGGTGCCTTTTAGAGTATTTCTATTTTGTAATGATATGGAATTGAGTTCAAAGCTAGCAACAAGAGTACATGAAATAGGCGTTGATGTTGTCGAGTCACTAGAGGTAGCGTAGGAGAGATATGCTTTATAATTGATTAATATTTAGGGCCAGTAAAGTCTAGAATAGTCATAAGTATTGAAGTTAGTAGATGAACAATATTATAGATTGGGATGATGAGGATGAATGCCTTTCGTAACAAGGTAGCTACTAAGAGTAAGTGGATTGACATCTAAGAGTTTTGCAAATACTGGGTCACCACTCTGGAATAACTAAAGAGGGTTGAGACAAGGAGCATATGATGTTTTAGATTGAGTGTTGGGGGAATGTGGAGGTTTTGAGTTGATTATAGGGATTGTTGAAGTGGGTTTGACATGTTTGAGGCATTTTTAATATTATACTATTATCTGGTCAAAACCATGAACTAAACATAAAAATAATAAAGAAAGAAAGATGGTTGTTAGTGAAATGAAGGTCATGCAATCATAAGAAATTTTTCTTTTGATTAGCTTGATTAACTTAGAAAAATGAGAAATAAGAAGATGGATGAAAAAGAACTAGGAAAGAGGCTCACTAAGGTTGGTTTTAGGTGTGTTAAGGCTGGAGTCCTCGATATACCCAAATGTACAAGAGGCCCAATTCTATGTTAGTATCGGTATGAGGCATGATATTAGGGCCTAGGCCCTCACTTCATGGTCCCAAAATGATAAAGGTTTCAGGTGCTTAGTTGATATACCACCCACCAATTATTTATACTTATCTAGAAAACTGAATTGGATTCCTTCTTGGTGATGAAATATAAGTAGGTAGGCTTGGAAGGAGATTTTTAGATGTAAGTTTAATTTATCATGTTTTTTTGGATTATGGTAAAAAGTGAGGGTTTTGCTAGGACCCACATCCTTGTTACAAAAGGCCCCAAACGGCCGAGATAGTCATGATAAATTTTGTGGTCATTGTTATTCATTCGGTTTTGAGTTTTTGCCTCTGCATTTCCTTTTGTGGTTCATTTGAGCCTGCAAAATTGTGATTCGGCCATTGATGCTCGACTGCCTTCGAATGATTTTGGACCTGCGTAGATAAAGGAGTAGTTGAGAGAGTTGCTGAATAAGAAGTTGGAAGAAAGAACATGGGATGAGCTCGAATGTGACCTCCCACAAGTTAACCGAGAAATACTGAGCATGTTGAGCTCTTCTCTTTAAACCATTTTGCTCTTTGTTAAGCGTCTTCATTAAAAGAACTCTGCTCTTATATTGGGTGTTTTTGTAAAATGAAAATGTTGATATGGTTGTTGTGATTTATGGGTTGAGTTGTCTTTTGGAGATAAATACGACTTGGGTATTTTCTAAATGCATACTAGGAAAAAGCGGTATTTTCTTTACTAAAATGGTAAACAAAACAAAACCCATCTCTGCTATTTGAATTTTCTTTTATGTAATGGGTATTCGGTTTATCTCCCATTATGGGTTTGATTTGATGGAAGTAACAGTGATGTGTAAATTGTTTTCTAAGTTTTGTGCGTGTAAATGGTTTTGGAAAAATGTGAGAATGCTTGATAGAACTGTTTGCGTGAATTATTTTTCTAGTCGTATTACAGTGCATAGAATGTGAATTCTTTTGGGGACAGCAAATTTATTGCATCGTCTTACCCTTGCCTGATTTAAAATGATATAATGACTCCATATTTGGTTTGAAGGCCATGAATGTTTGTTGGGAAATAAATTATTTAAACCTGAGAAAGAATAACTTGGTTATATGATGAATGGAGTAGAGCGTATCGTTTTATTCTTCCTTGAATCCAATGATATATATATATATATAAAGGAACTGCATATCTAAACTTTTTCATTGTGTTCGATTAGAACCATACTTGAGTAGATTCTTGTTCTTGTGGTTGAAAAGATGTTTTCTTTATTTATTACAGTGATATTATGGTCATATAGCTTGCTATACATTCTTGCTTGTTTCAGACCTAGCTGAAATGTTCGTTTTGGTGAATAATTATTGAAAATGATTTTAATTGAAAGATTCAGTTGTTGTTGATATTTGCGGGTCAGATGTAAAATGAATTCAGGAGTACTTCCTTGAATGATAGTTAGTAAATTATGATTACTGTAATAGTCTTGTATAGGGGAAATTACCCTATTGGAAAAAGGGTCAGACTAAATAGTTGATACTTGTCCAAGCATTGAGAAGAGGTAATATGAATCTTCTTCCTTTCATTCGATTATTGACTTTAATTGTTCTCTCTCCTTGACTGTTATTGTTGATTGTTATCACTTCTTGTTCAAATCATCCAGTTCAGTCGTGATGAAAAGAAAGAGAATATTGAGTGGGTAATCGGAAGTAATAATTATTTTTCTTCTCTTATCTAGTTGAAATTCTATTATTTAATATTGAATGAATTTCCTACTACCTTCGGCATAAGAAACTGCATTTTATCTATTGTTTTCTTCTTTTATGAATTGAAATACGTACTATGTTGATGTTGAATTTTGGGGAATAACACCAGTGTTGTTACGGTGTATGACTACCTTTCTCTTTTACATTTTATTTAGTTGAAATTAAATGAGTAGTATAAAAGGGAAGGAGTTCTATTTGAATTTTTAGTTAAATTCTCTTCTTTGAAATTTCATCTATGATGAGGGAAGGGAATTGATAGTAATTGCATTAGAATAGCAATATATACACCTGTATCGCCTTCTTACGGATGTTTTAATCTTGGAACTATTTAGGGAAAATACTCCTGGTAGTAATTGCTTAAATGTGGAAGGAACTCCTTGCATCATTGGAAGAAAACAATAAGGAAGTGTGAATAAAGTGTTGTGGGTTTACAGAAATTATTTGGGAAAAATTTGTTAGTAAATCTTTTTGTCTGATTATGATGGTAATTATGGGATTGGGTTGTTAAGTTGTTCATCCTTATCGGCACTTAATTCATAGATGATGTCCATCTCAATTTTTAAACGTTTCATAAAAGCAAAGTTCTTTTATTGAGATAGTTAATTAAGAGCACCTCATTTTAATGATAAGTGCTTAATATGCTCAGTTCGATGAACTGACCCGTGTAAGTAAATTTTGTAGATGGTTTCCATGAGTAAAAATGAAGACATGTTGTTTTATGATGCTTCTTCTTATTAGCAAAGGGATGGATCTTTTCTGAGATTTTATTATTCTTCTTCGAGAATTGGAAAAAGAAAAAGTTGTATTCTTCTTTCTTTACGAGTTGTTAATGTTGTTTAGCATGAATGAAGTCCGGTTGTATGGACTTGTAAATTGTATAAATTTTAATCTAGAGGAATGAGTAAAAGGAAAGGTGTGTTATTTTAATGGTTGTACCACCTTGGAACTGTTTGAATATGAATGAGAATAAGATTTTATTCATTGAATTTGGACTTATTCAAATGATGGTTGATAGATTTTAAAGGGACATAATACCTATTCCTTACTTGAATAAAACTTTTAAGTTAGAATGTGCAATTAATTAATACTTGGGTCAATAAGGATTTTAAATTGACATTAGTAAAGAGTAAAGTGAATACGAACTCTTAAATGAATGATATTCAGAATTAGAATATAAACTAATGAATATTAGAAAGAGACAATTGAATTTTGTATTCTGATTTCGTCAATATCCTTGGGATGTTTTGATCAAAAGGATATTCGGTATGAGGAATCACATCTCCTCATAAAAAAACTTGACTGAAGTAAGGTTATAGTGAATAAATGAATATATTCATTTGGGATTAGGCTTCATTTAAATGACGTCTAATGAGATGGAATTTTGAATTTAAATTCGGTTGCGAATAAAACTTGGTTAAGTTTAGTAAGTTGATCTTACTACGTTAAGTTGTAGTGGACTGTTAGTCTGAAGCTTAAATTAAAGAACTAAGATGGAAATATGCAATCCTTCGGTAAGGAGGAGTAAATGTATATTAAGCTATAAGACAATTTAAGTCCTTCTTAGCTATGCAACTGTAACAAATAGTGAGGTTAGAGGATCAACACGGTTGCTGAAACCTATTCTTAAAATACTAAGGATAAGAATCTAATCATACTTCTAGCTGGATGTGTATCCCTTGATGGGAGGATTCCGTAGGACATTGGCACACGCCAGCTGCAATCTGGTGTCTTCATGAAGGCAGGGCCTTCATGATGACACAATGTTGTAGCTGACATGTTACAACACCCTCCCGAATTCGAATCATCAAGTTTACATAAGCTTGGACCAAGTTAGGAATGTGACCTTGTATACGGAGTGACTCAGGAAGACTAAAGGTAACTAGACACACGCAGTCGACTAGGGTCGACAAAGTATGTCTGCATACCTTTAGTCACCATGAGTGTCTCCCTATACTCTTTCATATTGCTATCTTGGGTTAAAGTTTAACCTTGGATGAGAGGACTGACAGAGATTAGAAAATACCATTCTAGATAATAGACGAAGTGAGGTGAAGGACGTATTCCATTGATGTGTGTAATGTCTAGGAATATGATCATGCAAAGCATGAAGTATCGTAAGCTGCTAGGTTACGTTGTCCTAATCACCTAGTTTAAGAAGTAGGATTTTAGATGAATATCGGTAACAGATATTCAAATAGGCATCTTAAATGGAACACTTTGATAACCAAAAATGGTAAAGAGAACCAAGTATACTTAGTATACAATGCATGGAAAAACATGAAGGATCGGTAAGTAGTCGAGTCATGAAATGAGAGATCGTTGAAACTCCAAGCCATAAAATGGGAGATCGGTAATTCTTCAAGTCATTACAACAGCAAATGGTATCTGTTATATGATTGAATGACATTGAATGTGTGTTCCATATTATAAATATGTGAATAAAGAACATTGGTTTTAAAAGTATTATGTGTTCTAAATTACATTAATTGGATAGAGAACAATTATTAAAACTTGGTCGTGTGTTTTGAATTACATAATTTAGAACAGAGAATGTTATATATATATATAAAAATTTCCCTTGTTCTAATGTCTTAAAATGGGAATGTTACATCTTGGTATCAGAGCTGAAGGTTGCAGCTCTTGGACCTAATGAGTCCACAATTTAATAAGGTTTACATTTTCTTATTGAATAGAAAATGGTTAGAACAAGAGGAAATGTTATGAACAACCCGCTACCGGGTGGAGAAGCAGCTACTACTCAAAAACTAGATGAAATCCTTGCTGCCCTACTAGATACAAGAGATCGTTTGACTATTTTGGAATAGCAAGCAATGGGAAATGAGGAGGAGGAAGAAGATGCTGGTATAAATGATCAGCCACCTCCTGTGGACAACACCAATGGAGGGAATCTGGGTGTTGATAATAGTAATGCGAACGCTCCTAATCATCCTGAAAATAAAAGGGCAAGATTAGCGGCTGAACTTACAAATGATATAAAGAGAATAAGTCCTCCAAAGTTTGATGGAACTACACTTGGGGACGGGGCTGAAAATTGGCTCAGTGAAATGGAGAAGTACTTTGCAATAAGAAACTTCTTCGAGGAGACCAAAGTGATATGGGGAGCCTATCAACTTTCTCATGAAGCATCATCATGGTGGGACAACCATAAGGTTGAGTTGAATATTGTTGAAATAGACATAACTTGGGATCAATTTAAAAGTTACTTTAGGCAATGATGGCTACCTCAACTCTTTTTGATCAGAAAATGACTGAATTTCAAACTAGTCACAGGAAGGCCGACAGGTGAGAAATCTTGGGAAGGGTTTACTAAACTCCTTAAGTATGTACCATAGTACTAAGCTGATGAGAAGTTCAGGATATGAAAGTTCATAATGGGACTAAATCCCATCATTGGTGGCGAGGTGGATGTCCATGGTCCAACCACTATGGAAGGAGTTGTCAAAAGGCAATAAGACAAGAAAAAAATTGAGAGCAATCTCTGCCCATAGGGAGGAGATTAGGAAGAAGATTCCCAACTCTTCTTCATCTCTCACACCCAAAAAGGGACCCTGGAAAAGGTTCGGTATGAAAAATAAAATTTTGTGGATAACAATAAGAAATCATTAATGAACAAACCTATTAATAGTGTGCGGAGCAGCTTTGCAAAAATTAGTGGTAATGGACAAAAGTCCTATGGAAGCCAGAGTGATAACTTCAAGGCTAGCAATAAATTTGAGCCTAGGAAGGGGCCCATCGGAGGCTGCTTCAACTGTGGAAAGGACCATTACGCAAGTCACTATCCTTTGAAGAAGGATGATCGCGATCAACAACATAGGATACATGTTGCGGTGGCTAACAAACAAGCTGAAAAGCAAGTCACACCCATAGAAGTTCCGGGTAAGTTATTCGGTACACCTGTAGTCATACTTTTTGATACTGGAGCTACTGAATGTTTTATCTCTACTAAACTAGCAATGAAATTAAAAAGGAAAGCTGAATGAATGGATAAGACATGGATAGTGCATTATGGAAATAATGTTGTCCATACAGTAGATATGTGTCTTTTTGGGGCAATTCTTGACCTGCCCAGTTTCTCCACAGAAGTTGACCTGTATGTTACTCCTTTAGGGTCATATGATATAATTATAGGAGTTAATTGGTTGGTAGAACATAAGGTGAAGGTTGACTATTATGAAAAATAGATTTGTTGTTTTGATGACCTGCAGAAAGCAACGCAGTCATTCAGGGTGTAAAGTGTGGGGTTGCAGTTAGGAAAGTAACAACTATGCAACTAAAAAGGGCTAAAAATAGAGGTTGCACCTTGTATGCCATAAGAATGACAAAAATGCTGAGAAAGATAATGATTTCATGGAAAAGTATCCATTATTAAGAGATTTTAGTGATGTATTTCTCGGAGGAGTTACTAGGTCTTCCACCCAAACGGGAGTTTGACTTCGCAATAGAGATCAAGCTAGGAACCAAACCCATATCTAAGGCACCCTACAGAATGACCACCCTTGAGTTAGTGGAACTTAAGGCTCAGTTACAGGAAATTTTGACCAAAGGGCTGATAAGACCGAGCGTCTCACCATGGGGAGCGCCGGTAATTTTTGTAAAGAAGAAGGATGGCACACTTAGATTGTGCATTGATTATAGAATGTTGAATAAGGCAACCATTAAGAATCGATATCCACTTCCTAGGATTGATGATCTATTCAACCAGATGCATGGAGCATCAGTCTATTCAAAAATAGATCTTCGATCTGGATATCATCAGTTGAGAATAAAGGAAGAAGATATTCATAAAACTAGCTTTTAGAACAAGGTACGGACATTATGAATTCACAATGTTACCTTTTGGGTTGACGAATGCACCTGCCGCCTTCATGAATTTGATGAACAATATTTTTCAAGAATACTTGGACAAATTTTTGCTTGTCTTCTTGGACGACATTCTTATATACTCCAAAAATGTCGAAGAGCATCAAGAGCATTTAAAGGTAGTGCTGGAAATTTTGAGGAAGAGAAGGTTGTATGGTAAATTGTCTAAATGTTCCTTTTATGATGCAGAGGTGCATTATTTGGGACATGTTATAAGAAAGAATGGGATAGTTGTAGACCCTTCAAAGATCACAGCTATAATTGAGTGGCTTGCGCCTAAGAACGTGCATGAAGTAAGAAGCTTCATGGGCCTGGCAGGATACTATAGAAAGTTCGTTAAGGACTTTTCTAAAATTGCTGCCCCAATCACTTCATTACAAAAGAAAGATAAGAAATTTGTCTGGAGTGACAAATGTGAATCTGCCTTTAAAATTTTAAAGGAACAGTTAACTACAACACCTATTCTAACTGTACCTGACCCAAATGGAGATTTTACGGTCATAACGGATGCATCTGGAGAGGGTCTCAGAGGCATTCTATTACAAAATGACCATGTCATAGCATATGAAAGTAGAAAGCTTAAGTTACATGAACAAAATTATGCTCCACATGACCTAGAGCTTGCTGCCATTGTTCATGCACTTCAAATGTGGAGGCATTACCTTCTTGGTAAGCCTTTTGAGCTAAAAACCGACCACCTAGGGTTGAAGTATATTTTTACTCAACCAAACCTGAATGCAAGACAACGAAGATGGTTAGAATTTCTATCTCAGTATGATTTTGATATAAGCTACATTAAAGGCAAGGAAAATAGGGTAGTAGATGCTCTGAGTCGTAGGAAGCACATCTCTACTCTTATAACATTAAGAACACAGTTTAAAGATGAGGTGAAAGATGTCATGGAATCTGACTCTTATTTTCAGCAAGTTAAAACCACACTTTCTATAGATCCAAAGGATGTGAAGTATAAAGGATTTCGTTTTGATAATGAAGGAATTTTGAGGTTTGAAAATAGGGTATATATACCCTTGGCAAATGATTTAAGAAAGAAATTATTAACTGAATTTCATAATTCACCTTTTCTGACACCCTGGCATTACGAAAATGCTTGCTGATCTCAAGCAACAATATTTCTGGAAGGGAATGAAAAAGGATGTGGTGGAATTTGTGACACACTTGCTTGGAATGTCAGCGTGTTAAGGTAGAACATATGCATCCCGCTGGATTATTGTACCCCCACAACATTCCGCAATACAAATGGCAAGTGATAACTATGGACTTCGTTCAAGGATTACCTATGTCTAGGAATAAACATGATATCATCTTGGTTGTCATCGACAAACTAACCAAAGTGGCACACTTCATTGCTGGTAATTTAAAAGATGATGCACCAGTGTTAGCAAGAAGGTTTGTACATGAAATTTTCAGATTGCATGGAATACCCGAATTGATCATATCGACAGAGATCCAAGAATGACATCAAGATTTTGGCAAACACTTAATGTGGCCTTGGGAACTAAACTAAATTTCAGTTCTGCATATCATCCGAAATAGATGGATAGACTAAAAGAGTCAATCAAGTTTTAGAGGATATGTTAAGAATGTATTGCATGGACCAACAGTATAAATGGGAGGAATACCTTCCGCTGGTTGAATTTTCCTATAATAATACATACCACGCCTCTTTAAAGATGACACCTTTTGAAGCATTGTATGGAAGAAAATGTAGAACCCCTGTTAGCTAGGACAACGTAGAGGATAGAGAGGTAATTGGGCTAGAAATCCTTACGGAAATGGAACAACAAATTAAAATGATTCGTGAACATTTAAAGGAGGCTGCCAATAGGCAAAAGAGTTATGCAGACTTAAAGTGGGTTGATAGGAATTATAAACTTGGTGAGAAGGTCTTTCTTTGGGTTAAGCCGAAAAAGAGTTCTATAACTTTTGGCAAGGCTGCCAAGTTATCACCTCATTATGTGGGACCTTTTGAAATTGTTGAAATAATCAACCCTGTAGCTTATCGTCTAGCTTTACCTCCTGCTTTATCACAAATGCATGATGTTTTTCATATTTCTTTGCTTAAGAAATACGTATCAGATTTATCACATGTGCTGAATTGGAATTCCTTGCAGGTCCAAGACCCAGGAATAATCATGGTTAAGCCCATTCAAGTGTTGGGAACTCACCAATTGTACCTAAGAAATCGTGAAGTGAACCAATGTAAGGTCCAGTGGGACCAGTTTAGCGAAGAAAGTGCAACTTGGGAAAATCTTGAGGAAATGAGATCTGCTTTTCCATACTTGTTTGATCGAAATTGAATTCAAAAACTAATAATTCTACCAAATATGGACAATTACTGGTCTATTTTACGGTTATCTTAAAACACTATTTTAATGATTAAATCTATTTTTGGTATGAACTTATGAATGGAAGGATGATAATTGAATTTTGTCCTAAAAACTCTATGAATTGGCTAATTTGATCATCGGGATGATGATTCTTTTAAGAAGGGAGGAATGTAACGTCTTGATTTTTAGAAGCTACTATGATAACCTCTTTTCGTGATGTTGTAACTGTGGAAATGAGGATAATTATGTTAAGATATATCTTTTAATCTTAAAAAGAATGTGTTACTGATCTGAACCCTTGCTTACTATAACTTGTTTACTTGGGACGGAGGTCATTATAACTTGTGTTTTGCAAAGTGTGAAACTGTAGGCTTGCTTTTGTGTTTGATAAACTCATGTTGTTGTTGACAACACACCTTGAATCAATTCCATTGATCCAAGGTATGTTGTGGCCTTCTTTGTGATCACTTTGTCAATTTACTTTCTAATTAGAATGAAGTCTGGAACCAGACTAGAGGTTGTTATAAATTTTTCAGAACCAGTTATAGGTATAAATACTTGACACCATGTTGCCAATGGAAAGGTTTGATTTCTGAACTACATACAAATTGTAACGCCGGAAAGCGTAAGGCAGTAAGAGTTTTGGTGCAAGTGAACAAGGTATAGATATGCGCATTGGACGGAACGTCCTGCATTATGTTGGTTATGAACGTAAGTTTGTAAAACTTACTAAAGAACCTATTAACTAAAACACTACGGGGTTAAGTTCTAACCCATGACCTAACAACTATCCTAGGAGGATTTTATAAATTAAAAGGGATGTAAATTTTTGCAAATCCTAATGACTTGTGACCTAGGTGGAAACCTAACTATGGACAATGCAACCTAAACTAATGCTAGCCCTAAAAGGGGGACTTGTGGATACATGCCGATAAAAGGATAAGAAGGGAAGGTTTTAAATTTAATGAAGGACATTAAATGATGTCCTTGAAGTTTTAAATGCCAAGTTTGGTGGGAACATGGGAAGTTGGAGATATCCAACTAGCAATGTAGCTAAAAATGAAATTACATGCAAATATTAAAAAAGAGGAACTCACCAGATTAGGTTGGAGATGGCGCGGAGAAAGAGAGGGAAATGCATTTAATACATTTATTGGCCTTGGTCTTGGTGACCAGCTCGCCTTGGAAAGGGGAAAGAGGAAATTTTGTGGTCATTGTTATTCATTCGGGTTTTGAGTTTTGCCTCTACATTTCTTTTGTGGTTCATTCGAGCCTGCAAAATTGTGATTCGGCCATTGATGCTCACCGCCTTCCCATGATGATTTTGAGCTCGTGATAAAGGAGCAGTTGAGAGAGTTGTTGAATAAGAAGTTGGAAGAAAGAACACGGGAGGAGCTCGAACGTGACCTCCCACGAGTTAACCAGAAGTAATACAGGCATGTTGAGCTCTTCTCTTTAAACCGTTTTGCTCTTTGTTAAGCATCTTCATTAAAAGAACTCTACTCTTATATTGGGTGTTTTTGTAAAAAAATGTTGATATGGTTGCTGTGATTTCTGGGTTGAGTTGTCTTTTGGAGATAAATACGACTTGGGTATTTTCTAAATGCATACTAGAGAAAAACTGGTATTTTCTTTACTAAAATGGTAAATGAAACAAAACCCATCTCTGTTGTTTGAATTTTCTTTTATGTAATGGGTATTCGGTTTATCTCCCATTATGGGTTTGATTTGATGGAAGTAACAGTGATGTGAAAATTGTTTTCTAAGTTCTATGCGTGTAAATGGTTTTGGAAAAACCATGAGAATGCTTGATGGAACTGTTTGCGTGAATTATTTTTCTGGTCGTATTATAGTGCATAGAATGTGAATTCTTTTGGGGACAACGAATTTATTGCATCGTCTTACCCTTGCTTGATTTAAAACGATATAATGACTCCATATTTGGTTTGAAGGCCGTGAATGTTTGTTGGGGAATAAATTATTTAAAATTGAGAAAGAATAACTTGGTTATTTGGTGAATGGAGTAGAGTGTATCGTTTATCCTTCCTTGAATCCATTGATATATATATATATATATATATATATATAAAGGAACTGCATATCTGAACTTTTTCATTGTGTTCGATTAGAACCGTACTTGAGTAGATTCTTGTTCTTGTGGTTGAAAAGATGGTTTCTTTATTTATTACAGTGATATTATGGTCATATAGCTTGTTGTACATTCTTGCTTGTTTCAGACCTAGCTGGAAATGTTCATTTTTGGTGAATAATTATTGAAAATGATTTTAATTGAAAGATTCAGTTGTTGATATTTGCGGGTCAGATGTAAAATGAATTCAGGAGTACTTCCTTGAATGATAGTTAGTAAATTATGATTACTGTAATAGTCTTGTATAGGGAAATTACCCTATTGGAAACAGGTCTGTACTAAATAGTTGATACTCGGCCAAGCATTGAGAAGAGGTAATATGAATCTTCTTCCTTTCATTCGATTATTGACTTTAATTGTTCTCTCTCCTTGATTATTATTGATTGTTATCACTTCTTGTTCAAATCATCCAGTTTGGTTGTGATGAAAAGAAAGAGAATATTGAGTGGGTAATCGGAAGTAATAATTATTTTCTTCTCTTATCCAATTGAAATTCTATTATTTGATATTGAATGAATTTCCTACTACCTTCGGTGTAAGCAACTGCATTTTATCTACTATTTTTCTTCTTTTCTGAATTGAAAGACGTACTATGCTGATGTTGAATTTTGGGGAATAACACCAGTGTTGTTACGGTGTATGACTACCTTTCTCTTCTGCATTTGATTTAGTTGAAATTAAATGAGTAGTATAAAAGGGAAGGAGTTCTATTTGAATTTTTAATTAAATTCTCTTCTTTGAAATTTCATCTATGATGAGGGAAGGGAATTGATAGTAATTGCATTAGAACAACAATATATACACATGTGTATCAGTTCTTACGGATGTTTTAATTTGGAACTATTTAGGAAAATACTCCTGGTAGTAATTGCTTAAATGTGGAAGGAACTCCTTGCGTCATTGGAAGAAAACAGTAAGGAAGTGTGAATAAAGTGTTGTGGGTTTACAGTAATTATTTGGGAAAAATTGTTAGTAAATCTTTTTGTCTGATTGTGATGGTAATTATGGGATTGGGTTGTTAAGTTGTTCATCCTTATCAACACTTAATTCATAGATGATGTCCATCTCAATTTTTAAACGTTTCATAAAAGCAGAGTTCTTTTATTGAGACAGTTAATTAAGAGCACCTCATTTTAATGATAAGTGCTTAATATGCTCAGTTTGATGAACTGACCCATGCAAGTAAATTTTGCAGATGGTTTCCATGAGTAAAAATGAAGACATGTTGTTTTATGATGCTTCTTCTGATTAGCAAAGGGATGGATCTTTTCTGAGATTTTATTATTCTTCTCCGAGGAATTGGAAAAGAAAAAGTTGTATTCTTCTTTCTTTACGAGTTGTTAATGTTGTTTAGCATGAATGAAGTCCGGTTGTATGGACTTGTAAATTGTATAAATTTTAATCTAGAGGAATGAGTAAAAGGAAAGGTGTGTTATTTTAATGGTTGTACCACCTTGGAACTATTTGAATATGAATGAGAATAAGATTTTATTCATTGAATTTGGACTTATTCAAATGATGGTTGATAGATTTTAAAGGGACATAATACCTATTCCTTACTTGAATAAAACTTTTAAGTTAGAATGTGTAATTAATTAATACTTGGGTCAATAAGGATTTTAAATTGACATTAGTAAAGAGTAAAGTGAATACGAACTCTTAAATGAATGATATTCAGAATTAGAATATAAACTAATGAATATTAGAAAGAGACAATTGAATTATGTATTCTGATTTCGTTAATATCCTTGGGATGTTTTGATCAAAAGGATATTCGGTATGAGGAATCATATCTCCTCATAACAAACCTTAACTGAAGTAAGGTTATAGTGAATAAATGAATATATTCATTTGGGATTAGGCCTCATTTAAATGACATCTAATGAGATGGAATTCTGAATTTAAATTCGGTTGCGAATAAAACTTGGTTAAGTTTAGTAAGTTGATCTTACTACGTTAAGTTGTAGTGGACTGTTAGTCTGAAGCTTAAATTAAAGAACTAAGATGGAAATATGCAATCCTTCGGTAAGGAGGAGTAAATGTATATTAAGCTATAAGACAATTTAAGTCCTTCTTAGCTATGCAACTGTAATGAATAGTGAGGTTAGAGGATCAACACGGTTGCTAAAACCTATTCTTAAAATACTAAGGATAAGAATCTAATCATACTTCTAGCTGGATGTGTATCCCTTGATGGGAGGATTCCATAGGACATTGGCACACATGCCAACTACAATTTGTGTCTTCATGAAGGTGGGGCCTTCATGACGACACAATGTTGCAGCTGACATGTTACAACGCCCTCCCAAATCGAATCATCAAGTTTACATAAGCTTGGACCAAGTTACTTTGGACCAAGATAGGAATGTGACCTTGTATAGGAGTGACTCAGGAAGACTAAAGGTAACTAGACACACACAGTCGACTAGGGTCGACAAAGTATGTCTGCGTACCTTTAGTCACCACGAGTGTCTCCCTATACTCTTTCATATTGCTATCTTGGGTTAAAGTTTAACCTTGGACGAGAGGACTGACAGAGATCAGAAAAGACCATTCTAGATAACAGACAAAGTGAGGTGAAGGACGTATTCCATTGATGTGTGTAACGTCTAGGAATATGATCATGCAAAGCATGTGAAAATCTTTGGCCAAAGTATCGCAAGCTGCTGGTTGCGTTGTCCTAATCACCTAGTTTAAGAAGCAGGATTTCAGATGAATATCGGTAATAGATATTCAGATAGGCCTCTTAAATGGAACACTTCGATAACCAAAAATGGTAAAGAGAACCAAGTATACTTAGTATACAATGCATGGATTAACATGAAGGATCGGTAAGTAGCCGAGTCATGAAATGAGAGATCGTTGAAACTCCGAGCCATAAAATGGGAGATCGGTAGTTCTTCGAGTCATTACGATGCAAATGGTATCTGTTATATGATTGAATGGCATTGAATGTGTGTTCCATATTATAAATATGTGAATAAAGAACATTGGTTTTAAAATTATTGTGTGTTCTAAATTACATTAATTGGATAAAGAACAATTATTAAAACTTGGTCGTGTGTTTTGAATTACATAATTCAGAATAGAGAATGTTATATATAAAATAAAAATAAAAATCCCTCGTTCTAATGTCTTAAAATGGGAATTAGTATGAGGCATGATATTAGGGCCTAGGCCCTCACTTCATGGTCCCAAAATGATAAAGGTTTTAGGTGCTTAGCTAATATACCACCCACCAATTATTTATACTTATCTAGAAAACTCGAATTGGATTCCTTCTTGGTGATGAAATATAAGTAGGTAGACCTGGAAGGAGATGTTTAGATGTATTTAATTTATTATGTTTTTTTGGATTATGGTAAAAAGTGAGGGTTTTTCTAGGACCCACATCCTTGTTACAAAAGGCCCCAAACGGCCAGATAGTCATGATAAAACATAAGAGAAGCTAGACTAACATCAAAATAGTAACCATAATCCAAAAAGTACAAAAAAGGCCCACACCCCTAAGCTACATAGGTATAATATTCTTAAGTTCATTAACAACTTCCAACATAACATAATCCATAGATTTTCCAAAGAAGAGTTTCAAAGAACACTTAACAGCTTCCTTGTAACCATCTTGAGATGGACGTATGTTTCACTAGAAGATACTTTCCATTTCTTAATGAGATTGAGAGAATTCTTAATGTTACTGAAAAATCCATGAAATAGCTCAACGATAGCTTCCAGATTGATTGTCCGATCATAACAGAGGTCCAAATCAGCCTCAAGGTTGGAAACATCCCGTTGTTGCAAATCAGCAAGCACTCCCGGATGTTGATCATACTTCTAGTTTGACATCTTGGACATCCAAAGTGATTGCACAACATTCCTCTCCCCAAGTGTGGGACTTGTAAAATGGGAAAATAATGTCCAAATGAGAGGCTGGTTCCTCAACTCCTCTGATCAGATATATCACTTACAAGTTGCAGAGGTTTGAATTCCTAGTTCCTACCCTAAATTCCAAGGGGACAAAGATAGAGAATGCAAGAAAATGAAGCTAATGCTAATGAGGTGATGCACCAAAGGAGTTGTAGACACCTAATACTGAAATAAATACACAATCCACAAGAAAAAAAACACAAAGCATGCACAAATTTCTCAAAATGTAATGAAAGATCAGAAAACAATGGTAGATATATGAAAGGATTGAGGGATTTTAATCACAAAGCATATATTAACATTCTAGATCCAATACAATGCATTACAGTGATCAAGAGGAAAAAAGGGGTGCTATATTGCATGGAAAGGTAAAAATTTCCACAAATTCTACCAAAAGGAAGAAAAAGGGAAGTTGCAGAGCTGAAAAGTTTCTCTTTTTTAAAAAATGAACCCATTCTAGCTTTTATAGTGCAAAACCACGACCCCAGGAGAGAGAAACATGGGAAAATGTGGGAGAGCTTCAACCACTGACCCAAAATGCATTAAAACAAAGCATGGGTATCCTTACAGTCCATCCCTTGACATTTTTTGCCATGTTTGGGAGAGAATGCAAGCCATTCTTCATTAAAAATGGTCACAAACATCTTTTTGTCCATGACCACGTGCCAGAGGTGTTTTTTGATTTTATCTCTTCAAACTCCATCAAAATGAAAAATGACCCTAGAATCTTGTAGAAAATTTCACCAGCTTTCCATTGATATAAAGAACGCGAAAAAAACCGAGCTCTGGATCGAAAGATATGGCCGTTTGAAATTTTAGGGCAAAATAGGGCCAAATCGGATTAGCGGGAAAATTTATTTAAATTTTCCACTTTTTGGTCATTTGGAAAATTTTCCAAAAATTCCCTGCACTTCGCCATTCTGGGTGCCATGTGGCATGTTTTGAATGGTTGGCGGGCCTACGGGCCAATAATTTTCCTTTTGAAATTTGGCAAAAACACTTCGCCAAAATTCTAACTTCTCCTCCACGCTCCGCTGGTCCGATGCCATAGGACACATGGCAAAACGTGATTGGGCACGGCCTTTCCTTCAAAATTTTCCATGCGCCAACACTTAGTCAATTTTTCAATTTTCTCCCTTGGACACGTGGCATAATCTGATTCACGGTGGGCTCATGGGGAAAAATATCCCTTTTGAAAGCTTTGCCAAACACTTGGTAAAAAACCAAGTTTTCCTCCGACCCCCGCCACTTCCTTGGACACGTGGCGCCATTTCATTGGCTGCGGGCTTTTCAGGGGAAAATTTCCCATAAAAACTCTACCGGGCCATAACTTCAAAAATACATGGAGTTAGGAGGAAAACTTTACCTTTCTGGAAAGATGAGAAAGAGCTCTATCCAATGGTGCCATTTCTAGAAGATTTTTGAGTTCCTGAAAAGCAAAAAATTATGACTGAGGCACAAGAGAGGGAAGAATGAAAGGAGTTAGCCACAAAATGAGCAAGGGGTACATTTTGGATAACAATTTTGGCGACTCAGAGGGGTCATCTACCTGCTGGATGAAGTTACCAATTGCTTGAAGCAATCCATTGGGCATGGAGTCATCAAATTCTTTGTTTGGTACCCCAACTGACTAGAACACTACAAGGAGGAAGATGGAGGGTGGAACATCATCTGATTGGAGCAAGGCCTAGTAACACACATTCTAGGAACAACAAGCTTGTGCCAAAGCACTTAGGGAAAGCAAAACTTATCTATAGCAAAATAATGTGCACAAGCACTTGGAGGAATGAAAACCTAAGCTAATATGTACAAGGTGGAGAATTACCTTCAGTAGAAATGCTTTAGATGGATTCCATTGAGTGGAATCTGCAGTTCTTCGCCATCCAATGAAGACAATTGGAAAGCATTGCTGTCCTTACACTTTGTGACCATGTATTGGCCACTCTAAATGGCATCAAATTTTGAATGCCTTCTCAATTTTTCTCTGTCTGCATCCCATTTTAACACTAGATCTCCAACTTGGAAAGATCTATCCTTGGCTTTCTTATCAAAGGTCTTCTTGATCAAGGCTTGATCCTTCTCCATTGCTTGGGAGGCCTGATTTTTGATTTCTTGGAGCTCCATCAATTCTGCATATCTAACTTCCATGGGCTCAAACTCCAATAACTCCAACTGTTTCATGAGTTCCAATGTTGGCAACTCAAGTGACATCAGAAAAATTGCCTCATTCCCATGAACAAGCTAAAATGGAGAGTTACTTGTAGATCTCTTAGAGTTATCCTATCAACCCATAAGGCTGATTTCAACTTAGTATGCCAAGATCTCTGATTTTCATCAAGGGTCCTCCTAATGATTCTTAACAAGTTCTTATTTGTAGATTCAGCCTAGCCATTACCTTGAGGGTAATAGTTTGATGAAGTGCTTAGGTAGATCCCATTCTTGACAGCCCATTCAGTCACCTTGGACCCAATGAATGCCAATGCATTATTTGATATTATTGTAGCAGGTATGCCAAATCTAGTTACTATTCCCTCATAGAAGTCTAGGATGCTAGATTCATTTGCTTCCTTGAGTGCTATTGCTTCAGTCCACTTGGTGAAGTAATCAGTTGCTATTAAAATCCATTTGTGCCCTTGGCTTGAATTAAGATTAATGACTCCAATGAAGTCCAAGCCCCATTGCATGAATGGCTGGTCAATCTGAAATTGATGCAATCGAAGGGCAGCTAGCCTCTCTTTACCTCGTGAATAATACACAATTCTTGCACCTCTTGATCCATGCATAACAATCACTGAAAATATTGGGCTAATAATAGCCAGCCCTCATGATCTTTAGAGCTGTCACTCTGGGTGCAAAATGACCACCAGTTGGTCCACCATGGAACTCTTCCAACACCCTATGAATCTGATTTGTGCTAATGCATCTCAAAGATCACTCCATTCACATCTCTTTTGAACAAAACACCATCAACAAGGACATATGGGACAACGTGCAATCTGAAGTGTCTTCTTTTGGTCTTGTTCATCTCTAGAGGGCATAGACCTATGTTTAGGAAGTGCATTATGTCTTGGGTCTAGCAAGGAGTGAGGACACCATCATTCTCCTCTTGAGTGCTTCCTTGCTCATGGCTATCTTGCAACACCAAAACAGCCTCCTTCTCATTGCATGCTTCCTTTTGTTTACTCAAAATCAGCTACTCACACAATCCTTTTCCTCTGACCAACTTGGTGAATTTGATCTCAATGTCATACTCCATGACACGAGTAATCCAACCTGCTCTCTTTTCATTCAAGTCTTTGTTGAAACCTTGTTGTTTGAAACTAGATGCTTGAATTTCTTCAAGCTCTTGATTATTATGAGCACATGCTTCTCAATGAAAGAATATCTCACCTCATAATCCTCAAAGCTTTGGCTAAAGAAAGCAATTGGCTGCTCATCATTGTCTTTGTTATGTCATATCAAAATTGCAGAAATAGTATCATCACCTCCAAATGCATAGAGGATGAAATCCTTGAGAAACCCGTGTTGATGAGAGTTGGGGCTTGAGAGATGGCTTCTTTGATTGCTTCAAAACTTTCCTTGCCTTTTGCTGTCCATTTGAAAGCCATGCTTTTCTTTAACATCTTGGTGATAGGCTTGACAAGGGCTGCAAAATTTGGGACAAACCTTCGAACAAAATTTATTCTCCCCAAGAAACTTTGAAGGGACTTCTTGTGGCTTAGCAATGGTAGTGCTCTTATGGCTTCAACTCTTTCTGGATCAATTGCTAATCCTTCTTTGGAGACAATGTGGCCAAGGAGTTTTCCTTCATGGGCTAGAAAAATACACTTTTTAGGATTCAAGGATACTCCAAATCTTCTACACCTTTGGAACACTTGTCTCAAATGAAAGAGATGGTCTGCTACATTTTTTGAAAAAACAATGATATCATCAAGATATATTAGCACAATGTTGTTAATCAAACCCTTGAATGCCATGTCCATTGCTCTTTGGAAAGTAGCTCCAGCGTTGGACAACCCAAATGGAATTTTCCTGTATGCATAAGTTCCCCATTTGGTTGTAAAGGCTGTCTTGAACTGATCTTCTTCTTTCACCATAATCTGATTGTACCCCGAATAGCCATCAAGTAATGAAAACCTCTCAGAGCCAGCAACAACTTGCAAAATCTACTCCATGGAAGGAAGTGGGTAATGATCCTTGAGAGATGCCCTATTCAAATCTTTGAAGTCAACACACAATTTGATTTCCCCACTGTTCTTTATAACTGGAACGAAGTTGGCTACCCAACTAGAATGCTTGATAGGGAATATGATTCTTGATTCTATCAATTTATTCAATTCCTTTCTCATGAGAGGCTCCATGTGTGGATTGACTGGCCTTTATTTTTGTCTGATGGGTTTAGTACTTGGATCCAATTCAATGGTGTGTTGAGCTAACTTGGGATTAGTACTTGGATCAAAGGCTGCCCCAACTACCGCAATCCTCGTCAACAACTTGGTTCTCTTTTCTAGGAATGTATTTTATGCCAAAGCCCTCAAAATCTTCAATGAGGTCCCACACCCTATTTTTGTAGCACTTGAGTATATCATTCTTGACATCATGCTACCCCTTAACTTGGTTGACAATTAACTCACTTTGTCACCAAAGACTTGTAAGTTCTTTATCCCTCTCTTGGTTGACCAATGCAATCCTTGTATCAAAGCTTCATATTCAGCAGGTTATTAGAGCATGCAAACTAAAATCTAAAAGTTGAATAATACTTAACTCCTTGAGGGGAAACTAGCATAGTTCCCCCTCTTGCACCTCATCTACTCCTTGATCCATCAAAAACAACTCGCCATACCTCATTGTCATCCTTGTGGTTTGGATTGGTGATGCTAGGAATAAGCTGATTTTATTCATGCATGCAATAGGCTCCTAGCTCGATTCTTCTATTTCTTGATAAGGGTCAAAAGCATGCACCTTATTTTACCATTCATCAAGAGTTAGGTCTGGGATGATTCCTACCTTGGTGTTAGTTTCATTAGTGCTTGGATAATCCTCTTGATCAAATGCTGATCAATTGGTATTGATTTGGCTTGGAGTGTAAGGCTCAATGTGAAAGTTTGTAATAGGTTCAGATCTGATTGTGGTCTTGGTTCCATATCTCGTTCTAAACAACATGTGTGACCAATCAGCAGATAAGTAACCTCTAATCTTGGTTGTGAAATACCTTGACAGACATAGGGCAAAGAGTGGTGGAAGATCTATTACTGAGACATCTTGTAAAACAACAACGTTGGGGCAGGCATGCAAAGTAAGACTCAAGTTTTTTATCACTCCAACCGTTGTTACTACTGTCCCATCCAATTGCACTACCCCTTTAGATATGACTTCATATTGAAGCCCTAGCTGATCATCTATTTGCTTGGGCATTACTGAACTACTTGCCCCGGAATCAATCATGCAATTGTGTACTAATTGGTCTCCAATGATCAATGAAACATAGAATGGAGGGGGCTTCAACATTTTACCTTGTTGTCCTCCATGATTCCCCTCAGGCTGGGCAACATTTGTGAGCACCTACTCTATCATTTGGACTTGCTGATTTGAAGTTGACCAGTCCTTCATGGCAGCTTGTAGCAAATCTCCTTGGCCTGGGATAGATAGTGATTACCACATTGATATGTTTACATTTGTCTTCTTCATCTGATCAATGATGTTGAATGGAGATGAAGCATCTCTCTATTGTCCCTTGGCCTGCACATTCATTCCTTGCACATGGGCAGCAACAAATGGCATTTGAGTTGGCCTAGGAGCTGTCTTAGGCAGTCCTTACGTGTTTGGGACTGCACTTTGATTGCCAATAACTTGTGGAGTAGTAGGAGGTTGTGGATTACTTGGAGCCAATAGCTGTTCTTCACCCAAATTTCTCCTTTTTAAGCTTGTGTTGGCTGCAACACTTTGGGAAACTGTTTGATTCATGCCACAAAAATCTTCTACCTGCCAGTTTACAAGTGTGGTATCATTTGGAGCTGATTGCTGCTGGGATGTGTCTTGTTGTTGGTTATTTCCTTGACTACCTTCACCCTCCACACCAATAGTTGTCACCATTAATGCCTGATTTAAGGCACCATTGAAACACATAGACTGGTTGTGAGGTTCATTGCATGGGAAACACCAATCATACTCTTGAGCTATGTTGTTTTGCACTAGCACTAATGCCTTAGAGGCAGATGTAGCATTGGGATTATAGGGCTGAAATGGTCTGTTGGCAGGAGGTCTTGCTTGGTTTAAATTTGCAACTGGATTGGGTGGTCATTGACAGTGGTATGGCTGCCTGTTAGGATAAGCTTGAGGCTGGAAAGAAGGCCTAAAACCTTAGGCTTGCTGCCTCTTGAGTGTAACCAGCTCATTACCTAGATTTTGCAATTGCTTCATGACTTCTTGAAGTTCATTTGAGGCACTAGAAGATGAAGTAGAAGCTTCACTTGAATTCTGATTTCTAGGAGTGGGAATAGGAGCTAAAATAGGCACTTGACTAGTATTTGGGCTCTCTAAACTTGGAAACAATGGCATTGGAGGCCTAGGAGCTAGCTTGTCAGCTTGAATCAAACAATTTTCAGCTCTAATGGAAATGCTATAAGCAACAGGGATAGTTGTGCCTCCCATGGATTGAATCAACATAGAAATATTAGAATTTAAAGCTTTAAGGTAATATAGAAAAGTACCTTCTACTGCATTGGCCTTACTGCCACTAGAATCCTCTCCCAAGTCATTTGAAATTTGAAGTTGAAGTCAGTCAGCTACTCATTGGGAGCTCTCTTGATGGTTGTCAGCTGTTCCAAAAGGGACAAGTTATATCCGTTTTCTCAAACTACTCATGGAGGGCTATACATAGCTGGTTCCAATTTTGAATAGAACCTGAGGCAAGAATCCTGAACCATTGCAAAGCTTTCCCTTTGAATGAAGATGCTAGCAATTTGACAGCAACTTGCATCTCATTGATCTCATGGATTACACAAATATTAGCAATATCCTTAACATGATCACTAGGAGTGGTTCTCTAATAAAGTATGGGATGTTCTTCAATGCTGCAACTAGGATTGGATTTTGTGCATTGAGAGCAAGTGGGCTGCTGCCAGTGAAATTGACATAGGGGTTGTTTTGTGCCATTTTAATTGGCCTTAGAACCCTTGTTGATTGAATGAAAGGCCTACCAGGTGGAGGAGTTGAGAGAGTTCTGTTTGGTGGAGATGGAGACCTTTGAATTCTCCTCCCTCTTTGCCTTCTTCTTGGAGATAACTACAGATACTCAAACAACACTTCTTCTTCTCCAACTCTTGACCTTGTGGTGATTCTTCTCATGAGTTTTCAGCCTGCACTACTAAAACCAGCTGATTCTTCTTCCTTGGAGTTGCCAGATGTGTAATTTAGGGCTCTTTTAAGCAAGAAACTTGCAACAAATGCACATCAATTTTTGCAATGAAGATGAAGACCTCTAAGGTCCCACTGGCATGCCAAAACTATTGTTACAAATCAGCAGCACCCCTGGATGTTGATCAGACTTCTAGTTTGACATCTTGGACATCTAGTGTGATTGCACAACATTGAATCCTCTCCCCAAGTGTGGGACTTGTAAAATGGGAAAAGAATCTCCAGATTAGAGGTTGGTTCCTCAACTCCTCTAATCAGATATATCACTTACAAGTTGCAGAGGTTTGAATTCCTAGTTCCTACCCTAAATTCCAAGGGGACAAAGATAGAGAATGCAAGAAAATGAAGCTAATGCTAATGAGGTGATGCACCAAAGGAGTTGTAGACACCTGATACTGCAATACATACACAATCCACAAGAAAACACAACACAAAGCATGCACAAATTGCTCAAAATGTAATGAAAGATCAGGAAAACAATGGTAGATATATGAAAGGATTGAGGGATTTTAATCACAGAGCATATATTAACATTCCAGATCCAATACAATGCATTACAGTGATCAAGAGGCAAAAAGGGGTGCTGTATTGCATGGAAAGGTAAAAATTTCCACAAATTCTACCAAAAGGAAGAAAAGGGAAGTTGTAGAGCTGAAAAGTGTCTCTTTTTTTAAAAATGAACCCATTCTGGCTTTTACAGTGCAAACCACGACCCCAAGAGAGAGAAACGTGGGAAAACATGGGAGAGCTTCAACCACTGACCCAAAACACATTAAAATAGCATGGGCATCCTTACAGGCCCATCCCTTGACATTTTTCGCCATGCTGGGAGAGAATGCGAGCCATTCTTCATTAAAAATGGTGGTTGAAACGTCATTTCTATCCATGACCACGTGACAGAGGTGTTTTTATTTTATCTCTCCAAACTCCATTAAAATGCAAAAATAACCCTAGAATCTTGTAGAGAATTTCACCAGCTTTCCATTGATATAAAGAACATGAAAAACCGAGCTCTGGATCGAAAGATATGGCCGTTTGAAATTCTAGGGAAAAATAGGGCCATAATCGTATTAGTGGACAATTTTTTTTAAATTTTCCACTTTTTGGTCATTTGGAAAATTTTCCAAAAAATCCTCGCACTCCGCCATTCTGGGTGCCACGTGGCATGTTTTGAATGGTTGGCGGGCCTACGGGCCAATAGTTTTCCTTTTGAAATTTGGCAAAAACTTTTCCAAAATTCTAACTTCTCCTCCGCGCTCCACCGGTCTGATGCCATAGGACACATGGCAAAATGTGATTGGGTGTGGGCCTTTCCTTCAAAATTTTCCATGCGCCAACACTTAGTCAAATTTTTCAATTTTCTCCCCTGGACATGTGGCATAATCTGATTCACTGGTGGGCCTATGGGGCAAAATATCCCTTTTGAAAGCTTTGCCAAACACTTGGTAAAAAACCAATCTTTCCTTTGAACCCCACCACTTCCTTGGACACGTGGCGCCATTTCATTAGCTACGAGCTTTTTAGGGGAAAATTTCCCATAAAAACTCCACCGGGCCATAACTTCAAAAATACATGGAGTTAGGAGGAAAAATTTACCTTTCTGGAAAGCTAAGAAAGAGCTTTATCCAATGGTGCCATTTCTAGAAGGTCTTTGAGTTCCCGAAAAGAAAAAAATTATGACTGAGGCACAAGAGAGGGAAGAATGAAAAGAGTTAGCCACAAAATGAGCAAGGGCTACATTTTGGATAACACATCCTCAACAACATCCTTGGAAACGTCCTCAACATCCTCATCAATATCCGCAACAATATCATCAACATAAAATCCCAAATCCTCCTTGAATTCATTAGAGAAATCCATTTTTCCACCAATCGAGAAGGCACCAAAGTTTCCAGGTAGGACATAGTAAGACCAAGAAGAATCTTGGGAACTATACTTTCATTCGTAGATCCTAAGGCATTCACAAACATGCAAGGGAAGAAAAGGAGTGGAAGTGGGAGTTACTGGCTGTCAGGGGAGAAACAAAGGTGGGGAGACAACGAGCAAGCGGGGGAGAGGAAGTGACATCATGGTGACCCATGATTTTGGCTTCCGTTTGAGGAAAGTGAGGGATTCGGATGGTGAAGGGTGGGAAGGGGAGGAGGCAGAGTAGGGGCGCAATGGTGGGCTGAATAACAAACAACAAAGGGAAAATGGTTCAAAGTATGTGCATCATTGCGCTTTAAAAGTAGGTAAATTAAAACTTCATGAAGCAAATTATCCTCACCAACGTGAGCCTTTTGAATGGATAAAACAAGATATTGGAGCAGAAAATTGGCTAAGTTAACCTTACCACCAAATAGAAATAAGCCAGAATGAAGAGTTGGGGACCAAAAGCTATAGCTTGTACTTGCCCTCCGGTGTAAGGTAATGCATAATATTCTCGGTAATGTGATCCCGTGGTTCCTCCGGATAAGTTTGTTCATAACCCGATTTATAAAAGTTAACTTTCTCTTTTCTCTTAGCCAAAAAGGCTGCCATTTCCACTTTTAAAGACCTCTTAAAATAGATGCCCTCATTTTTAGGAAGCCCCATAGTGTCAAGAATACTCTTCACATTGATTTTGAATTTATTTTTCCCACTCTCACGTGGTCCTACTTCCAGGAAGATAAAATACTTTGCTAGACACCACAACAAAATGGCTTGAAAGCATTTCGATGAATGTTATATCCCCCTTTTCCCCAAGTAAATTCCATACAACTTCATCATTCTTAAGATCATCGTAATTAACAGCTCCAATGAACTAGAGCACCCCCATTTTTGCAGAGCCTAATAATTGAGAAAAAATATTATATACAATGAAATAAAAAGACGGGCATGTATAAAAATCCATGAAACCCTACTTCCATGTGCCCTCCAATAAAAGGGCTTCTTCAAATTATGATTAAAATCATCATTTAATAACTCAAAAGTCGAGATCTCAACTTTCCACATGCGACATATAAAATTTAAACAATAAACCTTCAAATCATCATAAATGAGATCGTCACCGACAGTGGAGGAAGGATACGACCAAGTAAATATGAAATCTAAATAATCATTAGAAGTAATGATCCAAAAATACTTGCTTAAATTAGTACTTTTTAGAATAGTCATCATTAAAGTCTTTAGCAGAAGTTCTAGAAAATTCCCAACCCAAGTTTTTTGTCTCTCCTGAGAGACTCCAATATTAGCTAAAATATCGGCCACTTTATTTCCTTCCTTGTAAACATGTTGATATTGAACATTGCTGAATTGAGATTGGAGGAGCCTGATATCGAAATGATACTTGCTGATAGTCCAACTGGTGACACCCTTATTATTAAGAAGATTAATCGATTTAGGGAGTCACTTTCCACAATTATGTTGATCCCGAAAAAAGTAGAAGCAAGTTCTAAACCCTTTAAAATGGCCAAGGCTTCAGCTCTGTGATTAGAACCCATACCAAAATAGGAAGCAAAATCTGCCATTAGTTGACCCAATTCATCTCTAATAGTGACACCTCAGCTAGATATGCCTAGGTTACCTTTAATGACCCCATTAGTGTTGAATTTAAGCAATCCTAAAGGAGGAGGGGTCCAAGTAGTAATAACTCTTAAAGTCATAAATTAGAGGGATAAAGGGATATCTCAAGTTTTGGAACCACTATCTATCCATTATGAGTGAAATTTTACATTGATGTTGTTTCCAAATACAACAATTTATATTTTCTTGCAGACTGGATGCCACCAAGGTGAAGACCTGCTTGGGGGAGCTGTGTTGATCTTTAAAAATTCTCCTGTTACGTTCTTTCCAGATGTTCCATAACGTGTGAGGAAGAAGAATTTTCCAGGAAAGGTTAACAATTTGGTGTAAAAGAGAGGAAACCATTGGTAAAGAGCTTTCGAAATGGACTTAGGAAAGACCCAAGACACTCCAAAAACATTAAGAAGGAGGCTCCAAAGAGAAAAGGAAAAATTGTAATGAAAAAGCAGGTGGGCATAAGATTCAAGAGCATTAAAACATAGAACACACCTACTAGGTAGAGAATAACTCCTCCACTTAAGATTCTCTCCAGAGAGAAAGGCATCTCTGGAAGTAAGCCAAGTGAAAAATACCACTTTAGGGATAACCTGAGGCACCAAACTTGATGAAGAGTGGGGTCCTCTGTGCGTTGAGGTAGGGAGAGATAAGAAACCTTAATAGAAAATGAGCCATAGATAGAAAGAGGATAGCTTATAACATCCTCAATATAAGAGACATGTAATAATTTTTGCGATAGTAAATTTTTTTATTTCATCAATCGATTGAAGCTTGTGACATCTCGCTCCATCCCAGCTAGGTATGAAACAACAAGGATATAATGAGGATCGATCAATGTAGTTGGAAACATAAGGAATGAAAATTCTAATAATACTTAATCGTATAGGATCCCAAAAGGGGTCAGATTGATAAGGCATTATCTTCAATCCATCTATCACCCAAATAGTAACCTTCTTACTATTACCAATTTTCCATCTAGTGTCTTCTTAAATTAGATTTCTGGTGCTTTTGATGGAGTTCCAAATATCTAAACCATTTGGAATGTATTCAACATAGAAATCATCCACTAAAGAAAGGTATTTAGAGATCATCATCTATGTCCAAGAGGCTTTTCCATTAGTAGAAATTTCCCAACCCAATTTTGCAAGCATAGCGGAATTCATATCAGCAATTCTACGCAATCCCAAACCACCAAGAGCAGTTGGTTTACACACCACATTCCATGAAACTAAGTGAATTCTCTTTCTTTCTTCTGATCCTGACCAAAGGATTTTTTTTGGATTTGTTCAATAGTAGAAGCCACAGAGGCAGGAATTTTCAGTAAATACATAAAGTAAATCGGTAGATTTTTCAAAGTGGCTTTGACCAGTTGTAGCTTTCTAGCTTGACTGAGGAGGGAACCTTTCCATCCAAAAAGTTTATTTTTGAATCTATCAATAACCGGATTCCAAAGAATCTTGAGTTATCTTCCAAAAAAAGTGCAAGACACAAGTAAGTTTAGGGGAGAACCATAATAGTGTGGCCAAATATGTCAGGAATCTTTAGCTGCCTAATTTCATGGGTATTAATAAAAGCAATATTAAAATTTATCTTCTAACCAGAAGCTAATTGATAGCAATCTAAAATATGTTTTAGAACTTTAGCTTCCAGAACTGAAACTATACCAAGTAGCAAGGTATCATCAAGCAAATTAAGCTGTTTGAAGTTGCATGAGCCCTAAAGGTAGTAGTAATTCCCTTAATTCTTCCAACTCTTTTAGTAGCTTCCAAAGCTCTGCTAAGAGTATCAACCATGAGTATAAATAGAAAGGGTGATAGGGGATCCCCTTTCCTGATTCCATGACTTGAGGGAAAATAACCTTGTGGGATACCATTTATGAGAATGGAGAATTTGGGAGTTGAAATATAGTTGTAAATCCAAGATCTCCATTTCTCCCCAAAACCAAATTATTCAAGACCCGAAGTAAGAAGGACTAGTTAACTATATCGAACACCTTTTGCATATCAAGTTTGATAATCATACTAGCTAATTTTTTGAGAGAAGCAGAGTGCATCACTTCATGAACATTAATGATGCCACCTTGGATCAATCTACCCCCAATGAACCCATTTTGTTGTTCTAAAATTAAGCTAGTCATAAAAGGTTTAAGCCTGGATGCTAGCATTTTGGTTATGATCTTGTAGGAGGTGTTACAAATACTAATGGGCCTATAGTTAGAAATCAATTTAGAACCCATAGACTTAGGCACTAGGGAAACAAAGGTATTGTTCCATTCCTTTAATAGAAGATCATTTTGTTGAAACTCCAAAATAGTAACATGTAGATCAGGTTCCACAATATGCCAATAGGTTTGAAAAAATGCCGTAGGGAAACCATTAGGGCCAGGCAATTTATCACTTTTCATATCAAAAACAACTTTCCTGATTTCTTTCACAGAGAAGGGTTGAGTGAGTTTGGAATTAATATCATTAGTGATCAAAGTGGGTATATGTTGTAACATTTCCTGACAATTCATTTCACTTGGGGGAGGGCCCTCATGAAGGAGACTAGCATAATAGTTGATTAATTCAGCAACAATCTCATCATATTTATTAAGATAAGAGCCCTCCGTAGTGACCAACTCTTTGATTTTATCCCCACCCTTATGTTTCATAGTAGTCATATGGAATAATTTTTTAATTTGATCTCCCTGCTCTAGCCAAATAACGCTAGATCTTTGATGCCAATAGATTTCTTCCTCAACAAGAGTATTGTGATAGTCACTGAGAAGGGAAAGTTCTTCTGATGGAGTTGAGGGGATCTTCCTTTCGAGTTGATCTCCTCCGAGATAGAAGCAAGTTTTAGAGTGAGAAAATCCTTCCTTTTGTGGATATTCCCAAAAATTGGATTTTCCAATTCTTGAGCTTATTCTTAACAAAACTAAGCTTCTTAGCAAACTCCGTACATAGCCGATCCCTGAATATCAGTCATCCACTAGTCCTTGATAAGATTTTCTAAATTATGATTTTTCACCAACCCAACTTGTAACATCCACTTTTAAGACTTTAGAAACAAGGAATTTTTTAAAAACATAATGTTCTCTATTCTAAATTAATATAATTTAGAACACACATTCCATTGCCAATCCATCTCATAATAGAAAACCATATGTAGCTGTAATGACTTAGTGAGACACCGATCTCTCATTCCATGACTCGATATTAAACCGATCTCTCATGTTAACTTAATAATGTGTATACTATGTATACTTGGTTCCTTTACCCTTTTAGGGGTACCCAAGTGTTATGTCTAAGAAGCCTATCTGAATACTTGTTACCGATATTCATTTGAAATCCTGCATCTTAGACTAGGTGACATAGGAAAATGCAGCAACAACTTGTAATACTTTGGCCAAAGTTTTTAAACATGTCTACCATGTTTACATTCCAAGACGACATACTCTTGAAAGGAATATGTCCTTCACCACACTTGTTCTGTTATCTAGAATGGTCTTTCTTGACTTCTGTCAACCCAAACTGAGTCAAAGTCTCACACTAAACAAGGGCAACTTACATGCACTAGTGTGGAAGACTACTTGTGATGACTAAGGATACCTAGACATACTCAATCGACTTATGTCGATTGGGTGTGTCTAGTCACCCTAAGTCAACATGAGTTCACCACAACACTAGCTCATGTTTCTATCTAATTTTAGGGTGGAACCATGAACCAAACTTACAGTTATATTAATCAAGTTAATTGAACTAAGTGGGGTGTTGAGGCATAACAGTTGCATCATAGTATCCTCGTAATGACCCATGTCATTATGAAGGTACCATGCTGCAGTTTCTATGTTTCAACATCCAAACAAGTTTCCTCAACTAGACTAACATACTTAAGAATATTAGTTTATTAACCCAATCTATTATTATCTTATAGTTAATGATAACAACACTTTTAAGGGTCTACTAAGCACAATTTAACCCAAGAAGGTTATAAGGTGTAAATTACACAAGAGGTAGGTATGTAGATAAAATCTTCTTTCCTAACCATTTTGAATTCATGCTTATGTTTATCTTAATCTTAGCTATTTATTTCCATATATCAATATGTCTAAATTTTACGTTAAGAAAGTAAGATCATTAGATCTTCTTACTACAATTTTAGCTTGTAACAAGCTTATTGAAACTTTTACTTTAGAATTCATAATACCATAAGTCTAAATCTTGTTATTATCCTTTTTAAACATTCATGTTTCAATTATAGAAATCAGCTAAGGAAAACACAACCACTCATCCTTGTGATTTAATCATAAACCCATACAAGATATCATATAAAGCTCTTCGTTTAATTACAAGGAAGATATCCTTTTTCCTTATTAAGGATCAATGTCCTATTTATGAAAATAGAACTCATATGCTTTAGCATAACATAGATTTCATACTCATTTATATAATCTAATCATATTCCCTTTTTACTATTTAAGGGTCTACCAAAGAGTATCAACTTAGTTGTGTTCTTTTCATGTGAAATGAAATTAACTATAAGTGTAGATCCTTAATCCTAGAAGCTTATATATATCACATAATCTATTAAGTTGTGTAATCCCATATTACATACATATCTATATTACCCCCATCATGAGTGATATTACTTAGTAATATTACACAAATTATGTCATGAAAGTATCATAAGTAAAACAACAATCAACATTCACCAAAGTAATTCATTTATCAAAAAGAGAGTTCTCCACTCTCTGAACTTAGAAATATTTAAAAGGATTACAATATGTCATTACATCAATATAAAACTAGTTTTAATACATCTTATTTTCCCAACAAGAGTACATTTCAAGTGAATGTCGCTACATAGACATCTTAATGAAGAAATAATTTCTTTAGTAAAACAAATGTAACTTTGTATAAGTATTGAACTCCTTTCATATTTTACGAAATCAATCTACAAAATTGTTAGCATGAGTTAGTTCATATGAATTGAGCATGATAAACGCTATAACATTAAAACAATGTGATTTTATCTAATGTTTCATAAAAGGAGCCTCATTGGTAATGATAGGTTCTGAAATCAAAAATTAAGATTAACGAAAGAATTTCCCAAAAGACTACAAATCCAAAAAGAGATCATAAAATCTACCGGAAGAAAATTTCAAGTAATAATTAATTAAATCATTATAGTTAATTCTATCTCAAACGCAAATATGAAACTCATTACAACATATTATTCATCAAAAACAACTAATTAAGAAGAAGTATTTAACATTCTTATCCTAATCTTTAGCTCCTCAAACTAGTTTCCAATCTAAATTCTACAAACTCAACCTATTTGTTTATTCAAGAATAAGTAATTGAAATAATCAAACTACCTTTCTAAAATAAGTATATTGTTTAAATATTCAAAGTGATAACAACCTGCATTACGACTACATGATCAAACATGAAGGTATAACTTGAATATCATTCCATCCAAAAATCTTACCCAACTCAGGCTCAACTTAGAATCTAAGATTATGTTGATCAAGAACTAGTCCAAACATTATAGGTAAGAAAAGTTTAACCACACAATAGATTTGGTGTAAGCTTGTTGTCACCTCCCCAAGGGTTGTGAATTTTCTTTGCCATTTTTAAATTCATGTAAGGTGACTGTAAAATGCCTTTGTAAAGGTCCCCTAAGAAAATCTAATCTCAAACAGTTAGTCATTTTTCAAAATTTTGAGTTTTGAGGATTTTTCTTTGTTATACGGGTATTTCAAGTTTTTCTCCCTCATGTCCCAAGTTCCTTTGGGTTGTTTGTTCCCGATTTTCTTCTTTTCTGCATGACCTTGTTTTTCCTTTGTTTTTGGTCTTTTTGGATTTTCAGGAAATGGTGTCCTAATGTCCCAAGGACTATCTGTGTCAATTTTTTCTGACTTATCCGATTTCAATGTGTTGTGGGTGTTTCAGCTTTTCATGTCCCAGGTTGTCCCATGTGCCCCCTGAACTCCATTTCCCCGCAAGACCACTTTTTCCTGATTTTCATTCACTACGGATTTTTTGGCTCCACGCGTCCCATGTGTGTCATTGTCCCTCGGGCTGGTTGTGCATATTTTCTCCACTTTTTTTGCTTCCCATTCAAATCGCCTATTTCAGCTCCATGCATCCCAGTGTCTAATGAGCCAAATGACTATGCACATTTGTTCTCCTTTTCTAATTTTAATTATTTTAGGTCAACATAGAGTATTTATTTCCTCATTTATTTCACCTCACTGACCTACTTGATTTAAATGTGCATAAATATTCGGGTAATTGGTCATTTTTACCATCTCACTTGTATTTTTCAAAGACCATTCAGTTTCTCCCTCTCCACTATTTGTAGTTGTGGTCAAGTCCTATTCCATTGTTTTCAAATCTACAAGTGTAAGAGAAGTTGTGAATCGTCAAATTATAGCTTAAAGAACTAAGAGGAATCTCTCACAAAGACCTTTTGCTCCTGCCATAAAATGAAGATCAATTTTAAAGGACACGAGCACTTATCTTCTTTGGAGATGGATATACCAGAGATAGGTGATAGTGAGGCTCAACACCTTGATTTGGATGATTTCTGGGTATGTATTAATGGTCAAAACCCTTCTCCCATTGCTCAACTAATTAAGGATAGTGGAATCACAGAGGTTGGGGTTTTCTAGTTTTAGTCCAATGTGTCGATACAGTGCTAGCTTGTGGTTCCTATTTCAACCCTGGATACTAAGGAAATTTTTGACCCTCAAGGATAGGTGGTGGCTCGACTCGATGAAGACTGTATTTTCACCACTTGCGTAAATCCCCAAAATTGAAGGCTCGAACATTCTTACTAGGAACTAGACACAACTTCTTTTTGATCAAGACAATGAGCGATATAAGAGTAGAGTGGCCAAGTCTTGGTTTAAGAACCTAAAGAAAGGAGCCTCAAGGTTTCCCAAAACAATGTACATGGTTGATTTTCATGAAGAATTGTTAGATGTTATCACTCTCCTTGTCAGGATTATGGGGATTCCCTCCACCAATGAGTTTCATTATTGGATGTGCCCTATATCAATATTATATGTGAGGGTAAGAAAATTTTGAACTAGGCAGGGATAATCTATGACAACCTAACTAAACAATTGGAAAATGTTCAAAGGACTCAAACCTTCTACATGACCTCCTATCTGATGTACACCATTACAGCTTACAGAGAATGGTTGGGTTTCTCCTGTTGAGGATAAGAAGGATGCTCCCATCTATGAGTATTATCCATAGTTAACTCTGAAGGTCAACAATCATCATTTTAGGAGAGTGAATGATGCATTCACTATGTACATCATCATATTATTGGAAGGAGATACTGCTAGAAGATTCTCAGATGAGGTAAAACAACTTATCAATGTCTATAACAATTTTTCACTCAATTTAGGAAATTCTCATATATACAATTGGCTAGATTTGAGGGTCAACCCCTAAAACTTCCTATGTACTGCAGTGACAAGATGGATTTGGTTGAGATATGCAGACAATTGGATAAGTTGCATAGAACCTACAGGGATAAGAAGATTATAGGTATTCAGTTCCCAATCACATTGGGTAACTACACTTGTAAGACTAGCCTTGGATGCTCAGAACATTGATAGAACCATTGCTCCTCTTACCCTTCACTATTATAAGCCTAGAACTTGCTTTGATATTAAGGAGTTCATTTCCACCAATTTCAGAATGGGTTATCAGCACCTTGTTGATATTGAAGACTACTGGGAAGATTGTTCTAATGATTATGAGGCTCAAGAAGGTACTATGGAAGATTGTCTCTGCAACAAATCAAGGATTTTGGTATATTTAATGTTCTTGAAGGGTTTGAGGATGATGATGAAGAACTGCAGTCTCTTGAGTATGAGAGATCAATCAAGCACACTCCTATTGAAACCATTGATTGGTTTGTTAAGGAGAGAGATGATTTGAAGGAGCTCAACAACCCTGTCTTGGTGAGAACTAGGATTTGGTTTGACAGAAAATTAAGATGATTAGAGCAAGAAAATCTAGGTCTACTTCTCAAGATACCTCCACCCCTCAGAAATAAATACCTTTGGCATCTCCAGAGGCACATGAAAAATCCATCCCTTCTCCACCAAAATCTTCAACTCTAGTGTACACTAAGAAGGAAAAGCTAAGAAAGATGATAAGGTGGAGGATTTTATTCAAGAGAATGAGAGACTACCCTCTCCTAAGCCAATTGAAATAGTACCTAATGAGGGAGTAATTGTGGACCTTGGTGATGATGACAGTGAAGGAAAAGAGCAAGAAAATATGGACTACTCCTCCCCCTCTAGCTAAAAAGGCTAAGATCACCTCTAGATTGGTTTCAGACTCCAAATGTCAACAATTCATGGAGATTGCAAGACCCAAGCTTGACAAGGATGAAAAGGACCTATCAATGGGTGATCTGGAATTAACAAGAATTTCTCTTGGTGAATCAACACCAGAAAGTGAGGTGCATAACTTGAGGGAAACAATGTCTAAAGTGATTGAAAGAGTTGAAAAAGGGAAGCAGACACATGGGTAATTGTAGGAACATAACTTGAAGTTTCATCAAATCCTTATTGGCAGAAGATAAAGTACTTGACCCAATCCCTCTAGCTTCCATTCCCCCACCTGGAATTCTATCTAGTGATGAATTTCAAGCCATTAAAGATATTCATAAGAATACCACTTATGGGAAGGAAATGGAAGCCATGGTTGATGAATTGATAATCATAGGTTTAAATTTCATTGAGGAAGCTTTCAAGCATATGAGAGAATTGATAAGATTCAATTAAAGTTCACTACAACACTCAGTGGTTTGGATAGGGAACTAAAATTATGGAGTGAGTGTATTCAAGATCTTAGATTAATGAGTGAGATAGATGTAAAAATCCTTTTGGTGAATAAGGTGTTTGATGATGCAAAGTTGAATCTATCTAAGCAATGGGTTTTTAGCATTGATTGGAAGATAAAGGTTCTTGAAGAAGCCATTGGAGAACTCAGAACATGTTGCAAAAAGGAGAATATTTTAAAGCTTGTGTCATGTCTACCTTCCAGGATATTCACTGTCAAATATTCAAGGAGAATTCAAATGATAAATTCACTATCCAAGAAATCAAGTCTCAATTCAAGACATTTGTTAAAGAATATTTGTTCAAATAGGACACCATATCCAAGGAGAAGATGAAAGAAATTTGCACATTGCAGAAAACTATCACGAGATGCTAATAAAGAATTCTTGGAAAATGTAGAATTTGGAAAATAAATGGAAAAGTGTTTGGGTAGTTGGACTCATGCAACCGCCAATACAACAATTCCTCAGAGGCATGGACATAGCTGAGGCATTGAAAAGATTCAGAAATCAAGTGCTCAAGACAAAAGGGGCCATAAACACTTCCTCCAACATCTCGACATCCTAGTTCTCAATTTCCTTTCTTTAAATATCTAATTAAGGTGGATTTATCTCTTTAGTCATATGTTATGGAAACAAGAGATAAATTGAGTTTGTAATATTTAATTAGATATTAAACTTTTGAGATTAAAAGAAAGGAAACTGAAAAGGCTCTTTTGTAACCATTTCTTGGGTTATTTAAAGAAATTTTCTTGTCATTACAAAGGATCGATTTTGATATCCTAGGTGTAAAAGAACATTGAACTATAAATCAATACAGAAGAAGTTTCTTTCTCTCTCATGCTTTATCTCTTTCTATTCCTTGTCTGATTCATGTGAAGCTATGCATATTTAAGCAAGAAATTTGTGTCTTTCAATTGATATTGTGCTTATAAATTTGTGTCTAATGCATGCATGTCCTGTGTTTTTACATGCATAGTTTAAATCTTGTTATTTTTTCAAGCATTAGTAAGATATTATTCTGCAATCTATATGTCTGAAAGTATCTCTCTCTCTCTCTCTCCTCACCCTCTATCTCTTTAATTTCTAAATCCCAATTCTTCTATTTTCCTCTCTTTTGTATTGAAAATATTTGGATGAAGACATCTAAAATATCAAAATCTTTACCAAAATATTGAACAAATGTTTATATTGTAAATAAGTAGTTTGGTTTTTCTATTTTGTGTTCAATAAGGGAACCTCTCCCATAAAGAGGAGGGATTGTTGCTTAGATAAAATTTCTACAACCAAAAATCCACACAAAACAACATAGCTCATGGTAAGGGATCCATATGGGTTTACATTCATTTTAGAGTTATGATCATAAAAGAACAAGACATAACTAACATTCTAGGCTTCCAAAAACAACCACATATACATGTTAGTGGTTTCCATAAGCTACAAGCAGGTCATTTAAGCAACACACAATTTCAAACTAACCAAATCCATATAAGGAAGGGAATTTAAGAACTACAAGTTCAGAACAACACAAGACCCAAATCAATCCCAAGGAACAGTGTTACCCTCAGACCAATCTGCATCGAGGTCAAGGAAACACCAAGATCAAACACCAAATTCCAAGACAGTAAGATCTGCAAATAAGAAAAGAATGCCATTCTACATCCACATAATCCCAAGTTCCAAAAACTCAAGAATTAGAACCTACTCGAAGGGAGTATACAGATAAAGAGGAAAGCAGGGTTTAACCAAACTTCAATCCTATACAAAACCATTTAGATGTCATACCATAACTTAGATTAAGCCAACTAAACGTTACCCATTTTCACAGGCTAACCCAGAAGGTTTTCATTCCAAACTATCTTAATAAACAAAAAGGAGAGAAGATACCAGTCTCCCCAACGCAACTATTTCACCCATGAAGGATTACAACTACCATCAAACAATAATGGAAGAGAGAGGAAGTAAGAATAGTCTCCCTCCAACAAAATTTTCTTCCAAATAAAAAATAGACTTCACAAGCCTATAAAGATCAACAAGATATATCTAAAAATAACTACAAATCCCATAATGGTTAATCCCTTATTTCAACAACGAACAAAACTAAAATAGAAATCTCGATAGACATACCTTCTCAATATCCCTTTTGATGAAAGATATTGCCTCCCCACAAGGGTTATCAAAATAAACACAAGATTCAATACAGTTCCCTTTTCATGGTGAGGATAACAAAATATACATAACCCCAAAAATAATAGATGAGTATCTCAAAATCAAATATGAGTAAATTCACAATAAATTTGACCAAATAAGGCTGGTCTCCACTGTTATCAACAAGTAAACAAGCCAATACAAAATAACATAAGGATTTTCACCCTATCATAGACGTATGTCCCAAACAATATCAGCATAGAGCCTTATGAACAAAAATATTAAAGTCACGATATAAGCCCCCTGTGTAACCACAAGTGAAGTCGAATAAAAAATAGTCAAAATGAATCCCACCAATAAAATTGGTCTCCAACATTAACAAGGAGAAAAATTTAAGCTACATCCTTAATATTTCATCAAAAACCCGACAACTATTCAAGCTTACGAGTTACCCAGACAAGGTAAACCATCCAACAGAGATACAAAAACAAATTGTATTAATATAAAAGAAATTTCTTATGCAAATAAGCTAAACACATATGTCATTCAATCAATACAACCCATATTTCATAGTCAACACAACATACACAACATCATAATGCATCCATAAGAAACCAAGTCAAAAACACCATTGAAGCAAGAAGGAGAAACAAAAACACCAAAACTAGAAAGATTTCATAAAAGAGTAGAGTTCTTTTAATGAAACACTTAAGTTAAACCAGAAGACTTAAAGATATAGGGCCTATCATGCTTGATATTTCTCTTGTCTTTTTTTCCTCGTTCCAAATCTTCAAGCAGAACTTCCATAGCAAGATTTCCATGAAAATGCCAAAAACTAGGCTTTAAAACTTTCCTTTTCTTCCTCTTATAGCTTCCTGGATTATTTTCCATTACCATCACCACCATGCAAGGAAAAATAAGCATGCATAGATTCAAACTGGAGGTTTGAAAAATGAAAACCACATGCAGAGCTACAAAGCTCCCAAAACCAAATGAAACAATGAAAACCGAAAACCATCTTTTCTTCCAACTTCCCTATTTCCTAGGTAGTTTTCACAATGGTGAGATCAATAAATGCCAACAGGACTGACAAAGTCCTTACCTTATTTCCCACCTTTTCCAACTCCTTGTTGGCTATAACCAAAGTTTAAAACTCCATGCAACCAAATTTTAGCAGAGTTGACAACTCAACCTCCTCCAAATTTCCATGCATTCACCAAAATTGGCGAATAATGATGTGTTTAAGTCTCATTAAAACCTTTTAAATACCTTAGAAATTGGTGCCAACAACACCCCTCCTCATGTCATCCATGCCATCCCCTTTAGGCTAGTCCATGCCCTTAGGTTAGGTTCAAAAACATTAGATTAGAAACCAACTTAGGTCCTTAGGTATATTTTATTAGTTTAGTCTTAGAATATCCTAGAAACATGGTTTAGGATTACCTTCATCTAATAAACAACCACATTAATAAAATCATCTAGCATAAAATTAGGATAGGATAACAACCTAGGAACTTAGATTAAATTAGGTCCCCCAAATAATCATTCAAATTACCAATTCAACATTACCATAAGAAGAACCAAAATTGATGTTCTTGGATCAATTATGAAGGACATGTGCAGAAGATATCACCTGTGATCTCGCAACATCCAGGGTTTAGAAATCCAACATTTTTCCTAGCTTGGTCAAGATGACCTTGATGTCATAAAATTGAAATCATGCCTTGGATCACTGAAATTGATCCAAGGTATAGTTATCCTGCATTAGAAATCATATAGTCTGAAGCACAAGTTCAAATGCAACATTGAATATGAATGAGTTTAGGCTGAATTAATTTCCTCTATCCACATGTAGTGAAAATTTTAGAAGAAGGAATGAAATAATTCATTTTAAATTCAGAATAGACATGGCATGATTTTATCTATTATTAGAAGATAAACATATCATCTACAACAAACATGATTACTTAGTTCACAAGAGTACACCGTCTTCAAACAAGAATCACATATCAATGTTTACAACTTTGAGTACAGAATTCATCATAGATATTAACCATGTTAGAGGCATTACACAAATCAAATCAAAAGGGGGATGTTTCGAGCACTAAGATTGTGAAGCCATGAGTAGCAAGGGGAAAATGATCAGAGGCAATCTTTGGTAGAGGCTGAAGGTAGAAATCATTATAATGAGCAATCCAATCCATTGAGATAAGGAATCTGTCTAATTTTATTTTTATATGGTTGGGCCCAAGTTTTTGGTTAGACCAAGTGAAGGAAGCTCCATGAAGATCAATGTCAAAAAATTCACCCAATATGATAAAGTCAGCTAGGGCTTCTGAGCTATTAGTGTTGACACTAGTACCACCTTGTTTCTCAGATAAATATAATGGAGTATTAAAATCTCCAGCAATAAGCCACAACATGTGTTTTCAAGAAGAAAAAAATCCAACAAGTCCTTCCAGATTTTTTCTCTCTGATTTTCAATGTTAGGAGCATAAATATTTACAACAATCCACCCTATATTAAAAGATGCCCAAAAATTGGGGGTTTTACCAACAGAATCCTATGAAATCACAAAGGTGTTAGGCTATAATTTATGAAGCATATCCTCCTCTTTCAGCTTGGTTTCTTGTAGCATAACAATACTAGGATAATGTTTGAGTCTAAAATCCTTGAGGATTATTTTATTCTGGAGCACATTTAATCCCCAAACATTCCAAGAGAAAATATTCATTGTATTCCTTAGGATGGCAAGTATTCCTTGTGTTCCTTGAGATATATTTAGAAATGCTTCCTCCTAAAGCTTTGCTTGATTTGTGTGTCTCCTTTTCCTTTCTTAGATCCCACATTAATTTTGAGCTTAGTGATGTTTTTAGTATTCTTAACATGACTACTATTCACTAAAAGTGAAGAAGGAGGGAGAAGGGCATTTTCTTGAAGGTGGGAGCAAGCATAAAAAGAAACAAAAATAGGGGTAGTAGATGGAACAAGAGAACACAACGAAGGCTTGGCTCCAAAAACTCACAAAGAGAAGGGGAGGAAACAATCGAGAGGAGGAGCCAAAGAGAGGAAAGGTGAGAGGAATGTCCAAAGAAGGGGAGAAGGATGGAGACAAAGTAGAAGGAGAAAGCAAAGAAGAAGAGGGAAGAGGAGGAACATCCGAGGGGACAAGGGAGGAAAAGAGACACTAGAAGGTAACAAGGGAACCACAAGAGGAGAGGGGGAATCAAGGGAAGCGAGAAAGAGACAGGATGGTAGAAAACTCTCCTCTGAAAGAACATCAAAGGGATTTTAAGTGCTAACAATATTTGAAACTTTGGGGATGAACTTACCTTTGTTCTTTGGGGATCGAACCTAATCTTTAGTCTTTGGAGTTGGCTTTGACAGACAAGCCTGAGCACGATGTCCAATGATTTTATAGGTGGAGCAAGCTTGAGGGATATATTCATATTCAATGGGCTGAACCCAAGTTCCCAACTCAGAGTGGAGGTCAATGGAGGATGGCAGAGGTGAACTAATGTCAACATTGACATAAAATCTGGCATGAATAAATCTAGAACCTACCTTGGTAGCTTGATCTAATGTTATTAGAGAACTAATGGATAAGGTAATGCCTTTAATGACAACAAAATGCAAAAAATCCAAGGGGATCTCTGGAAGATGAACCTAGATCGGGGCTTAGGACATGGTTTCAGTCTTAACATTGAACATGGGTTTCCAACAATTGAGATTAAATCCTCTTTGCCCAAAGAACCAAGGACCACCCAAAAAGCATGAGAAAAATATTCTTTATGGGAAAAAGTGAATAACATTAAACATTAGAAAGGGAAACAATATCAGCGGACCACAAGGAGCCCATTTAATACGTACCCATTTGTGAATCTCTTCTAAGGGTGGTCTGGGTCCCATAAGTTTACCGATCAACGACAGTTCCCTAGAGGCTTGTGTAGCTTCAGTGATCGAGGAAGGGATTTGTAAGGAAAAAGTCCCATCAATGCACTGAGGGTGGATTTTTTCAAGGACTGAAGATTTCAAAGAGCCGGTAGCACCATCCTTTCGGGAGCTAACAGAGATGTCATTGGATTAAGGAGATGATCTAGATAGATCTATCATTAAAGCGAGAACCAATCACATAAGAAATTCAAAAAAGTTGTAGAGAGGGAAAAAAATTGAGATACTTGATTTGTCATTAGTTTGATTTATTATGTGGTTTGGTTGCATGTGGGGAAAATTATGGAAGAAATATTTAAAATCCCTAATTAATCTAAATGAACATGCAAGAATGGATAATATTTCTAAGACCAAAAGAAATATTGATTTCGATGAAGACATGCCAAACAAGAATGCGATGTTGAAAAAAAAAGGAAGGAAAGTGTTAGAAAGTGCATGTAGTGTTTAAAGTCCCTTGGCCCCTTCCTCATGTTTCTATGATCCCTTGGTCATACTTATTCACCATTTCTATCCTATCACATTTTCCTTATGGTGTAAAGGGGACACAAAAGTGCAACCTCATCTCTTAGATAACCCCATAACACATGGAAAACCCAATTTCAGCTCCCGATTGCTAAGTTCAAGCCCCTAAATCTCACTCGATGAAACCAAAAGGTGACACTTGTCCAAATATGGTTCAAGTCACACTTTATGTCCCCTTTTTCCCTCTTGTCTTCTATTTTTAGGTTACAAATCCACATCAACCCTCATTCAACTCTAGTTAAGCCTACTTGAGTCAAACTTGAGTTAAGGTGTACAAGTGAGAATAAAAAACTTCATATTAAAACACTTAACCATTATTATGTTTTAAATATCCTTGTTTACTACAAAATCTCACTCTCCTTACTACTATGCTACTATAAATATTCCAGAGGCCTCATATGCTAAAAATGTAAACTTTCTCATGTCTCCCAAACCCCTTGTCTGATCCCCATGAGATTTTAACAAAAATTCCTTCTCAAAAGAGAATTTAAAATGAATCTAACCTTACATCCACTGGTGTTTTACATTATTTTTAATGTCTAAACAAATTTTCCTAAAATAAAAACTATTTTTTTAGATCTACGAGTTCTGGCGATTGAAATCCTCTAAAAATTGGAGCAAAGCCTCCTTGTGAAAAAAAAACTTTTGAGACCAATTTCATTCCATTCTGACACCAGGAAGACCAAATTCCAAAAATAGTAAGACTTCCTAAGCCTTATTGTCTATAAATAGTAAGTGTTGCAAACAATTCATTCTCAAAGTTTTCATTGCCCCTTGCACATCAAGGAAACTCAAAAGTGCCAAATTAAGCAACTGGTAACTAAAATGGACTTCTCAAAATAAGGATTACTAAAAATAGTAAGTGTTAGGATATTGGTTAAGAAAAAAATATGTTGAGCCTCTCATGTTGAAGAAAGAGCACTTGGATGTGTTTAAAATAGTGCAAAGCTTCATAGTGACTTGACAGATTCATGATTTCACACTATGCACTTTCAATTGAATGAAAAATAAATTAGTTTTTTCGGAGGAGAAAATATTTTGGAATGAATAACAAATGAGAAAGAATATTTTTGAGCATTATAGGGTTAATTCCATTTAAAAGGAAAAATCTATGTCATGGAGGTGAATTTTGAATCTAGAAGAGAAAGGTGATGATCTCCATATTATAACTCCAACATTGTGTTAAAAAGGATCATCATATTTCCATATCAGTGCAAGTCTTACAATAATGTTTCTAAACACTCATTCAATTCCTTAGAGTGTGTCTAAATCTCATAGGAGGAGGAATTTACAAGCATAGTGTTCCAGTTCAACAGGAGGTCAAAGGTAAGAAACTTCATTCATGGAGCATTCACTCAAGATCCATCGGAAGTAGGTTCTTTGTCAACAAGGAGCTTTCCCATCTTTGGATTTCACTTCTCTCTCTTCTTCTCTCTCCCCCTTCCCTCTCTCTCTCTAGAATTCTATTTCTTCATTGAGAATGTATTTTTCACTCTTTCATCTTATTCACTTAAGTGACTTAAATTTGCATTGTAAAAGTCCCTTTTAAAAATAAGAAAATGACTTAGTTTCATTCCTAGGGAATTTGAAAAGTCACATAGTGGTGAGATGAAAAGTCACATGGGGGAGAGGAAGAGACATTTTTTTAAGCTATAAATTAGAATGGATTCTCCATTCCAAAGGGTTAGCATTTGTTTATTGTTACTAGTTGTTGGATTTCACTTCTACTACAAGAAATAAGCTACATTATTCTATCTCCTTTCCTTCCCTCTATTCTTGTATCCTCTCTACTCTCCAAATTTGTAAGCATTGTGATCTTGTATATCCAAGAAAGGAATTTGTGTCTTTGATTGATGAATTCATAATAATGTTTTGTCTCTAATTCATTAGTCTTAATGTTGATTGGATGATTGAATTATTCTAATTGAATGTGGACATACTATGGTTACTTTTGGTGAGACTATGGTAGTTCTTACTCACAACATTAACTCTCTCTCCCTATTTCTATTACTTCACTTTACCTCTCTTAAAAGAAATTTCCTCCCTTGTACATTCTACAAGCACTTTACCATAGGTTTAGTGGATTATTTCATGTGATCCCTGACCAAATGACCACCCCACAATTTTAGTTAGTTAACATTCAATAATTGGAGCCTCCCCATACCTAAGAAGGAGGGGCTTAGCCCCATGACAATTTTGGAAACCAATAATTTGCATTACGAAAAATTATTTCACCAATAGTTTTTGTGGCTCTACTTGAGGAAGATTTTCCTTTGTGTACCCTTAAAAGATCTCTGAAAATTATATATATATATATATATATATATATATATATATATATATATATATATATCTAAAAAAATCAATAAAACTAAAAATACCAAAAAAATCCTATCTAAATGCTTAAGATCCTTATTGTAATCCTATTGAAAAATATGCATTTTCTAGTTTCATTCCTTTTTAATGCTTTGATAAAAACTAGTAGGAAGAATATTCAATAAATAAAATCAAGAAGGTAATATTATAATATTTCATAATCCTATGTTCGAGCCATAAGAACAAAAATATTTCATACTTTCTCCCATACAAATCCCAAGACAAGTTCCTAAAAATCCACTTGAATATCCCATTGGAGAATCAACTACAAGACCATTAGATATCATCTCACTAGAAGAAGAAGAAGAAGAAGAAGAAGAAATTTTTGCATCTATTCCATGTGGATAGAACATAGGTCTGCTAGCATTGGATCCTCCACTTCATGAAATACCACAAGGATAAAGAAATAACTTCCCCAAATTCTATGAAGATAGAAAGTGACATCTATATGATCATATTATAGCTTTTATCACATCCTGTGACATTATTAGAGCAGGGACATGAAGATTTTTACATTTAAACATTCATAGAGCCATTGTAAGATGCCACTGTGGAGTGGTTTTAATACTTACCATCATGTTCAATTACTGACTAGGATGATATGAAAAACAAATTTGAAGCAAGATTCAATATTGTGGAAGATGCACATGCCCTCCTTGCTTAATTGGCTCAAGTGAAGACAGAGAATCACGTAAGATTCCATGAGATATTTTGTAGAAAAATTCAATAAGCTGATCAACAAGATTCCTACTAGTGCTTTTCCTACTATATATAATCAGAAGATATTCTTTGTGAATGCCCAATTTCCTAAAGTTGGTTTTATACTATGAAGATCTCAATCGAACACTTTGGAAAATGCTCAAGAACTTTCCATTGAATTGTATGATGACCTTATCATGTCAGGGAAGATCAAGAACTATTTGGTAAAGAATAAGGTCTTGAATTTCAAAGATGAAAGAGATGATCCATTTCTACAAAAAATTATCAAGGACTTGAATATATTAAAGAAGGAAATTACTTAGCATGCCTTGCATCAAAACATGAACATGAATCAAATTTTTGGAGCTCACCAAAGGCTTGCCATGGAAGCTCCACCAACTAATGCAATATATGGAAGTGTGAAGATGAAGGAAAATAAATTGCTGAATCAGAAATTGAAAAAGAAGAAGAAGATGTGCCAAGATTGTTGTTTTAAATACTCACCTGATGAATATTTTGAATAATCCATGGACAATTACTCTTGTGTAGTGTTCACTCACTCGTAAATGGAAAAAGAAGCCTCTTCTTCCACCACCCAAATGAGGAAATTGAATCCTCAAATGGTGACTCTATGAAAAAAATGAGGATCATCATTTTGTAATTCCATTAGGCTAGCCAAGAAGAATCCCGAGACTACCTCATTCAATAATCCATCTACCTCTTCGAGTGAGTCTCTTTCATCTCCTCTTGAAAAATTAATTTCTACTTCTATTGATCCTAACAACACAAATCCTAATCATGTCAAAGTTACCAAAGTTCCTGATGTGCCTACCACTTCCTCACATTTTGATATAAATGACCATGTTAAGAAATCCAAAATTCAAATTTCGAGTTTTGAGTACTTGATAAATCATCCCAAGTAATTTGATAGGATTGTCTAGTTTATCAAAGGAAGTAGTTCAAGTTCATGTTCCAAAAATTCCATTACCAAATAACTACTCCCTTCCCTCAGTACCAATGCTCAAAACCTTATTTCATCGACACACTCCTCTTATATGAAAGTAGAGTATTTTAATCTTGCTTTGATAGTCAATGGATATAAACTGAATAATTACATTATTGACTTTAGTGCTTCTGACAATTTCATGCCCAATTTTTTTCCTAAATCTCTTGGTCTTACTCTCGGTCTTACTACTTTCTACTATTATTCCATGGAAACCAAATAATTACCTCTCATTGGCCAAGTGAAGGATTCTCAAGTGTCATTTACATATTTTCCTGACAAGAAGATCATGATTAAAGTACTAGTGGCAAACATGCCAACTTCATATGGTATTCTATTGAGCCATATTTTCTGTTGGTATGTTGGTGGAGATATATAAATAGATTGGTCATATGCCACCATACTCATACATGATAAAATTAAGAAACTCATTCCTATTAGGAAAATGAAATACATGGTTCAAAAACTAGATGACCCAAGGAAGACATACTATTTAAAGATTCAAGGCATGAAAATGTTTTCATAACTTCAGAGGAAGATGTGAAGCTTTCCTTGTTGATGGAGGAGTATCCATGTGTGATATATCCAGTTGCAAATCATCATGATGATTTAATAGAGCCATAATTTTATAGTGTGTACTTCATATTGAACATGAATGTATATTCTCTACTTGGTGGTGATGAAGACTTGAAATATTTTGATTTGCATCAAATAAATCCCAAGGTAATGAGTAATTCAGATCAAGAATAAGAAATGACATCAAATTATTTGTTAGAAAATGAATCCCAAATTTCTAAGCATCTTCCTGAGGTCTGGAACGAAGATTTTTTTGGTGATTATGAAAATGATTGTGAATTTGAAACCTTCTTTTTCCCATTGAGAGAAGATGAATACCTTCTTAGTGAAGAACATATAGATGGAATGGTTCTTTATTATCCCAAGTATGATTACATAGAATATAAATACCTTATCAATGAGCAATATATGAATGAGAAGATTCTTAATTATTTCAAATTCGATTCTACTCAAGGAAGGATGTTTCCATTATGGAGATGAATTTCAAATGTCAAGATGGTCAAGATAAGGAAGAAGATAATTTACATATTGCATACCCAGCCTTGCACTCATTATCTTTCTAAGAAAATGAAGCAACATGTACACCACACCATAGAGAGAAGTGGATCAAAAGTGAGAAAATTTGTGTGAAGAATTTTTTTGGAGAAATTGAAAAACATGGAGCATCATGAGGATTTTGAGAAAGTGTTTAAAATATCAAAGTACTTGTTGAGAACCAGGTCATAAATACCATGTTCAATAAGTAGGTAGCTAACCAAGGCAAAATTTCTATAAGAAATTATAAGACTCATTCCTACAGTAGCAATAGAAAATCAAAAATTGGAATACATATAGAGATAAATGAGTAGATGGAAACAAGATGTCGAGAAACAAAGTAAATGAGTCATCTAAGTTATTCCCCACTCTCAAGAAAAACTATGGAAACTTTCTCAAGAAATTGAGAAAGGGGTCATATTTTAGTGAGCCAGTTAATGGATTTACAAAACAAAGGCTTTTGGTGATACCCATGCATGGGTAAACATTTAGTGAAGAATCAATGCTATAGTGAAAGTGGGTTGTCCCCTACATGTACCATAGGTGATTTAGGAATGTTGTATCATCGTATCCATTTCAGATATATTGTTACCCTTCCCATTGTTTGTTTCTTTTCTTTTTCATGTGTTTGTTTCATTTTTTCTTGGTTGTGTTTATATCTTTGCTAGTTTTTTTCAGTATGGTGACTTTATGTCCCAATGGAAAAGGCATTGGTCTACTACCCCATGAGATACTTGATATTATTCATTACCCTTATGGTATAATTCCCCTAAGATAAATCCATATGTTGTCATGCTAAATGTCTAGCATGTAAAATTGAAAATTTTGGCCATGAAAACTAAGCCCCCACTTGAAAATTTCCTCTCCCGTCATTGTGAACCCTTCCTCCACCCAATCTATCAGCTCATGCAACATCTTCCGGTTTGTTTCAACATCATTATGGCCAAGAGGAAATTTATAAAAATATTTTAAAGTGTGTTTCTTGCGTAGGTATGAATGCATAAGGTGATTTAATAAGTCACTAAGATCCAAAGCGAATAATTACCCTTGGAGGCCTAGAAAGATCCATTTTTGCAATTTTGCATGCGGGTGAACACCCTTCAAAAGCTTACACGGAAGATTAAAACCATTTGGAAGTTTAGTATGATAGAGAAATGAAGTTTTCTAATGAATATTTGGAAAATTTTGTGGAAGAAATTGATGTCAAGAACAAGTTAAGAAAAATTGGGTCATTTTGGGCATAGGGAATGAAGGCTCCAATGGTGAAAGATAACTTGTCTAGATGATTCTAGGAGTTTTGAAAGAAGTTGTAATCTCATAAAATACTCAATGTAAAGACATTGGAATCCTATAAATGCTAGAAACATAAATTTTTTCCTAAGTCTTCAATATTTTCTATGATATCTCAAGTCACTTTATTGTTGCCCCTTCGTGGTAAAAGGGTGAATGGTGAAAAAATTTAAATTTTAGTAAGAATTTTCTCCTAGTAATTATTGTATGATCTAAAAAGGTTATTTGGAGTCAAATTCAAATAATTTTTTACTCCAAAACACTCTTCTATGCTCTCAGGGGAAGAATAAGCTCTCCCGGTGTCCTAATTTACACTTGGTGGGTGACATCAACCTTTTAAAAATAAATTGTTCACACATTTTCACTATTTTTGTCCCCTTAGATTGTAATTGATGTGAAAAGGGAACATGAGGGATAAAAAATTGTGAATCCTCTATGGATTTTATGTTATTGTCACTTAAAAAATGTGACTTGAGTGGTTAGGTGAGCACAATGCAAAATAAACCACATTTTCATGATGGCTAACCCCTTAGTCACAAATTTTCACCCTTGATATCACATTGAATTGTAATTAAGGTGAAAAGGAGATATGGGGACACATAAGTGTGACCCCTTCTATTTTCAAACCTTTATCACTTAAAATCATCAACTTCAAGTGTTGTAAGTGTTAGAAGGTGCATGTAGTGTTTCAAGTTCCTTAACCCCTTCCTCATGTTCCTAGGATCCCTTGGTCAAAATTTTCACCCTCTATGTCCCCTCAAATTTTCCCCAAGGTGAAATGGGGATAAAAAAGTGTGACCCCCTCTCAGCTAGCCCCCAAACATATGCAAAACCCAATTTCAGCTCCCGAGTGCTAAGTTCTAGCCCCTTGCATCTCACTCACATGAAACCACAAGGTGACACTTGTCCAAATATGGTTCAAGTAACACTTTGGTTTTCTTTTTTTGCCCCATTTGTCCCTATTTTCCCCTATTCTTAAGGGCGTAACTCCACATTAACCCTCATTCAACTCCGATTAAGCTGTTTGAGTAAAACTTGAGTTAAGGTGTGCAAGTGAGAACAAAAAAATTCATATTCAAACACTTAACCATTTTTATGTTTCAAAGCTAAAATTTTCCTCCAAAAGATAACTTTACTTTCTATTATGATGTTGAAATTATGCCGAGGCCTCATATGCTAAAAATGGAAAGTTGCTCATATATCCCAAACCCCTTATCTGATCCCCATGAGATTTTAACAACTCCTCAAAAACACCTTTCAAATGAATCCAACCTTGCATCCAATGGTTTTCTACATTATTTTTAATGGCTAGAAAAATTTTCCCAAAATAAAAACTCATTTTTCAAATCTACAAAGTTCTGGCGATTGAAATCCTCTAAAAATTGGAGCAAAGCCTCCTTGTGAAATAAAAAAATTTAAGACCAATTTCATTCCATTCTAACACCAGGAATACCCAATTATAAAAATAGTAATCCTTCATAAGCCTCACTATCTATAAATAGTAAGTATTACAAACAGTTCATTCTCATATTTTCCATTTCCCCTTACACATCAGGGAAACTCAAAAGTGCCAAATTAAGCAATTGGTAACTAAAATGGACTTCTCAAAATAAGGCTTACTAAAAATAGTAATTTTCAAGATATTGGTTAAGAAATAAGGATGTTGAGCCTCTCATACTGAAGAAATATCACCTATATGTGTTTGAAACAATGCAGAGATTCATAGTGACTTGATAGGTTCATGATTTCACACTATGCACTTTCAGTTGAATGAAGGAGCAATTATTCTATTTAGAGGAGAAGACCTTTTCCAGCTTAATAACAAAAGAGAAATAAGGAATTTGATAATATTCTCAAGTTGATTCCATTTAAAAAGGAAACATATGTATCATGAAGGTGAATTTTGAAGCCAAGAAGAGAAAGGTGATGATCTCCATGTTCTAACTCCAACATTGTGTTAAAAAGGATCATCATATTTCCATATCAGTGCAAGTCTCACAACAATGTTTCTAAAATTCTCATTGAATTCCTTGGAGTGTGTATACATCTCACGGAGGAGGATTTTATAGGAACATTTTTTCAGTTCAACAAGAGGTCAAAGGTAGGAAACTTCATTCATGGAGCATTCACTCAAGATCCATCAGAAATAGGTTCTTCGTCAACAAGGATATTTCCCTATATGTATTTCACTTTTCTCTCCTCCTTCCTCTCTCTATATCATTCTATCTCTTCATTGGGAATGTACTTTTTCTCTCTTTCAGCTTATTCACTAAGTGGCTTAAATTTTCATTGTAAAATTCCCTTTTCAAAAGTAAGAAAAGGACTTAGTTTCATTCCTAGGGAATTTAAAAATTCACATAGTGGTGAGATGAAAATTCGTATGGGGGATAAGAAAAGGCATTTTCATAAGATATAAATTGTAATTAATTCTCCATTCCAAAGTGTTAACATTTATTGATTATTAGTAGTTGTTGTATTTACTTTCTACTACAAATAATAAGCTACATTCTTGTATCTCCTTTCCTTCCCTACGTTCCTCTATCCTCTCTACTCTCTAACTTTGCAAGCATCGCAATCTTGTATAAAAAATAAATAACTTTGTGAATCCATAGAAAAATAAGTAGAAATGGAGAAAAACAAATAATTACTTACAAACCTCCCTAAATATTTCAATGTAACCTTGAATAAGGTTGTGTGATATTTAAAGCTATGTAACCTTGTTAGAAACTGATTGTGGGTGCTCTTGGAAATGACCTCCAAACATGGACTATGACCATGTTAATAGAAGATTTAGGGAACTTCCAATATGTAGATATTGGAGAAAATTTAACAGAGTTACTGTATTATGAATCCAAAAGGATTTGTAAGAGGAAGAGCCTATATTATATAGAGTCAAAAGTGGTTGGAAGTTAGTTATAAACAGATGAATGCACGTGCTATTTTTAGCACTTGAGGAAGTTATAATGGTTACAGAAGGTTAAATTACATTTAGGGGTAGTAAAGTGGTTTTAATTTCAGAATTTACATCCAGACAGGTGGTTGTACGTGTAATTTTTATTTCCCCCACCTTTCTAGGATTCTAGAAGTGCATCCGATTAGATGGTGAAGTGGAGTCCATGTGGACTTGACTGGGATGAGGATGTGGAGTCCAAGTGGTTGTTATAATATGCACACTAATTAATTAATCATTTAATTAATAAATGATAATTAACTTAGCTAATAGGGGTACTAAGGACTAATTTAATTAATCCAAAGGGGTAAAATGCACATGATTAATCAATTTAATTAATTAATCACAAATGGGTGAATAATTGGATGTACTAGGAAAATAATGGGAATGGGTGAGTGATTTTGGGGTGTTTATATTTACCCCTCTCTTTAAAGAGATATTGTGAATTAATAGTGATTTAAAGATAGTAGATGCATATAGAGCAATGAGTAGAAAATAATGAAGCATTAGGATATCCTAGCTAAAAGGATAGTAGAGGAATTCCCCCTTAAGTGGGTGGGCGATGCAGCAAAGTGGTGGACGACCACTTGATAGGGAGAAGATAAGGGATCAAAATAAGGATGGGAAATATTTTTCTCATAGCATGAGCATCATTTGGAGAATAATTTTAGAAAAACCTTATTTTTGCTATTGCACAATAGAGTTATCACCATGATTATGAAAGAATCAAGATGGTTAACCTAGATGTGCATAAACAAATGAACACAAAAAGAAAAGATAAAAAGAAAAAAACCCAATATACAGAGTAGGTGTAGGCATCAGGGTTATAAAGAAACCAAGATGTAATCACACTACTTGCAAGTGGTCCAAAAATTAAACATCAACAATGCAACACAAAGTTGAAAAAGAAGACAATCAACTATGCCCCTAATGTGTGCCATAATGATGATTAAGTAGATGAAAATGATCCTAAAGAGGGAATAGGATCAGACTGGAAGAATGGAGTAAAGTATTAAACTCTTGTTTGATCCATTGTGTAAATTATCAAAATTAAATTTCTTTAGGCAAAGTTATATCACAAAGGAATAACAATTTTGTGACTTGGACTAAGCAGAGTTAGCATATCATGCAAAGGGAAGAAAGTGATAGTTGTAAGATTGGAATGATCACTAGGGTAGTAGATAAAGGTATGCATTTATCGATTCTATGTTGAAATGTGGAAAGATTCACTTCAATGGTTTTCCAATTGTAGGATTTATGTGATAAGTGAATGTTTGTTCGATTTTTAATTTTTTTGGATTTTTGAAATATTTATTTTTTTAAAGATTTTTGTGAGTTTTTGAAAATTTGAAGTACAAAATAAAATAAATGAAGACAAACATGAACACGCATAAAAATAAAAACACACCATGGCTTAAATAAACTAGGTTGAAAAACACAACATGTGCAAGTGACAAAAAGACACAAAATAAGCATTGCAAACAAACCCAATATGAACAGGAATGTAAGACACCAAAGTTAGATGTGAACTAAGATGTTGGGAATTTTCCTGTAATTGGTCTATAACAAAGGTTAAAAAAGTACAACAAAAAAATGAAATAAGCAAAAGCATCGGTATAATGTTGACAAATGGCAACAAGATACAAATGAATTTGTAATAATAACATCTAATGACACTTGAAATGTGTTCCACATTGAAAAACTAGACAAATATGAATTCCCCAAATGATAAATTAGAACGTGAGAGGATTGGAATGGGAAAAAGAGTGGATTCATTCTTATATACTCCAAAATATATTCTTATTGGATCCCATTGAAGTTTGATCTGTATTGAATTAAAATGTAAAATTCAATTGTTCCTTAAGAAAATTTATATTGTGAAAGGGTAACAATTGCCTCGAGCATATATATATACACCACGAGTGATAAAGGTGATTATCGAAAGATGATCTAGAATGATCATGAGGATTGCTTTGTAAAATGGCAAAATTGTTGAATTGTGTTATCTAGTTTTTAAAAGTTGGTCAAACATTATTTAAATGTTTTGATTGAGACAATTTTCTCTTTTTTGAATTTTGAAACAATTTTATATTGTTTTTTTATATTTTTGAACTATTTTATATTTTTTTATATTTTTGAACTATTTTATATTGTTTTTGTGTATTTTACAACTCGGTAAAAGGGTGCATTTCTTGAAAGTAGGTGCAAATAATTAAAAGTATTCCATTCCATTGATAGAAATGTAGATGATAAAATGATAGGGTGTTTCACACCGATCGTGACTCCATGCAACTAGGAATATGTGAGGGATTATCACCGAAATCCAAGAAGGATGTGAAAATTATATGATAGTGATATGAAAGTGAAGATAATAGATGCTAAGACACAAGGTGTAACAATGATCCATATGAGTAAAATGTAAGTCATCTCTAGTCAATTTTTTTGACCGATTCCAAGATGATTCCGCTTTATAGGTTTTAACAAAACTTAGATCTGTAGATGGCCTCTTATTTGAAAAGATTTGGTTGAAGGAATTCTTGTCTCTCTTTCACATGAGAAACTTCTTGGGATATTTTTGACTAAGAAATTTGACTCATATTTCATAAAGGATTTATTGGTTAATTGATTTTTGTGAAGGACCGTCTACATGTTGCCCCATGCCATCAGTAAAAGGTAAGGGCTAAACACTGAAGAAAAAATGTAGGCAAGTAAGGGCTTTCTTCATTCCCAATCTCATACTACTAGGGAGAAGTATGGGCTCATCACTAAAGACTACAAAGGATGAAAGGTGTAATGATTTTATAGTTTTTTTTGTATTTTATATTGATTTAATTTGCCTTGGTTATTGATATCGTGCTTGTTAGGAAGGAACATTCTACCCCAAGTCTCAGCCTCATGTGACTAGTAAGACACAAGGGTTCAACACCGTAGATTGAGATGGGCAGTCAAAAAGATCGATTAAAGAAGTTTGAGCTTTATGTTAAAGAGAGAGCTTATTTGAAAGGAGGATTTTCCATCAGTAAGCTTTGAGACAAAACTATAGGTAAAAATATTTGAAATGGTAGAAACCATAACAAAGATGAGACACACAATGCCCAATAGGAACAAGGTTAACTTGTGTCATGATAGGTGAAGAATGTGAATATATGATAATGGTATGATTAAGATATATACTAATAGATGGAATGCTTAACATTATTTGTACACACTTTTCCATTTCTGATTTGCAAAACAATGCTTTAATACGGATTTTTATTCTCTTTTTATGATTTTTAAGTTTTTTGAATTTTGGAGGATGAGGATTTGAAATGGACTCATTAAGAAAGAGATCCATGTGTGTATTAAATTTGAATGGTCCCAAAAGGTGAGACTTAGGTGGATGAAATCCAAGTCAAGAGGGGGAATCGAAATATTTGATAATTCTTGAAATACGAGAGTTGGGTGGAAAAATTCCAAGTCAAAGGAGGAAATCCATAGATTTGATAAGGCTTGAAATATGAGACTTTGGTGGAAAGGTTCTAAGTCAAAGGAGGAAATATGAAGATTTGATAAGTCTTGCAATACAAGACTTAGGCGGAGGGATCTAAGTCAAAAGAGTGAATCAAAGGATTCAATGAGTGATTAGATAAGTCTTTGATGAGATCAAAAGAACTATCTAATGTTAAAATAATATTTTCAATGTGAATAATATGTTGAGATTCATATTCATCTGTAAGTGAAAGAGTGCGAGGAGAGAGGGGTTGATCTCTAGATGTACATTCAAGGTTCTTTGTAAGCCATAGAAAGGAGATATTCAATGTTGCTCCGTCTAAGTTGTGAATTAATTTATTTGATGAAATATTTGTAATTAAAGTGTGAAAAGGTTGTATAAGGATGTTCTGAGTATACATACCTCATAGAGTGCGCACAAGTAGATTTATTGAAGTGTAAGGGTTATCATTGATGAGATGCTCAAAATATTGATCGTGTGAGGTATAATAGACACAAAAGGTTACTTTACTACAAGTATCCAAGCTTGTTGTGATTGTGCTTTGACAAAAAGACTAGAGATGTTAAACGTAGGATCCGAATGTAAAGAATAGAATCAATCTCAATGGTGTTTGATGATGGACCCTCTTCGTTATGTCAAGGGTTGAAAGAGAGTCTTGGGGAAAGGGCAAGCTATCATTTGGTGTTAGTAGGCTATCCGAAATAGGTTTAATGTCTGTTTGGACTAAAGGAAGAAAATATAGAGAAGAAAGAGATTGGTTTGAAGGAGATATAATTTACCTTCTTTGTGATTTCGTAGAGTGTCGGTATGTACGAAGTGGGGACACTAGTCAAATATTCATTAGAAGTGGAAATTGATGTGTCGTCGATTGTGAGAGCTTCATCATTAAGATCTATAGAAATGTTTTTGTTTTCAATTAAGTCTTGAAAATAATGATGAATAGGTGTACAATTATCAGTAGAATGGCCTTCCATGCGATGGTATTCACAATATTTGGATGCATTGTATGATGTAGGATTGGGTTCCCCATTAGAAAAGGGTCTCATAGGTGGATATTCAATCATGTTAGCCTTTACTAATTGTTGAAAGGAACTAGATACACTCTCTCGAGAGGTGTAAATTGACGTTTAGAGGTATACTAGGTAGTGTCATCAATACATGATATGATGGATTTATAATCAACATTGTTTGAGGATTCACCATGTTCATGATATTTTCCCTTTGTATCATGGTTATGTGGTAGGTCTCTAGCCACTATGTCTTCGTTGTCAATGAGGTATTGGATATAGTTGCAAATTTATTTTCATTTATCCTTTTGATGACCATCAATGTGATGAAAATCATAATATGTGTTAGGTCTATACCAACTGGCTTAGGTTATCCTTTAAGGAAGGGTTACGTGATAAGGTAAGTGACCATATTAGCAATTTCTAGTTGTTTTGAGATGCTTGAAAGAGATTCCCCCAAAGATGTATGTTTTCTTCTATTGTAATGACAAGGAGGAACGTTTCTCTTTTGGAATGGTGACAGATGGTTTAGACTTAATTTGTTTTAATTGGTTGTTTTGTAAGTTGTGCACATTGTGATTATCTATGAAACCATCATTGACAATGTTATGGTTGTGGGTGATGTACCTAGGTTTATCATGAGAAGTGCTAGGGTTATTATTGGTGTTGTGAAGATTATGTCCATTGTCTTTATAACGAGGCTTGCTAAAGCCTTTAGAAATGAGGATTTTTCAATTTGAGTTCCCTTTTCGATAACTTCCTCAAAACTGTTGAGGCAGTGCATCTGCATGTAAACGGACACCTCACCATTAAGGTTAGGGACAAATATGCTAACCATATATTTATCAGGGACTGGACATTGGAAATGACTTGCGATTCCTTACAATCATTGGAAAAATGTGCAAAGCTCTCCTTTTTTCATTGTTTAGTAATACACAAATCCATCATGGTTATTTTAGAATCAATATTGAAAGAGAAGTGTTTGAAAAAATTCTTGAAGAGGTTTACAAAGGTAGAAGCGAGATCCCTTTCGAATGTGTAGGAACAAGTCCAAATATTTTCCTCTATTTTCATGCAAATGTGCAATAGGAAAATTTACAATTTTCAAGCATGACAATGATACCCATGTGTCAAAATTTTCAAGTTTTACCTTTCCAAGACACCTTGCAGTCTACCCATCCTCACCCCTAGCCTTACCTAGCTAGTCTAATTATTGCCCAATGGATGTTAACTTAGTCCCCTATGTGAATTAGGAAATTCAAGTCAATCCCCTAGGTGATTTTAGGAGTTCTTGAAGAATGCTAATTTCAGGCAGTTTTCGGAAGGGCTACCACTGGCCTTCCCAAGATTGGTGCAACCCCTAGAGAGGAAAAAAGGAGAAAAATACAATATGGAGATGAATATAAGGTCTAATAACATCAAGGAAATGATATTGGAATATTCAGGAAATATTTGGAGGTCTTGGGGCAGATTCATCATAAACATGGTTCTCATGCCTAGGCAGTGCACAAGGCTAAAAGAGCTACTGAGCTTTGGGAAGTAATTAAGGAGATTCGAAAGACATAGGAGCTTAAAAAGACATATTAAGAAAGGGAATTTAGAGTTCTAAAATATGGTGAAATCAGATTCTTCAAAAAATCTATGTGTAATAGGTATATATCCTATTTTTCTCATGCTCAATCATGGAGATAAAATAAAATTCCAAATTTTCAGGTATTAAATAGAGGAATAAAGAGATAAGAACCCCACCATTGGATTCAAAAGGCCATTTTCAGTCAAATTAATATAATTTTTTTCCAAAAAACTCCATCAGGAGCTCAAGTTATCACTGTCACAAGTTGGCTCAAGGTGAGTGTTCCATACTTAGCCAATTCTCGCAGTGGACACGTGTCAACTCCCTGAGCTCCTGGAGAATTTTGATGTTCCTTTCATCCCTTAAGAAAAGGGAAATAGGGGACAATAAAATGTTCCTAACCTTATTTATCCCTCTGGTCACCCATGGGACCCTCTGCATCACCAGTTAGCCCCCATGAGCTTGTTAGAGCCTATCCTCACAACACACGAGATGATCGCCAAGTGTCACACCCTAACACGATGAGAAAAATGATTACCCTTTTGTCCCTTTGGAAAAGGGACATGAGGGACATGAAAATTCACCCAACCCCTTGTGGCCCCTAGGTCATCAATGCGACCTTCTATAGTGCAATATTCAGCCCCCATGAGCTAGTTGGAGCCAAATGCACAACCGTCGGATGCCCGCCAAGTGTTAGCTCTAGGCGCGATGTGCAAAATGATGTCCCTTTTTTCCCTTTAGATAAAGGGACATAGGGGAAAATAAAATGTGCCCAACCCTAGGTATGCCTCCTGGTCCTCCATACATTTGATTTTTAGACCTTAGGTGCTTTTCTCCGCTCCCTAGCCTAAATACTCAACCGTTCGAGATCTTGACGAGTGTCACCTCTAGGTGCGATGTGTAAATTGATGTACCTTTCATCCCTTTAGATAAAGGGACATCAGGGACATAAAAATTTTCCCCACCCCTGGTATGTGTTTTTAAAATGCTTTAAAGCCGAACTTAGCATTTTGTCCTTCCTTTTCATTCCTCACACTCTGCACCCCGCCAACACTTTGTCCATTTTTCTCCAGACGTCATGACACCATTTTCAAACTCCTCTAGCTCCACTAAGTCATTCCCTCATTCAAGCACAAGGATTTCAAAGTAATAGTATCTTGTGAGGTCAAAGAATGGAAGAAAAGATAGAGAAATTCATCTCAAACCCCTATAGTGAATCAAAGAAATCAACATAACTTGAAAACTAGGGCATGGATTGAGACCATGTTTTTGCTATATTTACAATTTTCAAAGGATATAAAAACCCAAATAATAGATATCACATTCATAGAAATGTTTTTTTTTTTCAGAAAATAAATCTTCTTCTTGGCACAACGAGAACAAAAAGTTGATTTCCCGATCAACCGACAATCGGTTTGAAGAGAAAATTCACCAGTAGAACAAGAAGAAAAAAATCACTATGAAAAATATAATTTTATCGAATCTGATAGGAATATTAGACCTACAATTTTGAGCTCCATTGATGGCTACCATGTCCATAGTAGATGCCAGGTAAGAAATTTCAAATTTTAAAATCTCACAAATCGGCAAGTGGGTAGGTCTAAAATTTTAGGGGGTTGATATTGGGAAAAAAACCCATATCAAAAAATTCGTTCCACCAAAATCCAACCACCAAAGTATACTTACTAAAAATAACATGCCTTCCTACATGACAAACTGTTATTTTAGGTAAGTCGTCATATAAAGAAGTTGTAAAGGAGACGATGAACACAAAGGATGTATCACAAACATAAATAATTGGAAAGGTCACCTCAGCCTGAAATTGACACTTACTAAAAATAGTAAGTGGTCCCACAAGAACCTACTAAAATTAGAAGATTGGTCCAGAAGGTGAGAGGAATACATTATGAGGAAGGAGTTCAAGCTACCATAGTTGGTTGAGGTTGGGAAAAGCTAACTTGTACACTTACCAAAAATAGTAAGTTGTCTCATAGAACTTACTAAAAATAGTAAGCTATTCCAGAGGGTGGAATTCACAAAGGGAACATACCAGGAATTGAACATCTAAGTTGACATCACCATTTGGGGACCAAAGAGGCAAAATATTGACACTTACAAAAATAGTTGCACTTTCTAAATATAGTAAGTGTCAAGAAATAATGAAGTTCAGATTCGCAAGGGGGAAACCAATGCAATCTCTATCATCGAATATGTGGAAGTAGGTGACAATGAGGTCACTAACATGGATCTCAACAATGTCTTTCGACACTCATTTCATGCTTCAATCAGTATGTGTGAGTATTGTAGGAGTCGGGGGTGGGATTTTTCCAAAGATTCAAGATATCTTTAGAGGGGATCTTTATGAGAAACACCTGCGGTCACCACAGGTTCCATTCAATAGTGTTTCTAAACACTTATTTTGTGGTGTTTATAGGTCATTCAGATGCAATTTCTCACCTATAGCCAAATAAATTGCCCACGAAACCCATCCGCAACATAAGAAAATCATTCACCATAAAGGGTTCAAAGGTATCAAGGTTGATCTAATAGAGCTTTCCAGGATTCAACAAGAGCATATTTTTCATCGGCAGGATTCCTTCTTTTTCTTCCCTCTCTCTCTCTCTCTCTCTCTCTCTCTCTCTCCCCATAACTTTATCTCTCTCCTCAATGTTCTAATTTTGTGTTGGGGTTGCACTTTTTTATGTCTTAATGTTCCTAATGTAATAAGTCACCTTTATGTTATAAAAAGGGACTTAATGTTTTCCTAAGAAGGTGAATCATCTTAAGTCATGTCAAGACATGTGAAGAGTCATTGGGGGTATAGGAAGAATCGCCAGGGAAGATGAAGATTTTTTCTTCTATAAATTGTAATGCACTCCTCATTTTGAGATTCTTCTTAGCTATTTTTGTGAATTCATGAGAGAGAGATCCTTGTGAAAAATCAAAGAGATAACAAATTATTACATTCCCCCATTCTCAAATTTCCTCTATTCTCATACTATGCATAATTTTTTTAAACATCAATACAAGGAGTTTCTAGCCCTCTTTTGGCTGAGGAATTTATTGATACTTTGTGCTCATAAATTCTAATTGGTCTTATTTCTATTTGCATAGTTGTTTCTTCTTAATTTTAATGCATGTGATGAAACTTATAACTGATGTATGTAAGACTTTGATTTTATACTTACAACATTAGTCCTCTTATCTAACATTCTCACTCCCTTTCCCTCTCTCCTAGCAAATTCCTCTCTTGCAGTATCATCTCGTAAGCTTTTTCCGCAGGTCGGTAGAGTGCCCTTGTTGGATCCCCATTGCAAGGCCAACCCAGATAAAACTCACCTTACTCATGCATGCATATATGGAAGCTGCACCATTTAAGTAGAGGGACTTATATTCCTAGAGTGTCGGAAAGAAACCCAAAAATTTGTCCCCCGATAAATTTTATCACCAACATCCTCATAAAATCTTAGGAAAGAGGTGCAAGAGAAAGATATTGTTATAAGCCACCTCTTGACATGACATGAAAAAAGTCCTTGACATTCTCTCTAGGATCATATTTTTCCTTGTATTGTCAAATTTGTGCATCTCAAAAGAGCATGGGAAGGGTATGCGTAAGATGTCCATGTCAAAAGGGTATGTACACAATTCATCAAAATTGAATTGTTTACATTGTTTTTACATACTTGAAATAATGTCCTTCATTATTTTCCACTCTTGAGAAAATGGTGAATTGTTTTGTGGGATAAATGGTGATTTACCATTCTTATGATTTTCGTTCTTTTTATTTGTCTCAGAATGATTTTTGAATGCATCGTCACTTTTATTCATGTGTTTGATACCTTTGGTATTGTTTTTAGTGAGTGTAGAGGATAAGTGAGCTAATTGTTTTTCCATTGCATTTATTTGATCAAGTAAGGCTTGGTTGGGATTAGAGGAGGAATAATTATATTTTCCTTTATTATTAGCATTTTCTTTACTTGGTCCTTTGTCATCATATTTGTTTGACTCAAATGGTGGAACTTTAGGAGATTTAGGTTGTCCTTTTAAGGCTTTTAATTCATTCTCATAAAATTCTGAGGGAAATATTACTCCCATTGCAAGGAAATGAAGAAGGAATTGGTCTTTGTTTTGTCGTAAAGCGTCATTTATGGAAATGTTTTGATGTTGGTATTCATCGTCTTCATCGAGAGCCGATATGAAAAGGGTTTATTTATTTCCATTGAAAATGGATATAATCATGATGTCATTTTCCCACCATTTTTTTGAAAGAGGGGAGGAGCGAGAAGAGGTGCAATAGAAAAATCAACCCTTAGCAAAGTGAATGATAAGATGTAAGAGGGGAAAAGATGAGAAATCTCAACCCTTAAAAAATGAGTGCTAAGAGGAGGAGACAAAAAGGTTAACTCTTAACAAGATGAGTGTTAAGAGTAATGAACAAAGGGTGAAAATTTAAATGTGCTTGACACTTAACAAAATGAATGTTAAGGGAGACAATACTTAACAAGATGAATACGATCAACTCTTAACAAAATGAGTGATGAAAAGAGGGTGTGAAAAGTTAACTCTTAACCGGATGGGTGTTTAGAGGAGCGAAAAGGAAATTTTAAAACTTAACAAAATGAGTGATGTTAAGGTGGAAGAGAGATTGAAATGTTAGTTTAGAATAATCTTAGCAAAATGAGTGCTAAGAAAGATGAAGGAATTTGAAATATTTCACGACCCTTTACAAAAGTGAACATAAAGAGGGAAGAGGAAAAATAAGTTAGTGTGCTCAACTTGTGACAAAGTGAGTGCGACAAGAGGAGACTTAAAACATGATGAAATATGCTCAACTCTTAACAAAAATGTGTTAAGGGAAGAGACTTAGGAAATGTGATGAGTTTTCTCAAATTTTAACAAGAGTGTGTTTAAAAGGGAGAGAATTAGAAATATGATGAAGAATTCTCTATTCTTAAAAAAATTTGTTAAAAGGGAAGATAATTAACAATGAAGGATGTCAACTCTTTAACAAAATTATGTTAAAAGAGGAGACAAAAAAAAAGAAATGGGAGAATTTAAAGAACGAAAAAGTGAATGTTGTCACAAGAAGTGAATAAATAACGATGAGAGGGTATAAATATTACAAAAGTGGAGATAAGAGACAAGGGAAAATGATTGATTAATGATCTAAAATTAAAGCAAAGTGAATGCTTTAAAAGAGAGAAGTGAAGAAATGATGAGGATGTCGACAATACAACAAAGTGATTACAAAGTACAACAATGTAAGATGTGATGGGAGAGAGATATTAAAGATGTCATCAATTCAACAAAATGAATGTGTAAAGCGATGAGATAAGAGCATGAGAAGTTTAAATTTCAACAAGATAATGTTAAAATGAAGACTTGTGACAATGAAATACCAAAATGATCAAGAGGGTGCTTGATTATGATAAAATGAGTATCACGATGTCAAGACTTAGATGAAAATGATAAAAATGCTCAAATTTGGATATGGATGTCCGCATGACCCAAGTTTTAGACACGTTTACAAAGAGAAAAAGTGGTCGAGAGAGAAAATGTGAATGAAAAGAGTAAAACACAAGTGTATAACACAGAAAAACAAATTAAAAATGATGTAGTGAGAATTTACCTCTACCTTATATTGGCTTAGACAAGGCATGGATTCCTAGATGGTTCACTTAACTAGGTGTCAGTATTATACTCAAGTGAGTGTGGTGCTATTGCTAGTTGTCAAATTTACTTTACCCATTTAAAACAATGAGAAAAGATATTGCTCAAATGAATCACACCGGGGTCACCACTAAGGATATCCATGACTCTAATCTCATAAGGCTGCACTAGAAATTTGGGATGGGGGTTCTTGTGGTAATCCCCACGTGAGTTTTATGGCTTATACCAAGGAAATTCCCACATTTATGGTGGCTGGGAAATATCCTTTTCAACCGCACTTGCAAATACAATGTGTAGTGTTAATTTTATCTTGATTAAAAATATTCCCTGCACATAATGAATTAGTAGTTTGAATGAGCTCACGACCAAACAAACCCACGCTTAATAGTTTTAATGTGGTTTTGTAATGTGGTCCTATAAATGAGGGTTAATAGTTTTCTGAGGTAGATCAAAAAGAAAACAATGAAACATAACAAACTTGTGTTTCTGATTCTCAAGATCACTTGTAACAAGCATGAGAGAAGAGCATACACGCGAAGTGTGTTGTGACTAATCTTCACAAAAATGAAAAAAGGACAATAAAAATGTTAGTTAATATATAAGAATGACTAAATGTTGACAAAATAGCGAGAAAGTGACAAAAATTGGACTTAAACATCCAATAACCATACTTTAACAACCCTCCCTCTTTGTTAGTCCAAAGTGATGAAAGGGACGGAAATGAAAAAAATGGTCCGAAGTGAGTATAGGTTGAGAAAATTCTCTAAATAGCAAAAGGAAATGGACCAAAAACTTCCAGAGACCTTGCACAACCAATTTTCTCAATTAGTCCACTTGACAACAATATGGGAAAAATAATACAAAGGTCCTGATTTATTGAAAAAGGCCTAACTAATTAAACTAATTAATTAATTAAAATAAACTAATGAAATTCTTAGAAGATCTAATTAAGTTAAATAGCTAAATGAATTAACGAAAAAGAGTTTAAGTGAAGCTACTTCAAATGGTTAGATAATAAAATGACAATGTAAGATATATATATATATATATATATATATATATATAAACTTAAGTTTCTTAAAAAGAAATAATAATAATAAATCTAGTTAAAAATAAGCTAACCTTAAGTTTTTAATCTATGTTATAAACCTAACAACAAAAACATAAACTTAAAAAAATGATGCGCGACGTGTGTTTATTGTTGGCTTGGTATTATTTTCGTGTACATGGATATGAAGTAATGGAGGTGGCGCTACTTGAGAGCCAAAGGGGATTTCGTGGTGGGTGGGGTTTATGGGTTTGACAGGAAGGGTCGGGTGGAGGTCACTAGGAGGGCACTTGGGGAGATCAATTGATAGGTTGTGGGACTATAGGGAGGCGGGGAGCTACGGGTTGGGAGTCGGTGAAACAAGATGTAGGGATTAGGGTGGGGAGTCGGATCAAGGGGTCGGATGAACCAAGATGTGGCTTGGGAAGATGTCCATGGTCACAACAAGAGTGGTGAGGGATAGCGAGGGGGTCGAGGCTCATGGTTAGGCCACGAGAGTGGGGGTGCATTGACATGGGGGAGGAGTTAGATGGGATTGGGAAGTTTGGGGATAGATCTAGGGTAGGGGTTTGGGGTAGGTTATAGGGGAGTTGGGTGGGGTAGGTAGTAGGGATCGACGGGGGTAAGGGGGAATGATCAGTTTGGGTGAAATGGCTAGGGGAAGGGATGGTAGGTAGGTAAAAAAATTAATTTTTTTGTTTTTTTGAATTATTTTAAAATAAAATATAAATTTTTGGTAATAAAATATGACTTGTGTTCTTATTTTGCAAGATTTAAAAACAAATATATCCTCAAAATGAACAAAAAAATCCCCTACCAAATGAAGAAAACAACTAATTCGAGGATTCCCCTTTTTCTTTTGGCTTGATTACTGCAGATCTAAGTTACGTATTTAAATGTTTCTTTCTGCACAATAAACACTTGTAAAAATTCCCAAAAAGATGAATAAATCAATAAGTAAGAGCTTGAAATTTTTATTTTTTAAATGAATTGTTGTTGAGAAAACCCTCCATGTATCCTGTAGATACAATAATGCACAAACAAACAAAATACTCCAAAACAACAAAAATATTTCAATAAAAGATGAACACTCTATATTGCCAAAGGAGTAAATAAGAAAATAAAATGAAACAAAATGAAAGGAAAAGTGGGTGTGGTCCCACCAGCGCGTGCTAAAGTGTAGACTATGAAAAACTAATTAGAAATAGAGATAAACAAAGAATGATTTGCAAACCTCATTGAAGCTTCTAATGCAGCATCAAATAAGGTTGTGTGATCCTTAAAGTTGTGTAATCTTATTTAAAACTGATTGTGGCTGCTCTTAGAAATGACCTCCAAACGTGGACTGTGACCATGCTATGACAAGATTTAGGGAGCTTTTAATATGTAGATATTGGAGAAAATTTAACAGAGTTATTGTACTATGAATCCAAGAGGATTTGTAAGAGGATGAACCTGCATTCTATAGAGGTAGAAGTGGTTAGAAGTTGGTTACGGGTTAGAAGTTGGTTACAAATGGATGAATGTGCATGTTATTTTAGCACTTGAGGAAGTTACAGCAGTTCCGGGAGGTTAAATTCCATTTAGGGGCAGTAAAGGGGTTTTAATTGCAAAATTTGCATCCAAATGAGTGGTTGTACATGAAATTGTAATTTCCATCCACCTTTCTAGGATTCTAGAAGTGCGGTTGACTGGACTGGTGAAGTAGAGTCCATGTGGAGTTGATTGGGATGAGGATGTGGAGTCCAAGTGGTTGTTATAATGTGCACACTTAATTAATTAATCATTTAATTAATAAATGATAATTAACTTGGCTAATAGAGTACTTGAGGACCAATTTAATTAATCCAAAGGGGTATAATGCACATGATTAATCAATTTAATTAATCAATCACAAATGGGTGAATACTTGGATGTACTAGGAAAATACTAGGAATAGGTGAGTGATTTATGGGTGTCTACACTTTGTGTATTTGATTGATGAATTCATAAGAACTTTGTGTCTCTAATTCATTAGTCTCGTTATTGATTGCATGGTTGAATTTTCTGTCTACACTTTATGTCTTTGATTGATGAATTGATAAAACCTTTGTGTCTTTGATTCATTAGTCTCGTTCTTGATTGCATGGTTGAATTTTTTAATTGAATGTGGATATATTCTGTTACTATTTGTGAGAATCTGCTAGTTCTTACTCACAATAGTAACCCTCTCTCCTTATTTATACTACTCCTCTTTACCTCTCTTCAAAGAAAATTCCTTGATTTACACTTGTACAAGCACTTTTCCGCAAGATTAGTGTATTATTCCCGTGCGATCCTTGGCCTAATGACCAACCCAAAATTTTAGTTAGTTTACATAAAATAATGAGAGCTTACCCATACTAAATAAGGAGGGGATTAACCCCATGACAATTAGTGGAAACCAATAATATCCACGGAATCAAATTATTTCACCAACACATGTAATATTTATTCTCATAAAAATGTGTATTCATCTTCAATTATTATGGTTATAAAAAGAGGAATCAAAATGTAGGTTCCCGAATACAAGAACTTCAACCAAATCACTCTCAAAGAAAAGTTTCTTATTCCTATAATTTATGCATTATTGGATGAATTGAAAGGCATATTATTCCTTACTAAGATAGATTTATGTTTAAGGTTCCATTTGATTATAGTAAAGGATGAGGATTTACATTAGACTATAATTCAAATACATGCAAGTCAATATTAATTCTTGGTTATTCCATCTAGCCAAATGAGGGTCACTAGGAAAGTAATTGGTACCAAGCTCCTAGTCGGGTCAAAGTTACCTAAGGTAGATGAAGAAGGAAATTTCATTATCGAACCTAAAAAGTCATCGGGAAACAAGTAAAACAAATAAGAAATCAATTAAATACAAAAATATCATCAAATGGAAGAATCCACCAGTTGAATATGTGACATGGGAAGACAAAAATTCATGCTACAACATTCTAAGTTGCTAAGCATTGAGGGAAATGCTTATCTAAAGGGAAAGGGAATGTTATGTCCTTAACATTATATATTCATATGATTACTAAAGTTATGTAGTGGAGTGCATAACCTTAACCTTTCATTTATTAATTCTTAATAAATAAGTTAGGCTAACCTAATTGGGATGAAAGGTGCTTCCTAATTAGGATGAATGAGTATGACCATTCATATTTATGTATATAAATATGGGTGGGTGTGATTATCCCAAAGGCATCACATATCATATCATTCAATATATTTAATCATTTATTCTAATTTCTGGAGGTATCCCCTTGAAGTGGATTATATTCGAGTAATTTGATAAGAAATATCTTAACATAAAAATAAAAATAAAAAAAATGAAAAGCTGGGGTAGTGGTAAAACACAAAGTGATAGGTAGATTGATGCATCGGTAGTGAGGATTAGTATCAAAATGCTATATTCTATGTAGAAATTACAAGATATTGAAGTAGTGTGAGAGAGTAGACATTATCCTTGTTATGTGGATCAACCAAAACACCACATATAAACCAAAACACCACATATAAGTACTTGATTAATAAAGATAGGGATGGATAGAGTATCTAAAACAAACATATCATCTATATCAGATTTATCAAAAGTGACAAGTGGTGTAGGAGACAATATGTGAGTGATAGTTCTAATCATAGCATATAAAGGGTGATCATATGAAGGAAGTCAGTGGAACCACACAATAAGATTTGTGTAATTCTAAAGTATATTTGTTAGTGGAATTCTTAGGAAGTGAATAATATAATATTTTGACTTTGGAATTATCATTGGTGGGCTAAGAAGATTCAGTGGGATCATCCTATTCAATAGAATTTAAATAAATAAGATCTTGAATAACGTGTCAAAGCTTGATACACCAATCGGTGAGGTGAAAAATACATATAAGATAATCGTAGTAAGTATTGTCATTGAAACTATTACTTTAAGGCTTTCTCGCATCAACCTCACACTTTGTTGAGGGAGAGATATGAGATTAAACTCAATCAATGGTTTCAATACAATGTGTGGTACATATGGTAAGTGAGTAAATTATCATCATGTTGGTTGAAGTTAGAGCTTAGTCGCTAGAGAAATAACATTGCCGTGTGTCTTTAGAAGCATCCTTGGTATCATCGGTCTTTCCTTAAAATGTGGTTTTTCTTGGAAACTTGGAATTAGAGGTATTGGGAGGAGTGTTATAAACATACTTGAGTTTGTTCATATATAGAAAATTGGCTTCACATTCTTTGATGTTGTGAAATAGATGGTCAATTGATAAAAAATTTCCAAATATGATCGATTCTTGCAAAGGATAAAACAAGATTTGTGTAAAGAGGTATTGTAATTTAGTGTTATCTAAGATATTTATCATCTTAATAATCATGGTATTATATCATAGGACATAATCATTGATAGGTTCATTGGATCCTTGTTGCATTTTAGATAGTTATGCATAAGAAACTTTATCCCCAATGTTGATAGAGAATTGTGCCAAAAATTGATTTGCCAAAGTAGTAAAAGAGAACATAGAATGTGTGGGGATATCATAGAACCATTGTAAGGAAAAGTATATAAGATTTTTTGAGAAGATCTTGGTGAAGAAGATGTCCTGGAAGCATGATAAAAGAAAGCCATATAAAATGATTAAATATGTTCAACGGGACCGCCTTTGCCATCATAGATAACAATTTTAGGAGTAAAAAAACAATAGGAAATGGGTAAGAAACCAATTTGGGTGTAATTTATTTATGAAGCAACTATGTATAATCCATAACATGAGAAGAAGTAGATGCACCTTATTGTAATTGTAATATTTGATCTTGTAATGTATGAACAAGGGTTTCAAGATCTTGTGTGCTAGATGAATATATGTGAACCATTAAGAGTGGATATAGGGTGTATAATCACAAGAGTGGTTGCAAGAAGAGGCATAGAGAAATTTTGCATTGATAGATTAGGTGGTTCCAAGGATATATGCACCATATATGTAGGGATAACTAATGTCCCTATATGAGATAATGAAGCATGCTTAAGTTGATCTCTTGTAGCATATAGAAGAATATAAATATTAGCAAGATTCTCTTATAATAAGTGTGTAAGGTGTTGTGCCTCCTCTTCTTATAGATCATTAGAGTGAGTATCAAGGTTATTAATGGGTCATTTTCCATGTAGATGATCAACATTAATAGTGAAGATTCCATTGGGAAAAATATCAATAGTAGAATAAGGTTGAACATTAGGACCCCTGTTTGTAGGATCAAAATAAGGATAAATAAAGTGGTTGCCTTTGTAACCCCAAGTATGAGTATGTGGGCCTATGGGATTGATTCAAAGATCAGAGAACATTGAAAAAAACAACATGACAAGCTAGATTAGGAAAATAGATACAACACAAAAATTAAAGAGGGAGAGCATATAAAAGATTGAGTCACGAGTCGAGTTCACTAAAATGTTTATAACCTTATTATATTTATGTGAAATATAAGAATTAGTTAATTTAGTACATTAATAGATGTAAGGGGAGATATAAGAGGTTATTCTAATTAATTAACTTCCAACATTAATTATGTAATATCATAAAATCGCATTAATATTTGCATCCAATGTATGAAACAAGTATTAACTTGAAAACACAAGAGGATCAGTGAACTCATTTGTTTATAGATAGACCCGAAAAGTTCTTGGAGTGCACATTATTGAAATAGGGAGATCTATGACTGATGATGCTTCATTCTAGGAATTGTGGCTGGAAACTGATGTAGAGTAGGAAAACACAACTCTGTCAGGAATTTTTGTATATTCTTGACCCTATTATACAGTCTTAGACCCACTATATGATCTTGTACCTACTTGTACTCTAGGTCTTTAACTTAATGGGACTATCATATGCCTATAAATTTTTTTCACTGTAAAAACCCTAGTTTTCGAGACATATTGAAAATCCCTTTAAACATTCTAAACAAGATCTAAAACCCTAACTATGGGTAGAAAACCTTGCAAAACAAACATTAGTTGGGTTGTAAAAACCACCATAAATCTATGAAATTGGCACTACTCTTAAGAGGCCTCAAACCACACATTTTTCTCCACCTAACATGTGATACCTGAATGAATGCAACTAGATTCGGCAACTTCTTTGATAATTCTTGAGTTGATTTTAGATCTTGCTAAAAATACTTGGAGAGGGGATGTTTGAGTTCTTGTAGATGAGAGAGACTGATACCTTACCCTAGTAATAAGCTTTAAACCTGTAGAGATTGCTTCCATAATGAGTGTGGATGTTCCTTTGCGAGAATTAGGGAGCCTTGGGTGACTTTTGCAAGTGTTGGAAATGAGTGTATCAATGTAGTTCTATAGGATTTCTAGGTTATCAAATGAGGTAGTGGTAAATTGCTTATATACGGTTCCAAAGGTGAATTATTGAAGAAAGGTCGACTCATAGGAGTCAAAGACCGAACATAGAAATTGGAATTGAAAGAAATGATGAAGTATATGATGGTACAAAATTGTACGGATAGGTTAGGACCAAATATAAATTCCTAACCAAATTATATGACCTTAACTAGGGATGAAAAACATGTCAAATGGAGTTTGCATCCTATAAGGATGATTTAGTATATGGATGCCATGCATTATACTCTCTGAATATGTTGGCATATCATTGTGTAAGAATAAACAAGCTAGATAATAAACTCAAAGATGTACTAAATGAGAATAGAACATATGTGTTTATCTTAGCAAGAGTGCATTGTAAAAACTAGTAATGTCAAAGAGTAAATTGCCAAATTTGAGTGTCTACATTTTCCAATAATATAAATATTGAATGGTATTTCATAAGGTTTAAAATTATGAGGTACTTTACAAACCCTTACTTACATTCTAGGTCTGGAAGTAGCTCTATCATCCAAATTAGCTTCTATATTTTTCCTTTGCATGATTTCAGAATCAATCATCTCATGAATTATTTGTTTTTTTGAGTGCTCTTGACTCTCCCATATCACTTCATTACCTTAAAGTTGTTATGGTGAAACCTCTTGAAATATGTGATTCATAATTCTCCTAGCCTATTTTTGATCCCATAGTGAGACAACCTCTAAATATTTTACCTTTTGTTTCTTTACCTCTTGATTTTTTTTTCCAAATCTTTCTCTACCACAAATTTAATGCCTTTTGATTCCATGAAGAAAATTTTTTTGTTGTAAAAAGACTTTTAGTGATGCATGGGAATCAAGGGACTAAGACAAAAACCTACATCAAGGAGGAAGTGTGCAAGAATTGGAGAGTGTATAGGAAAAGGAAAAAGAAAACAAGACAATGAGTGTGGCAAAAGGAGAATGCTAAAGGAGTGGGCATAAACCCATAATGTGCGGGAGATATATGTGCCAAGGAGAAGGGAGAGAGAGAAAAATATAACATTGGAGGATGCACAAAAAAATGTCAATGAGAAGGTGATAAGAGAAAGGGAGGAAAAAGGAAGTGGTTTAACACCACAAGAAGAGAGGCATGCACAAAAGGAAGCACAATCGAAAGGAAGGAGTGTGTGAAAATGATGATTCACAAGATAAGAAATGAAGGTAAAGAAGAGGTAAAAGGAAGCAGAGAGAAGAGAAGTAAGAAATCCAAGGGTGCATAATTTTAGAACAAGGAATAGAGACCACAATGCATGAAGTAAGTAAATGACAGAAAGAAGTATTAATGCATAAGGGAAAATCGGGAAAAATTAGTGCATGGAGAAGAAATAATTGAAGGTTGAGGTTCGTAGAGAAGCATGGGAAAGATGAAGGTTCTAGAAGATAAGAGGAGTGTGCAAAGAGTTTGGAGAATCCTGAAATTGAAGGAAAAATTATGAAAAAGTGTAAAGGAATGAATCTTGAGAGGACAAGATGTAGAGAAAGTTGATAGAAAGATAACAAGTGGCAATTTTGCATGATCACGTGGCTGGAAATGACTAAATGACATAGTGAACAATAGGAAGATCCAACCACCCAGTGACATGGTGCAATAGGATTTTTCAAGAGCAGCTCATGTGGATAAGGGCATTTAATATCCCGATATCAATTTTTTGATTTGAGCAAGAAATCCATAAGGAACTAACACAAAGGAGAGATAAGGAGGAAAATTGGGTTCACACAACTACAAAAAGAGGGTGAGCTTCACCACTTTTTGGGTTGTTATTGATGCCATATTAAGGAGGAAGAAGGTATGAGGAGTTATAGAATCAAGAGAGGAAATCGAGATTGGCCATAGAGTTGAATGAATAAGATACATAGTGACTAGTAGGCATTAGATGTCACTAGTTTTGCAAAACCTCCATGAGAGGTAGATGGAAATTTTATCACAAGACTTCTTCAGATTTCATATGGATATAAATATTTAATATAAATATTACACCTATTTTTCATTCCATTGCGTGACTCAGAGTAAGGATTGGAGAGTATCCAATAGAGTCTCTCATTGTCAAGTCCAATAAGAGTAGGCTACCTTCTTGTTATGGAGGCTCGCGAGAACATCGATACATGAGGATGATAGCATAGAGGAACTATGTTCTCCACTATGAGAAATGGGTAGAGAAAACATATTGAAACCATAGTGCGGTGGTTGGAAGGATCAAATATCTTATGTGAGAAGGCAAGATGGTGTCAAAGGAAAGAGATGTGTTAAACACCGTAGTCATGAAGAAACTATAGGAAATGTTGGAAGACCTTTAAGGAATCAAGGACATGATGACCAGACTAGAAGGCACTAGATGAGAACACAAAATAAGAAGGGGTGAATGTACACACCCAAAATTACACGTGCTACATTTTTGGAAAATAGTCTAAAAGGGTCCCCAATGATGATTCATGTCTTTTCTAAAGGGTTTTGAGTTCCTAAAACCTCTTTGAGACTATATTTTTGGCCTAGTTTGCCTTATTTAGTCTTTGCATGATTTTACTTAGCTTCTTACATCATTTCTCCATAATTTTGGCTTTTAGTTACAAAACTACCACCCTGCCTGGGTGGCGGTCTTGTAACCACCACCTCGCACACGCTGAAAATCCTTTGTGATTTTTCTAGAATCTTCCAATGTCAATTAAGATGCGTGTTGCCCCACTCAAGTTCACTTTTAGCACACATTTGTGAACCGTTTTAGCTGATTTCAATCCTGACTTCCTTGTGGCATTCTCTTCTTCACTTGTAATCTTAAATTGATCATTATTGATTATTCAAACTACTCTTTCATTTTTGATTTTACACCCCATGGATACTAAGCGTGATTTTGCACAATCCATCCAACCTTCTATAAATTCATCACTTGTTCTCAAGAAAATGACCAAAGATCATTTTGTGTATTCTTGCATTGTTGAGCTGCCTCATTCTTACTAGAAATTACATAGCGAAGCTCTGTTCACTTGTGCTATCTCTCTTCCACCTGCATTGTTACTAGAATACTATTCAAGATGCCATTGTTCCAGCGCCTTCTCACTACTACTTCTATTAAATTCCCAATCCCTTGGACTCACGTGAACACAAGAGATTGAAAAGACAAGCTAAGGGGAAAAAGCATAACATAACTAGATTTTTCATTACTCTATATTTCCAAGTTGGGGTTGATGTTAGTTTTCTTCATTTCTTCACATTTTATTCTTAAATTACACGCATATATATATATATATATATATATATATATATATATAAATAGAGTAGAAAATAAGCATTTCCATTGTTGTAATCATTCAATAGTTATAATAGATAAATTCATATAGGAAATCCTCCATAGAAATATTCTTTACTTTTGTCGGGGAAGTTGCAAGGAAGAAAATCTTCTAAGAAGCTCTGATTTCTTCCCCTGCTTCGAGGAAAAAATAGGGATTAGATTTGCATCCATAGTTTAGTGAAGCTTTCATTATTTAAAATAGAATATATTTCTTCTACACAGGTAAACAACTACATCTAGTTGTTTATTTGTATTGGATTTATTAATTAGAGTAGAAGCTTTTATTTCATCATTTCCTCTTTAAATTCCGAAAAGAACAAAAACATTTATTTTACTAGAGTAGTTTCTTTGTATTGTTTGATCTCATTTATATCTTGAAAGATAATAAAAACATAGAATAGTTTCAATTGAATTAAATCAACTTTTACTTGATTAATTAAATTATATATTTTCAACACATGACCATCAACGATGGTCAACAAGAATGCACATACGAAAGTGATCCATGAGTACCACAACCGAACGGTCCCGAATTAATTAAAGACATAGATACAGGACTTCGTCTTCTTGTCCTAAGAAGACTGGCTCGATACACTGAGAATATTCAAAAATTAAATGTTTTAAACATTGTGGCTGATAAAGCCTATGAATTTCAGACTACCCCTAACAATATGGTTTAGATTTACACATGACCATACAAGGAAATCAACAAACTAGGAACATACAAGAGTGATCCTAGAGCCCCCAACCAAACATGCCGATCTTCTCATATATATTGACACAAGTCTACACATGTTTGTGTTCCTCACATCACTATTACCACTTGACATCATATCATAATTAAACGTTCTGAATGAGGAAGCTCACCAATTCCTCACATTTTAGACCTCTCCTACCAAATGAATCTAGATTTCATGAAACTACACCTCTCTCTCTCATTCCATGACCATGTTTGGGTATATTTACAAGGCTCCCATTGGTTTTACGTGAATCCCACAACCACTTGAAAGGATCTCCACGGAGCTTTATATTGACTAGACTCTCTGTGTATCAATTGTTTTAGATCCATCTATTAGCCCCATCCAAAGTTAGAGAGGCCTTCCATGCCCTTGACAAGAAGACCCCGTTATTGCATATTGAGGAAATTGTTTTCCTTGACAAATTGTCCATCCCATTCACACACACTTTTTCCACACATCACATTTCACTATCTTTTAGATATCCACATTTCCACACCGGTTTCCTTGGCATGACCTCGGGAGTTGAGTACAGTTGAAGTTTGTGTGTCGATTTTCATCCATACAAATTAGTGAACCTAACATGAAGAGCTAGTCTCTTTTCATTTTCAGTTATTTCATCCATATTCTCCTTCTCCCATTACTTTGTGAGTATTGATATACCCACCGAATATGTCAGAAACGATGGATACGAACGACCCATTTTGGGTCTCAAAGCATATTACTACCAAATGGGTAGGAAACAACAATCTCCCTCACTATCCGCATGGGCTAACAAATACTCAACTCATATCCATGTGTCTAAAACTTCTCCTCATCAAGGGAGAAATAATGGCTCATTAGTTAGGATTGAGTAAATTGACCAAATCACGTAAAAACAACATCCTAAACTTTGAAGTTCTAATAATATGCCATTCACAATAGAGTCAGGCTCATCTCCTCAGGTTTTGTTCAGACCACAAATCAATATGTAGTCTGATCAACTCCTTATGCCCAAAGAAAGAAATGCTTCCAAAACATGGATAGGATGCAAGGACATAGTGATGTCTTACTTTAGAATAACACCTCTACCCCTCCCATAATAGAAAATATTCCTAATGAGGGGTGAAAAAACAATGAAGAATTTATAGCAGGATATCACACTCCTTTTCCGCCTAACAAAATTCAACAACGTACACTAAAAAAAAATGCCATGCCATCACCAGGTGAGATCATCTTGACATTGGTGGATAAGGTTAGAGAATTAGAACTTTCCCAAGCTACTCATGCTTCATATTATATTGGGAAAGGAAGGATTATACATTGACCACAAAATTTTAGTCAACTACCAACTCGTGCTAAATCCTCTAGTTTATAGAGGCATTCCTTTCCCTAGGGGATCTAGTCACTAGGTCGGGAACCTTGGGCATGCACCCTCATGCTGCGTATAAATAACCATAACCGGAACTAACTGAAAATGCATTCTCAAATGCCATCCCAACTAGAAATGCAACGTTCCTTGACTTTGTGCCTCCAAATCTATACCAGAGTAATGTTCCCCCTTATGTACATATGTATTCTAAATCTCCACAAGGGGATATGTACTCTTTCCCTAGTCCATATGGTCAACCACAGGGGATGTCATATGCCTCCACAAACATTTATGTTACACCATATCAACAACCCATTCCACCTCCACCTCCCTAATATGGGCCATCCATGGTCATGTTTTATGCACTGGGGACCTACTTTGAATATCTTAAAGAGCCTCGACTTCACCATATGGAGTGTTATGCTCCCATGAACTCTAATAGATATTCATAAATTTGAAGGGAATGGAGATCTAAATGCACACATCAAAGCATATGCAACTACCATTTGAGAGCTACTCCCATGGGATGCAGTCATAGAAAATATCTTCCTAAGAATTTATAAGGTATTGCTCTTGATTGGTATTATAGGATACCTAAGCTTTAATACATTATTTTAAACAACTCGTGTCTGAATTCATTAAAGATTTCAACATGAACAAGTTACTAAGGATAGGAATCAGGGAGTTCCTACACATAAAACAAGAGCACAATGAGTCTACTGCGCATTTCATCTAGAGATGGCAGCAAGTCCTCTACTCTTCCGCAAGCACTCCCAACATGGATCGACGGAGCTTTGTGATCTATTCCTTCACTCTCTTAACTAGGAAATGAAGGATAAAGTCCAAAATTTCCCACTTAAGAGCTATGAAGAGGTGTTAGAGGGTACTCTCCATATAGATCAAGCAACAATAGACAGTGGTTGAAAGACCTATGGTTCAAATGGGAGATTGATCACTCCCAATTAGGGTAATTCAAGTTACCCAAACAATGTAAATAACAACCAAGGACCTAAGGTCCTAAAGAAAAACCATGGAGTTACAACCATCATTGTTACATGATCAAATGAAGAAACCAAATATTATTAACATGTCAAGTAAAAATAACGTTAACAATAGTATAACGGTAACAATCATAGGAGTAACAATTTTTCTCCTATGATCAAAGTGGTGGAATTCAATCATCCTTCACCCCAATAACAACAACAAGTTAAGGCTCAAGGCCCTAACCAGTACCCAAATGGGTACCAAAACCAATATCAAAATCAAGGGAAATGGTCTCCTAACTTTAACTACAATAACCAATAGTTGAATAATGGTAAAAAATTTGGACCACAGAAAAACACAAACCAAAGAACTTAGGGTTATGATCTTGACTTGTATTGTAGTTTCTATAGGGTATGCGGGCATGATGCTAGAACATGTCAGGATTGCATAAAAATCCTATAGTGCTTACCGGAGGACCAGAGGCACCTCTTTTTTGAGATGTTTTTGGAAAATCCTATGGCACCAACTTATAACACTTGCATGGGGCATGTATCCCCTCAAAATAAACCACTCATGATCTTTAATGATCCCATTCCAATGCATCTAAAAAAGACAAGTTGGACGTTGATGGATCAAACAAGGGTATCTTTGTGGGAAAAAATGATCACGAAGCTTTGAATTTGTCAAACCCATTGGTATCACCTCCGTTTGATGGCTGTCAACAATATAAGATAGTGGGTCTAGTAGAATTACAAATTGAACCCCAAATAAATTATACTACTAGAAATCGAGACTACTCTTCGCAGCTCATTCCTATTTACCCGTTTATATTAGATGATATTCATCAAACACTTTCAAAGCTAGTGGGGGCTTACAACTTGATCGATGAATTGACAAAGATGTTTTCTCACATCTTCTTCTTTAATTTGTTGAAGAAATCCCTACTCATAGAGCTACTTTATTGGAAGCATTAGGTCTTGGACATTTGATCAATGTCACTCCTCCTCCGGAAGCACAAATAAATCACATAGACTTCGATGTCTATCCTCCTGACATCCAGAAAGATATGTTGGATTTATATTTGACATTAGTAAGATGCCCACAGATGCTGAATTAACATGTAGAGGTGATCCAACTATGTATCTACAAGTTTGGATTTACAATAACTACGTAAAGTGCGCAATGATTGATGATGGGGTAGCGGTCAACATTGTCCCCTTTTCTTTTCTCCAAAAGTTGGGCTACGAGAGAAACCAATTGTTCTTCGATAAGAAATATGTTAAGAGAGTATGATAGCCTCAAGGCAACATCGATTGGAACCATAGTGCTACCATTTACCTTAGGGCCCAAGATGAATCTCATAGAGTTTTATATTATAGATCGGGATACCAACTATAATATGATTCATGGTTGTACTTGGATACATAACATGATGGTGATCCCTTCTACATTGTTTCATGAAGTAATGTTCCTAAATTTTTGGAAAGTCTTTGTTGCATAGGGTGACCTTAAGCCCTTTGAAATTCACCTAGATAACCTAAAGAGGAAACCTGGGGTGCATGCTGAGTTTGAGCTCTATGCAAACCAATTGAACAAACCAATAAGTTCAACACCAAAGACAAAAATAGTTCCCACAATGGAATTGGAATCTACCAGCTTGATCGAAGGAATTCTGATGGTCAAGGATGAAATTATCACATGGAGACGATATCAACAAAAACCAGGGAAAATATTTTCAAGTTGTTGGAGGATGATTTACCCATTCTCCTTATATTTAATTCCATAAGTATAGGAAATGCTCTTGTACTCGGCTCTCTTTGGGCCAAAGAAGTTTTATTGGTTGAAGTATCAAAAGCAAGGGAAGAAGATATAAAAAGTAATTCAACATCAATCTTCCCAAACAACTATTGGACTCTTAACTTTGATGGAGGTAATGTCACTTTGGTATTGCGAAAATTGTGATTCTCGCCTCCTGAGGGGAAGGTCATGCATTTTTTCTTCAAGCTAAATTTTAAATGTACAAATAATGGTGCAGAATATGAGGCTCTCCTTCTTGATATCATAGTAGCCAAAATGATGGATGCTTATAACATTAGAGTGTTAAGTGATTCACAACTAGTTGATAATCAATTTTAAGAGGTATATTAGACTGGGGCGGAACACTTGTAATTCTATAAGGCTATTGTACTAAATTTAAGTAAAGGTTTTGACTTCATTTCAATCAAAGACAATCCACATGAGAAAACCTTCTCACTAATTTGATAGCTACTTCGATTCCCACTTCTATCCAAGAAAAGAGCTAGAAGATACCAACTTCGAGTTTTGGTTCGTGCTGAACCCTTAGTTTGTAAAGTTTCAAATAATCTAGTTTTGGAATACATCAAGGCCGAGAATGAGCATGCTACCCTAGACTATGTAGAAAATGATGAAGTTATCTTAGGGTACCTTAACGCTTATACAAATTTACATCCCTAACATCATAAGAGAGGATTTTCTCTCATTCCTCACTCTTCCTCCTATTTTTGAGATCACACAATGGATCCTTCTCCCTTAGAGGACCTTGATATTTGTGAGATAGAAGAGGAAGGGGAATTATAACTACCTCTAGCCCCACCTGATTTTGAAGAGGGTATGCCTCTTTGATTGAAGGGACGATCGATATCAATATCGAGACTCTTACTCCTGAAGAAGTGGAGGTACACATGAAAATTCTTAAGGAACATTCAAAATCCTTTGCATTTAATTATAAAGAGATGATAAAGATTTATGCTCATGTTACAGTCCACAACCTAGTGACCAAGCCTGACGCTAAGCCCATTAAGAAAAAAACTTGACCTATGAAACCCAAGGTGGCACTAATGGTCAAAGAGGAAGTTATGAAACTCCTACACATGGGTTTATCAAACTTGTTGATCACTCACTGTGGGTATCCAACATCGTCCCCATTCTAAAAAAATAACAAAAAATTCAAATCTACATTTAATTTTGGGATATCAACAAAGCATGTCTCAAGGATGATTTCTCACTACGCCCATTATTAGGAGATTGCATGGGTGGTGAAAGAGAATTCCCCACCCCTATATGTACTTGATGTTATCCATTATTTTGGGACCACCATTGAGTTTTATTATAGTCTTGGATTATTTTATGCCATCATGGCCTAGGGTTTCATGCTTGCACAAGTTTTAGTGCCTTAGTATATGTATTCAAATTTTGTTATGTAAGACTTGTTATAATGGATTATGGAGGATGGATTATGATTAATAACATATTTGAATATGGGGAATTCATGTTGAAGTTGGTATTAATTGTTATCTAATTTTTTATGTTCCTTATTACATGTGTTTCTAATTGAATGCATGCAATAGTTTAGTGTGATAGAATGAATATTTGGTTATTTTTCATCATTTGTCTACATGCTAACATCTTGAAAAATAATATAAAGGAGGGACCTGGTAGCTTCACGTGTTTTGGGTGAGTATTTAGCTCTATTGAATGAGGTTACACCATTTCCAACATTCTCGTAGGGAAATAAAAGACTAAATTTTGGTTTCAGTTTCGGGACCTCTTTTCAAATTGTCTGTTAGGATGTTGCTTACAAATGGCATATTGATTGAATCTGGAGAGAATTGAAAGTTGGGTAGAGGATTGTCAAGATCAGTTTGCACAAATATATAGTACTGGACATGATTTCAATGCATGTCAGTGGGTGGAAGATAATCTTTATCATGAGATATATGAAACATTCTTCAACTTCTTTCCAGTAGAATTGTATGAGTGGTTAGCCGTGTGTCTACACATTAGGGAAGAGTTGGGGTCCTATAATGAGAATTTGGACACAAGAATATTACCATACTCTTTTTAATACAAATGTGGAATGGACTAGAGCTATAGATCGTTGGTGGGATGGAGTGTTACACAATTATACTTTGGAGTACGTTATTTCTATGTATTTGTGTCCTAAGGAAGCTAAATTCATATTCTTACGCAATCCTATAGGATCATACTTGCACGTTATACCATTATCGATCAATATTTTGATAATAGACCTAGATTTAGAGAGCTTCCCCATAGTTACCTAAACTCCCACCACACCCGGGGGTAGGAATAGACGTGGTTAAATATGGTGGAACTGAAACAAAAAGAAAGAGAGAGGAAAGACAGCTCAAGTTTAATGAATCGTGAGAGAGGGACATGACAGATGCATGGGAGATTGAGGAGGAACTAGAGTTGAGGAGGATGGATAAAAAAGGTTTTAAAGCTCTCGCGGAAGCCGACAAGTTGCATCTTCGTGCTCTCCCAAATTTAGGAAAACAATGTAGATACTCTCCTTCAACTTCAGATGAGAGTATATCAGAGGAGAAAATGAGGACCTTAGGCACACATCTGATCCCACATATCCACCTAGCCATTACATATGGTGTTCTAGATCAATGGTAGTCATTTAGAAGCAAGATAATGTATGTAAGAAAGCATGATGGTATATATCACTTTGCATTGAACTCGTGAGATTAAGTTAATAACATGCCCATGACAACATAGTCAACACCGTTGTTTTGGAGAACCTATGCAAGATTTTTTTTAGGTACGTCGTTAGGACATAATGTTGGTGCATAGACCATTGGAAGTACTTTAGTAGCAACTTTGGCCACACATGCACCATTGGTTTCTAGTCCAAAGACCATGACCGGGACACAAGGAAGTTCATCATCTAGACCACAGCCCACAACAGGGGGTAAAGGGGGTTCATGAGGATCATGTCACCACCTAGAGGAAATACTAGTGGGAGTTATGGATCTAGATCTAGTGGACACTAACCAAAACCACCACTGAATCAACCACCACCTCAACAACCATTGTAGTCAAAACCTCAAGAATAATGTCTATCTTTTTTCTAGAATATAGAGGTATTGAAAATGCTACGATCATGTGCATAAGTGTGAACTACTATGGCGCGCTCGGGGAATTATAGCATCGATAGAAAGGTGAGTCAATTTTCTACTACACTATAAGGGCACGCATATTGTTGGTATAGAAAGTATGATCCACATCAGATTGTGGTGGACTACAATTCTTTATGCACTAAATTTTTGGCTGAGTTTCACATCCCAAAATTTGAACAGTATAGCATCATTGTAATCAAGGATATGAATTAGAGCTTATCTTAAAGAATGAGGGACTATGATACACATTTTAAAAATCTATTTTCTAAGTTGTCTTATGATATTAATCCTAGTCAGCATGCATTGGTGGTGCAACCAACTTGCAAAAATTAATATGTTGTTAATTGAATTACAATAATTTAATTATCAAACCAAGGGACATAAACTTGAAACATTACTAGTGTTGTATAAATAGTTACAGTAGATCTAGGTGGTTGAAAAGAAAAATTATCACAAAAATTATTGGAAGTAAATAGAACTTATAACTGAAAATGAATGGTTCTTCAATGTTATTACTAAGACAAAGATGTAAATTCAGAATGCAAATATGCAAACTAAATTTTTCTTAGGTAAACATACATGCAATGAAACAAGACAACAATTACGGGGTTTAACAGACCATAAGTGGGCCCTAATTTGGGTGCTAATCCCTCCTAAATTATGTAACTAGAGACTAATGAACATAAATCAAATTTGTATTGAATTTACATGAACATTACATTAAGTAACAAAGAAATATTTTCTATGAGTTTATGAGATATCTGTTATCAACACTAACCCTTTATTTTATACTTCTCAATTTACAATAAGATGTGAGAAGAAGAAGAGTTCAACAAATTAAGTGAAAGATATTCGATAGAATAAGTGAAATATATTTAATAGAACAAAAAGAGATTCAAAAAATGTTATGGAACTCAACATGTGTTCAACTATCAAACACATAAAAATGTTCAAGTAATCTACCAATTCCTTCAACCATGTGTTAACTCAATCAATCAGTTCTTCACTAGTTTGCAATGAATGATAAGATTAAAGGTTCAGTTATTTCCCAGTTATACATGCTCTAGTTGTAACTACTTCTTCAATGGCAAGTTCAAACATGAGTTCCATTATTCATGTCTTATAAAAGATCTTCGTAAGTCATGCTCTTTGTTGTAGATGATTTTCTTTTGTTATAGATGGGTTACCCCGGATAGGTTCTTTGGCTATGGATGAGTTGTTACAGATGGTTCCTTTACTACATACGAGTTGCTGCATATGGAAAATTTCTTACAACCAAGAGTGGCATCACACATATCATCATTAAAAAACTTATTGGAATAATAAGAATAAATGCACACAAAATACCATAGAATAAATATAACTAGATAGAACTATATTAATTAGTAATTATGCCACAAGTTCAAGGTTGTAATAACAATGTTCAACAATGTACTTGGAAAATACATGGACATAACTACAATGGATTGATAAAAATATAGAAGATGAGTTATTTATAAAGGAAACTAAAAAAACTCATCATACCCCCATGCTTAATCTCTTGAATTTCCTCATTCAAAGGCTTCATATCTCTCGGTACCTAAAACCGCATTCACAAATGAAATCAATGGGTGTATTTGATCCCTCATCTTCTATTAAGAAATACCCACCATTTACCATGAATATTCCCCAGAATCTATCTTAGATCCCATGATCAAATGTTAAATTACATGTCCATGGTGGTATTGGAAAATGAAATATTGGAGGATGATAGCCGATAGGGAACCATTCATCCGCACAGTCATTAGCTATTTCAATGTATTTATGTACCCTACGCAAAGTTGGAATAATTTTGAGATAAGAATGCATTTCCTTCCTCTTTAGTTTAGGGAATAACTCATTACATCTCATTTGGCATGCCTGTACAACCTAAATTCCATGCTCCCTGAACATGTTCTTTATCTATGCATGTGCTTCTACTCTCATTTACAAAACTCTATTTTTTATTTTGTCGTCTTCTTTATAATCTGTCATATTGTTCCTTGATTTCATCTGTGTTTGTTACTTCATCTCTGATAAACAATGGTTGGACCTTCTCCAAATGTCTATACTCTTCCATCTTCCTGGATTTATCCAATTCATTTGAAAAATAAGAACATAATGCTTTCTCTTGAACATTTTCAATATACAATATTGGGATCCAATTCCTGTCATATTGAAGGGCATAGTTGTGAAAATAAAGCTCACATAACAAGTGTTGGAGTTTTTGTGTATTAATCTGATACAAGGTAAATAACCTCCTACCCGAGATGATATCACATATCATATCTTCATTAATGCAGGTAATTTTATGTTGTAACATCTTCTCTTTCAAGTAGATAGCATAAACACTTGATGGGGGTCTACATTTCAATATTTCATGTGTTACTTGGACTATTTCTTCCTATTTCTGCTTCAGCCTCTTAATCTCTTTATCCTTTTCCTCCAGTTCTTCCTTATGCTTAGAGATGAGGGATTATTTCTCCTTTTCCCATTTTCCTTTGAGTTTATTAACATAGGTTTCCAATTGCAACATCAAATTGTCAATATTTGGTCCCATAGTATGTGTTTCCATCTCACTGCAAGATGGTTTTGTAGGTTCCTTGATAATTTCATGAATAAAAATTTGGGGCTGCAATGGTGTTACATTTCCTTCTTGCACACTATCATGTTGTGCTTTCTCAATAACTTGATCAATTACTTAGGCAACAACTGCAGAAATTTTTGTTGTTGTTTTTGCTCAATGAATTTCTAAACAAATAGGAAGAATTTATTTATAGTTACTTCCTCTTCTAAGTTACTTTTCTTCTCCCTCTTCTTCTTCCTCTTCATGACCTTCCAATTCATGAACTGCCTCCTCATTATTTTCAGGCTCTTCTTTCTCCTCCACGATTTATTCAGGGTATTCTTTCTCATGAACTATGGCATCAATATATCCCTGATCTATCTCCAACTGTTGAGGATCAAGGGTTCCCTTTGTAGCTTCCAAATAACTATCTAGTGACATGTCCTGTAACTGTACTAGACTTGAGATTTTTTATCCTTTTTGTTATAAGCCTATGGGAGTGCCTAGGTGGTGTAGGAGTAGAATGAGAATATTTTCATTTGGCCTTTGAAGTGGATGTTTTGGGAGAGGATAATTCTAAATGGGTTTTAACTATGTAAATAATTTTTGAAGAGATAGGTACAGGGGTTTTCTTTAGCATGAGGTATACCTTAAAAATTAGGGGTTCTTGAGTTTGGGAAGTGGATGGTGCAACCTTAGTTACATGTGTAGAAGAGCTCTTAATTCTTCTCCTTATGTTTCTCTTGTTACCCATCAATGTATCAAAACCGTTTACCCTTGTAAAGTATTCCCATGGTATTTGTAAATGATCCCTTTATAGGGTGTGTTTAACCAATAGGGTTATAAGACAATGATGTGATAATGCTTTGCCCTACCCCTCTGTACTTCTTGACTCATTTTATTCAACATTTCATGTAATAAGTTTGGGACATTTACTTGATGGTTGTTCTTCAGATGATTCAACAACTTGAAATGCATTGTGTTCAATCTATAATACCTCCCTTCAAAATTAAATTACTAAATGAAAAATGTGGCATCTTGTTCCCACAAGGGTTTAAGAGAGGTTCTAAATGTACATTTTTTATCTTTAATGATTTTGTCATCATCATTTGTGAACTATCTCCTTGCCACTTACGGATTGGCCTTTTATGTGAACAATTCTCCTTGTGCTGGTAGGCCAATAACTTTAGCTAGAATTTCATCACTTAGCTTGATTGCTAAGCCTTTCACCCTTTCCTCTCCATTGTTGAGTGTGTTGGAAAATTATGTCACAATTGCCTCATCAAAACCTTGAAACTTGTTGATATAATCCATCAAACCATGGTTTTGAAAATACTACATAATCTATAAGGATGCCTTAAAAGTGAAAAATGCACAATGGGCTCTCACCTTATCAAGTCACCTCCCATGGTGGATACACAACTTCCTTTGGCTTCAATATACTAAAATATAATTCTTCCTTGAAGGAATTTTGTGCAAATGAGTTGTATTGATGGTTTTTTCATATTTTTAAAAATTTTGTTACCGAGAGGACAAGTGACATGGTTACAAAGTTAATCAATCATTAATATATGTGACAATATGGAGCATATGAAGAAAAGTGATGTGACAACATTGGCTTATGTGGAGGGGGTAAAGTGGACACATCATTGCTTGAAAGGTGACGTTATTTAAATGATACATATGCATGATGACTCGACATAACTCCTAATTAAATATAATTAATATAATTATACTTTATTGAAGTGATAAATGAGTGCACTTATCTCATTGTTTGCTTATCATGATGGTTGTGCATGTTTATTTGAACTTGATTCTTGGCTACATGCAAGTTTCCACGATGTTGCAGATGTGTGTTGAATTGATGTTGGTTTCTCCTTACTATAAATAGATAATTCCCAGAGAGGGAAATCCAATCAATTGGGGTTCCAATCATTTCTTATCGATCACCCATACATGCATGTATGCCTAATATTTGTTATGCTTTCATGAGTTTTGCTAAATGTAAAAGAAAAACTAGGTTATTTTTTCATGTGGCTGCAAGTGGAACTTGTAGTCATTACACTCTCTCTTTGTGATGGAGATCATGCCCTCCTGCATCCTCTTGACATCAAACCCTACAAAAAAACTTCATAAAATAAATGTGTTAGCAGAGTGCTGCTAATCACCTAGAAAGGCAGATCACAACACTTTTATTTGACCTTGGAATATCTAACAAGATGAATGCACCAAGGCCACTGAAATCTCTTCAATCCTATGAAATCTTAGAAGGTGAGCCAACATGATAAACCTCTGAGGTTAATTATGATTTCCTTACTTCCATTCTTCTTTGAAATCCTCTGAATGACTTCATGAATGAACATTTGTCAATTGGATTTTAGTACAATCTTAGCCCGTGGCCATTCACTAATAGATTGAACCTCATAGGATCTATGGTAGTGAGCTTTATATCTCAATTAGGGAATATTTTATCAATTTCATAGGGGCCTAACCACCTTGTTATGATATTCCCTATATGATCCTTGTATTTTGAATCAAACAAGAGTGCCTAGTCTCCTTCCTAGAACTGTCTTATCTTGATGTACTAATCATGCCATTTAACTCTTTACTTTTATACCACCTTTGTGTTATGTAATTCCTTTCTTCTCAATTCATCCAACTCATTGAGTTGGAGAATTATTTGTATTTTAGATTATGATAAATATATGCCCAGTTCAAGTGTAGTCTCAATGTTTTGTACTCAAATTCAACTTGCAAAACAACAATCTTGCCATATAGGATCTCAAATGGTGTAAATCTAGTTGTGGTTTTCCATGTTGTGATGAATTCCTAGATTGCTTCTTAAAGTAGGTATGCCCAATATTTCCTATGGAGTGCAATGGTCTTTATCAATATGGCCTCTATCTCTCTATTTGTAACCTCTACTTGGCCATTAGATAGGGATGGTATGGTGTAGAATTCCTATTCTTGATTTCATATTCTTTAACTAGATCAAAAATTACATCAGCAGTAAAATGTGTACCTTGGTCTATAACAATCTCCCTTGGGACTCCATACCTGGTGAAGATGTGATCATATAGGAACTTGGCTACTTTCTCACTTTTCTTATTTGGAAATTCCTTCACCTCTATACATGATCTCAAATGATCATGTTTTTATCTACTTGATCTCAAACCCCTATATGATTTTTATATTTGCTAACAAGTTGATCCTTTTAAGTAATCAATTTAAAATTAATCCTAGGATATGAATGAAAATTACACACGATTGATTACAAAGTTTGGAAATGGCCTACATCTCCGGGTTCTTTCGAAACATTCCACTAGTCAAAATTTGTAAGTACAATGTTATTTCTTACAATAAAACCTAATGGAATTTAACTTGCCTATGTATTCTAGTCCTTAGAAGAAATTCGATGATCAGTTGAAATCGTCCTCCACCTTCCTAGTGTATAATCTCCTTCGGAACTTGATCGGTCTTCCCAACACTATCAATGTGTCCTTCGACACTCCTGGCCAATACTCCAAGTGTCGCAAGTGAAAAATACAGTGGCTCAATGGGCCTATTGGGTAGTGATAAAATACTCCCAATCACAATATTTTAATATATCATTGCCTAAAAATAATAGGCCAATAATAATTAAAAAATATGCCTATAGTAATTTAAATCTTTTAATATAGTTTAAATACTATATTTAAAAACCCTAATACTATATTCACCCTTCACTAATAAGATTAACAAATCAATAAGATTGGGTGTGTCTTGAAGAAATGGAGAGGGGTCCCTTTTATAGGCCAAATCGACCCTGAAGATATTGTATAAAGGCCTTATCGGCCAACTTGCTCCCTAACCAACTCATTGGCCGAGTTGGCTAGGCCACTCATTACTCCCACCGAGGTCATGGGTTTAAACCTCCTACCCTTTTGTTTTGTTGTATTCAATGGGTTAAATCCCACATTGATCGGGTGAAGGGAGCTAGATGGTTCTTATTGGGATTGAACTCCCATATATTTTATGACCTTAGTCACACCTTCCCCATTTTCTTGGTCTCGTGCACTTTGTTTGGTGTCTTTGGTTGGTGAACCAAGCCATGTGGTGAGGCATTCATTGAGGTAGGTGGTTGGTTTTTCCATTGTGTGTTTATTTGAAGCTCGAGTCATTGGCTATGCATCATTATCCTCCCTTGTTAATGTCTACCAATATTGGTTGAGTCATATGGTATATTAGACCGAGCCATCGAATCTCGCCGAGTTAGATGGGATAAGGCCAAACAATGTGAAACAAGCCATATGGAAAGTAATCCATTTGGTAAATGTGGAAATAACTCAATCCACGTAGTAATATAATGTGATCAACTCGGTGGGGAGTTGATCACCCCACCGAGCTAGTTATCAACATGCAATGCAAATTTGAACTCAAAATGAAAAATCAAGCTCCGAATGAAAAATTGACATCCACATGGTGGTTTGAGAGCCCACCATGTTGAAAACACAAATATAGCTCTCACGGTGGCCGAGATCCCCTCCGTTAAAAAAGTTGAGCCTCTTACTGCCACCACCAACTTTTATTCCTAAAGAAGACCGAAGATTGATAACCAAACAAAATAATTCTCTTTTTCATTTTTTCCAATTGCCACCTTTGCCACATGTCACATCTGGATTGGACTATTGACTCGAGGTTGACTTTCTAGTTGACCAAACTTTGACCAGCCACCCAATGTGCATACAAACTCCATTTTGATGTTCAAATAGTCGTCAAAAGCTCTCGGAGTCATCTCTTGCTTTTGTATTTATCCTCGGGATATTTAGGAAATTCTTCCTCCATAATGTCCACTTGGATCACACCTCCCAATAAGAAAGTATATTTTTTTCCCAAAAGCTTTTGAACTTCTAAATCACTTTACCGAGAAGAGATCATTATAGTATTCTGCCAACTCCACATTCAACAATGATGGTTCAAAATCTAGGACCTATGGAACTTGGGCTCATTTCCTCCTACTACACGACTTTGATATCTAAATAATACCTCCACGCCTTCATTTTGCAGTCTAAGCTACCAAATATCGACAACAAGGATATTCTTTGAATCTATAATAGAGTCCCCGCTCCTATTTGATTTCGTAGAATCTAAACTAGTTTGAATAAACTCCATGTTACTTAGAGCTATGATTGATCCGATGTCGGTGATGGATAATGAATTGTTGGGTACCATCCTACTATAGGGTCATAAGAGACTCTACACATAATGAATTTATGTCCTAATGTCACGTCCCTTTCCTGACTTTAACGCCTCTAATGCACAATGCTAAGCCTATTTCAAGACCACAAGACTCCAATGCACGATGCTAATTTTGATGATTAGCTACCATTTTGCTACATGGTCACAATGCCTCTACATAGAATGACGATCCGAGCTGATTTATCATGAGCTCAAAAATGGTGACTCAACCGCACTACACAAACCGCTATTGCATCTACATGGTACAAAGCCTCTTATTGATGATGACTATCAGGTACCACTCTTTGCACAGTCACAATGTCTCTACACAAAATGAAATTATGACTTGTTTTCGATGCCTACAATGTTCAACTACCATTTTACTACACGGTCCACAATGCCTCTACACGAATGAATTTCTGAGATGACACTGTAAGCTCCATTGTTTGCACAAATGGCTGACAAATCTCCAAACTCATAGATATGAGTATCCAACTGTAATGGTCACTCAAACATTTGATTAGGAGATATGTGCCCTTAAAAGGGTCTTTATACAACTTTCAAATACAAGTGTAAGGAAATTATATCCTAATACATCATGAAAATTAGTTGTAAAAATGCTCCATTTTTGGAGTCTTGGTACAATAAGCTTAGTTACCAATTTTATAGGAAAATAATTTCACATGATAAACTTGTCACGAAAATTTCTCCTACTCATTGGCTTATGTACTTGGTCTTCTCCACTGCATCACATTATGGATTGACCTTGTTTATCTCTTTCCTGCTAGACAAATAACTCAACAAGGACCAAAACATACTTGCATCTCCTAGTATTAGCAATTTACCAAAATAATTTCCCTCTAAGGGGTCTTACTAATGTAAGTATAGCAAAGTACAAACATTTCCCAAAATTGGGTCTTTACTATTGTGTCTTGATTGATTAGATGTATACAAAAATTGACCACACAAGGGTCTTATTCATACATTCTACCTAACACAATAGTTTATGGTTTTATTACAATAAGAGAAATAAATAATGCTCAAAAAAACTAATACAATAGCTGAACAAAGTCAACTTTATTTACACCTTATATTTCTTACCAGTTGTAGAATCCTTGGTGTTTATCTAGGATACCTCAATAGGTTTCCTGTGGATCCTTGAGCTCTCGCTCCTCTGCATATGGATCTTGATGATCTTCTGGGATGTATGCAACCTCAGTGTCAGGATCTGGCTGATCTATAGGGACATATGAGCTCGACTCTGCATTAGGATCTGTATGATCCCCTGGTACATATGAGTCAAAAGTCTCATTGTCTTCACCTTGTGCAAGATGAACAACATGTCCCGTCACAAACTTGATCCTCTAGCTATTCCCAATGTGAAGCTCCACTCCACTCCTATCATCAATCATATAACCTTGATGAGCAGTTAGGTAGAATTTTCCCAATACCATTTTATCCATCTCTAAAGGGATGATGTTGAGAGTGATATTGTCAAAAACTCATCTCCTAACTATGAAGCTCAGTGCAATAGTTGGTAGACACTCCATGTAGAGTACCATCTTCTGTACCAAATGTCTTGGTATGAGGAAGTGGTGTCATGGGAAGTCCCAGTCGGTGCACCAAATTGGTAGTCACGTACCCTACTCCGATAGTCCAATCAAAAATAAGGGTGACTAACTGTCCTTATGCAACATCCAAATCCATTGTCTCAAGGCACTCGCATGTCGCAGTATAATATCTAGATGATCCACTGGTGCTCTCCATCCTAATGGTGCCATTACATAGCAAGTGTTGGGTCCTACAATAGCCTTTCCTTCTTCTGCATCCACTTAGGCCTCTTGTCCGATACAATTTCTAGCATTGCTCGATGTCATGCCCTTTGCCACAATGACGACACATGACCGAGTCTAGTGAAGGTTGCCTCTCTAAGTGGTGCTTCCAAAGCTGACTTGATTCAACCACCTTCCCAAGTGGAGCATCTAGGCTTCTCTACAACTTTGTAATGTGTTGTTGTTGTTGGCATTGACGCTCTCGAATAGTAGCCAAGTGGGTTTGTAACTCCACAATCTATCGATATTGCAACCTAAATGCATTTTTCATCTCATCCATGAATCAATAGAGTTATCGGTAGAGACTTGTACCAATCCCAGCAACTTCATTAAGTGTATGGATAAACAAATTGATATATACATCCTCAAATTCTATCTCAAAATCTTCCATCATATTATCAAACAATTTGAGATGCTTGATCACCAGTAATGGCATTGTTACCTTGGAATTTTGGCAACCTATTTCTGACATCTTGTGGGACAACATTTGGGTAACCATCCATTCCTCCAAAATTTATAGGACCAAAAGTGTTAACAAAAAATGGAGGTCTAGGTTGAGCCATATTGTTTGGTGGGGGTGATCTTGGAGGTGAAACAAATTGGTGAGGAGTACAATATCCTTGGGGCTCAAGAATGTGATTCACAAGATTGGTATCTTCTAAGTGCTGATTTCCTTGGGAAGTTTTATTTGAATTAAAACACAGAGGTGCAGATTGGAGAAGGAACTTACTAGGTACAATAGAAGGACCTTCACCAACTGAGGCAAACAAGTTTATGAGAGGATTGCCTAAATCAGAATCACTTGAAGAAGAGTGATAGTCTTCTACCAAAGGTTGATCTCTCTCACCAATGACTGTATCTTTGTCTGATGTCTGACCTTTAACCACTTTCCAAACTCTTCTCCCTTCCAACTCTGAGTTTCTTAAGTCTGAGAACAATTTTTTAGCAGAGTCTTTAAGGAAGAGAGATCTTCTTCCCTCCAGTTTTGTAGAGATCAATAGCACAAAAATAAATGACAGAAAGCTCAAGACACTGGTATTTCCAAATTCAAATCAGCATGGAGTCGCCACTAAGGAATTTCACCTCAGTTGTGCAAGGATGCACTAAAATAATGTTGTCAAATGCTTGCTAATACTGATAAATTTGCAAGGCTCATAAATCAGACCTTCCTCTTCTTAAATCAATCACAGACAAAGTAACTAGGCTGTATAAACTACTGGTAAATGTAACAGAGCAGGTTGAGCTTGAAATTTTTTCCTAAAACTTGTAGATCTGAAGTACAAAATAATATTTCAAGAATGCAATAGCTCAGATACTTGAATATGCAAATGCTCAAACCCCTCAAACATTCCAAGAAGTCCCCAGAAACGACACCACTCGGGTGTTGGTATCAAGATTTAATCTCCTTCACAACTTGAACAACATCATGCATTTACACAAGACACTCAAGGGTAGATAGATGATTTGTATGTCATTTGTAGCCGGGAGCACATCTATCTAGCTTGTTGGCACTCAAGATTTGAGGGAGTGGATAGAACCTTCAAAAGGATCTTGATTTGATCATCACTATTTTAGGTTTTGCTTATCAACCAAGGCAAGAGAACCTATATTGCAGCCCTTGTATGGTAAAGGAGATTGAGATATCCTTGTATTTTGCACATTGTGTGGAGATGGCCTTGGGAAAACATGATCAATTATCCATTATTCAAAATCAAAGGATTTGTCACTACTAAATGATGCAAATTATTTCAAGACAAGGCTAAGGTCATTTAGAGACATAATAAAATCCTGATATGCTTTTTGCATTTTTGTGAATGGGTTGTATTATTTTGTTAACACACAATGCAATGCAGGGGTAGTATGGGTAGGATGAGTTAGTTTGAATGAAATTTTGTTGGGAGATGTTTAGACAAGATTAGCCAGGGATTACCAACTTCTTTGAGAACCTTTGTAAGAGATTTGCAACACCTAAACAATAGAGGTGTTTCAATGGGTTTAAAATACTCCTTTAACTAAGATATGTGCACCAAATGGAGGCCTAGATCTGCACTCTTCCACACAACCTTTGATAACCTACCACAAAATCTTGAAGCAAAATACCAACAAAGTATCCAGGAATCCCTATTTAATCATGACCTAAGGTGCACCCAAAGGCTTACAAACAGTCTCAATATTCAAGGACAGTAAAATGATTTTAAATTTGTTTATCTTCTATTAGATGAAAGCTCTCCTGAATATAAGATTACAAATTCCATTAAACCATCAATAAGAAATGAGACCCTGTATGATTAAAGATATCCTAAACACAAGATTGCAACATGAGCAAGAAACACAAATTGAAAACATTCTGCGACATAAGCATATGTAAATTTTGCCAAGAGATAACACCACATAATCCAAAATTTGATCAAATACATCAACAGGGGAATGCTATAAGAACAATCTCAGACTCTGTTGATGGATTTACAACTGAAACCAACTCAACATGATGAAATCTGATACAAAATGGAATTGAAAATGGCTCTCAGGTAGTTTTCTCCAGAGAAATGGATTTCTTCCACCTTTTGCTTAAAAATTCTAAGTTTTTTTCTCTCTCTGTCTCCCCCTTTACAAATGCTTCAAAAATACATTTTATATCTCATGCCATCTTGGAACCTTTCTTCCCAAGCAAAGAATATGCTTAAGGGATCAAATTTGTTACAAAACCCTTCATCATTTCATGAAAATGACATCAAACTGTAAAACAGCTCGCATATTGCCAGGGATGCACAAAAATCTTAAAATATTACATGAGTTTGGATCCTTATCCATCCCAGGGTCACATTTTTGGCATTCAGCATGCCAACATGCTTTAGCAATCATTTTTCACCTTTTACCCTTTCAATTTTTACCTCTGCAATTTTTTATTTTCACCTTTCACATTTTTTACATCGGGCCAAAGAAAAAATGCATCAAAAACATCGCAGATCATCAAATTAGCTCATGAAAATGATGCCATTATTCTTAGAAGGCCAAGGGGACTCAAAATCATATAAGGTCCGATGAATTTTGATGAAGAAATGTGATTTCCAAGCTCCTTGGAGCTCCCATGGTGCCCAAAAATGAAAATGCACAGTATCCGTTGATTTTGATCAACTTTTAATATCAACCTTACACGTGGATAATGCCATTTAAGGAATAAGCTCAAAACTACCTTTTTGACCTTTGAATGAAGTGGGACATGTGTCACAACGTGATTGGATCGACCTCCCATGCTCTAGAAATGCATTTGCGACCCTTTTTACCTTTGGAAAATTTTACAAAAATCTCCGCTTCTCCTCGGACCTGCCATGTGTCCACATGTGGGCCCTACTTGAAAATGTGGGCCAATTTTATGAATTTCGCCACCCTTTTGAGAAAAGGAAAATTTTCTCAAAACACTCCTGCGGCCCGAACACCCGCTCTCTTCTCCGCCACGTGGTGCCCTCTGATTTGCCGCGGGGCCACACCTCCAACTGCCTCAGACCTCCCTACCAAATTTTGAAAAATTCAAAACTCATTATGGGCCCACAATCTCCTTTTTTCCTCTTTGAAATGCGCCACGTGTCCAACATGGATTGGCCATGGAAGCATGCCTTCAATTTTGTCTTTGAAACATTAGCCAAATTTGTAAAATTTCCAATAGTAACTCCAAGCTCCGAACCTCCGCCCCTCCATTCACATTTCTTTGTATTTGGCAAAGCGGACAATTTTTTGATTTTAAGTTTTTTGCCTCCAAAGGAAAAATTCAAAACATTCCCACCAACCCGCTTCCCCCTTTCTTTCTTTTGGACATGTGTCCTCTTTTCATTGGTTACGGGACTTCGGCCTGAAAAATTACTTTTACCTTTTGAAGTTAAAAACTTCAAAGTTATTTCAAAACCCGCCCTCCCATTTTGGCTTCTCCTGACACGTGTCCACTTCTCATTGGATGAGGACTTTTGGGCTAAAATGTTCCTTTGAACATTTTGCAAAAGGAAAGAAAAATTTCTAAGTATAACCCGCCACCCACCAATCCTTCGACCAATCACAATGTGCCACGTAGGCACTTTACTGTAGCAAGCGAGCCATGGATCAAATTTTTCCCTTTGTCAAAATTTCAAAAGCGACAAGTTAGAAATGTTTTCCGTATATCCATGGCCAATAGGAACCTACCATGTCACCGATGAGTTGCAAAGATGAATTTGATGGGTAGATGATGCCCGTATGACTGTCAAAACGTCAAAAATTCAAATGATGCCCTAGAAATCGAAAATCTTCACAAGGATGGCAGATTTCTTGATTTTAAGTCAATTGAAACATGATTTAACATTGTTTTCGACCGAGGATTGGGATTTGATGAATTTTGAGTTTTTTCATGTTTTGACAAAGGAGAAATGACACAGCCCATAAAAATGAAGAAATTAGGGCACAAATGGGGGAAAATTGGAAAATTATTTCAGAACAGGGCAAAACAACAACATTATGAGCATTTGAAAGTTTTCAACTGGAGAAATCAAGTTTGCAGACCACCCAATTGACCAATGAAACATTTCAGAGTAGAATTTGACATGAAAATTTTAAGGCACATTATGAAAACTCAATAATGGGACCAACATTGGCTCTTGCTTGGGGATGGGCACTCCCGGTGAGTGCCACAAGATCAAAACGTAGACCAAGTGCCAAAAACCATTGGGAAAAGGAGTCAAAACACAGGGCAGCCCAAAAATGGTTGCCAAGGACAAAAGGGAAAACCACACACCAACCAACAACAAAAACAAAGCAAGAATAAAGACTATACAAATATACAACTTGTGCATACCTCACTAGGGGATTTAATCCAAGAAATGTTTTAAATGTCTGCCATTAACAAGTAGTTCCATCAATTCCCCATCTAGATCTTTGAGAAAAAGGTGTGCTCACCAATTCTGATGTCAACGGCATAATGGCCCATCCATAATGCATCAAAATTTCCATGCCTACCCTTGTCTTCATGCCTACTATCCCATAGCAAAAACCAGATCTCCAACATTAAAGGCTCTAGAAGTGACCTTCTTATCAAACAACCTCTTCAATTTCTCTCTAAATCTGATATGCCTTTGATGAGAAGCTCTTCTCTCTTCATCCAACTCAATGATCTGATTGATTCTTGATTCATATGGGCCATGTTCTTGATCTTCCAACTATTGGGAAAACTGAAAAGTGGATAATTGTAGGTGTAAGGGTAGCAAATCCTAAGTTCCATACACCAATTCAAACGGGCTCTTACCAGTTGCTCTTTTAGGAGTTATTCTATCAGCCCAAACTACAAATTTCAATTGCTCTCCCCATTTCTTCTTGTTGATTTCCAAGGTCCTTCTAATGATCTTGAGAAAGTTCTTGTTACTGGACTCAGCTTGTCCATTGCCTTGTGGATTGTAGTTTGAAGAATAAGTTAGATTGATTCCATATTCATTGCACATTGCCATCAAAGGCTTGGCTCTAAAGCACATGGCATTATCAAATACAATTTTAATCGAACTCAAAATCTACATATGATATGATTTAACAAGAAATTCATTACCACTTGGTGTGTTGCCTTTCTAAATGGAATTGCCTCAACCCACTTTGTAAAATAATCGATTCTACAAAGATCCATTTATGACCAGCAGACCTTTGAAGGATCTGAAATCTCACCAATGAAATCCATTCCCCATTGTTTGAAAGGGGCTTCAATTGATACAGGCTGCAAAGGAAGGGAGCCTGAAGCTTTCAATCTTCTAGAGAAACATTGGCAACTATCACACTTTCTAACCAGTTGGGTTGCATCTTTATAAAGAGTAGGCCACCAATAACCAACTCTTAAAATCTTATGTGCCATCACTCTCCCAAAAAAATGTCCTCCATAAACTCCCCCATGGAAATCAACAATCAACTTGGGAGCTTCATCTTCAGTTATGCATTTCAAGAGGACACCTTCAGGGTTCTTCCAAGCCAGCCCAAGGTCTGTTATGATATATTTTTGAGAAGCTAGCTTGAGGGATATTTTCTGATTTTTATTTAAATGACTAGGACAACATAGGTGTCTGAGGTATAAAATCACATCTTTTACCACTCGGACCTCATCAATTTTTCAAGAAGATCTACCCTTTCTTCATCTAGTTGATTTACTTCTACATTTTACAAATTACTCTCACCATGAGCTCTGGCAAGACCCAAACCTCTTACTAGTTTTGTTGTTTGGATATCCATATCATATTCTTGTAATTTGTTGACCCATCTACATCTCTTTCTTGATATCTCCATGTTTGATAAGATGTCTTTAACCATGGTGTGGGGGACATAAGCAACAACTTTTGAACTCAATATATAGGGCTTGAAAATATTTGTTGCTTTTACTAAGGCAAATGCTTGTTTTTCCATGATTGTATACTTCAACTCAGCTGCATGTAAAGCCTTGCTAAAGAAGGAAATAGGTCTCTCAGCTCCATTCTCATCCTTTTGTAACAAAACTGAAGCAATAGTGAATTCAGAGCCAAAAGAAAAGATTTGGAAGGGCGTCTTATAGTTTGGAGCTGCCAAAATAGGTGCATGCTTAAGTGCATCCTTTATCCCTTTAAAATCTTGAATGGTAGCCTCCTCCCACCTCATAAATTGATCCTTTCTTAACATGCTTGTGATTGGAAGAGTTAGCTCAGAAAAATTGGAAATAAATCTTCTAATAAAATTGATTTGGCCAAAGAAAGATTGGATACTTTTCATGGTTCTTGGGATAGGTACTTTGCTAATTGCCTCCACTCTTTCAGGGTCTATCATAACACCATTCTTAAACACAATATGTCCCAAAACTTGGCCTTTTGCATGCCAAAATGACACTTCTTTGGATTAAGAGAAATTCCATACTCCCTACATCTGATCAACATCTTCTCTAGGTGTTGCAAATGGTCTCCTCGCTACCTTGAAAATACAGTCACATCATCTTGGTAAACTGCAATAAATTCATTGATGTAACCAGCAAAGGAAACATCCATTGCTCTTTGAAAAGTGGCACCAGCATTCATCAATCCAAAGGGCATCCTTACAAAAACATAAGTTCCCCAAGGTGTAGTGAAGGTTGTCTTAAGTCTTTCTGATTCTTTAACAACCACCTGATTGTATCTGGAGAAACCATCCAAAGTAGAAAGCATTTCTGACCCTGTCACAAGCTGCAACATATTTTCCATATTTGGCAAGGGATAGTTGTCCTTCATGGAGGCTTTATTTAAATTTCTAAAATCCACACAAAGTCTGATATCTCCATTCTTCTTTCTGACTGGCACAAGGTTTGCAACCCAAGATGAATACCTAGTAGGCTGAATGATACCACCATCTCTCAATTTCTTCAAATCTTCCTACATTTTCATGGAGAGAAGTGGATTAATAGGCCTTTGTCTCTATCTGAATGGCTTATTTTTGGCTTCAAGAGGAATCTCATGTTGGAACAAATCTTCTCTATATGCTTTTAGCTCTGAATAAGACCAAGCAAGGCAGTCTTGATATTTCTTTAAGAGTTGGGCATAGGATTGTTTTTCCTCTTTACTTAAATTGCTGCCCAACCAAATATTCCTTGGTTTATCCTTGGTTCCCAAGTCATGCTCTTCCACATCCCTTGAAGCAGACATCTTTCTATTTATGATGTAATCAACATTGTTAAAATTTTCCTCAAGTGCAATAAGACCTTTAGGAATGGTATTTATTTTCAATTGGATAATATCCTTTCAAATAAAGTTTCTCTCCCTTCATTGATGCATACCATCGGTTCTAAATCAATGTTCGACCAGCAAAATCACCTTGGCATTGTAAGAATCTCAACACTTGGGCATCATCATAAAAACTCCGCCAATGTTTCACATTATCCGGGACAGCTAGCCTTGTTAGCACTTCAATGTTATATTCACAAAAGGGTGGAATGGTACAATTGTCAAATCTAGAACCAAGTACAGCCAACTTATCAGTAGCAGCATTAAGACTTCTATCATGGTAAACAATGTTAAAGGAATCAAACATTTCAATCAAGTCCCAGACAACATGCTTATATTGTTTCATATGCTGATTTTTTGTAGCATACAATTTTCTTATTTGTTTGACAACCAGCTCTAAGTCTCCTTTTGCAACAATATCCTTCACTCCATACTTCCATGCAATTCTTAACCCCAACAACAATGCTTCATACTCAACAACATTGTTAGTGCATTCAAAATTAAGTTTGAAGGAAAAAGCATACTCTTCTAAATTAGGAGAAAGCAGAACTATACCAGCACCATTTCCAAATTTGGAGGAAGCTCCATCAAACAGAAAAGTCCAAGGAGATCCTATCATATCAAGGCATTCTGATTTATCCATCTTGTGTTCTTTTCCATCAGCAAAACCAATGAAATTCTCAGATCTACATCAGCAAACAACACTTCATAAGAAGCATTGTTGGGGTCTTCAATCAAGTGCAACATCTTCTTTTCACCATAGAGTTTGACAAGGCTACCCTCAATGGGAATGGTGGCAAAGGACATGTCCATTTGAACACTACCACCAACACTTGTAGCCCATTTTCTTGACAAAAGCATACCCCATTTGGCAGGGCAATCAACAATTACAACATCAAGTTTCAAGTTTTTACCCGGATAGGCTGCAAGTTGCACTACTAAACCCTTCACACAACCAATAAATGACACTTCCCTTGAATCCATGGATGTACATTTCCCATATGCTGCTATCACTTTGATATCGAATTCATTCATGACTTCTAGAGGCATGACATTACATGATGCGCCAGAGTCAAACATGTAATTGTGAAGCAACCTATCTTTTGTGAGAAAAGTTGTGAAAAATGGATCAACATTCAATTGGGAATCAGCCAAGGATGTCCCCAAATATACCTCAGGTGCCTCTCCAAGGTCTTCCATCGCATTGTGGTGTTTCAAGGCCAGCAATGATTTGAAGAGGAGTCTCAACAACATTTATATTTCTGCTTGGGGTGATCTTTTCTTCTTTCAATCCCAAGTACTCGAATGCTCTCTTCTTATGCTCAGGTATTCTAAGAAACTCAATGATGGGAACACTCACTTTAATTTGGCTCAATACTTGGGCAATATCATATGGAACACTCTTTGGTAAAACAACATTGGAAGGGAAACAAGAAGGTTCATCAGATGGAGAAGTATTCTTGGTAGCTTGGGCATGAAGAGGACTGATATTTTTGCATGGGACAACAGGGTTCTTGGAAAGTGTTTCTTTTCTAGGATTATCCTTTGGAATGCTTGTGAGAAAGGGTGTCTTTGGCTTGGCTTGAGGACCAGCTCCTCTAACAACTTTACTTCTAGTATTATACTCCTTCTCTTGACCAACCACAACATTCATTAACAATTGTCTATCTTCCTCCGAAGGAATACCACCATCATACTTCTTGATCATTAAAGCCCTTAGATATTCAAAGTCATTATTAGGGATTTCAAAGGCCTGAACTACGTCTACGTCATGATCTTGAGGAAGAGAAAGAAATGGTACCCTATTTATGCAATCCCAAAAGGTTGTAATAGTCCTTGCACTTATCACATTTGTTGATGTTGCTTGCTTGTTGTGAGCTCCTGAAGAGTTACCCATCATACAAATGTCATCATCCTTTTCATCTTCATTATCATCTTTAATAACTTGCTGGTTCATTTCACATGGAGGATGAGGAAGAAAACATCTATCACACCAATCCATATCAGTAACCTCCCGAATAGTAGCAACTCTCGCAGCTTAGAGGGTCGAGCATCACTCTATTTTCACGTGCTTGGGGTTGTCCATTTTTTCCACCAATAAGCCCTTTACCTCTATCATCTTGTCTTTGATCACCCCTAGGATGATTGCCGAATCTATCATGGTTTTGAGTTCTTTGCTGTCCTTGTGAACTTTGCCCAATTCCTTTCTCAGCCTGGGCTAATTTGTAAGAAATTTCTTTGATAGCCCCTGCCAAAGTCTTGACAACATCTTCTAAATCAGCACCCTTTCTAGCTTGAGGTTTCTCAGGGTTTATCAACTTCACACCGTCCCTCTTAAGTGGTTTACCAATAGCTTTAATATTATTTTCAATTTGAAGTGCCATGGTGAAAGCTTGCCTCAAGTTTGTAGGATTTTTGTCTCTCAAGTAATAGGCTACCTTTTTATCAAATGCATCTGCATATTTGATCAAGCAAGATTCATCATAAGGCCTCAAGATGACAGAAGCCTTCTCAATGTTTTGTTAAATCTTGTATTGAAGTCATGGACTATCTCATTTGGGTTCTTTTTGATATTCTCAAATTCAGACAAAAGAAATCTAGGATCAGTCCTGTCACCATATTGCAACCTAAATACATTTTTCATCTTAGTCCATGAATCAATAGAGTTATCAGGTAGAGCCTTGTACCAATCCCTAGCATCTTCTTCAAGTGTATGGATAAACAAATTGATATATACATCCTCAAATTCTATCTCAAAATCTTCCATCATATTATCAAACAGTTTGAGATGTTGATCACCAGTAATGGCATTGTTACCTTGGAATTTTGGCAACCTATTTCTAACATCTTGTGGGACAACATTTGGGTAACCATCCATTCCTCCAAAATTTATAGGACCAAAAGTGTTAACAACAAATGGAGGTCTAGGCTGAGCCATATTGTTTGGTGGGGGTGATCTTGGAGGTGAAACAAATTGGTGAGGAGTACAATATCCTTGGGGCTCAAGAATGTGATTCACAAGATTGGTATCTTCTAAGTGTTGATTTCCTTGGGAAGTTTTATTTGAATTAAAACACAGAGGTGTAGATTGGAGAAGGAACTTACTAAATACGAGAAGGACCCTCACCAAATGGCGGAGGCAAACAAGTTTATGAGAGGATTGCCTAAATCAGAATCACTTAAAGAAGAGTGATAATCTTCTACCAAAGGTTGATCTCTCTCACCAATGACTATATCTTTGTCTGATGTCTGACCTTTAATCACTTTCCAAACTCTTCTCCCTTCCAACTCTAAATTTCTTAAGTATGAGAACAATTTTTTAGTAGAGTCTTTAAGGAAGAGAGATCTTCTTCCCTCTAGTTTTACAGAGATTAATAACACAAAAATAAATGACAGAAAGCTCAAGACACTGGTATTTCCAAATTCAAATCAGCATGGAGTCGCCACTAAGGAATTTCACCTCAGTTGTGCAAGGATGCACTAAAATAATGTTGTCAAATGCTTGCTAATACTAATAACTTTGAAAGGCTCATAAATTAGACCTTCCTCTTCTTAAATCAATCACAGATAAAGCAACAAGGCTGTATAAACTGTTGGTAAATGTAATAGAGAAGGCTGAGCTTGAAACTTTTGCCTAAAACTTGTAGATCTGAAGTACAAAATAATATTTCAAGAATGCAACAACTCAGATACTTGAATATGAAAATGCTCAAACCCCTCAAACATTCCAAGAACACCAATAAATTCCAAGAAGTCCCCGGAAACAGCGCCACTCAGGTGTTGGTATCCAGATTTAATCTCCTTCACAACTTGAACAACATCATGCATTTGCACAAGACACTCAAGGGTAGATAGATGATTTGTATGTCATTTGTAGCCAGGGAGCACATCTATCTGGCTTGTTGGCACTCAAGATTTGAGGGAGTGGATAGCACCTTCAAAAGGATCTTGATCTGATCCTCACTGTTTTAGGTTGTGCCTATCAACCAAGGCAAGAGAACCTATATTGCAGCCCTTGTATGGTAAAGGAGATTGAGATATCCTTGTATTTTACACATTGTGTGGATATGGCCTTGGGAAAACATGATCAATTATCCATTATTCAAAATCAAAGGAGTTGTCACTACTAAATGATGGAAATGCTTTCAAGACAAGGCTAAGGTTGCTAGAGACATAATAAAATCTTGATATGCTTTGTGCATTTTTGTGAATGGGTTGTATTCTTTTGTTAACACACAATGCAATGCAGGGGTAGTATGGGTAGGATGAGTTAGTTTGAATGAAATTTTTTGGGAGATGTTTAGACAAGATTAGCCAGGGATTACCAACTTCTTTGAGAACCTTTGTAAGAGATTTGCAACACCTAAACAACAGAGGTGTTTCAATGGGTTTAAAATAATCCTTTAACTAGGATATGTGCACCAAATGGAGGCCCAAATCTGCACTCTTCCACACAACCTTTGATAACCTGTAACAAAATCTTGAAGCAAAATACCAACAAAGTATCCAGAATCCCTATTTAATCATGACCTAAGGTGCACCCAAAGGTTTACAAACAATCTCAATATTCAAGGATAGTAAAATGATTTTAAATTTGTTTATCTTCTATCAGATGAAAGATCTTCTGAATATAAGATTGTAAATGCCATTAAACCATCAACAAGAAATGAGACCCTATATGATCAAAGAGATCCTAAACACAAGATTGCAACATGAGCAAGAAACACAAATTGAAAACATTCTGAGACATAAGCATATGCAAATTTTTCCAAGAGATAACACCACATAATCCAAAATTTGATCAAATACATCAGTAGGGGAATGCTATAAGAACAATCTCAGAGCCTGTTGATGGATTTACAACTGAAACCAACTCAACATGATGAAATCTGATACAAAATGGAATTGAAAATGGCTCTCAGGCAGTTTTCTCTAGAGAAATGGATTTCTTCCACCTTTTGCTTGAAAATTCTAAGTTTTTTTCTCTCTTCTATCTCCCCCTTTACAAATGCTTCAAAAATACATTTTATATCTCATGCCAGCTTGGAACCTTGCTTCCCAAGCAAAGAATATGCTTAAGGGATCAAATTTGTTACAAAACCCTTCATCATTTCATGAAAATGACATCAAACTGTAAAACAGACTTGCATATTGCCAGGGATGCACAAAAATCTTAAAATATTGCATGAGTTCAGATCCTTATCCATCCTAGGGTCATGTTTTTGGCATTCAGGCATGCCAACATGCTTTAGCAATCATTTTTCACCTTTTACCCTTTCAATTTTTACCTCTGCAATTTTTAATTTTCACCTTTCACATTTTATACATCGGGCCAAAGAATAAATGCATCAAAAACATTGCAGATCATCAAATTATCTCATGAAAATGATGCCATTGTTTTTAGGAGGCCAAGGGGACTCAAAATCATATAAGGTCTGATGAAATTTGATGAAGAAATGTGATTTCCAAGCTCCTTGGAGCTCCCATGGTGCCTAAAAATGAAAATACACAGTATCCGTTGATTTTGATCAACTTTTAATATCAACCTTACACGTGGATAATGCCATTTAAGGAATAAGCTCAAAACTACCTTTTTGACCTTTGAATGAAGTGGGACATGTGTCACAACATGATTGGATCGACCTCCCATGCTCTAGAAATGCATTTGCGACCCTTTTTACCTTTGGAAAATTTTACAAAAAATCTTCACTTCTCCCCTGGACCCGCCACGTGTCCACATGTGGGCCCTACTTGAAAATGCGGGCCAATTTTATGAATTTCACCACCCTTTTGAGAAAAGGAAAATTTTCTCAAAACACTCCATGGGCCCGAACACCCACTCTCTTCTCCGCCACATTGTCCCCTCGATTCGTTGCAGGCCACGCCTCCACCCCCCTCGACCTCCCTGCCAAATTTTGAAAAATTCAAAACTCATTGCGGGCCTGCAATCTCCTTTTGTCCTCTTTGAAATGTGCCACGTGTCCAATGTGGATTGGCCACGGAAGCACACCTTCAATTTTGTCTTTGAAACATTAGCTGAAATTTGTAACAATAGTAACTCCGAGCTCCAAACCTCCGCCCCTTCATTCACTTTGTATTTGGCGAAGGCAGAATTTTTTGATTTTAAGTTTTTTTGCCTCCAAAGGCAAAAATTCAAAACATTCCCACCAACCTGCTTCCCCCTTTCTTTCTTTTGGACACATGTCCTCTTTTCATTGGTTGTGGGACTTCGGCCTAAAAATTACTTTTACCTTTTGAAGTTAAAAACTTCAAAGTTATTTCAAAACCCGCCCTCCCATTTTGGCTTCTCTTGGACACGTGTCCACTTCTCATTGGATGAGGAATTTTGTGCTAAAATTTTCCTTCGACCAATCACAATGTGCCACGTAGGCACTTTACTGTAGCAAGCGGAGCCACGGATCAAATTTTTCCCTTTGTCAAAATTTCAAAAGCGACAAGTTAGAAATGTTTTCCCGTATATCCATGGCCAATAGGAACCCGCCACGTCGCCGATGAGTTGCAAAGATGAATTTGATGGGTAGATGACACTCATATGACTGTCAAAATGTCAAAAATTCAAATGATGCCCTAGAAATAAAAAATCTTCACAAGGATGGTAGATTTCTTGATTTTAAGTCAATTGAAACATGATTTAACATTGTTTTCAACCTGGGATTGGGATTTCACTTGCAAAAATTGAGATTTGATGAATTTTGAGTTTTTCACGATTTTGACAAAGGAGAAATGACACAACCCATAAAAATGAAGAAATTAGGGCACAAATGGGGAAAATTTGGAAAATTATTTCAGAACAGGCAAAACAACAACATTATGAGCATTTGAAAGTTTTCAACTGGAGAAATCAAGTTTGCAGACCACCCAATCGACCAATGAAATGTTTCAGAGCAGAATTTGACATGAAAATTTTAAGGCACATTATGAAAACTCAATAATGGGACCAACACTAGGTTTGACTACTATGGGGGCATAAAATTCTTGCAAGAGAGTATCCACCGATGATTTTGCTTTAGCTTACTACTAGTTTATTTATCATATTTTTATTGTAGCATGATCGCCGTGAATAAAAATTAGATAGCCCGTGATGTAGTGTCTGGATTTGTTAATAACATATATAACTTCTAAGAACTCCTTTTCTATTACTATGTAGTTTAATTCTACATGTTGTAAGTTCTTGCTAACATAATATATTGCATAATTCAGAATTCCATATTTTTGTCCTAGGATAACTCCAATAGCATGATCTAATGCATATGCGTGGATGTGAAAGGTAAGATTATAGTCGTCCTCTCAACACAGGAGTAGTTAACATTTGTTTCAAATTTTGAAAAGTACCTTCACATCATTTAGTCCATACAAAATCAACATCCTTTCCTAGCAATGCAAAAGTGGTGCTGCAATTTTGTGAAGTCTTGTATAAACCTTCTATAATATCTAGCATGGCCTAAAAAGATTCTAACATCCTTTTTTTACTTGGTGATTGAAGGTTGACTATAACATACACATTTTTAGATCAACTTGAATTCCTTATGAGGAAAGGTAGTTCCCTAATACTATACCTTCTGACATCATCATGTAGCACTTTTCATTACTCAAGGATAAATTGTGATCCTTGCATCTTTTCAAGACCTTATCAAGATTCTACATAGCTTATTTAAAAGTGCTACCATGTACAATGAAGTCATCCATGTAAAATTTCATGCAGTCATTTGTCAAATCAAAAAAGATACCCAAGACTACCCTTTAAAATGTAGTAGGTTTATTACACAAGCCAAATGGAAGAACTGAATAGGAAAATTTTCCCCATGGCAATGTGAAGGTAGTTTTGTCTTGGTCCTTTGGTGTAATCTAGATCTGATTATAGCCACTATATCCATCAATAAAAGTTAAGTATTTCTTACCAGCTAATGTTTCAAGCACTTGATCAATGAAGGGAAATGGGAAGTGATATTTCTTTATAGTTGAGTTCGAGATATCTATAATCTACATAGATACTCTATTTCCCATTCTTATTTGGCATAATTAAAATAGGTGATACCCACTAACTATCTGATATGGGGCATATGAATCCAACATCCAACAACTTCGTGAGATTAGCATTAACAATCTATCTTATTTGTTGGGTTCATCCACCTTTGAGGTTGTCTGATTGGTTTACAATATTCTTTGATGTAAATTTTGTGAGTGCAAATCCTAGGATGAATCCCATGCATATCACCATAATCCCGGTAAATGCTATTTTATGTTTTTGAAGAAGAATAATAATTTTGTTCTCATTTTTTCTATTCAATATCTTGCTTACGTTGAGTGGCCTCTTTGGTGTTATTTTTATTTGCTTGGAGAGGTCCATCATTGAACACATGTTTCTGCTAATAGAATTTAGTATGCAGTCATGGGGAAGAAGTTGGTGAAGAATACAATTCTTACCTAGAATATCCATGGTGCTTTTCTATGCGGTAGAAATTGGTTCAAGGGGTAGCTTAAGAACCTTAATTTTTCATCAAATTCTTCATTTCTTCCATATTTGTTCTGCAAGACATTAAAAATAACATCTTCTTCATGATCTTCATTTATACAATAATTCTCCAACATCATGAGCTATTGTATAGATCATTGATTATATTCTAGTTCTTGAACCAATTTTTTTATCTTCATCATTCAATGGTTTGGCAAGAGGATAGAGCATAAGCTTCTTGGTTCCATTTCCATTTGAGATAATCATATTTCCAAACCTGTAACCTATGAATGCATCAACAATGGCTAGCCATGGTCTTCCTAGTATAATAGGATAACCTCCTAAAATTAATTTTGGTTGAAGGATAATGAAATCAACATGGTATTCCCAAGATTCTACCACCACAATAATGTCCTTAAGGACTCCTTCAAGTCTCACTGTTGACCTATCTTCCAGTTCTGCAAGATTATAGTTGTTGGCCTTAGTCCTTCCAATTTTTGATCATCCATGATTTTATTATTCATGACATTTATTTCTGCCCCCAATTCAATCAAAGTGTTATTTATTGTAGTTCCATTGATAGTAACATTTACCAAAGGAATACCTGGATCTATATACTTAGGTAATATAGATTTCCCAAGCATGATGTTAGCCAACTATCCAATGAATTGTATAGTGGATGAATATTTCCTTTTTCTTCCTGAATTTTTGATGTATAGATCCTTGAACAATTTTTTATAAATTTGCACATCCTTAATGGATTGAATGAGTGGAATCTTCACACAAATATCTTTTAGCTAATTGACAAAATCAGAATCAGAATATGATTTAGGGTCATATTTCTTCTCTTGCAATCTCTCTAGAAATGGGGGTCCATTGACTTGTTTTAAACCCTTGTTGGAAATATGTTCATGTTGCTATGTATCAGCTTATAGTATTATCTAGATTTGTTGAGGATTAGTTTGTAACAACCGTGGTTCATATGCAATCTCTATGATAGTGGGTTTAATTTATGGGAGAAGTGATCTTCTTGAGCATAAATGGATATCATTGACATCAAATGAATAAAAATAATATTGGGTTGATTCAATGGTGTAGGATGAATGAGAAAATTTATTGTTTGGGTTAGGTGATGGTTGAGATGGCAATTGAGTAGGCCTTGGTTAAGAGCTAGATTGGGGGTTTGGCATTAAATATTTTTATTGTGGGTAGGGAGGTTACTAATAGGTTTCTTTGGTAGTTAAGAGTTTGATTGCCCCATGGATACCATTATCTCAAAGTTTACTACCATGAAGAAGGGGGTTCTACCACCAACTTTGTTGGCCTAAAAAATGAGGTTTTCATGGTTGTTGATATTGGCTAGGGTAAGGATCCCATCCTTGTTGAGTATTATCCCAAGGTGGGGGTTGTATATATGAACTACTAGCCCAATTTTGAAAATATGGCATGAGATCTTATGACATACCTCCTTGTCTTAGTGGTTATGGCTTCCTTTGGGTGACATAGAAAAATTTCCCATCCTCCATTTCTATCATCTTGAATTTTGGTGTAGCCTCCTTTCCTTCTATAATACTAGCCAATCATCTACATCTACAATTAACCTTATTTTTCTACATGCATGGCAAAACTCGTAAGTGTTGCCTCCACATCCTCTCTTTTCTTCTTGGCATGTAGAGCATCAATTTGGGTGGCCATGTCATTAAATATTTCTTGTTTCATGTTCTTGAACATGTTCACAATCTCTGATTTAGATATGTCCCCAATTCCTTTGGTATTTGATCCACCCTTTGATCTAACACTTCTTATTATTTTCATAGTTACTCTAGAATAATTCCTGCAGGCTTCACAAATCTCATCAAAAGTATATTTTGAGATATCTCCAACTCCTATCAGGTCTAAAGCATTCATATCCTCCTCACCGAGTCCTTTTAAGAAGAGTAACTTGAGAGATTCATGAGGCATAGTTATGTGTATTTACTTCGATTGCAAAATAGGAATCTCTCCAGGTAATCTTCTAGTGGCTCATCTTCCTTTTGTGCCATCTTGAAGAGTTCATCCCCTCCTCTACTACTTTTCCTATAGTAGTATTGGTACTTGGTCGAAATGTTTCCTTCATCTGCTACTAGGTGGTAACAACATCTCTTCCTAGACCCATAAACCATCTCAAGGCTGCATCCTTGAGTGTAGTAGGGAACAACTTTAGCTTGTGTGCATCAGTTGTATAGTCATAACTTATGTATAAAACATCAAACTCAAACAAGAAAGTGTCTGGGTCTTTAATTATAGATCCATGAAAATTAGGAAGAGCTAATGGAGAGATGTTATTCATTACAACAGGAAGATTGTTGTTGGAGATAGGTAACTCAAATGTAATTGTCCTTTCTTCAATGTTTTTATTCACCTCTTCTATGATGTTTTTTTTTCAAGAACAACTTTATAACTTTCACTTAGAAGGGGATCTTCTAACAATAAACCTTGTACATGGGAAGACATTTCTTCTTCAAAATCACAAGTGATTTCTGCTACTTGAGGATTAGGTAGGAATCTACCATGGGAATCTCTTGGATGGTGCATACATCAATTGGCTCAAAGCAACCAACATTCATTAGTGGGGGTTTTAAATATGGATTTTCTAAGACCTAGCTTATTTCTAAGAAATTCAAAGATGCAAAAACCTCACAAAACTTCTTATAACTTGGCAATATCCCTGACAATGGTGCCAAAATGGTGGTGCAAATCAACTTGCAATAATTAATATGTTGTTCATTGAATTAAAATAATTTAATTATCAAACCAAGGGATGTAAACTTGAAACATTTCCAGTGTTGTATACATAGTTACAATATATCTAGGAGGTTGGAAAGAAATAAATGTCACAAAAATGCTTGGAAGTAAACAAAACTTATAATTGAAAATGAATTGTTCTTCAAGGCTATTACTAAGAGAAAGCTGTAAATTTGGAATGCGGATATGAAGAGTAAATGGTTTCTAGGTAAAAATACATGCAATGAAACAAGAAAATAATGGAGGGGTTTAGCAGACCACAAGTGGGCCCTGACTTGGGTGCTAATCCCTCCTAAAATCATAAAATAGAGACTAATGAACATAACTCAGATTTAATAGAATAATGATAGATTAAACAAATGTTATAGAACACTCAACAGGTGTTCGGGATATCAAACACCTAATATTTTTTCAAGTAATCTACATGTTCCTTCAACCACATGTTAACTCAATCAATAAGTTCTTCACTAGTTTTCAATGAATGACTAGATCAAAGGTTGAGTTATTTCCCATTTCTACATGCTCTAGTTGTAATTGATTCTTCAATGGTACATTCAGACTTGAGTGCCTTTATTCATGCCTTCAAATATATCTTCATAATGTGGGTTCTTTTTGTATATGATTTCCTTTGGCTATGGAGGGGTTACTACAGACGGGTTCTTTGGCTATAGAAAAGCTTTGTTGTAGATGGTTCCTTTATCGCATACACGGTGTATATGGAAAATTACTTACAACCAAGAGTGGCATCACACATATCATCATTCAAACAACTTATTGGAATAATAATAATAAATGCACACAAAATACCATAGAATAAAGATAACTAGATAGAACTATATTAATTAGTAATTATGCCACAAGTTCAAGGTTATAATAACAATGTTCAGTAGTGTACTTGGAAAATACATGGACATAACTACAATGGCTTGATAAAAATATAGAAGATGAGTTATTTATAAAGGAAATTAACACAACTCATCACACCCCCAGGATTAATCTCTTGAATGTCCTCATTCAAGGGCTTCATATCTCTGTTTCCTAAAACTGCATTCGTGCCTGAAATCAATGGGTGTATATGTGCCCTCATCCTCTATTAAGAAATACTCACCATTCACCATGAATCTTCCCTAGACTCTATCTTGGATCCTTTGATCAAATGGTAAATTACTTGTCCATGGTGGTATTGGAAAATGAAATATTGGAGGATGATAACTGATAGGGAACCATTCAACCTCACAATCATTAGCTATTTCAATGTATTTATTTACCCTATAAAAATTTGGAATAATTTTGGGATAGGAATGTATTTCCTTCCTCTATAGTTCAGGGGATAACTCATTCCATCTCATTTGACATTCCTATACAACCTGAATTCCATGATTCGTGATTATGTTACTTACCTCTGCATGTGCTTTTACCATCATTTTCAATAATATGTTTTTTACTTTATCCTATTTCATATAACTGTCATATTGTTCCTTGATTTTATCTATGTTTATTACTTCAACTCTAATAAACAATGGTTGGACCTTCTCAAAATTTCTATAATATTCCATATGACTGGATCTATGCAATTCATTTGAAAAATAAGAGCATAATGCTTTCACCTGAACATACCTAATATACAATATTGAGATATAATTCTTGTCGTATTGAAGGGCATAGTTGTGTAAATAAAGATCACTTAACAAGTTACGGAGCTTGTGTGTATTGTTCGATAAAAATTAAATAACCTCCTAGCGAGATGATATCATATATCATATCAAAATTAATGCAGGTAAGTTTATGTTGAACATCTTATCTTTCAAGTAGATATCATAAACACTTGATGGGGGCCTACATTTCAATATATCATGTGTTACCTGGAATTTTATTTCATATTTCTACTTCAACATCTTAATCTCTTCATCCTTTTCCTTCAATTATTCCTCATGCGTAGAGATGAGGAATTCTTTCTCCTTTTCTCATTTCCCTTTGATTCTATTAACATAGATTTCCAATTGCAACATCAAATTATCAACATATGATTCCATATTTTGTGTTTCCATCTCACTGCAAGATGGTTTTGTAGGTTCCCTGATAATTTCATGAATAACAATTTGGGGCTGCAATGGTGTTACATTTCCTTCTTGCACACTATCATGTTGTGCTTTCTCAACAACTTGATCAATTACTTGGACAACAATTGTAGGAATTTGTTCTTATTCTTGTTGTTCAATGAATTGATCAACAACTATAGGAATTTAATCATAGTCACTTCCTCTTCCAACTTCCTCTTCATGACCTTGCATCCTCACTCTTTGTTGGCTCTTATTTTTCCTCCATGAGTTGTTTAGGGTATAATTTCTCATGAAATATGGAATCGATATCTCCTACTCTGTCTCTAATTGTTGAGGCTCAAGGTTTCCCTTTGTAGCTTCTAAATCACTATCTAGTGAGATGGGTTATGACTATATTGGGCTTGAGATTTTTAGCATTTTTGTTCTAATCCTATGGGAGTGCCTAGGTGGTGTAGGAGTAGAATGAGAATATTTCCATTTGGCGTTTTAAGTGGATGTTTCAGGAGAGGATAATTATAAAAGGGTTTCAACTATGTAAATAATTTTTAGAGAGATAGGTACAAGGTGTTCTTTAGCGGGGGAAGATCTTCGAAATTAGGGGTTCTTGAGTTTTGGAGGTGGATGTTATAGCCTTAGTTACATGTGCATAAGACCTCTCAGTGCTTCTCCTTCTGTTTCTCATGTTTCCCATAAATGTATCAAAAAAATTTACCCTTTAAAAGTCTTCCCATGGTATTTGTGAATGATACCTTTGCCGGATGTGTTTAACCAATATGGTTATAAGACAATGATGTGATACTGCTACCAAGTTTACTCAAGAATTTAAGGTATTGGAGCTTTCCAAAGTAGAAAACTTTCCAACATTACATGGACAGACCTAGTGCTATGAAAACAATGTTGATTTGTGCTTTAACAAGAGATACATCAGTTTTGATAAAAAAAATATGAGTGCGTGATTATACATCTATTTGAAAATAATTTGGAGCCTTATTTTGAGCCTCTGAGTGAAGAATAGATTAATCAAATTTATTCACATATGGTCCATGATCCAGAGAATATAGAATAATTAAAAGAAGGTTTTCTTTAGTGGGAAGATGAACAGTCTAAAAGTGACACTACTCGTAATGCTTGTGATAATTGGGCACATGAAACATATGAAATTATTAGGCACAAAGTCAAGGGGTGAGTTATAAGGATGATCAAGCCACATATGGTGAGATGCTTAGGCTCAGATTAGGTACCAAGATATACTAGTGAAGGGAAGTTAAATACATTCTTGTGCCCTATGGAGACCTAGTTAATAGATGAAGGAGATAGAAGAAACATTTTGGTCTATACCTTGTGTGGGACAACAATGCACTAGTGGAAAACATATAGATAAATTTTTAGAGTGGAAAAAAGTGAGAATCACCTTTTCCAAAAGGTTTATTTAGAGCAATATACCTACACCCATATTTGAATTTCATGGTAAGAATATGGCTTCACATCATGTCCATACTTGTGATAGGCTATGGGAACAAGGTTAGGAGGATTTACCACCATCACTATGGGAACATAAGTTCTACTCCACATTACATAGATGAACACATGTCTGGTATGTACATGCTAAGCTAAAAATGGAGACTGCAAACTAGCATGAGATGACTGCAGGTATGATTCAAACTTTTGATTACTTTTCTACTAAGCCTCCAATACATGAAGCATTATAGATAATGAAGCACATCACATTGGGGGATAGTATGAAGGTAGAAGAGATCATGCTAGAGTTGTTGGGAGAATATAATTCTGAGGCACACCTTAATCTTGAGGATACATAAGAAGTACATATGGGTTGTACCTGGAAAGAGAAAGATAAAGGAAAGCTAGTGTACGTGATTGATGATGAGAAAGTAGACCACCTGGATATCAGCCACATTGAGGGTGTGTGCGAGGTAATGTATTCTATGGATGAGAAGGTATGCACATATCATGCTCCTATGAAAAAAAAAGAAAGGTCAAATTTGACATAGAGGATGAACTTAAGGAAGTAATAATTGGTGATTATTGGTCAGAATAGGAAGTAGCCAAGATCATCAAGCTTTTATGCGAATTTTAGGATATCTTTTGTAGTGAATATCACGAGTTAAAAGGAATGTATCCTTATTTAGGTGAGATGAAAACCAGATTGAAAGAATGTGCACACTCAGTTAGGAAGAGGCCTTATAGGATGAATCTTAATCTGCACGTGAAGGTGAAGGAGGAAATTGATAAAATGCTCAAGTCTAGAATTATTAAGCCTATTGAAGAATCTGAATGGGTCACTCCCATGGTCATAATAATTAATAAGGATGGATGGATAAGGATTTGTTCGGATTAAAAAGAAATCAATGATTCATGTGTTATAGATCCTTTTCCCACCCATTTCGAAAATAAATCCTTGAAGGATTTGCTTGGGCATGAGATATATTCTTGTACATATGGATTTTAAGGTTATCACCATGTGTGCATCGTGAAAGAGGATCAAGAGAAGACAAATTTCACCAAATGAGAGGGGAATTTTTGCATATACATTAAAAAAATGTGCCAACAATGTTCTCACTTATTTTTATGCATGACTTTTAATATTTCATTCATAAGTTCTTGCAAGTATGTTTGGATGATTAGTTGATATATGTCTTAGTAAAGGATCATTGTGATAATATGAGGCTTATGTTTGAGAGGTGCAAGTAGTTGAACATCTATCTCAACATTAAGAAGTGTATATTTGCTACACCTTTTGGAATTTTTCTTGGGAACATTATTTGTAGAGAGAGATTGTTGGTAGACCTAGCCAAGATAGATTTAAGCTTGGGCTTAGAATATTCTACCAATCAAAGTGAGGTGTATGGATTTATGGGACATACAAGGTACTATAGGAATTTTGTAAAGGGATATGTAAAAACTTACATGCACCCTAGAAAAGTTTCTCAAAGATAAAGGGAAATTTTATTTTGGTTATGTGCACAATAGGCATTTGAGGAATTGAAGGAACGTTTAACTAGTGCACCTATTCTATGCTTTCCTTCATAGGACAAACCTTTTCATGTTCACATTGATGCCTCTAGCATGGAATTTGGTGTAGTGATGGCACAAATAGGACAATTACTTGTAGATCATCTTATTTACTTTGCAAGAAAGAAGTTGAATCTGTGGAGAAAAATTATACTACCACAGAGCATTAAGCTTTGTCTATGATCTACGTGCTACATAAATTTAGGTAGTACTTATTAGATACTCCGTTTATTTTCTATACATATCATATGGCACTCAAGTACTTAGTCAACAAACCTATTTTGTAAGGGTGCATTTGTAGATGGATACTTCTATTTCAAGAATTTGAATTCACAATTGTTATCAAGCCAGGAAAGAGAAATTTAGGTCTTGATCATTTATCAAGGATTAATTCTAGTGAGGATGCGTAGAGCATTAAAGATACTATGATTGATGTACAATTTTTAGATTTAATCATACACCCATATATTTAGAAGACATGGTTTTCTTCTTGCACACTAGTATGGTGCCGAGAAGGTATGAAGAAATTACATAAAAACAACTTGCAATACATGCAATGCCCTATCAGTTGATTGGTGGAGAGTTGTACAAGTTGGTCTGTGATGAAGTATTTTGCCATTATGTTTTGGAACATGAGCATGACACCATTATGGAGGAGGCTCAAGGTGATATAGCAGGAGGAAATTATGCAAGTGATGTTACAACAAGAAAAATCCTTATGGTTGGCATTTGGTGGGAAACATTATACAAGGATACTAAGGAGTATGTAAAAGCATGTGATCATTTTCAGCACCTTGGAAAACCTGTACATAGATATGAGATGCCACTTCAACCGATTGCGAGTGCAAAACCTTTCAAGAAGTGGGCTATTGAATTTCTAGGACCTATTGCACCACCCATGTGCATAGGAATGAAGCGTGCTAGATTATTACTTATAAAATCTATCTAACAAGGTGAGAAGAGACAACACGTACAAAGGATTGTACAATATCCACAACAGTAAGATTCTTATGGGAGAATATTATTAGTAGGTATGGCTTCCCATTAAGCTTGAAAAGTGATATAGGAACTCATTTTTTAAATGAGACAATTAGAATTATATTGGTAGAGTTTATGGTGGCACACCATAAAACTACTCCTTATCACCCATAAGTTAATGGAACTGCAAAATATTTCAACAAGATTCTTGGGATAGACATTTAATAAAATTTGTGATGTTGGAAGAAAATATTAGGATGATAAAGTGTTAAATGTACTTTGGGCATACAGGACCACTTATAAGAGATTGAATAAGGCCACACCTTTTCAATTGGTGTTTGGCATGGAAGCAGTATTACTAGTTGAATTCATGTTACCATCCTTGTGTATTACGAGCATAGGTGGATTAGATAATGAGAAAACTATAGAGAAGTGTATCGAAAAACTAATGCACTTACATGAGAGGCACACAATTGCGTGTTGGATCCATAATATTTAGAAGGGGTGACAAAAGGAATGGCATGATAGGCACATTAAGAACATGACATTTACAGATTGGAAAAATGGTCCTTCTCTATGACTCCAAATTTGTGTGCCACCTAGGAAATTGAAGGTACATTGGTTGGGACCTTTTTTAGTAACCAAGATACTTGAATCAGGTGCATGTCAATTACAGGTGTTGGATGGTATTATGTTTCTGACTACTTCAATGGGAGTAAGTTGAAGCCCTACTATAAATAAGGATTTGTGGTGTTTGTAATAAGGCAATATTTCCATTTAGATTGTATTTCCATTTTATGTGTTCCTTTCCAGATTGTTGCTATGATTTGTTCTTATTTCCTTATTTTTTTAATAAGCACACTTGCATACAGTAGAAGCTTATTACTATCTATTGAGCCCATGCATGAGAGGACCATGCATCATTTTAGTGTGGGGTGAACTAGGTGCAAGTACATGAAAAATAAATCCATTGGTGTCAAGAGTGATATAAAGGTTGACACGTTCGTGAAAATTTGACATAGGTATATAAAGGGATGAAGTGAGGATTCTTTTTAAGCATGAATGAGAGAAAAGTGTTACCGATGCTAAGGATGATATTCCATATAAGTAAATTTCTTAGACTAAAGACCATGCGAGAGGAAGGGTCACGTAGTGTAACGTGAGGTAGGAAAAGACATGAGGAACTACATGGTATATGGTGCGAGAGATTAGGTAATACGGCAAGGAGGCACATATAAGGAGGTATGTGGCTTGGAAATTATTAAAGTGTGCCGGAAGGTTAAAAATGCAACGTGCAAAAGGAGGTTGAGTGATAAAACAAAAAGTCAAAAATGCTTTGTTGAGAAAATAATTTAAAATATTTAAAGAAAGAAAAAGTGTGTTGAAAGTGGAAAAGTAAGTTGGTGGAGAATGAAAATTTTATAAAAAGGGGGAAATTGAGTTATTTTCTACCTTGCATTTGAGAATACTTGATTAATTGAGCTACCAACGATTTGGTGTGAGAGTGAGAAGAAAATTGGATTGGTGTGTGTAAGTGCTTTGTGTGAAGATCCTTGTAGAAAAAAAGGGAGTTTAAGACGGCTATTGGATACAAGACTAGGGCATGGGAAGAAGGGGTTTGCAGAATTAGAGTTACGGTAGTGAGGGTTCGCAGACTTTGGTATTGAAGTGAGACTAAGCATTGTGGATTAGGTTATCTAGGGATGAAGATGGCAAAAAGAATGATACCAAAAAGAGTGTCTACCTCATCACCTAGAGGGAGAAGCAAGGCTTGAAGGAATAAGTTTTTGCTTAGGGTTTAGGGTTTACATGGAATTTGCAGCTCCCATAATGCAAGATTAGTGAATATAATCATAGGGCTTTGGGACATGAAGTGACCTTGAAGGAGGATATGTTGCAAGAGCTTCCAGAGAAGAATGAAGAGGGATAGGTACTAGTTGATGACTTAGTGACGAGACTTCTGGAGAAAGTAGGGGTCCTCTAGTTATTTAAATTACCCTTCTTTACGAAGCCCACACATCTATTTTTGTGGCTCATGTCTAGGGATTTTTTCAAGAGGATAATGATCACAACCAAGCTCATTGGACAAGTTATATGGTTGAGATGTATAAGGGAAGACAAGAAATTAGACTCCTATCTCGATGCCAAGATTGACAATTTAGCCTTACAATTATAATACAAGAAGGGGGAATGGCCATGAATATATAAAATCTCACTTATCCCATAATTAGCATTGCAGCCAAGCTCGTGAGTTGTAAATTTAGTGCCTCATAAAGGTGGAGGGACATGAGTAATAAGTATCTATACATTACACACAGAATGGCATACAAGACATAATACAACCTAGCACAATACATTTCTAATGGGATAATAAAGGAGGCCAAGGCACAAAATGAAGAAGGAGAAAAAATTACTTGGGGATTGGTCCTCCTACTAATTGTTTTCTGGGAAATTGGAGTCCCAGATGGGCCAGATGAGAACATGTGGGTACATCCACCAAAGAATAATTCCCCTACAATTTAGTTCACAGGATATACCTATGATGGCACTATATCTAATGTATATAAAGCCAAGTTAGACAAATCCTATAATCATATGTGTTCCATGTTTGAGAATGATGGTGCGTTTTTGCCGCAGAGTTTGGTCAAGGTTGGAGAATGAGCCCTTTGTGAAAATTTATATTTACATTCACGAACAAATATTTTAGGTACACAATGAACTTAATTAAGGATGCATAGAAGTTTAAATTTGATGTTGATAAGGTGGATGCTAATTGGTATACTTTGTGCACCACTTATAGGTATGATTCTAGGCTTGCATATTTGGAGACTCTAGAGCCAAATAATTTGGACCTACACCCCTAGTTGAACATTACAATAATGGGTATGATATGTAGAGATTTTTCACCTTGATACCAAAAATAGGGTGGAATATAGATGGAAATCACAAATACTTTTCTTCCACATCTTGGGAGAACTAGTGTGCCACTACTCAAGAGAGTGTGTGAATAATCTCTTAACGATGAAGAAGAAGGATAAGGTGGGATTTACCACTCTCACGGGAAGACAATGTACTATAAAATAAGGAAGGAAGAGTGGTGATGGTGCAGGAACCTCTCAGCCACCTAAGGATAGTACAGAGGAGACAAAGGTTAAGTGTGGGGGATCTCAAGTGATTTCTTGTGAAGAGGAAGAGCCTAGTGATAAGGAGAATTATGAAACCTTTTTATAATAATCGAGCATGAATGGGATGAATAAGAGGCAAGGAAGGAGAAGTAAACACATGAAGGTATTGACCCAACAAAGGAAGCACCTAGCCAGAAAGATAAGGAGTAGTCCAAGAGCCCACAAAAGGATAGCTCACTTGTCCACGAGGAGGAAAAATAGGCAGATGATGCCTTTGTTATTAAGGAATATAAGGGCATGGAAGGTGGAACTAGCACATTATCATTCACTCCAAGAAAGAAGTGAAATAAAGTGAAGGAAGTGAGGAAATGATGGACTCCCAAGTTTGCACATATGGACTTTGAAGATCATCCTATGAAGGTCTTAAGGGTGTGATTCCAGACCATAATAAATACAAATAAACTATTTGGCTGGGATCTAATGTATAAATATGGAGGTGTCTCATGCACCAGAAAATGTTGTCTTGGAATTTACACATGCTTGCAAAGGATCCCGAGTTTGAAGTAAGTAATAATTCCCTCAATGTTATAGAGTTGAAGAGTGACCCCAAGAAGAAATACAAGTAAGTAGATCCTATGTTTTTGATAGATGAGAAGGCATGTAATGCCTTGAGTAAATTGGTCGTGGATGTTACTCGCAGAATTTAGATGATGGAGCTAGAATGATGGCAATAGTAGCGGATAAGAAGGATAAGGAGTTTGAGATTGAAAATATTAAGATAGATATCGATGGAGAATAGAAGCGCACCAAAAAGCATATGATAGAGAAAACACATTTGTAAAGCAGATCTTAGGTCAATGCCTAACCTTGGTGAGCCAAGAAAGATGTGAATATAATGATGAGATGGAATAACTTGAAGACCTGATAGGTGTTTTCTAGTGAATATTAAAAGAAGTGTGAGACCTACGGATGAGGAATTGGTAAAGGAAAATGAAGCAAATAAGATAGCCATTGAAACCGAATATCTAAACTTGAGGATCTATTTGTGTACCTCAAGGTGGAGAGTAGTAAATATGATTTACCTTTGAAAAGGTGTTAGAAGTTTGACCCTATCCTTGGCATGAGGGTAAGTAATGAAGAGGAAGAGCTCGGGGAAAAATAGGAAAAGACACCGACTAATAAGATAGAGCACACTAAGGTAATGGCTTGGTAAAAAATAGAAAGAGTTAATTAAGGCCAAAAGGATAAACTAGAGCTTAGGATAAGCCGGTTTAAGAATATGGTATTAGAACACATGGATATGATAGGAGTGTCTCAGAGAGTTAACTATGGTTATCCAAGAACTTAAGAGTAGAGTTAAAGAGTTTACATCTAACAAAGTACCGGGAGCGTAGATGTGGCACTCGAGATAATAATGGAGGAACTTCAATGAGTTGAGGAAATTAGAGGGTGAGATAAATGATGAGTTCCCAAAACTCCTTAAATATCCTGAGGCCTGATATGATTTATGTATAGGTAAAAAAATTCTTTTTGGGCATTTAATTATTTATTCTTTCTTGTGTCACATATACATTCTTTGGAGGAACAAAATGGATGAACCATTTCCAAAGATGGAAATCCGTATTATTTTGGGGTAATTTTGCATGAAAAAATTGACTAAGTACATGCCACGTGCAAGAATCTAGGGCACACATGAGGAAAACATGAAGGGTGCACGAGGGTAGAGTGGAATAGTGTGCGTATGTTTGTGCATGAGCAAGGAAAATTCTGGACAACCAATTTTGTGAAACATGGGATAAAAATAGAAAAAAATTAGAGTGCTAATCCAAAGAATGATTCGAGATCCAAAGAAAAGCAAGGAGGTTTAATGAACACGAGAAAGGCTATTTTTGGGTAAAACACATGCATAATGAAGACGAAGGGCCATGCATGGATCAAGATATTAATAGGATTAAATCAAGTCATATTTATAGGATAGTTTATTATTAGCTAATGTACAAGAGCACACATGTGATCTATTTCTCAGCACACCTATTATTAGGAGAGTGCATGGGCGGTGAAGGGAAAGTCCTCACCATATATATATATATATATATATATATATATATATATATACTGATGCTATCCATTTTTTTGGGACCACCGTAGAGTCTAAGTATTGTATTAGAGTATTGTACATCATTATGGCCTAGGGTTTGATTCTTGCGCAAGTTTCAAAGGTGCCTTGGTATATGTATTTAGCTTTTGTTATGTAAGACTTGTTATAATGGATTATGGAGGATGGGTTATGATTAATGACATATCTCGTGATTAACTAAAATTAGGATTTTATTAAGTTAATCTAAACTAGGAACAACATAAATAACAATATATGAATGTAGTAAATAAATATGAAAAGTGATACAAACAACTAAGAAAGTAGAACTAAAAACCTTAATGTGTAAAGAATGGTTGGAAGGATCTTATCTTATTTGAATAGCTTGTTGGAATGTATCCGTTGGTTGCTCAAATGTGCACCCGTGTCTTAGATCTCGAAATGGGGTGAGGTGTTTGAGACCACAATGGAACTATCCCCAAGTTGTGGGACCTTGTGAGCTTGGGACGGATCTCTCGGAGAAGGCTAGTTCCTCTATATATTTCTAATGCTACTACTAATCCTAGTTTTGAAAGGGGAAACTAAGAATTATAGTGGACCAAGGAAAGAAGGATAACATGAAGTAAAATACACTAAAAGTTAATAGCACTTAGAAAGAGGGGTGAACACTATCTGTTTTGAGTAAGAATGACAGAGAATGTGTGAAAGGAGGCTAGGCATGAGTAGCATAGGAAATACGCATTCAACAGATCGTTCTCATGGAACACAACTAAGTATGGAACTACGGGGACTTGAAATAGCATAACCAACATACAACACAAAAGAAAAGGCAATAAGAAGGAATGTAAACATGTTAGGAAAGAGAATAGTCACAAAATGATGCTTCCATTACTTCCAGAAATGCACAAAGTTGTTAAAATGATGGAGGCCGATATCCACATGCAAGAGCCATACATAGAGATCTGCAACTCAAAATATATAAAATATGGTGTCTTTGGAAAAATGTGTAAGGATCCAGAGTGTCCAACCCTTTATAATGAGCCCTGGCCCTTCCTTTATAGCTTTAACAAAGAAGGAAGAAGGAGAGACAGAAATGAGAAAACTAATTTGAAGCTCAACCACCATCATTAATACCTCATGCAAATCTGCCCCAAATCTCTCGTGTCTACATCCATTACTTGTTCGGTGCCTCAAAGGAGGAGGAATGGTGGACCGAGATCAAATCTGATCTCGGTTGTTGGGGGCAAAAGATCCTGTATTAATGACATGAAGACGTTTCTTAATTTTTTACCTAACCTCTCCAAAATTAATTTTTCAAATCTCCATGGCATGATTTAGCGAGGACAAGATCTTTCCAACGGTGCTAGATTTGTTGGATTTTGAGTACTGAGTCAAAAGATATGCTCATTTGAAATTTGGATCAGGTCTATACAAAATGGTGGGAACCAGCTACCAAACGGGCCCCTTTTGAAACCGGACACATGGAGGGTTGGCGCATGTTTGAGGGTAGCCTTTGTATTTCACTTTTGAAGTTGTGTTGGGCTGACACATGGCTTCTTCTACGGCTCGCTCAGTTTCTTCATGTTTTGGCTAAGTCTTTTGCTCAGCAGGGTCATATATCTGACTGGGGACATGCAACATCCTGATGCTTGTTTGGAAACCTTCCCCTAATTTTTCTCTTGAATTAGTGCCATGCTGACACTTGGCACCCTCCACTAGCTTATCTCAATTCTTTGACTATTCAACCTCGACCCAATCCTTCTATGAAACTAGACGCGTGAAGGCTCCACGCTCATTTAGAAACCCACTCAAGATTTTTCCTTTGAAGGAGTGTCGGGTTGACACGTGGAATATTTCATAGAACTTCTATACTTAGTCTTTTAGGCCTGCCATGTCCACCTTTTTGCCTTTTAGTGCTGACTATGCCCCTCTTTGGGCACTCGAGACACGTGGGGGCCTCGGCACTTGTTCGAGTCTCCCCTTTTGGATTCAATCTTTGGAGGTGCACCGAGCTGACTAGAAAGAAGGTGAACATGCAAAATGTGGGTGCAAGGGAGAAGTGGAAGGAGAAAAGGAAAGGGGCGCATAGGTAAACTATGACCAAGGGAATGTGCCAAGTGATTTTGAGCACGCATAATTCTTCAATGAATAACCCGGGATATAATGAAAATATAAGCTATCCGGATAACTAGGAGAGTTATTTGGATAATAGTATCATAGATATGGATGGAGAAATAGGAGGAGGAAAGGATTTTGTTGAGGTCTAGAAACTTGCATATCTGGGAAATCTAAGTGGACTAGGGTGCCTAGGAAAGGATCACGGTTCCTGTGGGCACCCTAGTCTGAGTTCTAGTGTGCCCTGGTATGCGGAAATAGTATAAAACTATTCTCCGAGGTATCGTTGGATATTTTCTTATGTTCTCTCTTTCTTGCACAAACTTCACTAAACTGCATCGATGTCGTTGTAATAATTGCAATAAGGAATCACCTAGAAAACCCCAAAACAAACATCAAACCCTAAAAATAAATATGCAAATGAAGGTGTGAGACTATCCTCAGTGGACATAATGGTGGAATTACTAATTGACTATTGCACTACATCTCAAATTTGATGTAGTTCTATGTGAGTGTGTGTGTGATCATGCCCTAGTTGCTCTTGTGCCATTCACACTTTGTGAAGTAGCAAGCTATGACCATGTGTGGAAAATGTAATAGAATGGTGGATGGAATAGAATAAACTTCTCTCCTATGATGTGTGATGTAGATAAACCAACCTTGTCCCTTGTGATGAAGCTAGATGGATGCAAATGAGCTCTAGATAGATGAAACGTTAGATGATGATAGTATTTCCTAGTTCTTGGTCCCTCATTATGTTCTCATACTTCGTATTTATATGGTTCTCTTGTTCTAATTTCGTAAATAACCCCAAAGCGCTGATGACCACCAAAAATATAGAATTTTCAAATGGATTGAAAGTTCCCAAAAAGTGGTGGGAAAGTGAAAAAAGGATCATGGCATCCCTGACTCGGGACCAAGGAGCTTGTCTGCCCAAAGACTAGCCTTTGAGTGCCCCAATCAAATATAAAATAACACAAAATTATAGAAACTGACTAGGCAAGTATGTGGTGAAGGTCAAGAATGACGACAAATAGTAGAATAAAATGGCCAAAAGAAGGGGGTTAATTAGTACTTTATTCACTCAAAAACCATATGAATAGTAGTATGAGACTGGGACTAAATAATACCCAAAGTGTGTGATTTAGTGTCTACATTTTACCCCACTTTATGTTGGTGAACATAACACTTGGTAACATAAAGTAGATAGAGATATGTACCTGATGTCTATGTAGAGTGATGTGGAAAATGTGCTGAAGGACTAGACAAGCATGGAATGAAAAAAATATGATGGAGAGTGGAAACTAAAGATGCAAAAGCATAGAAAAGTGATGAGAGTGAACCTAGGGTGTAAAAGCGTGTGTAGTTGCCAATGTGTGTGATGTACCTATATGTTAGTATGGTGTGTGCTACTTTGTAAAATGTTGTTGTTGACGTTGTTGTTATTGTTGAATTATTAGATCTCATATAGTCGACGTGCAAGGATAATATGATCACTAAGTCAAATATGCATGTATATGTGTAAAAGCGCATGTATATAGTAATGAAAAGACTGAAAATGAAAATATGAAAAGTGTAAAAGGAACATGTGCACTTGATCCGTGATGAGAGAAAGGGTGTAAAGAGGATATCTTGTCCTAGGTTTTTTGGGCTATCTAAAGCCATAGGCTAAAGAAGTGTAGGGAGGAATTATGTTATATCCTCCAACCTATAATTGCTTCCCTGAATATGTGTGAAGAGATATTTTTATTTCCTAGTTTTTGGGTGATCGATGCAACCGGATGATGTAGTGTAAAGAGGAAGTCCATTGTATCCTCTAACTCAGTAATCGATCTCTAAAATGATAAGGACAACCATGTCCTATAAAATCGGTTGTGTACGGGTTTCATAGATTGATTTGAACACACTCATCAGTATAAACCACAATTCCAAGGGTGGAAATTGAATCTGAAATGAATAGGTGTAAAAGCATTGTGTAGAATGTAAATCCCAAATGATGCCCCCCTCTTTGGGGGCACATGCGACATTGTTGATAGGAGAATATGACCCCAAAAGAGGACCAACCACATGAACTCTATAACTCTACCCTACGGGGGAGGGAATGCCCTTGGTAGAAACCAAGGCATGCACAAAAAAGAAGGATATCCAAAAACAAGTGTTAGTATGAACAAGCATGCATGTAAAAGACAAGTGTAAGGTATCAAATAATGTAGAAGCTAGAAAGAAAGTAAACACACAAGAAATAAATATAGACCAACAAAACAGATTTTAAACATGGGAAATCACTCATGATTTTGTAATACACTCAAGACCATAATTTCTGCATATAATAAACAAGTGTGTATACCAAACAACGGGAAATGCCCACATACAAGAGAAAACAAGAGACAAAAAATAGCAAAAAAATAGATATCCATGGAAGCAAATAATCATGTAAACAAATGCTGCATATGAAGCACCCGGTAGCATGTTAGAAATATAACCCATATGTCAAAAACATGTATAAGCAAGTAGTGTAAAGTGATAAGTACATAATGAAACAATAAAACCTATAAGAAACAAATGTGGATTCCCATAACAACCATTGTAAGAGAGGTATAAGGCGAGCATCCATGTTGTATGTAAGAGACTTGTATCTGTGATCACAACTAGAAAAGGACATGAACACGCATGTGTTTATGGTAAAGAAAATTACATACAAGAGATCTAGCTAACATTTGTAATAAGTGAACATGAACAAGAAAATGTAAGAAAGAGTAAATATGACCAAGATATGAAACATGTTATGGGTGGATGGAATGTAATGCAAGATGGATGAAAGATGCCACATGCCCCCTGAGTGAATGGAGTTATATGTAATGAGGTTCATTTAGTTTTCCCCCTCAGTATTCAAGAATGAACCGTAAACGAGAGTGCGTCATTAGGAAATGGTCAAAGTGTGTGTTGTATCTATCGTGATGTGATGAGTGTGTATGTGTATTGATGATATATGACCTAGAGATGATGTGTACATGACCCTTATGAATGAAACATATATCATGACAAGATGAGTGTAGGAGTGATGACATAGTGTAAAATGTATATCACTACTAGATGAATAGAGGGAGTGGTGATGTAGCCTAAAGCGTATACCATTACAAGATGAAGGAATAGGTGACCATTTAACCTATAACGTATGTCACTAACCTAGTAATGTCACATGAGAGAAATTTGAATGATGAATGTGTAAGTATGATAAGGTCCATTTGATTTGTAAACCCTCGGCAGTCAAGTATGGATAGAGGAACTAAAGTGTGTCATAAAGTAGAGTGTAGTGTAGTGTGTGTGAGTATATATAATATATTCAATGACAAGAGATGACCATGTGATGTGTAGAATGTGTAATGTACGATGTATAAGATGCAATGCAATATGTGTAGATACATGTATGATGACAAATAATATGATGTATGATGTGTAGATGCACAAATGTAAAAATGATATAGACTAAATGTAGAGTGTATGATGTAATATGTAAGACATATGATGCGAGATGTATGAAGAGTCATAATGTGTAGTATCTATTGTGCAATGTGTGGGGTTCATGTGTACTATTCCCTCCAAAGTCAACTATGAAGTGAAGCATGAGAGTGTGTCATTGGGTAATAGTTGATGATAAAGGTGTAGATTAGCATGCATATGATAGAAGATTGATATACGCCAATGCAAAGATGAGAGGTGTGTTGATGTTAAGGTGGGGGTGAATACTATGCCCCCAAGTATGTGGTGATGTGTGTATTGTTTGATAAATGATGTATGAAGGTGGTGAAGTATCATAGATTTTGTAAGATTGATTCAGTAATGGGATAAATAATGAGAGATCGTATAGTATGTGTGATGAGCGATAGATGATTATAGAGGTATATATGTATGAGTGGTTATGTAATAGATAGATATGTTAATGCAAGATGAAATGAGGTTATTTATTGTAATAGACCCCTCAACAGTCATATAAGAACCATAATAATATGAGTGTGTCATCAGGAGGGTAGGGTGACAAGATTCACCTACCAAAGACCAAGTTTGCATGAAGCGGTGGAAGCATGGTGGGCAAGAGTAATGGGGACCATGCAATGGTGGAATGTGAGATGTGTCTTGACCATTAGTAGAAGGAGTAGTTTATTTAACAATAATGATTGGCTGCTGAAGTGGTGATTGGGAAGGGACCTTGCACGAAAATGGCTTATTTAAAAGTCTTGTGGAATACTTGAGTGGAGGTAAAATTGAAGTGATCTTTAGTCGATGTTTCTTAGATAGGATTTGTAATACTATAGATGACCTAGTGGGAGAAATTGTTAGACTAATTTTGAGAGGTGGTTGCTTGACTTGAGTATATTTCATAGGCAATTCTTGAGTGATAGAATAAAGAACACTAAAATTAATAGAATGATGCTCATTAGATATAGAAGGAGCATATTTAGGGGCCCACCGAGATGTAGCATTTGTAGATGGGCATACAATGAGAATGTTATGTAGTGAATGAGATAAATCCATGACACTTAAGATGTTTGATCCTTAGTTGTAAAACGTGGAAGGTGATGTCATTATGTCTATTGATTTGATGATAATCGCAATATGGATGACCTAAATATTTGGCTATTCAATAAGGATGATAGAAATGAGTAGGTGGTAAAGTGATCAAGTGAGGAATAAGGAGATCATAAGAAGGTCATGTTGTTGAGTATTGTGATCATAATGGTATGATATAAGGCTCACCGATATGAGAAATGTAGTAGACATAGAATGAGAATGAGATGTAAAAGGAGAACAAACATGCGCTTGAGAAGCATCCTTAAGATGTTGAATTTCAGTTTTGAGAGATGTGATCGTGGATTCCATATCCGTAAACTTGTCTTGAAATAAATAATGTAAAGCTTGAATTGATTCTAATAGGGGTTGATTAGATGGAGGATCACTAGGGTCATCAAATAGACAAGCAAATATAGGACTTATTTTGTGTGGTGACGTATTTTCATCAAGATACATGGTGTCTAGGGATTTTTGCAAAACATCTTGGCAATTGGGATATCTCTTAAGTAAATTAGATAAAGAAACTTGAGCAACTTTGGGAGCCATGATAGAGGAAAAATGAGGATCCTAAGTGTGAAAGTGGTCGGGTTCACCAAAATGATTAACTAAAATGTGGATTTTAGAAGTTAATCTAAGTAGTAAAATAATGAAATAACTGATATAAATTGAAGTATACATGCTAACTAAATTTATTTGATATTTTAAATAAAATGAAATAATTGAAATAAGAAGGAAAATGTACTACCCTAAAATGGACTTACGTCGTAGTGATCGGAACTATACTAGATGATAAACAAGCGAGAAAAAAGTATGAAGACACGCCTTAGGAAGTTGTAGTAGATGAATATTTGGAAATACCGAGGTTCCAAGGGGAAGGATTAGGGCACTGCGGATGCCTTGGTCTATAGTATGGGTTCCCTAGTCTCTGAGAACAACTCAAAACATTAATCTAGGTTGGTCACTAGATCTTTGCAATAACTTTATCTTTATTGCATGTATGTCACACTAGCTTTGCTGATGACATTTTGAACCTTTAATGAAGATTTACCTGCAAAACCCCATACAAAGCATCAAACCCTAAAAAATAAAGATGCATATGAAGGGGTCGACTATCCTTAGTGACCACAATGGTGGTCTTACAACTAAGCGCTACACTACATCTCAGACCCAATGTAGTTTTGTGTGATTGTGTGTGAAATAATGTTCCTAGGATGCCCTAGTGCCAATGACACAGAGATAATTGGAAAGAACTATATAGAATGAAAAATGGTTGATGGAATAGAATATAATTCCATTTCCTATGCAGTGTTTATGATGAAAATAGTGCCCAAATGCATTCCCTTGCCTTGTGTAGATAGCTAACCCTTAGTAGAATATTCTTCCCATAAGATAGTAGGTATGTTGTGTTTATATAGGGATATCTTGTTCAAATTTTCACACTAATGACTTGAAATGCTGACTAGTACCTAGGGAATGAGTGTAGTCTTATTATTTCACCAACAACCCAAGGCATGTTGGCACATCACTCAGAAAACTCCAGCGCTCACCTAAAGTGCACAAGGGCATCGGGTCCCTTTTTATGGCATATTGCTAAAGGAGTTAGCATGATCATACACATATTCTAGATTGATAAAATCCATTCTAATATAAATCATAACATGAACTAGATATAGATCTTAACCATATGAAAGATTAACTTTACCATGCAAGAACTAGTCACAGATATGTCAACAACCAATATCCAACCACACAGATCCATTATATTAATTGATGTAAAATAAATAAGCTTCATACATACACAATAATGTCATCATATTTCATATGGGCCCATGGACCAGCAACATAACTCTATCACAAAAATATCTCTCTAAACCGTGCAAATTAATACATATTTATAGGTAGTGGGGACTCTCCTTCACTACTCACACACTCTCCAAAAATAGGCTATATGCTAAGATTAGTCATGTGCCCTTATATGATAAATACAAAAGCATGCAAGCTTGCTAATAATGAATTATCTAATAATATGACTTCAGTCTAATTCTATTAATAAATCCAAAACTATGCATGTCGTTTGATCTTCCACTTATCCAAAATAGCCTTGTTACGCTTCCAAGTCTTCATACTGTTGTGTGCTTTACACTCCATGTCTATATTTAGCCTCATACTAGAAATGGCTAAGTTTTGATTTATACTTTCCTAGGTGCCACCTGTTCCACTATATTTCCACACTCACCTATGTGCCTTATGTCCACGCTCCCAATACTTTTGTACAGTTAGTACTTAGGATGGATTTTTCAGCCCAACATTACCCCACACTAATTTCATTTCCATCCCCGAAAATGGGTAATCCTGATCCATCTCTCCATGAATAAATAATAAAGAATGAAAGAATATCTACAAAAAAATAATGAAAGAATACTTGGGTACTCTATCCTTCATAGGTAGAATCAACTCTGGATATTCATCTTTGACCTCTACTTCTAACTCATTCCAATCACTTAGCACCTTATTAGTTTTTTAGGATGTCTGCTAGTACCCCATCTAACTCATCCAAAGTCATGTTCTCACCTTCATTCTGCAACACCCTGAGAACATTTTCCAGGCTTGAGATCATCCCTTCCATAACATCCATCTACCGCGTAATGAGTTTTCCAATCTCTTTGATCCTTTCCTTGTGAGGGTCTGAGATACTGCAAGCACATCACGCTTCTCTGCTACCAAAGTGAGCCTCTCCTCATGCCCAAGTGTCTCATTCTTAACTGATTTTAGGATCTCATCCTCCTCTTCCACAGTCCTTGTTTATTTATTATGTTAGGGGCCACACACATATTCAATTCCAAATCTACCTTTTTCAATTCATCCTTGAGTTTCTTTGTATAGATTCATAGCTAGTAATTTTCTGCAAAAGCTGTTTCCTTGGCCTTATCTACCCGAGCTGAAACATCCTTTGGTTTTGGCATGCACACTAAAAATTCATCATCACTATGAATAAGTATGTGCAAAGAGTGCATTTCAGAGGGGAACTTTATCTTCCGTATCTAGCCTTGCCTTCAAATTTTCATCTCCAATTTTTTTGCCATACTCACCAATGTGCTCACCTTTTCCTTAGCTTTATCCTTTTCCTCTATTAGCTACTTTATCTCAGTATCTTTATCTTTTCTATCTTCTAGAAGCACCTAAATAGTTTCCACTTTATCTATGTTTCTATGCGTAACCTCTATAGATACCTTTTTTAAAGCATTACTCACCTACTCATCTAACATCTGTGTGGGCTTGATAGTAACATGGTGTGAATGTGGTGCTTTCTTTATTCTTCGCAAGATGCATGACTCTTCACACACATCAAAATCAGGCTTATCCATGTGATTCAACATGGTCCATGATATTTTATTCCATGTGCATGTGGTTGCCATTTCATATTTCATCAATTTCCAATCATACAAAGTCGTTGCATTCAAAAGTGCTCGAACCTAGCACATATGATCTTGGTTGGGTCATTAACATACCCAACTGTAGGATTTTCATATGTTTCTTCCTCCTCCTTTCTAGAGTGCTTACCCTTAGGAATGTGTACACACTGAATCCAACACTAGTCCTCCATCGCATGTGTATCACTATGCACACTAAAAGCTTACCCTTATCATTAACAATATTTGTATCCATGACAACACTACCTAAATCCCACTCTTTCAACTTCTCTGTACCATGTTTCATTTATTTTTCATGAGGTTCTTCTTCATCCTCGGTGTTTACTAGAGTTCTTAGCATGTTGTCCTCGATTTCTCATCTTCATCATACTTAACAGGGATGTACCCGTGCCTTTTCTTCACTAGTTCTACCTTCACAAGAGAAATCCTAGGCGACCTCCTTAGTGGTTGTGAAGGTCCCGTGCCTTGATTTTTTGTTCTTCTCAACACTCTTTTGTACTGTGGGTCCCTAGCACCCTATTCTATATTTACCTTCGTAGCATCTATTTCCACCACTTCTTCTTCCTCCTCTTCTTTACGTAATGGAGGGGTTTCCTCGGGCACTCTTTTCTCCTAAAGTGGGTTTTTAATCCTTCCATGAAAGCCACCACTATTATATTTAAGTTCCTCTTCTTCTTCTTCTTCTTCATCACCAAGGGGAAAAGTGTCCTCTTCATCTTGTAGTGTGCCCACAGTATGCTTTCCCTTGGGTACCTCAGGGAGCTTGAACTCATTCTCTACATATTTTCCATTTTCCAACTTAGGATTAAGGTATATATATATACCTTAGCCGCTCCAATATTCCCAATTTCTAAGCTCATAGAACTGATATGAATATCATCTAAAATTAATTTCTCAATATATGCAGACTTACTAGGGCAGACATACATATTCTAGAGTATATGATAGTCACAAATCCACTTTGTCTACATGTTCAATGAAATGTTGTAAAAACCATGGATTTGGGATAAGAATCTCTAAAGAAACCCCAAAGTATTTTAGCAATCTGATCAATGGACCATGTGATAAGAAATGAGCAAGGTTTCCTTCTTTGCATACATTAATTTGAATTAAACATGCAAACTAAGAAAATGAAGTTAATCTCTATTCTTTGAAAGCTTGAAATAATGAACCTAAGAGGATCTAAGCATTCATTTTATGTGTTAAGAGAAAGATATCTCCCCATTAATGGCTTCAAGGCCAATGGATCTTCCCTTTTACTCTATGTTAATGCTATGAAATACAAGATTAAATGCTTTTAGCTCAAATGAAAGAAGATGAAATACAAACTAAAGCCTAATCAAATTGCTATAATTTGTGCTAGGAAGAAGAGAGGATTCTTAGGAAATGAGGGAGGGGGTATAGCCCTATTTATAGTTTTTGGTTTGGAAGAAAAGGGAGATTTGGGTGCATGTGGGACAAAGGCTAAAGTCCAAAAAGCACTTTAGCAAGTCAAAGTGTGATTTGACTATGTTAGAGGGTAATTAACCTAGGTTAGACTAATTAATCTCTCTTAGAGAGTAATTAGGGTTCTGGAAGGGTTCTGAAGGGCTTACTCAATCCAATGAAGTGGATTGATCTTCCAGGGAGCTAATAGAAGCAAACTAGAAGAGAATAAGAAGCTAATGTAGTTAGAACGAGGTGATAACTACCTGTTTAAATGGTTTATAAGAGGAAAAATGACCAAAAGGGGGTCATAGGAAGGGAGTTAGATAGGCCTAACTCGGTGTGCCATCAATTTGCAAAAGGAAGGAGTGTTAGTGCACCATTAGAAATAATAGTGTATTGAGCAAACTACAGTGTCTACATTTTCCCCTCTTTGAGGTGACGTAAGTGACGTCACTTCAAACAAAGTAGACAAACACAAGCAAGTAGAATTTTTTTGAAGGGGTAGAAGAAAAATGAATAGGGTGAAGGATGATGAATGCCCCCTCGAGTGTCGATGGGGTGACAAAGAAACTCGATCGACGATCGAAAAGAAACAAATAGAGAGAAAAGTGTTTAGAGAAGATGAGAGACTAGAAGAAAAGGGATTGTGAGCTATCCGCAAATCAATTGCTAACGATTTTTAATCATCATAATGCTTAGAATCCTCCTCGTGGGTCCTTATTAAAATGTGAGCATGCAACGGAATCATAAAATGACATTAAAATACAAGATACAAGATAAAAACAATTGCCCTCTCTACCAAAATAGCCAACTCCATGCAACATACACGAATGCAATGCAATACGAGAAATAAACCGAATCACCTGACAGAGAAATAAGTACAATCACACACACTTAAACCAACAATGTTCAAGATAGTTGCACAAACATTTTGTTATCGAGATGAAGTCCCAAATGGTCTGATAAATGACTAGGGTGAAGAATGATGCCCCGAGAAAGGTGTATTATGCAAGGGGGAAGATGGAGGACACTTCCGTCCTATGAAAAAGTAATGTGCATGACGAAAATAGTACTAGGCACTTGGTGGTGCCCCAGTGTATAGACGAAGTAAGCAACATAGCTTGTTTAGGTGATTGAAGATTTTGGTGATGTGCGAGTCATTGTTTCAAATGATTTTGAGAATGTCAACAAGATCTGGGATGAGTGTCATGCAATAGACATAGATTTCAGCTGTAGATGATTGGTTTAATCAATTTTAAGCCATTTTGCTATTTTCTAATATTTTGTGGTTTTTTGAAATATATTCTTTTTTTTATTTTTTTGGTTTTTGATTAGTTAGAAGAATTTTAAAAGATCAAATATCTTCCAAAAATACACGCGCATAAGTGGTATGGGGAAGGTCGAGTTGTCAAAAATAATATGCACCCACTAGAAGAAAGTTGAGTTGAAAATAAATTATTTAAAATAAATTAGTAAATAATCATCACGATGGGGAGAAATAGATGAAAAAGAGGAAAAAGGCAGGAAAAGGTGCCTGAAAGGTTCATAAATCATCTCAGTGTGATGAAGAAGGGACCATTGGATAGCACGAAGTGCCCCAACATGTGAAAATTAGTAAAAATAATTATTTTAATACAAAAATAATTATCACGGTGGATAGAAGAAGCTTGAAATTATCACGGAAGAGAAAACATGCCCCAGGGGCATCACGGCAGGAGTTAATATACTCACCCGGGTCGGTAAAACAATCACGACCAATTCATTTTGACTAGAGCCTCTGTAAATTTTTACCGCGAGTGAAAACGAGAGCCCTGGAGTGAGATGGCAAGGATACTGAGGAGGATGAGGTATGTAGATAGCATCTCGAGAGTACATGCGGGACCCAATGAATGGACCATTCATGAGTGTCCTAACCCCCATTAATTACACTTTTTAGGGTTTCTTAGGGTAGGTAGGAGAAATTTTGATGTATGTGCGTAGGCGTATGCGTCGGATTAATAGGTAAGCGTATGCGCATGCATGAAAACCAACATGGATGCATGCACACATCCATTCATAGGGAACATGGACACGTATGCGTACTGCTGTTTGGTAGATGCGGTACACATACACGTATCCGTTTAGGAAAGACGGTGTATGCGCACGCACTCCGTAGAAAAGACTAAAGGGGTGAGTAAGCATTGGTTTGGGGGTCGGGATGGACACACGCACGATTGTGCATCGAAATAGGCACGTAGGCATCATGAAGGGCACATATGCATCTTGTATGGCCAGTGCCAAAAAGGAGGAAAAATTTAGTGCGTGCATGCATCCCTAGGGGTGCGTATACGCATGGTTAGGGTGCGTAGGTGCCAAAGGAGGTGCATATGTGCTAGAAGCATGTGAGAAAAAGACAACTGGCTAGAAAATAGCCAAGTTTATAGAAGAAAAAGGTGAGATTTACATAGAAGAAAAGAATAGTTAGTGAATTAGATGTGTTAAAAGCTTTATTTTTCCTTAGAAAAATATTATAGAAATGTTAGACGTCTAACACTTGCATTGATTTTAGCGTATGTTACCTATTCTCCAGACTCATGAGTGCTACGACCGATTGGCTGTGATAGAGGTGTAGTTTGATGATGAGGATAGAGTGACCTTGGTGAGCCTTTTACACATGATGGGACTATCCTATGTGGCCGAGATGCCCCAGATCACTTTAGATCACAACCTCTTGATGGCCATAGCAGAGCGGTGGCATAATGAGATCCAGTTCTTTCACCTCCCAACCGGGAGATGACTATTATATTAGATGATGTATGGCGCATCTTGTGGGTCCTAATCCAGGGAGAGATTATTGAGATGATGAGCCACTGGAGTGACATTCAGCATCACATCATACATTTGTTTAGTGTTCCCACCATACCATGGCATGGGATGTCTATCGATTGTCCAGGTGTATAGAGGATGGAGCTAGACGCATGTAGTGGTCTACATGATGGCTCTTGTTAGTGGAATTTTGCTCCCGACAAGACCGGTGCTTCATTTCCTTGGGATTGTAGGTTTGGTGGAGGGACAGACTTATTCTTTGGGGTCGGTTCATTTTATCACATTTATCTTGGGATCTCCATCTGATCACCTACTACCGTCAGAAGATGGTAGGACCTACTCATTTATTACAAATTTGGGCATGGGACCATATTGCTATTGGTCGCCCCCTAGGTGTGCTGAGAGGTTGGGCTCCCGACGAGCCTTCTACTATGGGTTGGGTCCCGGTAGGGGACGATGTGTAACCCTTCATGGGGTTACATATCATTATAGGCGTGAGCTAGATGAGCTGCTCCAGGCTTCCATTTCCTAGAGACCTTACAGACATTTTCAGTGGCCAGAGGATGGTCTAGAGCTTAGCACCGCCACTGTTGAGCATTTTATTTTGGTAGCCACAACTATATGCGGGAGTTGTACAGAGTGGATCGATGTCATCGTAGTTTGGCCTTACCTAGGATGTTCCTAGGCTAGATAGATGGTACACTCACAGAGCCAGAGAGCACTTTGATATGGGTCCGCAGATTGCTCATGACAGAGCACTAGCTAGCTTTCGATAGGTGGCACCTACTATTTGGGTGCCACTTAGATAGATCAGAGATCTAGGCACTACATTAGAGTATGGGCCATGGTACCACGGTGTGCTCCCATGCCATTTGAGCATTCCCAGTGGAATATGATGTCGGCTTGAGGCCTCCTCTAGTGGGGCCTCCTAGCGGTGGCGAGGGTGGAGATGATAGTGATGATGACGATGATGAGGGTGGGCCCGATGCACCCCAGCATGTCAAAGATAGGGGATAGGGTCCCCTTCCATGAAGCCATTATTTTGAGACATTGATGCCCAGCCGAGACAGATATATACGGGACCGTGGACATAAATTTTCCTCTAGTGGGCATTCCAATGCCTCGATCTATACCCCTCTTGATATAGAGTACTACCAGCGTAGGGGCCACCTTTTGATACCCCGAAGAGTATGCAATGTAAGTGGGCAATAAGCTACTCTTGGGCTCATTACGTGTTTAAGCCATCATTGTCCACTTTTATTGTTTGGTTGGCAAGAGAGATACAACGAGGACCAGTAATTCCCTCACATCGAGCAAGATCAAGCCAAGGCACGAGATACATATTTTGACAACAAAGAGAGATTAGGCTTGTCACATGTTGCCACTCAAGGCGGTGATAGTATTGCATGATAGATTCAAATGTGAGAGATGGCCACATAAGGGGCTCGATATTTTAGAGCCTCCAACACCAGTCCCAAACTCAAGTATGGATGGTTGTGGCCCAGAGGGACCATGTATATAGATGGTCACATGTTCTCCTAGCATAGAGGGATGAGGCCCGAGCAGAGGGATGCATACTATTACTACAGAGTGAGATGGAGACGCTGCCTCTTCAAGATAGGCCAAGGCCAATTTGGGCGAGAAAGTTTCACATTAGCTGAGCAATATGTTGCCTTCGAGCCCTCACTTCAAGAGATGCTGATTTGATCCACGATGCCACAAAGCTTGGTGGTGAGGTGTTATTCTATAGATGTGATGATAAACAACTGTGCAAGAACACACAAACAAAAGTTAAAAAACTAAACAAATATACACATACTACTACTTAAATAAACACATGCACAAACCTCTAACAAGAGATAAAATGAGATCTAATCTAAGAAAGCAAGAATGAACCCTAAAAGGAAGCATACTAATAAACAAAGAAACCTACAACAATTGTTTACAATCATGATAGTTTTCAAATGTATGCAATACAATGCTCAACTTAAATCAAACAAGATTCAATTTTTGATAAGCAAATGATCCATTTTAAAGAACTAACAATTTACGGACTAAGTATGCCAAAACTATACAAACCAACAACTAAAAGTAATTAAAGCACTACTTTTGTGGGACAATATTGACATATTTTCTAATGTTTTTGGGTTTATCTAAGAAGATAAGTTTTCGCGGCTATGTTTGTCATTATTTTGTCTAGGTTTCCCAAAGATAACATTGTGAAATGAAAGTAGCCTTATCCCCAAGAAGGGCATTTTTCTAAATGTTTAGGTTTTTTGTGTATTGTTTTCCACATGTTTTTTTGTATTTTCCAAGGTCATATTTTGAAAGCAATGTACAAGGATGATGAAGCGTGGATGCCCCAACATGATGTGGGAATATACAAAGGGTAGAATGCCACGTGCATATGTGTAGGAAGATGGAAATGGGGTCTTCATGCTCAGCGTTAGATAGGCATATACAAAGGTAATGTCCTTCATGCAGATATAAGATCAAACAAACCAGATCATGGCAAGGCAAAGGTGATCCTAGCAGGGTTCCTAGACCTAGTAGGGAAATCCATATCTAAAGAAGTGATATTGATTACCCATCCTTTTGTAAGAGTAACTTGTGTCCAGTGAATCCTCCTTGAGCGCCAAAACTGGTTTTCACTCAAAGACCTACCCCCTGTGCCATAATTGCATGGTTTTCACACGAGGACGACCTACTTTTTCTTTGTTTATTTTTTGCTTTTTTTTTCTTTGTTTTCCATTTTTTTTTATTTGATATTCCCATCATGCCTAAGCGTAGAACCACTTTAAGTGCATGGTGTTCATGGGTTCCGAAGCTCTTCACCATCTGAATATGCAAGTTTGTAGGCCCTTGACCCATATTTTACAATTACAACATAAGGACCCAACTAGTTAGCCTCAAACTTTCCTTTCTTTTCTCTATCTTTAACAATGTTCTTCTAATTTTCTTTGAGAACTAGATCCCTACATCAAATTCCCGATGAATGATGTGTTTATTATATCCTCTGGACACTCTATTCTGATAAACTTTTAGGTGATTGAATGCTTTGATATGTCTTTCATCTAATAGTTCTAACTCTGCTAGGCGAGCAACTCTGTAGTCTTCATCTTTATCAAGATAGTCTTTGAGAGATATTCTCAGGGAGGGAAGCTCCACTTCTAAGGGTATGATGGCTTCAGTGCCATAGAAAAGTTAATAAGGGGTTATACCAGTAGGAGTGTAGATGGAAGTACGATAGGCCCAGAGGGTGGGATGTATCTACAGATTCCAATTATAGCTGTTTTTACTAACCATTTTCTCCATAATCCATACAAGGGTTTTATTGGTGGCTTTTTCCTGTCCATTACCTTGAGGGTAATAAGGGGTAGACCACTTAAGTTGGATATGGAAGCATTGACACAATGTTTTAACCATTTTATTTTTGAAATATTTACCATTATTGGTGACAATGGCTGAGGGGATCCGTAACGGCATATGAGATGGTTCATGATGAATTTTGAAATTTGCACATTGGTGACATAGGTAAGAGGAACAAACTATACCCATTTGGTAAATTATTTGGTGGTGGTGATGATATGCGTATGACCATTCGATGAAGAAGGATGGAGCTTCCTATGAGATCTAGGTCCCATTAGGAGAATGGCCAAGGTATTGTAATAGGCTATAAGGCTTGCACCGGTGCATGTATTAAATTCCCATACTTCTGGCATAGTTCACACTTCTTTAAAAAGTTACAACAATCAGATTCCATGGTGGGCCAATAATAGCCCACTCTCAATAGCTTCTTAGCTAAGACCATACCAATAGTATATGCTTCACAAATACCACTAAGTACTTCCTTAATTGCGTGGATAGAATCAAATGACATCCAAACAACAAAGCAGATTCCTGTCGTCACCCCTGACGATAAAGGATGCCTCCTAGGAGGGTGTAATGGGATATGTGAATAAGGGTTTTCTTTTCGAATGGGCAATGTCGGGGAAAGGTACCATCTTGTAGGTATTGGAAGATAGGGTCATACCAAGGGGATAAAGGACCAACAACTTCACATGCCAAACATGATTCTGGCATATCATATGCAGTACTTGTAGATGTTCTATGAAGAAATGCATCTTGCTTTCTTTAGGTGTTATGCGCAAGAGAGACCCAATAGTATCCATGGTATCTGCGGATCTATTATGCGACTTGGGTTTCTATTCAAAGATGACTTGTGTGAAATACTCCTTCAAAGTTTCAACCATCTTCTTATATGGAATAAGCTTCTCATCTTTAACCTTATACTCATCATTAACCTATTTTATGATAAGTTGAGAGTCCCCAATGACTCGTAGTTGTCTGATATTCCATGTAATAGCTAGCTTGAGTCCGGTGATGAGTGCTTCATACTCTGCAATGTTATTTGTACATGGGAATCCCAACTAGAATGCTCATGGTATGACATCACCATTTGGAGTGATGAGGACCACTCCTGCTCCAGATCCATGGAAGGTAAAAGACCCATCAAAGTGAACTTGCCACTCTACGGACTCTTCAATATACATGATGGATGCATTTGGTAAATCTAAGCACAAGGGTTCCATTCCTGGGAGAGGAGCTTACGCAACTAATCATCCAATACCTATCCTTTTAAGGACTTTTGATTTACAAACTCAATGTCAAACTCACTCAAGAGAATGATCCAATTAGCCATTCGGCCTGTGAGGGTGGGTTTGGATAAAAGGTATTTGAGAGGGTCGACTTTGGATATGAGCTTGGTCTTATTATTCAGGAGATAATGGTGAAGATTTTGAAATGTGAACACAACCGCTAAGTAGGCTTTTTCTATTTGGGGATAATTTAGTTTGTATGTGATCAAGGTGCAGCTAAGATAATAAACTAATCTCTCTTTATGGGCTAATTCATATTGGGCAAGTAATGATCCAATGGAAAACTAGGTAGCGGAGATGTATAAGAGGAGAGGTTCACCGGGGGTAGGTGGAATTAGCACAGGTGGGTTAGACAAGTACTGTTTGAGTAGTGCAAAGGATTTTTGACAATTAGGTCCCTAATTAAATGTGACATCTTTCTTGAGAAAATGAGTAAAGGGGTGGCACTTATCCACAAGTTGTGAGATAAAGTGATGGATTGCCTGGATATTTCCTTGTAGACTCCTTAGCTACTTGAGAGTGGTAGGTGGTGGAATTTCTGTGATAGCCATAACCTTTGTAGGATCCACTTCAATCCCTCTTTGTGAGACAATGAACCCTAGGAGTTTTTTTAAGACACCGAAGACACATTTCTTAGGGTTCAAGCAAACCTTATAGTCTCTTAGACACTGAAAGATACGCCTCAACACTTCAGGGTGTTCTTTTCTATTCTTATATTTTGTTAGGATATCATCAACATAATCCTCCATGATGTCACTTATCATATCATGGAAGATAACCATCATGGCCCGTTGATAAGTAGCCCCAACATTTTTAAGCCCGAAGGGCATGAATTTATAGCAGAATGTTCCCCAAGGGGTGATGAATGGCATCTTATCCTGATCTTCCTCCATAATTTATATCTAGTTATAACATGAAAAGCCATCCATTAAGGATAACATTTCATAACCAGCTGTTGAAACAACTATCATGTCGATGTTAGGTAGGGGAAAATCATCTTTTGGACATGCTTTATTGATGTCACGAGAAATCATATAGATCCTTATCCCCACAGGTTTTTTCTGTACTGGGACTATGTTAGAGATCCATTATGAATATTCAATAGGTTTTATGAAATCAACAGCTAACAATTTCTCCAATTCTTCTTTGACCAAGAGCGCCACTTTAGGATGCATCTTTCTTAATTTTTGTTTGATTGGTTTGGCCTCTGGGTGCACAACAAGGTTGTGCACAACTAGCTCAGGGTCTAACCCTAGCATATCTGCATATGTCCACGCGAATATGTCCACATATTCTTTTAAGAGTTCTGCAAAGGTCTTTTGTTCCTACGCTGAGAGCGAAGCTCCCAACTTGACTATTCTGGGTTGCTCCTCTGAACCAATGTTGATGTTGATTGTTTCCTCAATAATAATTTTAGAAGCGTCTTCCATCCATGTAGGATCAGGGGGAAGAGTAAGATCGACCTCCTGTGGTAGTTCATGATCATCTTTGAATGGATAAATCACTTCATTTTTAGACTCTTCATTTTGTTTGTCTATGAGCTCACCAAAGAGTTTGTCACTATGGGATTTCCATTGAGCCTTCTTGCTCAATTTCTCAGAGGTAGGTATACCTTTAGTTACAACCTTTTTATTCAACCATCTGCACATTTCTACTTCCTCCCCAAAATAGGCACAAGTGTCTAGTTGAATCTTAAATCCTTTCTTGTGGTCACCAGTGGGAATAAAGTCCATGAGTCCCATGAACTTTGTGAATGCCTCATCATTTTCAAAGAAATCCAATGGTACATGAAGTTGTTGATCCCAATCTATAAGCTCAAGATATACAAGGGCTATTGGATATTTATCGAGGGGATGGATTCAAATAAGGTGAGGACCGAAAAATTTGGGAATAGGTTCGTGGAGGCAAGATCTTCGTAAAGGCTACATTGGGAATCTGCGTCACTATCGGAATGAGGTGAAACGTCCTCACTTTCAGAAGAAGTAGCATTGTTCTCAGAAGGTAGAGTGTCATGGGGCCTTATTCCAAGGCCATGTTTATTAGTTTTGAAATGTGGGATAGGGATAGGCTCCAACCGGCCTTGTGCATTAACGCCACATCCAAACCCATCATAGCCCATGACAAACATCATGTGAGGACCTTTGACATACTGAGGCACTTGATTGCATGAAGCCATGGTGCCTTCTGGTACTCTACTAGTAGGGTCTTCTAACATTTTCTCTTCAGACAAGAGGCCACTATGGACGAATTTCTCCAAAGGTTTAGGACATTGCTTGTGAGTGCTCTTGAACTGAAAGTAAGGCTTCCCCCTTATCCTGGGGATACTAATAGGTCTGATATCAACAGAGCCTACTCAAGAGTGAATGGCCTACTTGGGCCATATTTTGTTGATGTGGCCTCCCATGAAGCAAATGGATTGACCAACAAGGGAAAATCTTGATTGAAAGGTGTGAGAGATTCTGAATCCACTTGGTCCTTCATGGCCTCCATTTGTAAAGGGACTACAACATCCACAGAAGGACATTCATAAGCTACACGAGAAAAACTGTGTAGAGCCCTACAATGTGTGAAAGGTTATGGGTCACCCAAAATGGTAACTACCTACCCTTCATGATATAACTTGATGCACTGATGAAACGTTGATGGGATAGCTCGCATGGCATGGATCCATGGGTGTCCCAAGAGCATGTTGTATGGGAGGTCCAAGTCAAGGACATGGAACATTGTATCGTGACATGTTGGCCCTACCTCCATGGGAACCACTATAGTCCCTGCTGACTCTCTTTCTTCATTGTCATATGCCATGATTATGATAGTTTTAGCACCTAGCTCTATTTCTAACTGGCCTAGCTGCTACTTTACCAGCTTCAAGGTGCAAATATTCAGACCAGATCCCCCATCTACAAGTACTCTTTTGATCTTATGACGGGTAACCACCACTTCAGATATAATGGTAAGTTATGCTCAGGGTTATTATGTGGGATTGCAGTATGATCAAAAGTAATCTGATCGTTGGTGTCTAAGCATGCAATCATGGCTTGAAGGTTTGCGGGATCTATTTCTATGGAAACCCTGAATTTTGCAAAGTTTTGAACAATATGTTTTTATGAGCATTGGATATCTTTAGGAGATCGAGGATAGATATCTTAGTAGACATTTTTTCTAATTTCTCTATCAAGTTATACTGACTTTCCTCAGGGGTAGGTACATGATCTGGTATGATTAAGCGGGCACATCTTGTCCCGACTACGTAACTCTTCTCTAAGATCCGAATGGTGTTAATCTGTTTGTTAGATGAGTTAATACATCCAATGAGGGAATCATAAGGACTATCATTTGTAGGGTACACATAGGTAATAGTCCTATAGTTGTTAGAAGTTTTCCCTTGATCTATTTTCTTTTTCTTTTTATCCGCATGGTTAGGAAAAGGTTCCTTGTAAATACCCATTTTTCATTTGAAATCCTACTTCTCTCTGGGGAGACTCTACAACAATCTTCCCTTCCTCTATGAGGTCTTGGATATAATGGCATAATCTCAAACATCTATCTGTTTTGTGTCCTTTGACATGGTGGAAGTCGTAATATTCATTTTCTTTGAACCAAACCGGTTTTGGAGCATCTCTTGGGTAGGGCATTGTTGGCGTTGGATATTCTACCATCTTTGCACCATCTAACTACTTTAGGATGGTAGATAAGGATTCTATCAAAGATGTGAACATATGTTTTGTAGGCACTTTAGGACAAGGCCCTTGTGAAAGTTTTAAGAGTGGACCTGTCTATACGGCTTGGACTCTCTTGGAGTCAGTAATGCCATCACCAACAACATGTTTATTCTTATTGAAGAATTTAGGTTTGTCTATGGATTTGGATTCATGTTTGTTTTTAATAACCGGTTTAAGCGTGCCCTTGGCAATAAGTGCTTTCTCAATTTGACTACCTTTCTCTATGACTTCTTCAAATTTCGAGCCATAATGCATTTGTAAGTGAAAGGCTATTTCTAGGGTTCAAGTTAGGAATGAATATACTCACTAACTATTTTTCGTAAGGAAAGGGGAAAGCGACTAGCTAACCCACGCCATCGTTGTAAAAATCCCAAAAATGTCTCATTGGGTTTTTGTTGTCTTACATAGATCATTCATCATGATGTCACTCTCCATATTATAGGAGTAATGTATTACAAATTTCTTTGCTAGTGCGGGCCATGTTGTAATAGAGCCCTTAGGTATGCTGTAAAACCATTCCAATCCCATGGCTCCTAGGCTATGAGGAAAAAGTCGTATCAAGAAATTATCGCTATACACGACCTCTTGGCAAGCCATGTAAAAGTATTTTATATGATCGCGAGGATCACTTTTGCACTTATACTTATCAAACTTGGGGATAGTGAAATGTTTCAGGAAAGGTTGTTGTAGCATGTCCTTATCAAAGGGGTAAGGACATAGTTCTTCATACAAGTATTTTCTGTTCTGGCCTACATTTCCCTATTGTAATGTTGTGAGCGTATCTTTCATAGATTTCAATTCATCTGAATGAGTTGCTCCTTAGTAGGCAATATTGACCTTTGAGCCTGAGTTGCTTTAAAAGTATAATCTGTATGTGGATCAAATTGAAACTCGTTAAGTTTGTTTTTGTCCTTGTCTTTACCTATGTTTCTTTTTGAAGCACCTAGGTTTGCTAATTTCTGACTCAACTTCAAGATAAGTTTTTGGAGGATTTCCTCCTCAACCAGGGGATCCTCTTCTTCATCAAATTTCATAGGAGGGGATGCCTTCCACTCAGTTTTTACCTTACGAGAAGCCTTAAAGTCAGGTTTACGTGATGTTTCACCTTTGACAGTGGCCTTATGTTTCCCAGAAGTGGATGCATATCTCACATTGAAAGGATTATCAACCTCTGCTTCTTCCAAGACTCTTATGAGCACTTGATCTTTTTTCTAATATAAAATCTTGTCAAATCTATTTAGGTCTAACCTTTGTTGTTCTCTTGAAGAGTCTGACTCTTCTCCACTATGATCGATTAATGTCTCTGTATCTTTGACTTGAGAGAAGAGCGGTCCTAAGTTATGACCACTAAATGGGAATGTGTCGAAATGGTTTTCTCCCATGTGTTTCTCATTTGATTTGGATGCCATTTTTATGTTTTTAGGCATCACTAGTAGACACTTTTATGTAGCTAGTGTAACCCCTAAGTGTATGGTTTTCTAAGTAAGCCATTTTTAATGGGATGTTAGAATTATATTGAAGAATATCGTAGATGTAATTTCATGAAATCATTTTTACCAAGAAACATTCATATGCACACCCTATGTTACGATTCACTCAACTTTTTATTGCCAAGCCTATACCCTAAGATAGCGACAAAGATGTATCAATATGTAAGCTAAGTTAGAACCCCAACAAGGTCTAAGCACTGACGTGATGCTATCGTAGTCCCTTGACAAGGTATACTCTAAAACTAGTTTTACTACTGATGAAAGCCAAACCTTCTGAAAAATGGAAGTCACAAATAGATATAGCATAATAACGTCACCATGATACATTAACCAAACAAGCAAGGTGTTAGCACCATGGTGGCTTTATTATGATATATGTAAAAGCGTTATCAATACTCTTCAAGAAGACTAAGATGACGTCGAGAGTGAAACTAAGTAATAAGTATAAAAAGGAGTTTTTAATCATGTGAGCAGTGTAACCGCATAATAAGGGGACTTATACCATTCCCTCACAAAAATGAGAATACGATGTAAGTACCGAAATTGTACATCTAAGATGTGAACAAGACTATTAACTCAATAAGAGATAAAAGATGAAACAAACACACAAAGAATGAAGATAATCTTGAAATCAAGATGAAAGGACTTTTATCAAAGATGCAAAAAGTGCACCCGTACACTTTAGATGCTTAACAACCTACCCAAAACATGGATGGGCGTAAATGGAAAAAAAAGTGATGAGCACTATCTTTGATAAAAACGCGTGATGTATGCACCTTTCTCACCTCGAATAATGAGCGGTGAGTATGAAAGGGTACTTGATCAAAATATAGACACAAGTTGAGAAAAACTTAGGTAGAGCTTCGTTTCATCCAAAGAAAAGGACAAAACTAAGAAAAAGTGGGACGTAGCTTAGGTCCGTGATGAAAATACACTCGGTTCAAACTCACAATGGTTCTTTGCCTTATTTTTGGCAAACAAGGTTTAGATTCCGGATGAGCCATCACCTTGTGATGGCTTGACACAACAGGGACTAGTAAAATGGGCTCCTTGACAAAATAGTTTCCCTAATAAGTTCTCTCAACTAGGTGTTACAATTTGTCTAAGAGCGAGGCACGATTTACCTAAAAAGTCACAATGACTAGTTTAGGAGTATCTCGGGTTTATCCCCTTTCAATTACAGTAGGTAATGAATGTATCCATCATGTACTTCTACTAAGGTTGTGATACAAACAAATTATAACTCTAACTCACAAGGTCTACTAGTCAAGTGGGTAAGTGGAGTGCTTCTTGTTTCATCCACGAGGTTACACAATGGTGGACTACTTTAGGGTTCCTGGTACCACCCCCATTGTTGTAGCTTAAGGTGTTATGCCAAAGGGGTTATGTTCTAGTTGAGCGGATAGGGACGTACCCTTTTTGAAACCTACAATACAATGTTTTGAGTATGGTGTGTTTTTTATCTTGCTTAGCTTTAATGTGTGGTTTTAAGTAGCACACCATTTTGGCAACCTACAAGAACACGTGTATTAGAAGGTTTTGTGTTTTGTTTTAGCCTTTCCTTTCTTTGACAATTGATAGGTCTTGTAGACAACAAGTTTTAGTAATTTTCCAATTCCTAGATTAATGTAAAAAGAGAACTTACACTTGCTTTTGATTCCTAAGATCACCAAAAGGCACGAAGGAAGAGCATACGCAAAGTGGAAATCCTACTAAACTCACACGAAATTTTTACTTCAACCTTATAAAACAAGTGTTTTTACACAATTTATATGAGTTTTGTATTGGTGTTTTTTATCTCCAAGATCGCCTTGGAAGATGTGAGGAGAGAGCATACACACTTCTACAAAAACTACTTCTAAGTCAAAAACAAAAACACTTTTAGTTTATGCAAACTGAAACGTTTAAGAAAGAACCCTGTTTTCAATTGTTAGTCCTAAAACCTGCAGTGATGGACTAGAAAAAAATTCTTGCAGTCTGTAAAATTTTCAAATTTTTTTAACACGATTACACTGCGCTCCTATACGACACCAAAGCCTCCCAACCAACAGATACGCACCCCACCTGACGGGTACACCTGGAGTTAATTTTTTTAAATGAAACTCAAAGAAGTAAACTCAGACGCTTACAATATGATGGAGACACACCTATATTGACATGGATGCTTAAGTTACAACGTGTACGTGCCTAAGCCTAAATAAAGGACTGTTAAAAATTTACAAAGTCAGATCTTTTACACCTGCACATCTAGAGAAATGTATACGCGCCCCATATGATAGATACGCGTGTGCATCTGTGTATGGGTTATTTCTGATTTCTTTACACAGTCAGGGCTTTTATGTCTATGCGTCCAGAGAGACATATACACACCCCATATGATGGATACGCGTGCGCGTCTATGTAGAGTTTTGTTTTACAAATGATGGGACCTTTCGATAGGTATGCACCTAATATGAAGAGTATGCCGGGGTTCCGACGTGTACACGCGCCTTTACGGACACCTACGCGCACCCTGTGAAAAACCTACAAAAAACATGGATTTTCAAATTTTCAAGAGCAAACAGGTTAGTTGTTAGTCAAAGTTTCCTATTTCTAGATCAAACCCACAAAATTTATATAAATGATGTTCATTTACCTAGGGTTAGAAATAAAAATGAGGAAATAACAAGTGATTCGAAAGAAAAACTTGAAAATAAGCTTTGAAAAACCTAAAAGACCTCCATTAATGGAGGGTGGACATAAGTGTCCCACCGGCATGCCAAATGTGTTCAATGAAAAGTTGTAAAAGCCATGGATTTGGGGTAAGAATCTCTAAAGAAACCCCAAAGGATTTTAACAATCTGATCAATGGACCATGTGATAAGAAATGAGCAAGGTTTCCTTCTTTGCATACATTAATTTGAATTAAACATGCAAACTAAGAAAATGAAGTTAATCTCTATTCTTTGAAAGCTTGAAATAATGAACCTAAGAGGATCTAAGCATTCAATTTATGTGTTAAGAGAAAGAGATCTCCCCATTAATGGCTTCAAGGCCAATGGATCTTCCCTTTTACTCTATGTTAATGCTATGAAATACAAAATTAAATGCTTTTAGCTCAAATGAAAGAAGATGAAATACAAACTAAAGCCTAATCAAGTTGTTATAATTTTCTAGGAAGAAGAAATGATTCTTAGGAAATAAGGGAGGGGTATAGCCCTATTTATAGTTTTGGTTGGAAGAAAAGGAGATTTTGGTGCATGTGGGACAAAGGCTAAAGTCCAAAAATCACTTTAGCAAGTCAAAGTGTGATTTGACTATGTTAGAGGGTAATTAACCTAGGATAAACTAATTAATCCCTCTTATAGAGTAATTAGGGTTGTGGAAGGGTTCTCAAGGGGTTACGAAGGGCTCACTCAATCCAATGAAGTGGATTGACCTTTTGGGGAGCTAATAGAAGCAAGATAGAAGGGAATACGAAGCTAATGTAGTTAGAACGAGGTGATAACTACCTATTTAAATGGTTTACAAGAGGAAAAATGACCAAAAGGGGTTCGTAGGAAGGGATTTAGATAGGCCTAATTGGGCGGTGTGCCATCAATTTGCAAAAGGAAGGAGTGTTAGTGCACCATTAGAAATAATAGTGTGCGAGGAAACTACAGTGTGTCTACATTCTGTATTAGAAATCAACCTATGCACATTTGAGAACTTGTGTATTGATGCCTAAAAGTAGTGCATTATGAAGGCATAAGGAGATTACACCAAGGGCTCCACTTTCCATCCTTCATGCCAAAGTGCCCTATACAAAATGCTGGTAAACTACAAATTGTACCTATTTATCCAATACCAAAGGAAGATCCTTAGGTATTCTCCACTCATGCTCAAACGCAGTGCGTAAGCACTCATACCAAATTTACATCCTTTTATTTTAGGCTCTACTCATATATCCATCACATGTGTACTTGTTTTCATGTAAATGTGTAACAAGGAAATTGGAAGTTTCCAAACATGAAAACTATACCCCTATGCTAAAAGTTTCATGTTTTATAATTCTTAGGCACCCTAGGTCAAATTCGTCAGTCTAGTCACCCCTTATTTGATGTCAAATTGGTCCCCTAGGTGATTTAGGAAATTACATTCATTCCCCCTAGGTGATATTAGGGAGTTATGAAAAGATGCTATCTTCGCGGTATTAGGAAGGGCTATCACCGGGCCTTCCCAGGTCGGATCAACCCCTAGAGTGGACGGAAGGAAAAATTAAACATGGAGGTGAATGGAAGATGTTAGAACATCGGAGAAATGATTTTACAATTTTTGGGAAGTTTTGAAATACTTGGAGCGATCGAGTAAAAATAGGGTTCACTGAAGCTTAGTAGTACACGTGCCTAAAATAGCTTCCGAGCTTGAAGAAGATTCTAGGAGCTCCAGATGGAGTTAAAGTAAAACAAAACATATCTAGAAATAGGATTCCAAGACATAAATTATGGTGAAATCATATTTTCACAACACCTTGGTGCATCAAGTCTCGTAGGAAGTGTTTCGCAAGCATATGTGGAATACAAAACAAAAATTCCTATTTTTCAGGATCAAATGGATGAATAAAGAAATTATATCCCCACCATTGGATTAAAAATGCCATTTCTGTCATGATCATATAACATTTCACCAATAAATTCCATCGGGAGCTCACGTTATCATCGTTCCGAGTTACTGTCTTGGAGACTGTTAGGAAGTTAGTCAATTTTCGGGAGGACACTTGTCGGCCTAGGAGCACAGGCGGGATTTTATGTCCCCAATGTCCTTGAGGTCAGGTACACCAACCTTGGAAAAATGTTTCCAGCCCCCATGTGACCTTTGGGAACCTCATGTGACCTTCAGACTTGACAGTTCAGCCCCTAGGTGCTTGCGGAGCTTCAATCCCCTACCGTTGGATCAAGTGCCACATGTTAGGCTAAGGCACACTTTGTGAAAACTGATGTCCCTCATGTCCCTTTGAGGTGAGGGACATAAAACCTTGAAAAATTCACCCAGCCCCTATGGGAGACCTCTGGTCACCCATATGACTAGTTTCCAGCCCTTAGGTGCTTGCTAAGCCTTTTTGCTCAAATCCCCTGCCGTCGGATTAAGTGTCATGTGTCATCACATTGTGTGCCATGAAAATTGATGTCTCTTATATAAATTTGAGGTGATGGATCTTAGGGACGAAAAATGTGCCCAACCCCTCTATGTGCATTTTTTTCAAAATTTTAAATTCGGTACTTAGCTATTATTTCCCCCCATTCCTTCTGCACAGCTTCATACTGTTAGGAAATCTATCATTTAGTGCTCCATTAATATTTATGATTTAATATTTAATTAGAGGTAAATATATGTGTGTAATGTAAATGTTAATATGAGTTGTTTATTAAACAACTCATATAACAATATTAGTTTTGGTGAGTTTCAATAGCTCACGTATTTAGGTGTTGAGAGAGAGATTTGTGGGAGTGTTGTTGAACAACCTCCTTGTTTTTAGGAATGCATATTCCTATATATGTGTAATCCGAATCAATTGTTTGATCAGAGAATTATTATTGTGTTATTTTGCTGTGATAGCCTGAATCTTGCTCTATATTTGGTATCAGAGCATGGATAACCATGTTCGATAATGCATTTTTCATATTAGAGAAGGGGATGCCTCTGGTTCATTTCTATTTCCAGCAGCAAAAAAAAAAAAAGAGGGCAGAAAAGACGTTTTTTGTAACTTCATGGCGCAGGTATACTAGAATTGTGATATCTTTCTTATAACTTAATGAAATCAAGTGATTTAAAATGTTATGGAAAGGGTGGATATAGAGGAACAAAACCCAGAAATGGTTTGTGAATACTATTTTTATTTTATGAGCAGTTCTATGCAGAAGTTTCACAATTTAATGTGGAGCGTGAAGCAATTTTTAAAAATCCGTGAAAAGAAACAGTCTTAATTTTCATTTTGTGATCTGGGTCACCGTAATTTTTAATGGGTTTGAAGTTTTATGTGTTTGAAAAATACTGTCAAAATTTCAACAAAACCCAGATTGTGTTTTAGGAGAAATGCTGCTGTCAACGTTGCTGCACAAAACCATGGTCTTTTGAAATTCGGCTCAGTTTATTACTTTTTAAAAAAATTTAGTCCAGTTGTCATATTGTCTTTGGATGCATTTTCGGTTGAAACCGACGTCCATTTTTTTAACATGGCTAAGTTGAATCGAATGGAAAAATTCGAAGGCAAAGATTTTTACACATGGCAGGTGAAAACTCAGTTGTTATTAATCAACAAAGATTTGTGGGAGATTGTGGATGGCAAAGCAAAGAAACCAAGAGATGCAGATGAAGCGGCAATATGGGACATCAAAGATCAAAAAGCCATAGCAATCATTGGATTGGGATTGTCTGATGCGTATTTACATCATATAGATTTGTCAAAATCCTCAAATACAATTTGGACTACACTAAACAAACTATTTGGATCGCAAGCAGGAAGCGCAGCAGTATCACTAAAACAAAAGTTGTTCGAGACTCAAAATGGAGGAAGGTGACAACATGGTGGAACACATAAGTAAGTTTCATTCTGTATTAAATCAATTAGCTGGAATCAAAGTAGATGTTCCCGACGATGATGCAAAAGTAGTTTTACTTAATAGCATGCCTCCTAGCTATTCTAATATGGTCTTCACTTTGAGCAAAATCAATCCAAGTCTGGAAGACTTGATTTCTTCTTTGATAGAGGACGAAAATAGAACAAATAAAATTGAAACAGAAGAAAAAGCATTATATGGAACACATGGTAAAAAGAGATACAGTCATTCTTTCAAGCAAGGTTCAACCTCCCAGGATCCAAAGAAAAGGCTTATTTGTCACTATTGTAATGTGTCTGGACATGGAATAATGTTTTGTAAACAACGAGCTAGGGATCTGTTGGATGGTAAATTGAATAATAAAGCTTTTATTTCTGAAAATAGAGAAGAAGAAAGTGATTGGGAAGCAGGATCCAACCATTCACATGATAGAGAAGTTGCTGCTCAAGATAGTGAAGAAGACTTTCTCTTCTAAAAAGAATGCATCAAATGGAGGAAGGAGGCATTGGAGGAAGGAGGTCGATCGAGACCTCTCGTCAGTCACCAATGACGGGGCCACACAAAGCTATGGTGATAGTGTGTGTGTGAGTTTGCTTTCTTTTCAGAGTTGCAGTTGATTTCAGTTGTGTGCAGCATGATTCTTTTTCAGTGTTCCTATTATGGCTTGAATAAGTGAAATGTTCACATTGAGGGGGGGAACATGGTCTCAATGTTCCATTTTCTCTTTTTCATATTTGTTATCAGTGAGCAGTATTTCCTACATAATTCCTTGAAGGAAAAACATTGTGGATAGATGAAAGCACAAGGAAGAGAAACATCATGATATTGAGGTTGTTGGTTGTCCTGTAAAACCATCCCTGTTGAGGTTGTTGGTTGTCCTATAAAACCATCCATATTGAGGTTGTTGGCTGTCCTGTAAAACCATCCAGATCATGAGCACGCATGGGTGGCACGCTGCAGAAGGAAGTGCAATTGTTGTTTCCCCATGTTCGCACTAAGGGGGGGAATGTTAGGAAATCTATCATTTAGTGCTCCATTAATATTTATGATTTAATATTTAATTAGAGGTAAATATATGTGTGTAATGTAAATGTTAATATGAGTTGTTTATTAAACAACTCATATAACAATATTAGTTTTGGTGAGTTTCAATAGCTCACGTATTTAGGTGTTGAGAGAGAGATTTGTGGGAGTGTTGTTGAACAACCTCCTTGTTTTTAGGAATGCATATTCCTATATATGTGTAATCTGAATCAATTGTTTGATCAGAGAATTATTATTGTGTTATTTTGCTGTGATAGCCTGAATCTTGCTCTATACATACCTTGTCATGGCTCTATTCATGATTTTCTGCTACCGGTCCACCATCGTTGCTCCAAACCGAGATCTTCCATGGCAAAAAAAACCATCAACTCCATGAAAATACACAGTCTCGGGAAATATTGATCGAAAGTGTTGAAGAAACGAAGAATGAGGAGAAAATGAAGATTTTTGCCAGATAACCATGAAGTCACCCAATCAAAAATATTCATATCTTGCAAGATACAAGTCAGATTGAGGTTCGTATTTTTCAAACTTCCACATTTTTCAAGATGATCAAGATGCAACAAATGGGAGGTCGAATGGTGCCTTGAAACATTTGTTCTAACAAAATCCTCATTTCATGCACCGGCTCACGTTTGTTGGATTTTCCAACAATCTGATGGTCCGATCAAGATAAAAAATTGCACACGAGCTCCAAATAAAAAACCTATCACAATGGATTTTTTTCATTGCAAACGGAGACAAAAACTAGACCTACAAATTTCGAGCTCCATTAATGGCCGCCATGGCAGCTCCATGCTCAAAGCCACTGCTAGGTGGAAATTTCAAAATTTATTTTTGGGCATTCTAGTGGGAAAAACTATATGAAATTCAGAGGGTGTGATCATAATGACAAGATGAGTCCAAAAATTATGTTCCATCACAAATCGAGCACTAGAAACACACTTTCTAAAAATAGTAAGTTTTCCTATACATACTTGCTATGTTTGGAAAGTCATCATCAAAAGCAGCTGAGACAAAGGCAACGGGCATTGAAGATCACAAGGGAGCCAGAATGAGTGTTCAGAGCATAAAATAGTGGAAATGACAACTTACTAAAAATAGTAAGTCCCTTATATGGGTGCTTACTAAAAATAGTAAGTCACCCTAAGAAGTGGTCAAAGCAAAGGTAGTGTGCGTAGGATTGAATGAATATTTTCATCACATCACGATGAGAGAAGAGGAAAAAATAACTTCTCACTAAAAATAGTAAGCCTTCCATCTAGGAACTTACTATTAATAGCAGGTTGTTCTCAAAGGGAAAGTTTGACACAATGATACATAGAGGGGTGATCATCTCAGGGAACTAGACAATGTTTTTCGACACTCACTACATAGTTTGGGTCACAGGTATATCATACACACGCTAGGAGTTGTAGTCATCGTGGAACAATTCAATCAAATTGGAAAGCATTCATGAGCTAATTTGAAAGAGTTTCTCTGTGTGCAAGGAGTTCAAAGATTCAGAGTTTCATTGCATTGGAGCTTTCCATCAATGAGGATCATCATACTTCATCGGGAATGACATCTCCTCTTCTTCTTCCCTCTATCTTTCTCTCTCCTCTTCCCCCAACTTTCTCTCTCTTCTCAAATGTTTTAATTTTGCGTTGGGGTTGCACTTTTTCATGTCTTAATGTTCATAATTTAATAAGTTACTTTTATGTTATAAAAAGGGACTTAATATTCTCCTATGAAGTCAAAAAATTTCAAGTTAGAAATAGGACATATGAAAAACCATTGGGGAGTAGATGATAAGTCACCTCTCATTCTATAAATTGTAACACCATTCCCATTTCAAATGGTTGGCAATTGATCTTGTAAACTCAAGAGTGCATTTTACCTAGAGAAAGCAAAGGAGATAGCCATTTTCTTCCTTTCCCCCACTCTCTATTTTCCCTCCATTCTCATACTATGTATAACTTGGTTTAAGAAATCAATACAAGAAGGAGTTTCAAGACTTTTTTGACTAAGGGGTTTATCGATACTTTGTAATCATAAATTCCATTTGGTCTTGTTACTATGCATAGAGTTGTTTCCTCCTAATTTTAATGCATGTGATAAAAATCCTAATTGATGTATGCAGGAATCTAATTATCTACCTGCAACATTAGTTATCCTATCTAATTTATCACTCCCATTTCCCTCTCTAGAGACAAAGTCCTCTCTTGCAGGTATCTACAAGCTTTGCCGCAAGGTCAGTGGAGTGCTACTGTTGGATCCTCAGTCAAAAGGACACCACAAAATCCACATTTTTTCGCGCATGCATATATAACAACTGCATCGGTTAAGTAGAGGCACTTAGATTCCCAAAGCATTGGAAAGAAATCCACAAGTTTTTCCAACCAAAAATTTTCTCGCCAATAGTACTTTACAAATATATCTACAAGGGACCTCTTTTCTTAAGGTATTACCACATCTTCTCCTTTGGCCGAACGGGCACTCCAATCTCTACAAAACTAAATTTTCTTGCAAATTAGTTGTAAATTGACTTGCCTTATGCTCTAGAGCTATAATCCCCTTAGCGCACCATAGTATCTCACACATGTGTACATGCTCTTCTACATCTTCAATTCCTCTGTATTCTAGGAGACAAATAGAAATCTCCAAATAGACTTGTTAGGGTTGGTGCAGACCGTGCCCACCAAATACATAACCTATATTACCTCATATGTTTCCTCTACCTCCACAACCACTAGATTCTTAACCACCTGATCCTCTTGATCCCCCTCCAAGAGAGTGGGAAATAGACCGAGAGGATGTGTTGCTTTGTGTTCCAGCAATTGTACTAAATTGAACTCCCATTGTCTGTGAAGTTATACTACTCCCATCCGTGATACAAATGTTCTACGATCCTATGTTACGTGTTGATGACGTGCTTTAGAAAATATACCTCAAACCATGCCTCCAAATAACACAGACGATGATTACGTTGCCATAGATGAATGGGATACTTGATTAACTCCTAAAATTACTAGAAAATTAAATCTACATGTTGCTATCAAAGCACCTATACTAGCCAGATTCTTAATAATTGTCTTAGGAATTAGAACACCAAGCGTAAGGGCTAGGTCACTAGGTAGGATCAGATGTGCACCCATGGTTCTTAGTATTTCCTCAGACATGATCTCATCTGAAATCAAAGAGGGTTCTCTACCATGATTTCCCAAATGGGGAGTTCCGATGGTCTTTCTCCACATCTTCCACGTGATCTCTAAATCCTTCACGGGCCATCTCTTTCTACAACACCATTCATTCTATAATCTCACACTACTTTCCCAAGTCCCTCTTGCGCACTTCATTAAAATTAAGCCACCTTTATTCTCTCTACCTCTCTTCTGCTAGGTATGCCATCTTTCACCAAACCTACTCCTGCCCCCACGCGTGGTGGGGTTTAGCTAGCCATAGGATGATGCTCCAAATCTAGGTTCACAATCAATATCTTAATCACTAAAGGGATAACACGCAAATAAGATCCTTTGGGTTCACATAGGAACTAAAAACTAGCAACCTCTAGATAGGAATAACTAGAAACTGTGTATTCCAAAATATAATTGTTCAAAACACCTCTCCACTAATGATCTACAACACGAGTCTAAGTTAAATCAACATCATGCAAATAATGGAAATCTTCTTGGGTCCAAACAAGTGCTCTATAACTCCAATTTCTCTTTGATGTGTATTCTACTAGCCAATTGTGCAAATCTATAGGAAATAGGAAAATAACATCTCATAGAGCTCATGATACAAATTCTTCTCAACCCACGTGCATGCATCAAAATCAGGTTATGTGTTCAATTTGTGAGCATACTCTTCCTCTAAATTATCTAACCATTCCTCAATGTTGGCCAAAGTCAACCGATATGTATTCATCATGCAACATCCTAGAAAATAATTGGAAAAGAGGTCCTGGAAACAAAACTAAAATGTAGTCTTCTTATTTTACCAACATCCCAAAGTGCGCACCGACACATCACTCAAGAAAACCTGAGCACCCACCCAAAACATTCAAGGGTAGCACAACCCTCTTTTATGGTAGATTTCTCAAGGAGTTAGCATGATCATACAAATATTCCAGATCCATAATATCCATTCAAGAATAAAGCATAACATGAACTAGATCTAGATCTTAACCATATGCAAGATTAACTCATAAAAGAATCAAGATTAAATTTACCATGCAAGAAATAGTTATAGATATGTCAACAACCAATAGCAACCACAAAGATCCATTATATTAATTGATATAAAACACATAAGATTCATACATAAATAATAATTTCATCATAAGTCATATGTGCCCATGGACTAGTAGCATAACTCTATTACAAAACTCTCTCTCTAAACCATGTAAATCAATACATATTTATATGTTGTGGGTACTTTCCCTTCACTACTCATAAACTCTCCAAAAATAGGCTACATGCTAAGAATAGCCATGTACCCTTACATGATAAATACAAAAGCATCAAATCTTGCTAGTAATAGATTATATAATAATATAGTTGTAGTCTAATCCTATTAATACCTCCAAAAATATGCATGTTGTTTGATCTTCCACTTGTCCAAAATAGCCTTTTTTTTTTGCTTCTAAGTCTTCATATTGTTGTGTGTGAGAGGAAAAATACAAAGACCAACCTCAAAACTCTAAATGAGAATTAAGTGCAAGCTGGGACTAGGACACCTAAAAATGAGGATTGGGGCACCCATGGGAACCCCAATCCCTTCCCATGCACCCTATTCAAAGACTAGAGATGAAAACTAAGTAAATAACGATAGTTGAGACTCCTCGAGGATGACCAAAATTATGTAAGAAGCTGACAATTGTGCAAAACACTCAATGAAAATGACTGACTAAACTAACGATAGGACTAGGGATGATCCATTAGTGAATAATTTTCTTACACAATATCCATATATAAAACAACATACTTGGCGTATAATTATAGTAGTAAGTGCATGATTTTGTGACTACATTTTCCCCACTTTATGTTGGTGAGTGGAAAAATTGGTAACATAAAGTAGATAGAGATGCATACCTTAGAGAATTTTAGAGAATCCCATGTTGTAGTAGAACACATAGATGTGGTAGAAAAATGTGAAAAATGAACCATATAGCATGTCAAACCATGGATTAATGTATTGATCCATGTAACATAACAAGAAACGTAATGTCGTGATGAAGTGAACTAAATGCTAGTGATGATTGTGATGTTAGATGATTGACAATTTTGAATGTTATATGATGACAATGAAATGGAGAAGGGAGTGATCGGTTCTAACCCGATCCCATGTATAAGAATAATCGTTAGGAGGATTTGGGCATTGTGTCACCGGAGGAATAGTGTATGGAGAAAGGTGTGTTATTCCCAACCTCTAACTACATCGTCAAGATATAGTTGTTTTAGATATAGGAGTGATATAGGAAAGACACTCGTGCCCCCAATCCATGGGTGTTGCCACAATGTGATGGATTCCAAGTTAGGTCATCGGAAGAAAACAATAAATATATGATGGCTTCCAAGTTGGGTCATCTGTAAGCAAGAAAAAATGTATGATGGCTTCCAAGTTAGGTCATTTGGAAGCAAACACAAAATGTTGAATAACTTCCCAAGTTAGGTCATCTAAAGTAGCACATGTAACTCCAAAGTTAGGTCATTTGGGAGTTCTATTGTGTTATATTGTATTAATTGAATGATATAGTTTCAATTTTGAATGCATTGATTGATTGAATGATTGATTGATTGGTTACTCATAGAGAGATTTTACGCTAGTTACCCCCAGGTTAGGTCATTAGGGGGAATCAATAGAGATTGGTGAAAGGTTGCATGGAAATATTTTAGCACTAGTTTCCCCCAGATTATGTCATTAGGGGAAGTGATGAAATTTTGTATAGAAAAATTGTTTGTTTGTTTCCCCAAGTTAGGTCATTAGGGGGAATCAATGGTAAAATGTCACATAATGTATTAGTAAATGTTTGAAATTGTCGAATTGGTAGTGTTTGTTTAAATGCATGGTGATATAATTGGTATTGAAATATGACCCACAATTTTATGGCCCTCTTTCAGTGAAAGGGGACATAATCATAAGAATGAATGTTGAGCCGAAAGTAAGCCTAAAATAGGTAGAATGTGATAAAAATCATCAAAATGTGTATATATTGGATAAAATACAATATTAAGGAGAGATATAATACATGTGGCATGTGTATTATATGATAGTATGAATAATTATGAAAAGAATGCCACAAATAGTGTGTAAATTGGAGTAAAAATGCTCAAGATATGACGAAAATCATGTAGTGTGCATTAGTTGCGAGAATAAGCACGAAATAATGACCATAGTAAAGTGGGTGATAAAAAGTAACTATAAATAGTAAGGTGAAAAAGTGATTAGTCACTTCATTTTTCTTTTGTGTAAGTGATATTGAGCTCTGATTGTGGAAAGATGTCGCAAGTGAGAGAAAAATTTCCTCACCGATTTGAGACAGGTGTGCAGTAATCGGCCGTAGAATCACATACGATGGCGAGTTGGTAAGTGCGATGTTTTTCAAAAATGTGTGTGTGTTAGTCATTTCTATTGAGTTTTTTTACAAATTTAATATTTTTTATTTTTGGTGTTTTAGACTTAGACATGAGTGGGAGGACACTAGTGGCGCCTAGGATAGGAGTGTTTGACTTGGACACCGGTGTCCTCCTCCCGGGTGCCCTAGTCTAGAAAGTGCGTATGTGGTCTATCTTTGGTGAAAATCAGATTTCTAGTGTATAGTAATGTGATAAGTGAGTGTGGTTGGAGTTGTATAGTATTATAATGTTTTGTTTGTTATCGTTTTGTGTTGCACATAGTGATATTCACTTGAGGAATTCCATGGGGGTCGTCATATAAATACTTTTCTCATGCTAGGTTTTTCGATGATTGGGATGTTATGGACCTTGCCATCCTGCAACACATAGCACGGATGGGGATGTGCCCCATAATATGCCTATGTTGACTGCACTATGTGAGATATGGTGTGTTGATATGTTTATGTTTTGGTTTCCTATTGGTGAGATGATTGTTATTTGGAGGATTTGTATCGCATACTACAATTTCTAGTTGTTTCAAAGAGAGGACAAGTTATGTTGTTGGAGGATATGGAGAGAAAAATGTGAGTTGTTAGACGATATTTTTGTGGGTACTCAAGTACCTTCCAAGGCCCATATCAATTTGGATGCTATTTTAAGGTTTGGGATTCTATGCTTACGGAAGTTCATATCTATGGTTATTACTTCATCTGTTTGAGTAGAGGGATGAGGTGTGGGCATCTTGTATAATATGCACAACATATGCCTATGGATAGAGGAGGAGAGTACTAGATATGCGTGGGAAATACGTTTGTTGGCCCACCAATATAGAGACCTATATCGATTTACTCATGATAAAAATAGAGGTCGGATAGAGCCACCACAGTATTACATGTATGGGTATATGAGCACATAGCCATGTTTAGACAATTTGGAGGTCCACAAGTAGAGTGATCTAGGAAAGAAAAATTTACGAGGAGGTGGATTAATGTGCGCGGGCGTAAGATGGATACTGATACTTACAAGGCATTGATAGATAGGATGGGGCTCAAGGAAGTTGTATGGAGGATATACCACGATTATGGAGGATGGTCAAATGATGTTGTAAAATTGTGGTGTATACACGTAGGACTATGTGGTTAGAGGATCAATTTCTAGAATTATCTGAAATATTCCAGTGGAGAGAGTATCATGACAGCTTTTACATGGCTCGGGACATGCCCCCAGTTCATATATATGGTTGAGAGTTATTAGAGCACCTAGGAGGGCCAAAGCTATACTAGGGCCCATAGAAGAGCAGCTAGTACCTCTTGGGCTAGATGAGGTGGGCGCACGACGATAGAGCCAATAGATTCGATGATGCGGGGTGTACGGAGGAGTACCGCATATGGTGGGTGGCACATCGATGGGTATTCTTGTTTCCATTATTTGTAGATGTAGTAGGATTACCACAAGGAGGAGGAGGAGAGGGGAAAGCACATGTCCCCAACAATGTGGTAGTGAATATGGTAGAGTGTGAGTATCTATGTATAGCTATGTTGTGTGTTCTATTGTTTACTTATGTAATAGTGATGGTTATCTAATGCATTGTTCTATTTGTTTTTTAGGGGATGCATATTGGTCTTTGATAGTGGACACATCCATCCACACATTGACACAGAATGTGCCCACCGATGTACTCGTGGGTGGAGGGATGCTAGAGAGAATTGATGCCATTGCGAGTGAGAATGCCCATTTGTTTGATCCTGTAGCTATAGCAGTAGTGACATGCACTATGTTGCTAGGAGAGAGTGATGAGGCACATGAGGATACTCGACTGACTAGAGAGGTCACAGGTGGTGGACCCTTGGAACATGATGTGTTTACGTGTTACATCGATATCCAATGCCGGATTACAAGATGTCTACCCAAGTCACACTATTGTGGAGGAAGGTTAAAAGGTATCAAGGTTGCGATCAACGACATAGAGTTAATGGGGAGGCATCGCGCTCTAGGGCTCTCCCAATACCCGAAAGTGATAGTGATGATGATATTTGAGTTGTATTGTTGTATATGATGTAGGGGAGTTTCCCCCTAGTGATGAGATATGTTTTGTAATGATGGTTGTATTCGATATATATAGATAGATTTTATTGGTATATGATGAGTTTATTGCATTGTGTATTGATGTTGTAATGTGATTGATGATGTATGATTCAATGATGATTATTGAAATGTATATAATGTGTTGTATATCACTCATGTTTATTGATGTAGACGTGTACTATGATGTTGGTATTGATAGAAAAAATGTGTAATGTGAATGATGATAGATAACATATGTAATTTTATGGATGAGTTGAGTGAGATGCATATTTTTGAATGGAACTTGTAATGTGTAGTTTGATGATAGTAGAATTTATGATTTCCAAACTAACGTGTCATGATGAATATGTGTTGACATGATAATGTAATGTAATCGTGATATGTTAGTGTGATGAATATGAGGGGGAGAAGATTAGTGATGCCCCCAACGTATGGATGAGTAGGTTCATTTAGTTAAGACCCTCCGTAATCAAGAAAGAACCGTGTAAAGCAATATTGTGTCGTAGGGAAATGATTGGGTACACTAGATGAATCACCGAAGAATGTGATGAAAGGTTCTTATAGAAAACCCCTCAATAGTTGTGTAAGAACCATAGGAATACAAGTGCATCATTGGGGGTAAGGTGATAGTAATCACCTACTAGAGACCAAGGAAGTGTGAAGTGGTGGAAGTATGTGGTATGGAAGAAGGTGTGAGCATATAAACTAGAATGAATATCACGTGGAGCAAAGTGATGGGATGAGAAAATTTCAAGGATTCTAGAAGCCAATTTGGATGAAGTGGATTTGATGATGCAACAATGTGTGGACACAAAGGAGAACGCACATGAGTGAAAAGCTGTGGACTCACCATGACCTAAGCACTAGATGGAGGAAATGACTTAATCATAGTAGAAACTCTCTAACAAGGTAGAGGAGAGATGGACCGCTCATGTGAGTGAGAGACAAAGGAAATTATGCCCTTATAGTCTAATTTTTACAATCTATCGTGAAGGTCAAAGAAATCATTGTCCCTATGGCCATTTATACGATGGTAATTAGAATAAGGGTGATCACGTTGAAATTGTAATTGATGTTGTGGATGATGTTGATTAGATGGTAAGAAAATGAGACACTTTTCAAGTAAAGTAGAAAGCACATCATGAGGTCTAACATGATGAGAGAAGTGCAATGATGTACATGACATAGATGGATTGGAAGGAGAAGTAACCTATCACAAAGGAGGAGAATAATTTTGATTTTGTGATGAAATAGGTTGATCTTGCTTGATAGGTCAAGATGGAGAATATGTAGGATGTTCAATCGATGTCAATGGAGGAGCACTAGAATTAATGGTGCATGGAGGATCAATGACATGTGTTGAAATAATATCTTGCTCTAGGTCTATGAATTTGTAGCACAAAAGAATGAATTACTCACATGTTTCATATTTCAATATTTTATTAAGCGTGCAAATCAAACCATGACAGAAAATTAATTTATGCATACATGCATTGAACCTTAAGATATAATCCTTGATGGATTTTGATGAGCCTTGGTGTAAAGTAGGTAGGCAGTCATAAGTAACTCTAGGTCCATTATTGATGATAAAACGAAGGAGGAAAGTGTCCTCCTTGTCATAGCAAGTACTAATGGACCTAAATGGAAGATGATTGTACCATCTATGTCAAAAGGCCTTAAGAAATAACCTATCATTAGAATAGGGGTCCATAGACATGCGATAATGTTGGAGATGTGCATGAGGGTCACCAGTACCATCAAAACATGTGAATGTAGGCATGATAAATTCCTTAGGAAATGCAGAGTTATGAATCTTCTTGGGAAGAGGGTTACCATGTAATGAGTTGTTGTTAATAGAAGCATAGTAAGCCCTACTTTCTAGAGTGAGAGACTGAACTTGAGATTGTAATTGACTTACAACATGCATGAGAGATATGATATCTTGTGAAGGAATAGTAGAAGATGGAAATAATGTATTGAGTGGTTGTAACTTTCCATTGTGAGTGATCATAGGAATATCAAGAGAAGATAAAGGATATTCGATGCCAAAGGAACACTAAGAGTAGGTGTCGAAGAATCTATAGTATATGATATAGATGGAATATCCATAGAAGTGGTAGGGTACCATCGGAAACATCCCGAGGAGGTAAAGTGACCAATGGAGATATGGTGATAAAATGATATGGAGCAACCTATGTCTATGAAGTGATAGGGGGATGTGAAATGGTAGGAGAAGAAGAACTACTAGATGTAGACAATGTATGCATAATGCTAGAGACGACCTCATGAGAAAATGGTGATGAATATTCACACTCAATAAAATGAAAAGGAGGAGAATCATTGTTCTCAATTTTGTCTTCCACATTACCTAAAGACTCAAATATGAGAAGGTCATTGAGTGTACTATTGATAGGATCATGAACATAATATGAAGGTGTATGAGAATTATTATGTGATGAATTATGAGTAGCAATATCGAAATCGTAGAGTCATGAGATAGAGCCATAACGAGGTTTGACTAGGAGAAGAATCAGTATGCACATGTAAGAGATGGTCAATACCAAACATGTAATCAATAAGAGAATCATCTAGAATTTCCTTAGAAATTGGTGCAGGGCATATTGACTCTTCTCTCCCTTGCTCAATTCTCGACGCAAATATTAGATTTATAATTCCAGGATATGCGAGAAAAACATAAATCAATACATACAACCAAAATTTTATTATTTATCAACACTATTTCATACATTCATCTCCTAGAACAATCATATATAAATAGAGCTCAACTCATTTGTAAAAATACTCCACAATAGCATAAAGCTTTTGGATACAATATTGTATGAAATATACAAAATTCGATGGAGCAGAGAGTTTACTATAATTAGCTTGTAAATTCAATAAGATGATACTTGAATTTACCAATCCATCTCCTTACATGCAAGATTATTTGCTGTTATTAACTCTTTCATTCTAAATACATCCATCACACCTTGAATAGAACTAACATTCGAGTTCATATCAAGCATACACCAACTTATTTTACCCACTTAACAACTTTTAGAAGTGTAATTATTTTTATAATCTCTCCCTTTTACATCCAAATATCTCATAACAAACTTGCCTAACTTATTATGACTCCTAGGCATATTGATGCTCCTACATCATACTCCCTAGTGGGAAAATTTGAGCTCCTGCTCAAACACAATGTGAAATGCTTCTTTCTAGTATTCCAATTCTTCAAAATCTCTTCCTTCTTTAGGTCTTTATGGCACATGACTTGAAATGTTTTAATGTTCAAATTAGCATCTTCATGTTCTCTCTCCTAGTTACATTGTAAAACTTTGATCTTGTCTCCACTGTTGTATATGATCCTCAGATAAGCCTCTAACTTTGTTGTTGCACCCTCTATACCAGCTTATTCTTGTTTCTCCTTTTCATTGACCTGCTCCAAGATCTTCATCAAATCAAACTCTGCCTTCTTTATGTCTTCTTCTCCTCCAATGAAGTAAAGACAGTTTGACTCTTCCATGATTTGTTACCGAATCATCTCATCATCTTCATTTCCTTGTATAAGCTGGTCATAAGTTCTCTCATGAGCTTGTTCTTGATGGCCGTCTTCAAATTATTCTTTATTAATGAGCTCATTAATTAGATCAATTATTTATGTACCTGTATTCATAGAATTAAAAGAAAAATTAGATAAAACTTTATGCCATTCAGCCCCTTCACTTGTATTTGATTCAGACACCATTTCTTTAATTTTCTCTTCCTCACCAAAGAACTCCATGTCTGTTGTTTTGAGAGTTTCTTCATCAATTTCTTCTACTTCACGTGTCACTGTAACTAGCTCAATACCTTCTTCTTCAGCAAATTGAATAGTATAATCATGTTCTTCTTCACCCTCATAGTCAAGTTCTTCCACATATTGCATATTCTCTGCTATTTACTCTATCCTGGCTAGTTTTTGTTTTATTTCCTCTAATTCCTTCTGCAACTTTTCTTCTCTTTGTTTATTCCTTCTCTCCTTTTCTATTCTTTGACTCTTAAATACTTCTCTGATAATTTTGAGTAGGCATGTTTGCTCTATCTATGCAACTTCTTAAAAACCTTCACAATACAAGTTTGGAAGCATTGCTCTTGCATGTACAAGCTAAAAATAATGTGATCAGTATTGCGCTAGATCCATCCGGTCAAACGCCGATTGTGAAAGTCATCCATTGATTGTAATGCATGACATGTACAGATATGCATGGATAATTTCACGTTCACTAAAAACTTCTGCTTAGACCCGATCAATAATGTGTTGCACTTCAATTTCAATGGTTGTTATGTATCCAAAGTCTGCGTGAAGAATGGATCGGTTCTTCAATATTTTGACAATAAAATACCTTGGCCAATTTTTTTTGGAGATTCCAGCTTGTGGACAGTGTGAACAGAAATGTGTACTCACAAGGCCACCGCTAGATCAATAGCCGAGTTAGCCACGACTTGAATTTAACGCATAGATGTAATGTGCTGCAAATGTCATTCGAAGAGTATGATCTTTAGATGATTCACAACAGAGTAAAGTCCTTCAAATAGTGTTGCAAGATAGTTGAATGGGGGCATGTCATTCCATGATCTAGAAAGATACAATTGTCGACCCACACATAAATAGTTGTGTTCCCAGATTTCAATATATTGACAACAATCTTTTTACAACGGGTGATCCATGATGAAATGTAGGATCTCAGACATGCAAATGTGCCATGTTACAGATATAATGAAATGCAATTCACCTATCCTCAAATGTGCAATCACACCAATGTCGATCAATGTCTTCTACATGTATCCTTTCACATAACATCAAGTTCTTCAACCGGCTATTACGTTAGACTACAGGAATAATCCGATTGCACGAGCTTATCGCATGTTCCAAACAATTATTCTCCCATAGTCTCAAATCTAGATGAAAATACTTTTATTTGTAGAGCCTCCCGATATAAGGTTTGAGGAACCGGTCAATACAAAGAATAATCCAGATTTGGGGTGATACAGATGAAGCAACTATGACAAATCTAATCTATGATTTTACAGAGAGTTATAATCTCATGATAACGGGGAAAATAAGAAAACTATGGCGTGCCCCTATAAACCATTTACTCTTCCATGGTAGAGATTAACACCGCTCTGATACCAAAATGGTGCAGGGCATATTGAATCTTCTCTCTTGCTCAATTCTCTGATGGAAATATTAGATCTATAATTCCAGGATATTTAGAAAAACATAAATCAATACGTACATCCCAAATTTTATTATTTCTCAACACTATTTCATACATTTGTCTCCCAAAACAATCATATATAAATATAAATCTAATCCTTTGTAAAAAATATGCCATAATAGCATACAGCTTTTGGATACAACACTGCATGACACAGAAAAATTCGATGAAACAAAGAGTTTACTCTAATTAGAATGTAAATTCAATAAGATGATACTTGAATATGAGCCATGCCTTGAATTTACCAATCCATCTCCTTACATGCAATATTATTTTCTGCTATTAACTCTTTCATTCTAAATACATGCATCACACCTTGAATAGAACTAACATTCGCGTTCAATCCAAAAACTAAATCCTATTTATCTTGAACAATCACTTAACCGAACTCCCTGTTTTGTACAACAATGCTCTAAACTTGGGATGTTTGTTGAGACAACACTCCCAACCACCTATGAACTCATATAAACACACCTATTACAACTTATATCATGTGGATTTTGCCATATCAGGAATACACCAACTTATTTTACCCACTTAATAGCTTTTACAAGTGTATTTATTTTTATACTCTCTCCCTTTTACATTCAAATCTCTCATAACAATCTTGACTAACTTATTATGACTCCTAGGCATATTGATGCTCCTACATCGAGAGATATTTGAAGGATAATCTATAGTAGCCATATAACATGGTATACAATGAGTGAAGGCTATTGGATCCTCAACAATACTAATTCCAATGGGATAATCTTCAAAACTAGTAGGTACATATTGTTGACCATCTAAGAGTTTTTGTTGAATATCATCGGCATAGTAGGATTACTATAGAGAGTCGTGAGCTCAACAATTGCAGCCTCATCATAGATAGGATTGACGCTAAAATGAGACATGATGGGCCGAGAAGAAGATGAACTATCCTTATCCATTAGGGTTTGAAGTGGATCCTAGGGAAAAAATGTTCTAAAGTACGGGTTTACAAAAAAAAAAAAAACTAAAATATGGATTTTATTAAGTTAATATAAACTAAGAACAACAGTAAATAACAATAAATAAATATGAAAAGTGACCCAAGCAACTAAGAAAGTAGAACTGAAAAACCTAATATGCAAAGAAGGGTTGGAAGGAGCTTAGTTTATTCGATGAACTGTGTCATAGAGATGATTAGAAAAATAGGAGGAAACAATCATCTTTGCTGAGGTCCAAAAAATTGTAGTTTTGGTAAATTTGAGTTTGTTGGGGCACATGGGAGAGGATCAAGGCACCTGTGGTTTCCTAGTTTACAAAAATAGTCTAAAACCCTTCTCGAGGTGTAATTGGATATTCACTTGTGTTCTTTCTTTTTCGCAACAACTTTTACGAAGGCTGCGTCGGATGTCGTTGTCGCAATACCCGCATTAAGGAATCACCTCCAAAACCCCAAAACAAACATTAAACCCTAAAAAAGAAAGATTCAAATGAAGGGGTTGGGCAGTCCTCGGTAGCCAATGGTGGAATTACTAATCGATTGTTGTACTACATCTCGGACTGATGTAGTTCTATGTGTGTGTGATCATGCCCTAGGTGCTCTTGTGCCCGTCACACTTTGTGAAGTAGTGATCTATGACTATGTGTAGAAAATTTAATATAATGGTGGATGGAATAGAATAAACTTCCCTCCTATGATGTGTGATGTAGATGAACCAACATTGTCCCTTGTGATGGAGCTAGATGGATGCAAATGAGCTCTAGATGGATGTAACCTTAGATGATAATAGTAGTGCATAATGCTTGGTCCCTCATTATGGTTATCTTGTTCTAATTTCGTAATTAACCCCGAAGAGGCTAACCACCAAAAATATAAAATGTTCAAACGGATCGAAAGTGCTCAAAAGTGGAGGAAAGTGAAAAAGAATCGGTATGGTTTAGTATGATAGACTAAATACTTGGTTATTTGTCATCATGTATCTACATGCTAACATATTGAAAATTAATACAAAGGAGGGACCTGGTAGTTGTGCATGCTTTGGGTGAGAATTTAGCTCTTCTCGAATGAGGTTCCAACATGCCTAGCATTCCATTGGGAAATAAAAGACTACACTACAAAAATATCCACCTTCCATTAAGCTTTGACTGCTTTCTATGCCATACTCTAAACTTCCATTTTGGACCAATTGGGAAGATTTCATGTACCTTTTTTGGAGATTAGTGGAATTGAATACCTTAACCCATTCTTTCTCCCCATGGGTTTCAAGAAATAAGTAAGGGAAGACTTGGATAACATTCTCTAAGTAGATATTTTCATTATTATCATGTATTCCTATTGAGAAGCCAAACGCTCTAATAGAAGAACTTATTTAATTAGAATATAAATTATTTTGAGCATGTAGGCTCCAAGTATTAATTAAATAACTAAAAGATACTTATTATAATGTCGGCCATAAGTTATGATGTAACACCCCTTATATTATTAAAGAAGGATGCTTGGCCATTATGTGATATGTTGAATATTATTATTTCTCTTGGGTAAAGATTGTACCTTTCCTCTCTCTCATCAAGGATGAAAACCCTTGTTTGAGACCACTTCAAGGAGAAAAATCCTTAATAGAGGAAATTTTCTTGGGGATGAAAACCTCAAGTAAGGATACTTGGAATTATTGAATATATCAAGTAGTTTGGAGCTGATATCTTTCCATCTAGCCCTAGGAGACTTGTATCATGAGAATGTTTGATATGTTTTGATGGATGTATGGTATGATTTCTTGCATGGATAGACTTATACTAATTATTAAATGTGAAAACAATCATTTCCTTACATGTTTGAGAAACTAGTTCATTATTTCTAATAGGGAGAATTACTTGTAGGTCGGTTTGGCATGTTTGAGTGTATGTTTGGGCAAGTTGAGTTGATATTTACATTCTTCATAGTTTTAAACCCCAAGATCCCAATTTTCATGAATTTTGGAGCTTCCTAGGTAAATTTATGAATTTCTAAAGTAACTCTATAGACAAGGGTTTATATAAATTGAAATCTTCAATTCTAGGGCACTAGAAATCAATTTTCTTACATGATATTATTTCTGGTGATATATAATAGTTTTATATACTTAAGGAAGCTAGTTTGAAGGGTTTGAAGGGGGAAAAGTGGGTTTGAAACCAAAAAAAGGTCATTCCCTAGAAATGTGTTTTTGGAAGTAGTTAAAGGGTTTTTACATATTTGTTTTAGTCACTAAGAGCCTACTAAAAATCTAAAAAATGTTGTTTATCTTCATCTTTGCATATTTTCTTGTGATTCCCCAAAAAGGGACATTATAATGGTATCATAGAATCATCCTCGTAGCCTAAGAATCATGGAGATTAAAGTGATAAAGGATCATGAGAACACAAGGAAGGATAGTATATAGAATGGATATGCTTACCCTAGCCATCCAAACTATTCAGGGTGGTGGTTCACTCAAGAAGAAAAGGGTTTCAAGGGTGGAAAAATTGATAGAAAAAGTACCAAGCCTTTACGAAAAGGATGTGTGATGTCCTTTTCTTTGAGGAATTCATGGAATTAGAGAATAAGAGAGTGGGCATGGGTGCAAGGCCTAAGAACCAAACCACACCAATGAGCTACTCAACCCTAGAAGGGAAAAATCCTTTCCTAATGGAAAAATAAGCAAAAGAGCATGTGGCGGATCCACTACATGGTGGAGAGGATGGAAATCCTTCTATGGTGAAGAAGGAAAAGATATATCTTAGTGGTTGGGTATCAAGATGGAGCAACCCTTGAGAGACCTAAAAATCCTAACACTCTTACCCAAGTGGAACTCGACGAATTCTTTGGGAAATGCCATGAAGACACAAGGGTTTAAATAAAATCAAATTTACAAGGTGTTGAATAAGATCAATTTCTGAAGGGAAAAACAAAGAATACAACAATTTGTCATGAAGAACATCAAAGGTATAAGGATAATTCAATTTTTTTTCTTTCTATCATTTCATTTCAGATTTACTCTCATGGGAAATTTGTTGGAAAATATGACCTTGGGGAAAGTTTCATGCTCCATAGTAAATCAAGGAAAAGGGTAAATCCCTAGTGTTAAGAATGCAGGAAAATTATGATCGCATGTGGTTAATGAAGCTAGAATTACGAGTGACCTTGTTGGCATACATACCCATGTAATGAGGGCCTCTTTTTATTCTCATGTTAATCTTCATCTCACTGGAAATTTCATGACAATGACATATGGTAAGCCATTTCATCATCTTCTTAGCAAGATATTCTACATTCTATGTATTTACAATGTTTTGGTCATTATAAAAAACACCTAACCACTTTGTAAAGATGAAGGGTGCTAAGTGGGAAGAGAAAGAGCTTGGTTTACAAAAATTGGGAAGTGAATTTTATAACATTCAACTTATTGGACTATCCCAAACATTCGTCACCAAGGATTCAATCAATAGGGATATCAAAAAAGAAAAATCACAATTTTTTCACCATCCAAAGAAAGGTAAAAGTCCTTTGATGTTCTATGATAATTGATTGGATTATAATGGTTATACAAGATAGTCACATAATGGAGTCAAATCGGATTTTTATAAGGGCCTATGATGATGATATTATGCATGAGATAAGGGCACCATTAGATTATTTTCTAAGTGTTGATCCTAACTCAAAAATTATGATTCAAAAGGGGGTTATAGGTTGTTCATGGTATAAGAATAGTTTATTTTTGTTGTGTGTCAATATGTTTCTTCATATTTGTTGTGGATAATTGGGTTCATGCATGTTGTATCCCTCTATGTCACTATTGATTAGACATCATTATTGATGTAGGAGCATCATCAAAAGAACTTAAAAGGAAAATTCTTATTTATCCAAGGTTGTGGAGGTCAAAGTAAGTGTGTTAGAATATGTTGAGTCATGATAAGGATTCTTAGATGGTTAAGTGGTTCAAACTTTTAAATTCTAGTTTTTTCCTCCAAAAGGTAATTTGAATTACCAAGTGGGAATAAAGCCATTTTGGATTGCTAAATGAATGTAAGGTATATAAGTGAAAAAATGGGGTATGTTAGTAGTTTAGGTATGTTAAAAGCAAGTCCTAGGGATGAATATAGAATTCAAAGTTTTTAGAAAGATGTAAAATGCCTCATTATGTTGTGCATGGGCATATGAAGAGCCATGGGAGTCCAAGAATTAGTTGGGGTATGAAGAGAATGGGTTATCATTTCAAATGAGAGTTAGATAGGAAGAAGGAAGAGAATGGGTTATCATTTCAAATGAGAGTTAGATAGGAAGAATTCCTTGAGGGATAGGAAATTGGGAGGAATGAAGAAGTATGAACTTTTGTATAAAATATACATTTTTGATATGAAAACTATGTTTTATCATGAGAGCACTTGTGCATGCTTCATGATTTTCAAGTTTTTGAAATTGCCAAAAAAATCTATTGGTATCAGAATTCCATCTTAGAGCATTAGGAGGAAAGGTTTCAATGACTTGAAATTAGGAACATTATACAAGTTGGGTATCAAATTGATCAAGGTAAACTATGTTATTCCATAGTAAGTGAATCCTAGATTGTATTTGCATAATATTAAAAATTGTTTGTTGGATATTATGGATTATGGATATACATATCATCTTCAAATGGGGATTTAAGTATGTTGAGGATGAGTGAAGATCACATTAAATGCTTACAAACTTCGAATTTTCAAAGGATAGTTAGAAAAACAAATACCCCGCTCTGTGTGGTGGAATGATTCTTATAAGGATTAACTAGAAAAGGGCCTTGAGAAAGTTTATTGTGGCATATATTGCATTATTATTTTTATATATGAGTAATGGAGTTAGATTCAGACGGTTGAGAAATAATAAGAGAACTAATCTTTGTCTTCTTGTTGAAGCTTTCATGCAAGCATGTATCAATCAAAATAGTCTATATAGTTGGTTGATGAAGTAAGATTAAGGTTTATGTTCGAGTTAAGACTTCAATGGTAAGGTAGCCACATAAGTACCCTTAAAAAAACATAAAGTAAAATTTTGGAGCTTTTGAGGTGTGGTATTGAAAATTTATATGACATTTTATCCTTACCGGATTGAGACAGAGTCACAGATTAGGGTTTGGTGAAAATTTATATTAGAAGCCTTTAAACTTGGAATTCTGATCTAAAATTTGGTAGGTGATATGGTGACAGGAATTATAAAATATTTTGATGGATTTTGATATTTTAAATTCACAAAAATTGTGAAAATCCTGTAGTATAGGTACACAACCCTATGACAGCTTCAAGACCTAGATAGAAATGTGAATTTTGTAAAAAGAGTGGTTTAAACTTTGAGATAGTACATGAAACTTTGGGTGTCATAAAAATTTGCAAATGGGTATTTGTAAAATCATAGAGTGTGGTTTATAACCTATTGCATGTAGATTTATGATTGAAAAACTACATTTGTAGGGCTGGTAGAGGCTAGAGAACCAAGGAAAGAGAAAGATGATAAAGAAATAAGAGCTTGAGGAGTTGAACTATAAAATTTAACCCACCCCATATTGAGGATAAAGGGTGTTTATAAGTGTTTTTATTTTCTTTTGGTTGTTATCTAATCATCCCAACCATGAACCATGTAAATGCATGTCCTTAAGAGTAATAAAATACAATTTCGGAACAGTGAGGTAATGGCTAGAGTTTTCTTCAAATTTACTCATGTTAATGGTTAAAATATCAATGAAAAAGGTGTATTAGTAGATGGAATTTAGAAGAGGGGGTAGATAAGACTAAAAGGATGCAAAATTATTATTTGAGAATGTTCTTGAAGACATAGACATGATCAATTGTAAGAAACTAAGATCAAGTAAAGTTTTCAAGAAGTTTTACCATATTATTAGTTGAAATTGGTATTGTATAAGGTGAATGAGCATGGTACATTGGATGGAGAAGACATCTAAGGTGTATAATGTCAGTTTTTGCACGTTTAGGCTTCTAAGACTAAGAGTAAAATCTCCAAAAATAGGGTATTGTGTGAATTAAGTTGTTCTTATCTTGTTGAGAGTGTTGAAGTGAGTTGGAATGTGAATTGAGATCTACATGATTTTGGTATCAAAGAAGAGATAGATCATGAAAATAAGTTTGATTAATCTAACAATGAAAATGTAAAAGTTGTTTGTGATTTGATAGGTGATTATGAAGGAAAATAGAAAATATGGATAGAGAAGAGTTGGTGGTGTTGCTAAGATACAAGAAGAAGAAAGAAGAGATAGAAATAAAGGAGAAAGAAGCTAATAAGAGAGAAGAGGAAAGAAGACAAGAGGAGTGGATGGAGCAAGACTCGAGAGTTGAAAAAGGATGTAGAAAATCTCGAGAATTGATGAGAGATGAGAGTATGATGAGAGATGAAGTTGGATTTTTGATGAGAAGAACTGTTGAGTGGTTTGTAGACCCGCTTGTTAAGAATAAACAAATATTACTGTAGACATCAAAATTGGGTCACATTCCCCTTGGTCCCCTATCGAAGAACCAACTTAAACACATTCACCTAACCATGACCCTTATACCCTACATTAACATTAATTTAATTATTTACAATTAAATTAATACCCATCCTCACCCCATTATTAATTTAATTACTTTAATTAAATGGATGGACACCTCACCTAGACACCTCACCATAGACATATTCATAACATGTTTCTATAAATGAATAAGACTTAGTTCAACCCTAAAAATCAAGGCCTATTATTCCTCTAACCACCTTCTCACTCATAAAAACATAACATCCATTCTGATCCGCGAATAAATGGACAGACCTAGCCCAAATGATTACGAGATCTGTCATTTTTAGTAAACCTAGGGAATCCCACCTTAATCGACGCCGGTCATCTCGAAACCAATGTTGGTCAACCAAGAACTGTCATTGGTTACCATTTACTCACTTTGGAAACCTTGTTTGTGGGTTGGCACATTATGAGATCAAAGAGAAGAGAAGAGAGCTGCATGTAAGCAAAACCATAGTCTTTTTGCACCTATAGACATCCATAGCTAGCACTAGGACAGATCCAGAGGTATTACACTCATGGTAACATTCCAGGGAAGCACCACTACAACACCAAGTTCCATCCTACCAATCAATCATCACCACCATATAGCCATTGGACCTGCAACACCAGTAAGTACATTTATCACCTGTGTTATTTTAGCCTTGTCTTGTTTTAAAGGTTTTTGTCACCTTTGTTGTATTTTTCTACTTACATTCCCTTTTCCCCACTATTCCTCTTTTTATAAATCCAACCATTCCTCCATCCACATCATAAAACAACCTATACCCAACCTCTACGTATTTATGAGTGTTCCTAAGGTCCCCATATAACTCATTATGCCCTATGTCATCTCTACTTGACCTCAGCTCAAACCCCACTAAAAAATCTTATTGAGTCTTATCAAACTACCTCTACCGACACCTCTGGTTACCCATGCAGTCGCGGTTCTTCCCTAACCAACAACCATATACCTACCAAGACAACCCAAACACCTTACCCAACCCTTTAAGACCACCAGTATGTGACTCCGCACAACACCCGAACAAACTGAAACTCAACTTTGAAGACCTTGACCCACATAGTTTTTAGTATTTAATTGGATCAATGCTTGATAGTGATCTGAGGTACCCAAATCAGAATACTAGCACTAGATTCATTTATGTATGCATTTCAGTTACTTCATAATTTGTTTTATAAAATAGTGGGTTGACAGCCTTCTAGGAAGTATCACACTTCCCGGATCTAGCATACGCTAGGCAATCCACTGTCATATATTATTTAACTCTTCTTTGGTGGTCTTGTTTTCTATTTCAGGTAGTTCCTCCCAACCAAAAGGAAGCTCTCACAGTCAACATCGGATCAAGAAGTCAGAACGTGTGCATCAACCTCCAAACCAACACAATAGGTATTCCTCCTTAGCCTATAACATTATCTGTTTTGTCACATTCCAAAATGTAAATAAAACGGTGAAACATTTTGGCACACCTGGTGGGACCCATCTCAGGGTTCCTTGCATTTTCTTCATTCCTAGGTAAAATTGTGTGTTTGTTTCCCTTCAAAAAGCTTACACATTAATTTTTCTTCTCTGGAATCATTCTTCCTCTCTTTATTGTCTAAAAACAATCATGTTTTTGGTGCTTTAAAAGGAACACATTCTTCTTTCTTTTTTGTTATGCATTAGTGAAAGAGCACATTCCTACCTATTCACCATTTGCTTCATCAAACATAATTTGTCGATTTGGGCTTAAAATTAGTTACATTTCATCCTTATATGCTGCATTTAGCTCACATTAAAATGAGGGAAACCTATATGCTGGAAGTCATGCCCAGCTGATGGTTGACACAAAGAATCGTAGAAAGCACTCTCTTTCTTCTTCTACCAAACTGCACAAAATTTGAATATACACATTTTCTTAAATGACATCTTACCTGGGAACGCCTATCAACAATCACACAATAAGAGAATTGGTAGGTACTCCTAGCTGGTTATCTCTATCCAGTACCCCATCAGAGAGCACCCCCGCCATAACATAACCCAAAACCTCACCTTTTAGATATCCTTCTTCATAGGATGCCTTCCCAACAAAAAATTCTATTATGAATTCACATGGTCAGTTCTAAATAACATAAGCTAAAAAAACATAAGAAAATCACTCTTAGGATCATGTTTTTCTTAGTTTTTCTTCTTGACTTGTGTTTTGAGGTGTGAGACTACGAATCTACATTATTCTTCTTCTTTGCACACTCCACCATCGTAGTTGGAGTATTCGACTTTTTTCTGAGTGTGCTAGGACCCCATATTTCATTCTCAGATTCTTGAGTTTGACTCTTCACTTGATTTAAATTCACAAAATCTAGTTTCTTCATCACTCTCTCATTTCACAGTAATTGGTGTCGATCTAGCGACCATCATTGGTTCACATCCGATTGTCATCGGTTAAACTTAACCGATGTCGGCTTTGGATTTCTAGTTATTTTTTCTAGAATAGCCTTCATCACTCCTTTTGTTCTATTTTGGCCCTCAGGGAACCATCCTATTCCCCCTTGTTGATATTTCTATCATACACAGTTTCCCCATTTACATATTCATCAGTCCTGTTTCACTTCTTGAAACTGGTGTTTTTCTACATGGTGACATCGGTTCTTGTAATCGACATCGCCCTCGTAACCGACATTGGTTTCCCATTAACTATCACCGGTTAGCTTGACCGTTGTTGGTGTCTATGTTTGGTTTTCAAAATCCAACCTTTGACCAAATTCACCCTCCCAACCTCATTTTTCCTCTGTTCATGTTGTTTTTGTGTCATTTATAGAATACAGTCTTTCTAGGTCAACACTTACTCACATGGTGTTGAATCGTAGCCAAACTAATGCTCTTATATTCCATGTCAGTCATCAACCACTCCCACCTAGTCCTTCACCACCTTCTATCCTGTCACCCATGGATCCAACCCTACCTACCACCATTACTACGGAAATGAGGAGTTCACATGACTCCTCGATCAGAATCCTATAACCTTATAATTCTACCTTTCCCACTCTTCCACTTAGGATTCCTCAAGTCAATTGATATATGGAATGCCTATATCCATATCTCCTGCCCTTATCCCTACTTCTGCATCAGCCCCTACTAGTTCAATGTTACCTTCACCTACTTTACCCCCAGTGGTTTCACAGCTAGGCCCCACACCCGCTATGACCATGCTACATCTGCAACATCAATCGCACCCGTAGTATCTGTTGTTCCTTCATTGACCACCCAAATCATAACCCCATCCGCGCCCATTATCTCATATATACTAGTTACAACACAACCACCCATGGTTTCGGTGACCCCTACTCCATTATACAATCTTTTCCTCTCCATCCCATAGTCTCTGCCCCTAATTGCAACTAGAGTCACCGAATCTCCCACCTACATATACATATTATCAACAACCCCTATCTTGTCTATCATTCATTCTAGATATATGCCCTCTATGTCAGTCCCCTATTCTCAACCTTCCTATTCGGCATCACCATACACTGGAATGTCACCCACATCACATGTTTAACACCAGCCCTCTTACGCCACAGGAGGTTCCCTTCTATCACAACCTACCAATGACCTCATCAAATTAATGATGGAAAGGATGCAGACACTAGAAGCATTAGTTTCTGGCTCATGCAATTCTCTCACCTACGATGAAATCTATAATGAGCCCATTCATCCATCAATTCCTATTCACCCATACCTTGTACATTGGGAAATGACCAAATTACACCGCTTCAATAGTAAAGAAGATCCACAGCAACATTTGTGGTCTTTCAAACATGGGTGTTACTTGATCACTCATGATGTCACTTTACTCATATAGACCTTCTCGATGTCCCTGATAAGACCTGCATTAGACTAGTATAGTGGAATACCCATACATTCCATCTACTCATTTAATCAAGTAGCCCAAGCCTTCTTAGACCAATTCTCAATCAACATTATCCAGAAAGTCACCATGACTGATCTCTACTCCACTTGACAAAGATGAGGATGAGTCTATCGCCGACTCTGTCACTCATTAAGCACAGCCTAATTAACTAGCTCACATTTCAGCTACCTCAAACTGAGCCCATAGAGTTGTTTACTTGGGCTTGTGCTGAGACACATCTCACCAACCCCACAGTGCGGACCTTCCGCACCTTTGACGAGGCATTCACCATGGCACAAAAATTAGAGATTCGTATGCTATTAAAGAAAAGAAAATTCAGCTACGTAACAAGAACACCACATTAAAATAGAATGATGCTTCTTCATCTTTGAAACCCCAGAAAAACTATTCGAAACCCAAAGGATCTGCCAATGTTGTGGTTCTCAAGGCTGGACCTTCTCACCCATCAAACCAAGCCAAACCTTCTTCTAATCTCTCTCCCATCTAAGCTTTCTAGTTCAGACAAGAACAACGAAAGTATACCCCAATAAGGGAACCTTATTCTTCTATTTTGAAAAATCTTATTAAGGCTGGTGCCATTACCCATCCACCTATAAAAATACACACTAGTTTTGACCCTAATCACCCCATGCTCGCATGGTATAAAGAACATGAATTTTGCAACTATCATCGCGTCAAAGGTCATAATGACGGTAACTACATCACCTTTAAGAATATCATCCAAGAAATGTTAAATAATGGAGATCTAGTCTTGGATAACCCAAATGCACCCACTAACCAAAACCTACATATCTTCAAAAAACCATTTCCTAATCATGCCCCATCTTCCAACCAAACTGGTGATACTTCAACCAATGATAGTAATGTCTATGATATCCACACTATTTTTGAGGACGTAGCAATTCCTTCCATAGAAAAAATCCTAGCCTAGAGCTCCCCTACCTGTACAGGAGCCTATTTCATCTACCCCTCCACCCACAGAGGAACCCCCTTCATTTTTTCCTTCATCTGTGAAAGATCCCATAATTGCGCTCCACCTATGGCCTCTCAAATTACCAAGTAGTCGTTAGTAGAACCTCTCCTACTCATATGAGACATATGTCCACTCCCTACACCATCACAAGGAGATTCCACCTCATTTAGCCCATCATCTCCTCTACCCATAGAGGATCCTATAGAAACACCATTGCCTTTAGATGACCATTCTCCATCGGACCTCCAAGATCCTATTGATCTACTTTGGATCTCTTACCCACAGAGTCTGAAGCTAGCCATTTCCCTATTTCTCAAACACATTTTACGGGGATTTCTAATCGTTCCACATCGACCCCGCCTACAATAATACCATTTTCACACTTCCATTGCCATACATCAATGAACCAAATGTGGATTTCTAGATATTCTTCCATTACCTACTCAACGACCAATATCTCCACCCCCGCAACTCTTTTATCCACCCCAAAATTTGAAATTAACATGGTCCATATTACCACCCGTGCTCAGAAAGACAAGGGCAAAGAAAAGGTAGCTAGCCCATCAACCAACCCTATACCCAACATACCATCTACACCCACACCCAAAGTCACCATTCGAGGTCCCACATATCCTATTTCTGATGGGGTCACACATTGCACAATGCTAAAATAATTACACCAATCCTCCCTCAAAATGTCTTTATATGACCTCATCCAAACCTCTGAGTCACATCGTCAAGCCCTCATGGAGGTCCTTCAATCTATTGAGGTTTTACCAAATGACCCCATGCCCGTAGCCTCCATCATTACCCCTCATCATGTATGTTCTCTCACCAAGTTGTCACCTTCTTATACACCTCCACCTACTTGCCAAGTAGCCACCCTCAAATTTTTCGATGAAGAGATCCTTCTCTTCTAGTCTGATGACCCCGATCTCACTCTTTTCATCTATTTGTTTATCAATAATATATGCATATGACGTGTTATGATCTATGGTGGTGCTATTATTAACATCATATCCTCCCATGTGTACAACCAAATGTGCATACCTGCCAATTACATGCATGGTAACCTAGTTATGCTGTGCTCCTTCAATGACGCCATGACCTCTACCATGGGTACCGTTATTCTCCATGTCTGCGTGGGTCCCCGCACTATAATGAAACTTTTCTATGTCCTAGAAGGGGAGTTCTAGTATAATTTGTTGCTTGGATGACCTTAGATCCATGCCATGGGTTGTGTCCCTTCAACTTTACACCGCTGCCTCAAATTTGAACATGAAGGACATAATTACACCATCCCGGCCGACCCATCACCTTTTAAGACCTGTAACATGTTATACCAGCCCAATGATGTACTTGTCCTAGTCAAGGAATCTTTCATTACCCCCACTTCACCTTCATCCACAAGCCCATCCACCAAGATTGCCACTATCTCTCCCACATCTAACCATGATATCTCTACTGTCGCCGCAACCTCTACCACTAACTCACCTTATTCCCCATCATCTAGCGAGTCATCTATCCCTGCTACCCATATCAACCATCACTCCCCCCTTAGAGGGTGTTTTTCAATGCCTCACTCTCGGGAGTACCGCCTATATAATATCAACATGTTTCTCACTCCAAGAGTATGGGAACTGCGTCAAGACCCCGATTATGACTACCGCATAGGAGAGGTTTTCCTTATGGTCCTCCCCACCTTCACACTAATATAACATATGGGGGACTTGATATTTCCACTTATAAACCCAAACCTCCATCCCAAACACAACCATTTTCATCTGACTTACATTCCCTTACTAACCACCGCTTCACTCACACTTTCCTCCACTGGTGCATGTGGAAAGGATTTGGCTTTAGTTTTTACGAACAAGGCTGTCATACTATCATTTCTTGTACCACTCGTAAACACAATGACTATAGTGGCATTGGTTTTGACGCACCACCTCCTAAGAAGCCTCATGTCAACCTCATTAAGGAAGACAAAACCTCTCCACCTCATTCACCCATGTCACCATCTTCACCCACGAAGTTCATAGATCCTAAATCTATTCCTCCTAAAAAAAATTCGTAAACAAAATTTCCCTGGGACCTCTAACCTATCAACATGATGGTGAGGCTTCCTCTTCTCTCCCATTCCTATACCCTGACATGATCGATGATAATACACCTTCTATTAATGTTGTTCAATGTCAAGATGATGAATCCATCCTCACTTACCTTGGTGTAAAATATTATTATATATACCAAATCGTTCTTGAGACACAAACCATGTTGAATGAATTGACCATTGAAATCAACATTAACACTCAGGATGACCCACACATTCTAAAGATAGGCCAATATTTAGATGATACTAAACAAGAAGCTTTTACCTCTTTCCTTCAGGACCGTAGCAACGCTTTTTCTTGGTCCTATGCCGATATGCCTAGTATCAACCAAAAATCATAATACACAATATCGTAGCCATTCCCGATGCCAAACCCATCAAACAAAAGCTGCTGAAAATGCATCCTCGATTTCCCTTACGGTCAAAGAAGAGCTTCAGTGCCTTCTCTCAGTTTCCTTCATCCTACCCATTGACTATCCCTAATGGATTTCTAACATTGTTCCTATCACAAAGGTGATAGGGGACTCTGCATTTGCATGGAATTTTGTGACCTCAACCTAGCTTATCCCAAAGATGACTTTCTGTGCAGAATCGACCAACTAGTTGATCTCACTACTGGCTATGAAATGCTATCACTCATGGATGGTTTCTAGGGTTACAATCAAATATTAATGGCTCCAAGATTAACACAAGACTACCTTCATTACCCCTTGGGGACCTTTTCTATCGAGTCATGCCTTTTGGCCTTAAAAATGCTAGCGCTATATACCAACAAACCATGACTTACATCTTCCATGACATCATGCATCGCATATTGGAAGATTACATAGATGATCTTCTAGCCAAATCCAAACATTGAACCGAACACCTAACCGTCCTTAAGGTCATCTTTGACCGCCTCATCAAGTATTGTGTTCATCTTCAACCAAAGAAGTGCATCTTTACGGTACTTTTAGGAAAACTCCTTGGTTTCATCGTTTCTTTGCATGGAATAGAAGTCGATCCTGCTAAAGTTAAGGCTATTCTTGAAATGATTCCACACACTAATCTCTGTCAACTTCAAAGCCTACAAGGTAAGTTACAATCCATTCGTCATTTTATCTCACATCTTTCTCGACCACTGTCAACCATTTCATCATCTTCTCAAGAAAGAATTTTCATTTAACTGGGATGATGAATGTCATAAATCCTTTGAATCCTTAAAACAATACCTCCTTCAATCACCAGTGCTCATTCCCCAAACATGACCAACCCTTTTACCTATATATTTCTTCCACTGAGCATTCTTTAGGTGCCATGCTCGCTCATCGCAATGAGAAAAAAGAGAGAAAGTAGTTTATTACATAATCCATACCCTTCTGGACTACAAAAATAGATATATCCACACCGAAAAACTCTACTTAGCCTTATTTTTGTCACTACCAAACTCTGCCATTACCTACTCAACCACAAAACCTTCATTGTTACTAATACTGACCCCTTACACTATATGTATGCCAAACCCTATCAACATCAACGTGCCACACATTGGCTTATGCTTCTTGCCAACCTCGACCTCGAATTCATTCATCAAAATTCCATCAAGGGCCAAGCTATCACTGACCAACTAGCCGACACGCCTCTTTCCGAATCAACTCTCTAACTTTGATTTCCCAGATGAATCCATAGCTACCCTCTCCTTAGACGAACCCGCTTACCAAATGACACTCTTCTTCGATGGCTCCAAGTGTTAGTGTGGAGGTGGGGCTGGTGTCATCCTCATTCCTCTTGATGGTGAACCTATGCCTTTGTCTTTCAAACTCGATTTTGATTGTACAAACAATATTGCCAAATACAAAGCACTCATATTGGGCCTCTAGGATGCTTATGCCTTAGATGTTAATTCCATCAATATCTTTGGTGATTCCCAGTTGGTCGTAAACCAAGTTAATGGTATATACCAATGTCGTAATGAGATACTTCAAAAGTATAAACATCATGTAGATATATTTTTGACCATATTTGACCGTTATGAACTTCAAACCACCCCATGTTGTACTAATAAATTTGTGGATACCATGGCCTTCTTGGCTTCTTAGATACCCGCTTCACCTGCCGAATCTAAAATCTTTGTCACAATACAAAGGTTGCAATCACCCTCTTATTTACCTTAAGAGGTCTACTCTGTCGGAACCGTTGCACCTGACCCACGTGACCTTTGGTATAAGAAATGTGTAGACTATATTTCCCTTTCCATTTTACCCGCATTTCTCACTCGTAATGGACAACAAGCCTTTCTTAAAAGTGTCTCTTGTTATGTCATCATGGGTGGTCTTCTTTATAAGTGCAACTTTGACGGTATTCTCTTATGATGCCTTACAAGTTCTGAAATTCCCTACACCATTAAGGAAGTTCATGATGGAATTTGCAAAGGCCACTTTAGTGGTTTAGCTGTCACAAAACACATTCTTCACCTTGGATATTATTGGCCAACCCTAAACTATGATTGTTGTGACTATGTCAAGAATTGTGTGAAATGCCAACAACATGCTAATCTCCATCACACACCTAGTCATTCCTTGCAGGTTGTACGAGACCTTTGGCCTTTCTCTCAATGGGGTTTGGATCTTGTTGGTGAGATCAATCCCCATTATTCACAATGCCACCAATGGATTATAACCACTACTGAATATTATACTAAATGGGTAGAGGCCTTCCCCTCATTTATACAAAAGCTAAGAAAATATGTGAATTCATTAACCATCACATTATTTATCACTTTGGTGTTCCTCACCGCCTCATCACTGATAATGGAAAACAATTCAAAACAAAACCTACGTAAGCTATGTGATGCTTTTGGCATCCAACTCAATTTCTCATCACCTTATTACCCACAAACCAATGGCCAAGCAAAATTGACCAATAAAACCTTGAACAAAATTCTTATGAAAGTAGTCAACGATACTGGAAGGATTGGCAAATGCACATTCCTTTCACCTTATGGGCTTATTGAACTAGTATTCACACTTCAACTGCTACCAATCCTTTTTCTCTATTCTATGGTACCAAGGTTGTCTTACCTCTCGAAGTCCAAATTCCATATCTCTGTATCTCATTACAAGACATGCTCAACGATGATGAATTTTTCCAAGATCATTTGGCGCAGCTTGAGTTATTAGATGAACGTCGTCTCAATGCTCTTGACCATCTCCAAATATACCAAAAACGTATCAAATGTGCCTATGAAAAATGTGTTCATGAATAAACCTTTTAGGTTGGAAACCTTGTCCTGAAGGAAAATCAACATGTAACCAAAGAAGAAAAAATTAAACGAGGCAAATTTTCTCCTAATTGGCTTGGGCCCTATATCATTACCCATGCCTATGGATCAGGTTCTTATCATTTGTATTCACTCAAAGGTAAACCCAAACCTGAGCCCCTCAATGCCTTGCATATTTGACCATTTTATTGTTGATATCAAGTCCTATATCACTTTTTGTCGAGTTGATTGCTCATCACTTAAGTGATATTCACCTTCCATATTACCCATTTTTTAGGATCCATGACTAAACAAGAATCATGTGATTACCCATCACCTTTCAGTCTTATCTTCAATATGAGTACCACAAATCTACTCATAGCATGATTCTCATGGATACTTTTTATCTTCTTCAAGGTGGAATCCCATGGTCATTCATCACTCAAAACCACCTCTTTCATAACTAACCTCTATGTGTTATGGTCTTGTCTTCTAAACAAGAACCTAATCTTCCTATATAGTCTTGTCCATGACTTAAATGTCCAAAAAAAAAGGGATTAAAATCCTTGAGTCAAACTTGCAGCAAAAGGTGACTCCCTCATAAAGCGACATCTCTTCACTCTCTTTCTGCCGTTATAAAATAGACTGCTCCCTTGAAGGATAGCTATATAAAGTCATTTGTAAAAATACGATAAAAATATCTAGAAGCTTCCCACATCGATCAGCTTAATGAAGACCTTAAGGAGATAGTATACTCATCCCATACAGACTTCTCGCATTGATCAGTCTATTAAAAATATAAAAAAAATGATGAAGAAAATGATGAAATTTTCGTCATGGACTTGCCTATTTTTTATCCTAGGTTTCTTGCTAAGAAAAACATGTTGTCGTACACTAAGTTACACTAAATTGCCTTTTCATCCTAATTTCTTCTCTACTTAAGGTACTTTCCACAATTGTGACATTTCATGATCATGTGACTTTCTTCACCCTTAGGATAGTCCATTATGCAAGACCTTTATGGTCTTATGCTCATAAGCCCATCTTGGGTATGGTAGACTCATTAGGGTTCTTATCAATTAAGTGTCTCTTTTACCACCTTGTACCATTCACCTTCCTTATTACTTATTGATTATCTAATACGGACCGGATCATTGACACCTATATTTAAAACAACTCAACCATGCCTATGACCTAAACTCAACCATGCTTGTGACCTACACTCAACCATGCATATGACCTAAACTCAACCATGCCTGTGACCTACACTCAATCATTCCTATGACCTACATTCAACCATTCCTAACACCTACCAACCCATTCCTCTACTTCATCATAATCTTCCCTAGCTTATGGGAGAACTACATCGGCATGAGGCCCCTTTTTGTTGGGGCTATGTAGGTAGCACTTCGAGGGCATAAAGCCCTTGGAGGTTAGCTCACCACTTTTACCCTAACCAATTTACCCTTTTAGTTTCCTATTCACATTTCACCTTAGTTAGTTTCCATTTTATATCAATAACTGAAATCAAACCAATTAAGCATCAATTAATACACATTTTACCATATCATTAAATCATGCATTTATCATTTTCACATTTCCACTATAGCACATATTTGGAAATTTAAACCATAACCTGCATATACATCACCATTTGTCCCCCATGTTACCAATAACTTGGACATTGAATCAAACTTAAATCAACCTAACTCCACCATGCCTAAATCAACCTAACTCAATCATGCCTAAACCAACCTAACTACACCATGACTAAATCAACCTAACTCAATCATGCCTAAAACAACGTAACTCAATCATGCCTAAACCAACCTGACTCCACCATGCCTAAATCAACCTAACTCAATCATGCCTAAACCAACCTGACTCCACCATGCCTAAATCAACCTAACTCAATCATGCCTAAACCAACCTAACTCCACCATGCCTAAATTGACCTGACTCTGCCATGCCTACATGACCTTGACTCAATCATGCCTAATTCACCTAGTTTCCATCACATACACATATAATAACAAAATTAAAAACAAGTACACCAACCATACCATGAATATCATCATATAGATATATATCATCAAAATCATGTGTCCATACAATGCATACTCTGATGCTGAATCCATACAAATATCTCAAAAATAGCATATACATGCTCACTATCTTCAGCACATAGACGGTGTATATATCAAAAAAATCAATATAATGACTATCTCCAATGACTAATCATCACCCCACTTGATATCCTCTAGGCTAGTCTCACCTACCCCCTCCTCTGCTCCTGCATGGCATCCCACTAGCATCTCATCACCCTCCATGGGCCTCATTCTAACCTATAATGTTCCCTCACCTAGAGCTAGCCTTCGTACATTGGTAGCCTTATCCTGACCCTATATCGGGGCTTGCTGCCCCCTGTACTCTCCACACTGTGAGTGTGAGACTTGGTCCTCTCACTCGAAGCCCGTGTGTGTTTTATACTCAGCATAGGATGGGATGCCTATCTCTACAGCCATCAAGTGGTCCTGATAGTATTGTGCCTCACCTAGAGAGTACTTGAACCTAGCCATCGGTATGGTTTACAGAGGTTCCATCAGTCTTGGCCCCTGTACTGCCTCCCGGGACCCCGTCCCACTTTGCTAACTATATTAAGGGACCCTTTCCCTATTCCTGTACCTATACTGAGGGACCCTGTCCCACCCTTGTCTATAAAATGAGACCCTATCCCCGAGCTCGTGTAGGTTCTTGTGCCTGTACCTAGGCCTCGTAGGTCCATAATCTGTGTGTTGTTGTAGTGGCCAACTAGCCTTGTAACCCTGTAACCTATTCTTGTAACATGGCCACCTCTGCCTATGACCCCATCAACTCGCCCTCAGTAAACCAGTAATTTGGGCCTATAATGTGGCCACCGTCACGTAATGTGTCTCTCTGGATTGTGACGGTAGCCATGTCTGCTCTCCTTGCCCCTGGTCTAGGTGACATTGCTCGTAGTTGGGCTACCCACCACCATCTATATGCATCTCATGCAAATGACAACATATATTTTTCGGTCCACCGCTTGCTCCTCCTACCTGCTGCACTGTTGGCTGGCTATGGTAGAGGCATAGGTCTCTCCATGTCATCTCTCCTATACTAAGGGAATGGTGGTGGCACATCCTGGGGCAGCCCAAACTGCCACCAGACTCTATCTACTGGTATCATCTCGTGCTCCCCGACACAATGCCCCTCTATCCACCTGAGTAGTTGTAGCTCATCCAACTCTTTGGCCATGCGACTATATGATGGATATACCACATACAACCTCCAGATAATGTCTACTCCAAAAAACCCCTCCAACATCCGCCTATAGTGAGACACATCATGTGTATCCCTAGCCCCCGACACACTCCACCAACTAGTACCCAACACCTATAACCAACCCAGACCCTACCTGGCTCAAATGCATCTAGTCAGGGCAAACCAATTAGCCACATGCACATAATGTGAATGTAGGCCCAACAATGAAGAAGGAAAGTGCAGCACATGTTGAACCTCTATAGCCCCCATAGGCCCATGGCTCACCGTATAACTACACCAGGTAGAAGGTGCCCATACAAAACGGGTCATGTCTGTCCTCCATCATATCACAAAGAACTCCCATCATTACACATGGGAATCTCTACCCTCTACATCTCAGCAAAGGCAAAATAGAACACTGCCTCCATAATCAAAACAACTAACCACATCTCCTCGAGATGGGCCACGTACATCTCTCCATAGCTTAGGCTTGTACTATAGAACCTCATATCGGCCAGCCCTCTCCAAATACTATCAACATTAGCTCCGCTGAGGCCTCTAATGAAATGGAGTACACATAAGCTCCCGTTATCGGTAATCTCAGGATCCTGAACACGTCCTCTAAGGAGACTATGATCTCACCTGTCGGAAGATGGAACATGTTGGTCACGAATCCCATATATCAATGAGAGCGACCATCAAACTAGGATCATGCACTATATGCCCATAAAGCATCGGATACCAATCAGACCCACGTTAGTCACGTATCTCCACTCCTCATCGGTCACATCTCCCCACACCTCTAGCAATAGGGGAGGTACCCTATCCCACACCATGGAATCGGTCCCTCACCTACATCCAATAAACCATAACATTATTAAACCTTGACCATACCCACATTCACCATTGACCGCCCACATATAACTATTACCCTACCTATTTTCATTCAAAAATACCTTCCTATCTCACCCAAACACCTTTACTCATCTCCTAGCCCATTTTTCTCTCAATGTCACCGACATCGGTTATTCTTAACTAACACCACCTCCCAAAACTAGTATCATTTGCCCCATATGTGACTTATTCCGGCTTCCTCCCATCGATGTTGAATGACCCTTGACCAATGTCGGTCACTATCGCAGTGATAATCCATGAAACCCTGCCCTATTTCTCTAAAAATTACCATTTCTACCTAACTACCCCACCCATTCCTACCCCAATCTCACCTAAATTCATCCCCACCCCTCTTTAACCTACATACCACTTCCTACCCTTCCTCTTTCACCCATTTTCTTCCAAATTTAAATTTAATTCTCCCCCCAAACCCACTTCTACCCAAACCCACTTTTTACCAACAAATTCACCTAACCAACAAAGAATGAGATTGAATCTTACCTTGTCGTGATGCCGTCTCTATGGAGGCACGATTGGCCACGCACTGGTGGCCCACCCGACCCCTCTCCTACCTCTGCCATCACCAAATGCTCTCCTCACCTCCACCCAATCAAATTCTCCACACCAATCTTGTGGACCCGTCTACCTAGCTCCTCTCACCAACTGGATCTCTCCACCTCAGTCGGGTATAGTCCTTCATACTTTCCTCTTGAAAAACACAAAAATTCAACTAGATCTTTCATTTTCTTGAATGTTACAACACAACAATTATTCCGTAAAATTTTTTTGTTTTATAAACCCAACCCGACCTGACCGACACTAGTCCTATTTGTGCCCTAGCCAACCGACATCAGTCACCCTATAACTGACATCGGTCCACCCTTATAATTGTTTGGTCTTGCTAAACTTCCTTTTTCTTGCCACCATTCATGCCCACATCCCTTTTTATCATCTTGGACACCCCTTGAACCATACCTACAAACCCAACCTACCCCTACATTACCTTTGTTGTGTCTTAGGAGTTGTTATTTTACCTATACCTTGGCCTTACCCATGCCATTACCTATATACCTTGACCTAAACCACTTTTTGTGACCTTTGACCCTCCGTGCTCATTGTACCTTGAACGTGGTTACCCATGTTGTTCACCTATGGACCTTACCTTAGCCTTACCCATGTCGTTACCTATATACCTTTACTCCGAACCACTTATTGTGACCTTTGACCCTCCGTGCTCACTGTACCTTGCGACGTGGTTACCCATGTTATTTGGCCTCCCGACCTTACCTTGCCTATTGTCATGATGTTTATTTTGACCTAACCTTTGTTATCTTTGGAACATACCTAAAAAATTTTGCATCCGACCTCTGTTGTTTTTTTACACCATATCATATACCTTGGATGCCTAATCACTTCAACCATGTTTGGATAGACCTATTGACCTTAGACGATGTAACGTTTTAAAGATTATCAACCTTGGTACCATGTTGTAGTTTCCAATGTGTGCGTGTATTTAACTAATACTACCTTTGACCTGGACTATTTAACTCATTTACCCAATTTTACCTTTTACCTTTACCCAATACACCCACTGATCTTCATCTCCCACCTCCTCATTTTATCAAACCACTCACCACTTCTGTCTCTCACCTCATCGGTTCCTAGTTTGAGGGGGGTTACCTTCACCCATGCTTAGGGAAACACCACCTTCACTTACACTCGACGCAACCATTTCCTATTTTTGTCAGCGTGCTTACCAATACAAGCTACACAACAAAAGGGGGAAAATGTAGACATCCATAGCCAACACGAGGAAAGATCCAGAGGTATTGCTCTCATGATAACATTCTGGGAAGCACCACTATGGCACCAAGCTCCATCCCACCAATCAATCATCACCACCACATAGCCATTGGACCTGCAACACCAGTAAGTACATTTATCACCTGTGTTATTTTAGCCTTATCTTGTTTTAAAGGTTTTTGTCACCTTTGTTGTCATTTCCTACTTGCATTCCCTTTTCCCCACTATTCCTCTTTCTATAAACCCAACCATTCCTCCACCCACATCATAAAACCACCTATACCCAACCTCTACATATTTCTGAGTGTTCCTAAGATCCCCATATACCTCGTTATGCCCTCTGTCATCTCTTCCTGACCTCAACTCAAACCCCACTAACAAATCTTATTGAGTCTTATCATCTCGCCTCTACCAATGCCAGTTACCCATAACCATCATCAGTTCTTCCTAACCGTGATCGGTCATACCTCAACCGACGTTAGTCTCTATGTCTACCAACACTATGTAAACCAACAACCACATACCTACCAAGACAACCCAAACACCTTACCCAACCCTGCTAAGACCACTGTCTGTGACTTGCAGACCACCTGAACAACCTACAACCTGACCTGAAGACCTTGACATGCATAGTTTTTAGTATTTAATTGGATCGACACTAATAGTGATCTGAGGTACCCAAATCATAATACTAGCACTAGATTCGTTTATGTACGCATTTCAGTTACTTCATAATTTTTTTATAAAACAATGGGTTGACAAACTTCTAAGAAGTATCACACTTCCTAGATCTAGCATATGCTAGGCAGTCCATTGTCATATATTATTTAACTCTTCTTTGGTGGTCTTGTTTTCTATTTTAGGTAGTTCTTCCTAGCCAAAAGGAATCTCTCACAAATCAACATCGATTGAGAATTCAAAACGTGCACATCAACATCCAAACTAACACACAAGGTATTCCTCCTCACCCATAACATTATCTCTGCTTCGCCACATTCCAAAATGTAAAGAAAATAGTGAAACAATTATAGTTGAGAAAAGTAATAAAAAAGAAGATAATAAGGTGAGGTAAATGAGGAAATAAGTAAGAAAATCGATAAATAAGCGAAATAAATAATTTATGTATGAAGGAACTCAAAGATTGAATGAAGAAAAAGTAAGTGCAACAATAGTAGATCAATCTATTAATGAGCTATGTAAATAAAATCATATCCAAAATTAAGGATTATTATTTGTAAATACTCAAGAAGAATAAGAAATTAGATTTTATAATCCTATATGTGATGAATATTTGTTAAAACCACATGTAGAAGAGAAGGGCATAAGTTTAGGAGAGATGATTATGATAATAAGAGCTAAGAAGTTATTTATGAGAACTAGACAAACATGTATGAAGGTGAAAGAGGATGAGAACAAGTGAATGGCATATTAGAGGTATATAGCAAGAGAAGAAGAAGATGAAGAGGTATTATAAGAGGCCTTAGATATGTTTTTACAACTTAATGAAAAAGAGAATCATGGTATACAAGAAGGCACTTGAGAATGAAAATCAAGAGATGTTTGAGGAATATGTGAGAGAAAAAGAGCATACAACAGAAGTAGAGGTTAAGAAACATGTATGTAAAGAGTTTGAAAAGACCTCAAAGAAGAAGGAGGTCAAGAGGAAATAAGATGCCATAATGAAACAAGAGAGAGATGAAGATAAGAGTGAATAAACACAAGATGAAGTGCTTTTGGACCAAGGGAAAGGAATATTAGATGAATAATCAGTTGATGAAGTTGGTGAGAAGAGGAAAAATGAAGAATATGGGCAGATTTCAGTTCATTTGAGCAAGGAAAATATTGAAAACAAGATGAGAAAGATCTACGTGAGATGAAGAGTATCATGAAACATTAAGAACAATGTATGTTTTCAGTTGTGGTGTTTGTTTTTAAAGGTATAATTGATGGAAGCTTGAAAATGATAAAGATACATGTGAAACTCAAGAGAGAAAGATGCATATTTGAAGCACATGCAATGATAAAGAGAAAATATGGGATCCAAGTGGTAAAAGAGAAAGAAATGATAGTAGGAGAGCATAAGAAAGAGTAAGAACATTAAAGGAAACTCATAAATCACTAGGAGGAAAAATTTGTAGGTATTAAAAATAAAAGTACAAGGTTACTTTTCTCCACCTTGGGAGTATGATGCCGAGCATCATCAAAAAGAACTTCAAAATGTAAATTATTCTTTATTCAAGGTTGTGGAGGTCAAAGTAAGTGTGTTAGAGTATGTTATTTCATGAGAAGGATTTTTAGATGGTTAAGTGGTTCAAAATTTCAAATTATAGTTTTTCCCTCCAAAAGGGAATTTGAATTACCAAGTGGAAATAAAGCCATTTTGGCTAGTTAGATTAATTTAAGGGGTATAAGTGACAAAGAGGGCATGTTAGTAGTCTATGTATGTTGAAAGTAAGTCCTAGGGATGAAGGTAGAATTCATAAATGTTAGAAAGATGTAAAATCCCTCATTATCTTGTGTATGGGCATATGAATAGTCAAGGAGTACATGAATTAGTTAGGGTATGAAGAGAATGGGTTACGAGTTTGAATGAGATTTATATAGGATGCATTCCTTGAGGGCTAGGAGATTGGAAGGAATGAATAAGTATGAAATTTTGTATTAATTATATAGTTTTGATATGAAAACTCTATTTTGGCATTAGATTGATTTAATTTAATTTGAATTAAATATAATATTACAAAGTTGCTACTAAAATAGATGATTTATGAATACTAAATTATAGAAATGACACAAGTAAACTAAGATGTAAATATTAAACCCTAAGCACAAGAGATAGATGAAGATAATTATTTAATTTACACTCAATTTATAACTGACTGACTACGAAAAGTTATAAACAAGATGGGGAGAGCATCGTAAATACTTGGTATAAATTATGTAACTCACAAACAGAGCCGGACATGGGAACCCACACTAGGACAAGGGTGCTTGGGAACTCGATATTGCTACTAGGAGTCCATGACCGCATAAATATTTTGAATCTGGTTTTCATTGTGTCGTAAGAGTATCATAGTTATTTCTTGTTGATCACATGATAGTCACTATATTGAATGCCGAAGATACATGTAACCTAAAAAGAGATGTTACCTATATAATCCCACAAAACAAATCAAACCTAAAAAGGAAAATGTAAAATGGGGAGTCAGATGACCCGACACTTACCTCGAGAGTGAACTTACAACCAAGCATTGCACTACATCTTAAACTCCATGTAGTTCTTGTGAGTGTGTGTAGATATTATTCCCTAGAATTCCCTTATATAAGTTACACTTGATAGCAGGATGTAGATAGAATGTAGCAATGTAGTAGAATGTGTGGATGGAATAAAATGAACTTCCCCTTCCTATGCTCTCTTATCCCTTGAATGGATGCTAGATGAATGCTTTTGAGTGCTTTAGGTGCCTTTTGAATGCAAGATTAGGCGATGATAGTAATGCTTATTGTTTGGTCCTTCATTTTGAAAACATAACTATGTATTTATATGATTCCCTTGTTTTAATTTCATAATTGACAACTGAAAGGCCGATCCACAAGTGAAAAATATTCCCAAAAGATAAAAGATACCCAAAAAGAGTGAGTAAGATAAGAAAGGTTTAGGGGTTCCTTAGAGGGACATGAGTGCTTGGGTGTTGGTGTTTGAAGCCATGAAATATAAGCAAGTAAATTATTGACTGGGTTGTAGGGTGTGTAAGACCAAATAGAATTTACAAGAGAAAAAGGAAAGAGGCCAAAGATAGTTCTCAACCACTAGTTTTCTTGGATAGGAATCATGTAAATGCTAGCATGGTTTTAGGACCTTGAAATGTACCCAAGAGCATGATTTGTTGTCTACATTTTCCCCATTTTATGTTTTTGAGTGAATATTTGATAACATAAAGTAGATAAGAGATGTGTACCTTATGATCTTGTAGAGTGTGTGGTGAATAATGTGTCGAGTGGACAAGTGAAGCGTGAAGTGATTGCAAAATGAAGCATGGAGACTAGGAAGGAAATTGACCCTAGGGATGAAGCATATGTGTTGCTTGTACCTGTTGTTGTGCTTGTATTTTTGTTGTAGGTTTCTTCTTGTTGCATATTAAGGACGAACCTGTAAAAGAAGAGAAAAAGAGTAGTCAAAGTCTTGTATATGAAAAATCTAAGAAAAGTATGCAAAAGTGTGTAAAAGTAGTAGTAAAAGAAAATGTGCACTTGATGTAAAAGAGTTTAAAAGGATAGAAATGTGTCCTAAAATGCTTGTGAAGAGTGATATTTTTGGGTGATCTCATGCCAATAGTAAGTTTTTTGGACGATTTCATGCCAAGTGTGAGTTTTGGGCGATCTCACACCAAAAAGTAAGTTATGGGGAGAGAGGTATAGTGTTACTCTCTTTCCATGATCGTGCCTAATAAACACCACCATAGATGGTATGTCCCTAATTTTTTCATGTTGTCTCATATTAGTTCCAATTGTATTGATTGTTCTTATTAAAATTGATTATAGGAGATTACATGCATGTTGTAGAATCAAGGATTGTGCCTATAATTGTAAAGATTCTTTAAAGACTTCTCGTGAATTGGCTTGATATGATAAGTTGACTATATGTTCCCCAAGGAATTAGCACCTAGGGAAGACATGGGCCCCTAGGAGCTATTTTCTGAGTCTACGCGTTGGTGTCTATGTTGTGTTGAGGACCCAAGTCGATTCTGGGATGTTATGTGACTATATTTTTGTTTATTTTCTATACTTGTGCATATTTGTATTGTATATCTGAGCTATCAGTAGGGGTGATTTGTTCACCTAATGTACTCCCCCTTGTTTTGGGTACATGCGATGACTATAGGAGTGTGTGACCCAAAAAGAGGAATTGATGCTGATATGAAGTTAAAACATGTAGGGGGTAGGGGATGTGCATGGTAGAAACCAAGGAACATGCAAACGAAGTGGTTAGTAACATATGTTTAGTAGAAAAGTAGCAAGCATATAATAAAATACTAATGTAACAAGAAAGTGTTCAAAAAAAGTGGACCATGAAAAGAGGGTTGCAAATATGGGACATCGCTCATAATTTCACAAGACAATCAAGGCCAAAGAAACCAAAAACATACAAACAATGATCAAAGAAGACATGGGGAATAGCCCATAAACAATAACATGAAATGGAAAATAATGTCAAGAAAAATATATCAAATAACCATGGTGGCATATAATCCTACAAAGCTAATGATACACATGAAGCAACCATTAAGCATGTTATAAAGATAAATAATATGTCAAGACATGTATGTATCAATGGAAAGTAATGTGCTAGCAAGTAGTAGTAAATGATAAAATAGTAGAACCTATAATGTGTGATAGTAGTAAAGGTATATTCCCCAGGATACTTGGTGGGACTTGAAAAGGGTACTTTTGGTGCCCATTTCGAGCCCTATTCTTAACTTAGTTGAGTTTCCTAAGGAAATTTCACCATAACATCTAAAAGACTCAAAGTTACATATGTCGTTTAGTCACCAGAGCTTTCTGAATTTCCATGTTCCTTCCTTCCCATGAAATTCAACAAATCAAAGGATGGACATAACTATTCAAATCTGAGGAGGCCACAATGCATCAAACTTAGAAATACGTGGAATGAAGAACTTAATATTTTTCGGATTGCTCCAAAATGTGAAGGGATAAAATATCATGATCAAGGAATATTTTAGATTCATTGATAAACATCCAAATTTACTTGGTATAGAAATATGTAACAGAGAGACGATGCCGTAGATGACTAGTTGCAAAAATGAGGGAGTGTGGTTGTATAATGAAAATTGTGGCACACTGGTTTAGTGTTCTATGGGTTTTTCAAGGAATTCAACACTCTGGATTCCAAAAGGCTGAAAAATATTCAAAAATACACCAAAGATCCGAAGAACATCAAAAAATAACTAAGAGACCATGGGTAAAAGGAAATGCAAGTAAACTCCATGGGATAATTTATCATGAGGGTAAACACTTCACGATTCTAAAATCCATGGGACACTCAAAAAAAGAACATCTTCCATTAATACCTTTACCGCGGGTGTCAAAATCATAAAACATGAATTCAAAGACAATTTATATGTTATCCAAAGGTAAATTCAGTTATGAGAATTAATTTTTGAGTTAAAAAATGAAATAAAAGAAGCATATGTATATACTAAGAAAAAATGGGGATTTTATAGGGGCCCTAACCCTTGAAATTCACATAACTTATAGTATGCATATACAAAAAGGGATGTTCTTACAAAAGAGGTACAATATCAATTTATGGTTACACATTCCTCTACAAAGGCGGGAATCTTATTCAACAGCTTCTTCTTCCTAAAATTAAATTCTTTTACGGTTTTTGGCCCTATAAAAATACTCGGATATCTCCCGCAAGGTCATGAGACATGCCCATTTCTATGAGTTCCATAATATTTTCCTTGGGGCCTTCCAAGATTTTGATCAATTCCAATTTTCTCCCATAAGAGGATAGGATACCCATTCAGAAGGTTAGATCTTCCTTTCAGGTAGGCCTTAGTACCTCACCAGTAGAACTTTTAAAGTTAATGATGACCTGGGACATTAGCAGTGTTGTGGGGACATATTTAGGTTCATCGATCAAAATTGGCTTGCTTGGACATGATGGATTAGGTATTCCCATTTGCATCTCTTCAAGGAAGGCGGAAACACTTCGGGGCCTTCCTAGAGGAATTTTTCGCAAGTTCTTTCTCAAGACGATCAAGTCTTTGCTCCATCATGGCTATTATGCAAGAAATTGATGATATATCTTCGACAGATCATCAATGGAAACTTCATAGCCATTGGTAGGAATCTCTTTGTCTACCAATTCCTCATTAAATAATAAAGAGATATGTCAATAATGTTCTTATTAATAGAATACCGACATCGAAGCCAAAAATTCTTCAACAATTCAGAGTTTATTTAATCCTCTCGCATGGAATACATGATAATATAGAACTCGAAAATGGAAAACAAAGGATTCATCTTGACAAGCCTTTGTATATGTGTTATTTGAGCTAAACGAGATGTTAACGGTCCATCATTCTCCACCCAATATTCAATCTCAAATGTCATTCTCACAAATCCTCATTCAGGCGTAAAGGTCAAAATTGAGTGCAAAGTCTCCAAAGAAAGTTCCTTCAAATTGGTTCCTAATTCCACATCCACCATTACTTGAGAAGGATGCACACAAACTCTTTTCACTCAAAATTCATGAAGGAAGATGCAATTTTATGAGAAAAAAATGAGAACTTATAAGAGGATGAAATTTTGGAGTAACTATGTGAGGTATCATTTTAGAATTGAATGTGAATTAAAACCGAATACTCACATGGGTCTAAAGTAGATTGATATCTTCCAAACGGTGGTTTTTGGATTGAATAAAAATTTACACAAAGGAATAATCAAACATGAGAGAGTATAAATGATTATCCATTTCCCAAAGTATGTTCCCTAAAAGGGTAGGTGTCAAATTAGTTAAAGGTAATAACATGAGGGAATAAACAATTTGTGACTAAGCGTATGAATGATGTTGAAAACATGGAGGACAAAAAAAGATTAAAAAATAAAATTAAAACAACCAACATACATCCATGTCAACATCTAGAAGGGGAATCAAATTTAGGAATAAATTTTATCTTCATGGTTGTAAAATATTTCCCAAAAATGGAGCTCGTTTGCTGCATCTTTCTGGGATGGTTCGTTGAAGATTTTTAGGGGAAATCAAAGGTTGTAAGAATAAATCTAATTATATAAATATGGGGCTTTTCCTCATAATTAGAGGAGTTAATTTTTGTATTTGGATCGAAAAGGCTTATTCTTTTATATTCTAAAAAGGTTAGAAATATAATTGTGAATACTGTATGTTTCCCTCATGAAATGCATACTGATTTTAGTTTCCCAAACTTCTGTATCAAGGTGGTTGCAAGTGTATAACCATTGATAAGCTTTGAGAGAATTCATTTGATGTTACCTTTTAAAAAATTCAATATCTGAATAAATTATGTCCACTTTTGAGTTTAAATTCTGTCTTTCAGGTTCTATGTTTGAGATTATCTATTAATGAGTGATATTTTTTCCATCAATTTGTCTTTATTATTTCTCTCTGTCTTACACTAGATATTTGTTGGATGTTTGTGCTTTGGTAATTAAGTTTGATATTATGTTGTGATATTTCCCTCTACAATATTGGAATGGATTGTAAAATCCTTGTCATAAATATTTTGTGTTGATATATTTTTGTAAGCCTCTGAGTGTATCTTGGGCATATGAGGGATAAAGCAATAAACACCTTATTAGAATCCTTGCACAAGTTCTTTTGTTAGATATTTTAGATTTTGTAATGAATCCTTTGCATATATTGAGATCCAATGAATGAAAATAGTTCTTAGTTGAGATTTTCACTACTTGATCCAGTTTTATGCACTTTCCATTATTGCATGATACTCTAAGTGTTAAATGTTATGTCATAATGAACTTCTTTGCCTATAATTTCCCCTCTATGAAGTCACAATTTCCATAATCGACCCACCCCCATTATTAAACTTCCTTTATTCTATTTCATTATGTTTTTCTCTAAAACATCACTAAAGGTGTCCTTTAGCCTCAATTTCATCATCAAGAGAATGAAAGAGCAATTGAACTAAACTACCTTTAGTAACATGTGTCTGGAAAAGTAAACATACACAACATCTTTTGTGCTAACTCATGAGAGTGAGTGTTGTTTCCATTGGCCATGTTTATCCTAGATTGACACACCATTTGAGAAGAAATTGAGGGAACAAATACTCCACCTCTCCCTTGCATTTCAGGTTACACCTCGGTCCTCTCACCCTGGTTCAAGGTAGGATCAAAAGTAGTAGGAAAATGTCATCTCCTTTATACATGCCACTCATTCATCCCAAGGCCTGTCTGAAAGAAATTTTTAGACCCCTCCTTGGCTACAAAACAACACACCAATCTAGTCTACTACCATTCCAAGCCCTTTCCTCTAACTTTGAGGATAAATTGTTGTCAATCCAATAAGGGGTTCAGATTTGAGGACCAACACACTTCTAGCATTGTTTATGGGGGCATTCTTTAAATTTTCCTATTTATTATTTGTCATACTTGCTATATTAGATTGTCAATACTTCTGGTGATTCCACTTGGAACTTTTTATGCTTTTGTTGGGTTCGTAAGACATATATTTATTGGGATTTTCTGAAATTATTCACATATAGTCCATTCTACTCAAGCATTGTCAAAAAAATGTCTCATTATGAGAAGGATTTATATCAAACCTACACTTGTTTGATTATATTGTAGTATTGTCGAAGATTCATAAAGCTCCGCAAATTTGAACCTCTCTATTTGTAAATTTGTCTTTTCAAAAGAGTCATTTGAGTTTATCTACACATCTAAGTTAAAGAACTTAGTGGTAGCTCTGTCTTTTAAAAGAAAATATGGCATATACCAGTGTTAATTATTTACTCATTGTTGATTAACTCTTAAAAAATTTCAAAGCTAGAAGGAAGAAGATCCTTCTTCAAGTCTGATCCTCCAAGAAGATTGCTTCTAGAACTATAAAATACAAATCCAAGAAGGAAAAAAATATCAAAACTAGTGGGTGACCTAAGATCAAAAGAAAATATTGTTCTAAGTGCTGAATTTAATCAACCTTTGGTGGAAGACTATTCTAGCACATATGAAAAATGTGAATCAGATAGCCCTCAAGATTATTTGTATACTTTATTTCAAAAAGGTCCAACATCTACAAGTAACAAAGGTATTCTTCAAGTGACTCTTGAGAATATGGTATTTTGTGAAACTGAGTTCTTAAAGGATCAATATTTTTTTGATCACACTCTTTTACCTTAAAGACCCTCAATTCCCCATCATTTCAATCCTAAAACATCTCCGCCAAATAATATGGTGTAACCTCCACCAAGACCTCATTTTTTTGTTAATACGTATAGACCAATAAAATTCCATGGGATGGTGGGCTACCCAAATGAAGTACCTCATGAAATAAGAAATATATTGTCTAGATTTGAAGGAATAATTCCATAAGTGGAGATCAACATCTTAGATTTTTTTAGAATGTTATCAATGAATTTGAGGTAGAACATAAAGATGTGTATCTCAAGTTATTCATACATACATTGGAAGAAGATTCTAGGGAATGGTATAATTTGCTGCCTAAAAATTCAATTGATTCTTGGACAAAAATTATAAATTATTTCAAGTTATAATATGGTGATAATAATGATCCTATAGTTCTCTTGACTGAGTTTGAGAATATAAAGAAAAATCCAAATGAATGTGTGCAATATTTTAAAACTAGGTTTAATAAAAACTTAACTAGATTTCCTATTAATCTAAGGCCTAGTGATGATTCTTGCTTGATCAAGTACTTAGATTCCTTTGAAAAAATGAGGCTTATTAAGAGATAAAAACCCTAGAACCTTGAGGCAAGATTTCTTTGTGGCTATCAAAATTGATAAAAATATCAAAGTAACAGGAAAGCCTCCAAAGAGGGAGCGTGTTAAGCTGATTAATCCGTAAAAGTTGTATCCGAGTAAGGTAGTGGAATTAGAGGAAGTGGTTAATAATTTGGATAGAGCATTACAAGAGATTTCATACAAGCTAGCTCTCAGGTAGAGAAATCATTGGCTTCAAATTATCAAGTTCAGCATTAGGCCCAAGGATAGAATAGATTTTGGAGTCATCCCAAAGATCACCAGGCTGATGATAGAGGAAAATGACCCTTGCCTTCGGAAGTAAGCAACATGCTTATAAATAAAGTAAAACATTCCTTGATCCATTAACAAAAAAAGTTACATTGGTGGAAGAAGATCACATCATTGAATGGTGTGATAAATGTTTATTTCCACATCCCCTTGTGAACAACTTGTTGGAGATGATGATGTTGTTGATGAAGTTGGTTTTGATGACATATGCATGATGGAATGTCCAAAAGACTCAATACCAGGAGCTACTTCAACTAATATCTTATATGCTAGAACTATGGAGGACTTTTGGGCTTGCATAAATTAGGTATTCTCCCTCCCTTCTATTTTCAATGCTAATATAGATATGGCTTAGTCATTTGAACTTCCAAATCATGATTTTGAGTATTTAAGAGCTTTAATGATCAAGAAGTATGATGGTGGAATCCCATATAAGGAAGATAGGTAGCTATTAATGAATGTTGTGGTTTCTCAAGAGAAATAGTAAAATATTAGGAATAAATAAGTCAAAGGACCTATTTCTTTTCCCAAACCAAAAATGCCTATCTTGACCAACATCCCCAAGGATGCTCCTAAGAAAACCATGCAGAGAAAGGTCTTGATATATTTTCAAATCCAAGTACCTTTGCCTCTCCCCAAGCACTATAAGATATCATTCCATCAGATAAGATTATTACCCTTGCATCTAATGAAACCCTCCTAAAGTATATTGTCTATGATATGGCCTAAATTCTAAGTCAGATAAAAATTATAGTCCCTATTGTAGAACTGCTTAGAATTCCAGAACATAGAAAAAATATCATTTGAATACTTGGGGTTGAAGGATGATATAGTTTTCAAAGAAATGGATATAAATAATATGGTGACTCTGTATGCCATAGCTGAAGTTGAGGTAAATAAAGAGCCAAAAATATGGAAGAACCCCCAGAAGTATATTTAGGCACATCCTTAGTTGAATCCCAATTGGATGTGGATCCTTTCTTTACTACTTTGATTGTTAATGGGTGGCTTCTTCATAATTGCATGTTTGATTTAGGAGCTTCATGTAATATCATTCCTTTAGAGGTCATGAATGAATTGGATATCAAGATAACAATAAATTTTGGAAGGTGATATGCTATGGATTCAAGATAAGTACCTGTTGTTGGGTATGTTAGAGGTCTAGTGGTGTAACTTTCTCCCTATCCAGGAAAATATTTAACCATGAATATGGTTATAATAGATTGCCCTACTAAGTGGGGCATGTTATTATCAATAAAATGGGCTACAAGTATGGGAGGAAGTGTTCAAATGGACATGTCTTATGCCTTTATACCATTATAAGGGAAGTTGGTCAAATTGCACAGAGAAGAGAAGATGCTACATCTTATTGAGGATCCCATGAATGCCTCTTATGAGGTATTGTTCGTTGATACAAATTTGGGTAACTTCATAGGTTGTGCAGATATGAAGATCATTGCATGGATGCTAATGCACATCTTGAGGATGCAAATGTTCCCTAGACCATGATTTTTGATGGGGTGTGTTCTAAATTTGGAAATGGAGCTAGAGCGTTCCTAACATCTTCAAATGGTGAGTCATTTAGATTTTCCTTTAAGTTAAATTTTGAGTGCACCAATAATGTAGCAGAATATGAAGCACTCTTTCTAGGACTGAGAATTTATTGGAAGCATGGGATAAAATATCTCCTTGTAAAGGGATATTTTGAACTGATAATCAAGTAGGTACGTAAGCAATATGTAAAAAAATAAAAGATTAATGCAAAGTATAAGATCTCCTTAAGTGTTTTGAATATTTTAATATTGATTATCATGGGAGGATCCAAAACATGGCAGCTGATAGGTTGGCAGTTCTGGCTTCACAATATGACAAAGAGGATTCATCTCTATATTATAAATTTGAAGTGGAAGTATTGGCTAGACCTTCTGTACCTGATAATATTCAACACTGGAAAATATTTGATGATGATTCACACATAAAAAAAAATCTCAATTGTTGAGGTGAGTGGGTCATATGGTAATGACGATACAATGTGTGTATTAAAGGGTTTGAAAGTGCGTAGAAAAATGAGTTATGAAACACGAAGCATTAAGTGTGATAGTAGATGCTAAAGACAACTAATAGTGCTAGAAAGGGGGAAGTGTAATGCCCCCAAAGTGTGTCAATGATGGAGAGCTATGTGATGATGTGAGAAGGATCATGGCATGGTAGCAGATTTTGAAATGTGTCTTGGCCATCAATGTAAGGATTATCTTGTTTGAAAAAGATAATTGGATGCGAAGTGGAGTAGGGTGGGGAGGGATCTTGAATGGTGGTATCTTATTTGGGATTGATAACACTTTGTAGATAACTATTAGTGTAGGATTAATTTTCCTTTATTTATTTGTATTATCCTACTCAAGATATTCCACCTCACTTGGAGTTTCCCTACACTTATGGGATATGATTACTTAGGTGTACACTTGACTACACTATTCTAGGTATTGGTTACCACTTGACTACACTATTCTAGGTGTTAGTCACCACTTGACTACACCATTCTAGTTGTTGGTTACCAATATTCTAGGTGGATGTTGCCATGATTCTAGGAGGATGTTACACATTCACCTCCTATATGCACATATCTTGCATTATTCTATTTTATTCATATTGAGTTGGAGCTATTTTTGTGTTATTACAATTATATCTCTTATATTTTCATATTTTTGCAGTCTTGTATGCTTTCATTGTTTTGTCTTGGAAAAATTCACGTCTCACATCATTCACCTATGTAATATTCAAACTAGTAGATCTAGAGTGCTTCTCGATATGGTATCAGAGTCAAGCTGTATTGAGCATGTTTGGTTAATATTCTGTAAATTTATTTTCATTTGAGATCAATAGTTACAAGTTTTTGGGTGTTTTTTGGTGTTGGGTTTGCCTTGTTTCTGCATATATATAGACTTTTTGTAGGACTCGAGGTTTACAAGCTCGTATAGTGCATATATAGTTTTGGAGATTGCTTTTTTGGAGGACAATCATTATTATTAGATCCCTGGAATATTTATCCAGATCTAGGTGATTTTAGACCTGTGAAGGGCGTTTTCACTTGTGGTAGTGCTTTACATGCTTGTTCAGACTTGCAAAGGGTGGTTTTCCTGATCAAGAGGCATTTTCAGACCTACAATTTTTTTTTCAACAATCAAGTACATGAATTAAAGATCCATCTTGAGTCATTATTTTTTTGGGTCTCATGGAAGTGTTGTTGCTACACTCAGATCTATGGAAATTTAAGATCCGTAGTGCAAAAACATGGCTATATCCTATATATAGTAAAAACAATTCCGTCTCGACCTAGCTTGGGTTCATCATACCCTCCTCCTTTTGTTAAAAATATATTTTTAGAAAAAAATTACATTTCAAGTTTAGTGAAAATTCATTTAAAATAGGGCTAGTTTACGGAAATAGTTATTGTAAAACTTTTGATTGGTAGCTCGATATTGAGTGCCATTTTTGCAAAAGTTAAATATTTTTTATTTCCCAAAGCATTAGACCTATTTATTTTATAAAATAGATTAATTTATAAAGTTCCAAAACTATGGGGGCTTCTTGATAAAGTTTATGGGGGTGTACAATGTGATTCCTCTCTTGTTTGGAACTTCTTTCTTTCTACACATTTCTTTGGTTTCTGCAACAACTACCATAACTTCTCTTTCTGCAGTCATGGATCTAAGTACAATTAACCCACTTACACCTTTTAACTACCATGAATGGAAATAAAAATGCTCATTACAATCAGGACTAAATGGTTATACCGTATCACAATGGGGTTAGAACTGAGCCTACTGTAGCTATAAATAAATTAAGTGGTATAATAAGTGTGATGAATCATTTGGTATTTTGTGTCTTTTAGTGTCTCTTGAACTCATTTTTCACATAGAGTCAGCCAAATCTCCCAATGAGGTGTGGAAAACCTTAGAAAAATTATTTGGAAAAGTTGACACTATGAGGGGTCATGAGATAGAAATAGAACTTATCAACTTAAGTCCTAATAACTTTAACACCTTGGAATATTTCTTTACCAATATCGAGTCCTTATGATTGTAGTTAAAAGAATGTGGAACAGAAAAGAAGGATGAACAAATTGTTCTTTTTCTTGACAAACTAGGTCCTGACTACTTTGTCTTTGTTTCCACATTTTATGCTACCAAGAGGGCTCTTGGAGTCACATTTTCTATGTCATACTTAGATGAATTCATTACTTATTTGATTAAGGATAAAGAAAATTTAATTCAAATGGGTACCTTAAAGTAATCCAAACCTCAAGCTCCCATTTTCAATAATGGAAAACAAAAAGCCTCATTAGATAAAGAGTACAAACAAAGTAACAAGGATCAAGAAAGAAAGAAAGAAAGATCAACATTCTTCCACATCTACACCAAACTCTGAAACTTCCTCTTCCAGTGATAAGTCCAAGAAAGAAAGAATTAAATGTGGGTATTGTAATGGAAGACACGATGAAATAAAATTTTTGAAGAAGAAGATTGACCACCTCACACATATTCTTGAGAAGAAAAATATAGGTGAACCCGAGTCTTCAAAATAGTCTTCATAAACCAATGAGTCCTCCAATGCAAATACTAGTGAAAAGGGGAAAGAGAAAGAATCGGAAAGGAGAAAAAGGGAGATCCCTTATTGCAATTGTACCACCACATCCTACATGGGTTATTGATTCTGGTGCTTCACATCATATGGCTTCTTCACACATAGAGTTTACTTCATTAGATTCATATGACATGTCTACTATACGATTGGGTGACAATAGTTCTTCACAAGTTTTTAGGAGAGGGTATGTTGAAGTGGATGGAGGAACATTTAATAATGTTCTTAGTATTCCTTCACTATCAATTAATATCTTATTAGTCTACCATATTACTCACCTTAGTCAGGGCATGTGGGTTGAGTTCACTCCAGATTCAGTCTATGTTAGAGAGCTACACAGTGACACTATCATTGTAGTGGGTGTAGTCAATCATTAAACTCAGCTATATTCCTTCTCTCACTTTGTTCCTCCTTCAGATTCTTCATTAGATTCACCTATACTTGATGACACTTTTAAGCTTGAGCACATTTATGATGATAACTTCTCTTCTAGCACATATGACTATAGTAGTGATGGGGACCCACCTCCACCATCTCCTTGTCACCTTCCATTATTAGAGGAGTTATTTCTTGATCCACCTACTTCTAGTCCACCTTATACTTTTCAGGATCAGCATCTTGATTCAGAATCATTAGACATCGTAGCATTCTACTCAATTACACGATCCTCCACATTCTTTCTTTGCTTTTGCATTAGATATATCATCCCATCTTGGAGTAGTTGGCACTTCTACTATGTATGAGGAGCATAGTTCCTTGGATAGGAACAACACCTTGGTTGGAGATCCATCAGACACTTGGTGACTACCTTCACTTTTCCATGGTGATCCACTCTTCACTGCATCTATTTCTGAGCCACAGTCACTCCAAGAGGTTGCTTTGCAAGATACCGGATGGCTACAGGTAGTTGTAGCTTCGAGTGGGGCTTTCTAGTCCTATCTTCTCTTCTTTATCTCTCTTTTGGGGGAGTTTTTCCCACTGGGTTTTCTCCTTTTACTCTATCTTATGAGAGATTGCATTGTACGTGGGTACCTCATCAGGCCTTATTATCGGACCCACTTTCATTTTCACTGCCCACCTAAGCTATGTGTATGGGGGTGTTAGTATAGGATTTATTTTCCTCTCTTTATTTGTATTATCTAACTCGAGATATTCCACTTCACTTAGAGTTTCCCTATACTTATGGGATATTCTTTCTTAAGTGTACAATTGATTACACTATTCTAGGTGTTGGTTACCACTTGACTACACTATTCTAGGTGTTAGTCACCACTTGACTACACCATTCTAGTTATTGGTTACCACTATTCTAGGTGGATATTTCCATGATTCTAGGAGGAGGTTACACATTCACCTCATATATGTATATATCTTGAATTATTCTATTTGATTCATATTGAGTTGGAGCTATTTTTGTGTTATTACAATTATCTCTCTTGCATTTTTGTATTTTTGTAGTCTTGTATGCTTGCATTGTTTTATCTTGGAACAATTCACGTCTCACATCATTCACCTGTGCAATCTTTGAACCAATAGATCTAGAGTGCTTCTCTAATAATGATTTAGTAGGAGGAGATAATGGGGTAAATATTTTTAAAGGTGGTTGCTTATTTGGAATCGGTAATGTTGTAGAGGACTTGAGAGGAGGAGGGGATGGAATAATTTTTTAGAGGCATTTGTTTAGTTGGAGTGGGTAACACGGTACAATACTAGACGGAGGAGGTGATGAACTAGTTTTGAGAGGAGGTTTCTTAGGCGACTCTTGACTTAGTGAAGAAGGAACATGAGTGACTATGGAATGATGTTCATTAGACATAGATGGATCAGATTTAGGAGCCCATTGGGATTTAGCAATTGAAGAATAACATGAAGAAGAATGTTGTGTAGAAACAAGATAAAGCCCGATGTTTAAGGTGATTAATTATTTGTTTTAAAGAATATGAATCGTTCTCATTATATCCATTAATTTTGTGATAATTACAAAATAGAAGACCTATGTACTTGGCAAGCTGATAAGGAGGATAACAATGAGTAGTTGGTAAGTTGATCAATTGATGAGTGAGGAGCTGAGGAATAATATCATATTTCTTAGCATTGAAATCAAACTTGAGAGGTGCTAGTAGCAGCAAGACTTGGGGTTCACTGATATGAACACATGTAGAATACATAGAAATATAATGAGAAGCATCATTATGATGTTGGATTTCAGCTTTAAGAGATGTAATCATTGTTTCCATAGCTTGAATTTTTTCTTGAAATAAAAATGTAAAACATGAATTGAATCTAAGATGGGTTGATTTTATGGAGGATTAGGAATGATAGAGTCATAAGATAGATGACCAAAAATGACACTTACTTGAGCGAGAAACATATTACAAGGGAGGTACATAGTGTCTAGGGATTTTTAGAGAACAAAATTGTAAGGTGGATGCATTTGAAGTAGGTCATACAAAGATATTTGAGGATTTTGAGGATCCAAAAAAGAAGATTAGATAAAATAAACAAAATGAGGATCCAAGTGTATAATCATGATCCGGGTTCACCAAATGATTTAATTTAATTTGAATTAAATATAATATTACAGAGTCACTACTTTGAAATAAATGATGTCTAATTACTAAAATATAAAAATGACATAAGAAAAATAAGGTGTAAATATGAAACCATAAACAAAAGAGATAGAAAAAAGACTTAGCTTATGTGCGCTCAATTTGGAACTAATCTAGGCTAGGAAAAGTGTTGAACAAGATAGGCAAGAGCATCATAAATGATCGTATAAACTCGTAACTCATGAAAAGATCCATAAATGGGAACCCACACTAGGACAAGGGTGTCTAGGCACTGTAGACTCAAGTATCGGACACCCCGTGACTACGTAAATAGTCATAATCTTGTTTTCAATATTTTGTAAGAGTGTCACATTTATTTTTTGTTGATCACTTGATAGTTTCTCTTTGAATGCCGAAGATACCTATAACCTAAAAAGATATGTTCACCTACATAAGCCCATAAATCACATCAAACCTAAAATAAACATGTATAATGGGGATTTGGACTAACCTCGAAGATCACCCCAAGAGTGAACTTACGACCAAGAACTACACTACATATCATAATCCATGTAGTTTTTGTGAGTGTGTGTATAAATTGTGCCCTAGGATGCCCTTATGCAAGTTGCACTTGATAACGAGTTATAGCTAGAATGTAATAATGTAGTAGAATGTGTGGATGGAATATAATGAAATTCCCCTTCCTATGTAGTGTATGTAGAGATGATTTATTCCCATTTCCCTTGAATGGATGCTAGATGAATGCTTTGGAGTGCTTTAGGTTCCTTTTGAATGCAAGCTTAGGTGATGATAGTAATGCTTAGTGCTTGGTCCTTCATTTTGAAAACATAACTATGTATTTATATGATTCCCTTATTTACATTTTGTAATTAAAAATTGGAAGGCCAACCCATAAGTGAAAAATATTCCTAAAAGATAAAAGATACCCAAAAATATTGAGTAAGGTAAGAAATGGTCAGGCACCTTTGAGGGACAGGAGCACCTAGGTGCTACATCGTCCCAATGCACGCTAGTGTCTAAAGCTATGAAATACAAATAATTAAAGTTTCTACTAGGATGTAAGGCGTGTAAGAACAAATATAAAACAAGAGACAAATAAAATATGCCAAAGATAGTTGTCAACTAATAGTTTTCTTTGCTAGGAATCATGTTTTTAGGACCTAAAAATGTACCCAAGTGCATGATTTTGTGTCTACAAAGAGGACTATGTGCATGCTTCATGATTTTCAAGTTTTTACAATTACAATTTTTTTCTATTGGTAGTGTTAAATTCCATCTTAGAGCATTAGGAGGAAAGGTTTCAATGACTTGTACTCAGGAACATGATATAAGTTGGGTATCCAATTGATCAAGGTAAACTCGTCATTCCATAGTATGTGAATCCTAGACTATATTTGCATGATATTATAAATTATTTGTTGGCTATTATGGATTATGTATTAAAAGATAATTTTCAAATGGGCCTTTAAGTATGTTGAGGAGTGAAGATCACATTAAATGCTTACAAACTTCAAATGTTCATTTAAGGATAGTTAGCAAAACAAATACCCTACTCGTGTGGTGGACTAATTCTTATAAGGATTAACTTACAAAGGGCCTTGAGAAATTTTACTATGACATATCTTGAATTGGTTTGTTTATATATGAGGAATATAGTGAAATTCAGAGGGTTGAGTAAAAATAATAGAACTAATCTTTGTATTCTTGTTTAAGTTTTCATGTAAGCTCTGTACTTGGCCAACATAGTCTAACACAATTGGTCGATGAAGAAATAATAAGGTTTATGGTAAAGCTAAGACTCCAATGGTAAGGTAGACATGTAAGTACCCTTTAAAAACTACAGTAAAATTTTGGAGCTTTTGAGGTGTGATATTGAGAATTTATATGAGATTTTATCCCTACTGGGGCCAAACAAAGTCACATTTAGGGTTTAGTGAAAATTTAGATTTGGAGCCTTTAAACTTGGAATTTTGACCTAAAATTTATCAAGTGGTATGGTGAAAGGGAATTATAAAATATTTTGATTTAATTTGATATTTTTAGTGGACAAAATTTTTGAAAATCCCGATAGTCTATGTACACAACCCCGTAACAGCTTTGAACACCTAGTTAGAAATACAAATTTTGTAAAAAGAGTGGTTAAAACTTTGAGACAGTCTATGAAACTTTGGGGTTCACAAAAATGTGTAAATGGGCATTGGAAAAATCTTATAGTGTGGTTTATAACATCTTGAATGTATAGTTATGATTGAAAAACTAGGGTTGTAGGAGTGGTAGAGGCCAAAGATCCAAGAAAAGAGAAAGATGATATTTAAAGAAGAGGTTGAGGAGTTGAACAATAAAAATTAACCCACCCCATATTATCCCAACCATGAACCATGCAAATGCATGTTCTTAAGAGCAATAAAAAATAGTTTTGGAGTAGTCGGGAAAGGGCTAGATTTTTCTTCAAATTACTCATGTTAATGATTGAAATATCAATGAAAATGGCATATGAGAAGATGGATTTTATGTGAGGAGGTCTATAAGACTAAAAGTATGAAAAATTTCTTATTTGAGCATGTTTTTGAAGATCTAGACATGAGTAGTTGTAAGAAATTAAGATCAAGTACAATTTTTAAGAAGTTTGATGATCTTGTTAGTTGAAATTGCTATTGTCTAGGGTGAATGAGTAGGGTACAATGGATGGAGAAGACATATAAGGTGTATCGGTCAATTTTGCATGTTTAGGCTTATAAGACTAAGAGTAAGATCTCCAAAAAGGGTATTGTGTGAATGAATTTGTTCTTATCTTGTTGAGAGTATTGAAGTGAGTTGGAATGTGAATTAATCTATGCATCAATTATGTACCTCATAACCCATGAAATATTGAGGTAAGAAGTGCTTCTTGTTGCATGTATTATCGAGATCAATTTAAAAATTGTTTCCACATGTGGGATATAGGTTCAATGTTGGGAAAATATCTGTGTTTGAGACATCAAGGGCATAATGATAAGTCTTATTTTTCCTTCCATGATTCCATGATTACATGAGAGTTAGAGAGAATATGGTGGAGTAACACCCTTACTCTTATGTGTGGAAAATATACTTATCATCCATTCCGGGTGAAGGGTCTTCATCATAACCAAGGGGTCACTAGGATTGTAGAGAGTGGCATCATCATACCTTGTGCGAGGAAAATAGTATAACTATCAATTATTTTGGGAAATCATGAGGTATGTGGTAATTTTTTTGTGATTGAATTAGGTAATGATGGAATTGTTCTTGGGGTTAAATGGTTGTAAACATTGGGGGAGTTCACCCTCAACTATTATAATAAAGAACTGAAATTCAGTGATAAAGTTGAAGAAATCAAAATTCAAGACATAAGGAAAATGGATGGTCCATGTTTTTTGAAGAATGCACTATCCACAAAGAAGATATTATAACTACTCATCCTCATAGAATGATATGAATTATGTCATGAGTTTTCTTTAATTAATCCAACTGAAGCAAAAATTATCCTTGATATAAATTGGTTGCAATCATTGGGGTAATTTAGCCTCAACCACCATAATAGAAGACTGAAATTTTGGATTAGAATAAAAAAATTCAGACTTCAAAGCATATAAAATGAAGGGTACATGGTATTTTGTAAGAAGGAATGTTATTTTGGTTCCATTTTTCATATATCAACTCATTAGGAGAACATGTTGAAGGGAAAAAATCAATTGATCTCCTCATACATAATCCAAGTTGTTTGTACATGAAGATGGGAAATCCAATTAGTCTTTAGAGGTACAAGACATAAATGTTTAGAACCACGCTTCACATTTTAAATCATTAATAAAAGGATATTCATCATTACTAGGGAAACGAGATTCTTGATACGAGAAAGTGGGTAATTCATATGATATTTTTGTGTTTTGGTGCTGAGCTATACTAAAAATTCCAAGCATGCATTCAATCCACAAAAAGTTTTCAAGTCAATAATCCAAATTGCTTTGCCTTGAGGATTATTAACAATCCTATAAAGGCCTAAAACTAGAAAAACTATCCAACATTACTTCCATGGCTCCTCCAATAACCCTATTTTTCCTCTAAACCTTGCATTAAATGTTATTAAACCCTCCATATGATTCCATAACAAATAAATGAGCCACTTTCCTATTTTACTCAATCTACCCTTAAGCCTTCTAGTTTGGCTTCTAGCTCAAACAAGAAAGTTTACTCTTTAAGCCTCCTTTAGCACCTCGTCTTCTATTCACTATTCACACACCTTAACCAATATTGGATTAACTATAAAAATGACTTCAAGAAATGCAAAGAATCAACTTTTACCATAATATGTCTTCTAGCTCTCCTTAAGACAAGTATCCTAAAACAAACATGCTTGAAGGGATTTATGGGTACCTATAAAAATTTATAAACCCCATCAATTCTCTTATATGTTTCCCGAAATGTGTGCAAAATTTTAGGCCCTAGTTATTTGTATTTATCCCTCTATTCCACTTTTCAACCTTTAGGCTTACTAGACCAAAATTAGGCCTGAGACAGACTTGCTTGAATTATAACTTTCTTTCTAAAAGTGTTAAAGACATAAAATTAGTGTTTTTAAGTTCCCATTACATATTTCTAAATGTGTGAGAAGTTTCAAGGATCTACACCATGTTTAGAAGTCACTTATTGTAAATCCATCCTCAAAATTAACCCTTTGAATGGATTTACTTATATTTTTCCACACTATTACGAAATTAGGAAATTGTAGCAATTTAAATTTCAAAATTATTTCAAATTCCCCTTCTATCATCCCTTAGCATTATATCTTGAATATTTTAGAATAGGAGGAATTGATTTGATACTAAAGAAGGCAAACCCTAGCTTGCATACAATAAACCCTTCCTAAAATCAGTGAATTTGAGAAAATGCTTACACCTCTCTTAGAATTCCTTTTCTCAACACCAATTTGGGTCTATATACTCTTCATTTAACCACCTATATATAAAAATTCTAGTCAAGCTCGTATTCCATTAGGAAAAGGAGAACATCGAAGTTTCTTAGTCAAATCTGTAGGTGTTTAACCTTGATCAAGTCTTTAGTGCCTTCAACTCCTAAAATGTCACAAAGCATTGACTCTTCAGGAGACTAAAATTCACCAATCCTTAAAATTTTCCTTATTAATAGTTGAATCAAAAATAGTCTTAGAAAATTCCTTGCCTGAACCTTCTTATCAATGTCACACCCATAATCATGCACAGTATCGTGGTTCCTTAATATCTCAAGTTAACTAAAGTCCACAAATGGAATCTAACATAATGAGGCTATGATAGGGGTGATTTAAATGAGATATACCTCTTCCTTCACATAAATAAACTTATTTTACAAAAATTATTACGAATACTCTCCCATAACTTGTTCTTACATGTATAGTGGAAACAAGGTATTATAGGGTTATGAGAAAAAAATCTAATTCTTTAATAACCACTCATCTCTTTTAAATGCATAAATATTCTTGGAATATTTCCCCTCCATTTTTAACATTATCATAGTCGTTAGAACTTATAACCACACACATTTTATTAAACCCTACACAGGGTTTCTCATGAGCCCAAGAGAAATTAAATTATGATATTTGAGATTTGTACTCATTGCAAGCTTCATGCTTCAACAAGGGGGTATGTATTATTATTTTAGACATTTCTGAGCACTAAGTATTGACACAAAGCCACCAAAATACATTGAATCAATAATGTTCATTCTCTGGCAAAATTCTTACCTTATACCAAATTCGCATAGTTCATAAGAAATTCTTACCATCTACCAGTCTTCAAGAATAAAAATCATCAAGAATATACTAATTAAATGTAAAAAAACCAAATGTGGATGATATCAAGAGGATATTAAGGGATATCTTGTTGTTTCATACAAATTTTGTCTTTTCTTGACTATATCTAGGAAATTACAAAACTCTCTTTCATCAAAATAGAGTTTTCCCCATTACAATTTCTTTCTTTTTTTTTTTTCTTCTTTTCCACGAGGATTACCATCCTCTCCTTCATCCCTCACATACATGAAGGATAACTAACCTTTCCATACAAATTTATTTATTTTAACTCATTCACTTTTATTTTTCTAGCCCTAACTAACTTGACTCAAGGCCTTAACACATGAACTTACATACATCAAGAAGACATGTTACATTATTTTTCATTACATAGACCTCAAATCACTACAAGGATGTGTATTTTACTTACCTAACTACTAACATGCCTTTAACAAGCTCACTAGACACCTTTTCATGCTTTAAAGGTTCAAATTTGAAAATGGAGGGAAACTAGTCTTTTGAATTCTTGAGAAACTTGTCTCCACTTTACAACTTGCCATTGCATCATTAGCCTTCACTTATGACTCAGGGACTAATATTCACCTTTCTTAATGTCATGCACATGATTAGGAGAATATTTGACTTTGTTTATTTTCTTTCCTTGATGCTCTTGCATCATACACCCAAGGTGGTGAAAAGAAGCCTTCAAAAAATTTGTTTGGATATTCATGTCTTCAAATTTGAGTCTTTGCATTGTTTGTCTTTTCTCTTTCCATTCTCATTATCCTTGTGTGTTTCATAGCCTCTTGGGTCCCATATCTTGTTTTGTAGCCTTGCATTTTGTTTTATATTGTACCTTTTCCTTTGGAATTGCACCTTTATCTCCATCATATTCATATTTCCATTTCTCATACTTGTACATACAAACATATCAAATAAAAATATAGATAGTTCTTCACCTTCTATCACTTCTTTCATCCATTTGTAGTACATTTCCTTCATGTAGTCATCTTGTTCTTTACCAATTTCTATATTTCCTTTCCTTTTTTTTGCTCTTTATCATTTTCATTTTCTTGAAATCTGTATCTTATTCTTCTTTTCCTAACAAATTTGATCTTTCTCGTTAAATTTATTTTCCCCTTCTTTTTCCTTTACACTAGGCAGATTTGAAGATGATTCTTCTATCTTACTCATGCAAAACTAATCTTCATGCTTCTCAAGCTCATATTTTCCATCCATCCACTCTTTCTTGCTTGTATTATGCTCCTCAAATGCACTAGTAGGTTCTTTTGGTACAACTTCAAGGAATTCACCCACAAATTGAAGATTATCATGCACTTCAACATTAGAAGTACTCACCTTGTTTTCACTTTTTTCTTGTAGACTCTTTGAAGAGTTTAAAATTTCATCAATCATACTCATTTTTTCTCTCAACATGAGAATATCTTCTTCACTTATAGCTTCATCAAATTTAGGACTATCATATGTATCTTCTTTAGCACAATTTTCATCTTTCTTCCATGTTTGTTCTTCATTCTTGTAAGAGCATTCATCAACTTTCCATGTAGCTTCCTTTCTCATCTCTTTGATGGCTATAAATTCTTCTTTATTTTCTGCACCTAATGGATTCAAACCACCATAGTTATATTCTTCATCAAATATTTGATAAATCACTACTTTACCTTGGAATTTGCTTGGATTGTCTTGATGAATTTGTTCACATTCTTATAAAAAATTTGGCTTCCATTCTTGAACTAATTTCTTCATCTCATCTAGTTCTCTTTCATTAGTGTTCACTTCATCTTCCATGCATTTTTGAATTATGTTCATCTCATTCTCGGTCTTAGCTATCCATCTCCTTCTTGTCATGTGCTTAGATTGGTTTCTTGTCCTCATTTCTAGTTCTTTCTTGCTCAAGTAACTTGATCTCTGTCCTAAATCAGCTTTTCTTTCTTCTTTAGCTTGTGAACTTGACTTCAAACCTTTGCAAATCTGTTCTTCACTTGCATTCCTTGTCTTTATATTGTTCCTAAGCCATATAGGCTCAATGTAACCATGATTCATAACTTCTTTTGAATGATGAATTTGATATTTTCTCTTAGTGCATTCTTGTTTCTTCTTGGCTTTACTAGAAGTGTCTTTCATGCCTCTTTCATCTTATTTTTCAACCTGCAAAATTTGATTCATTTCACATATTCCTTTCTTATCAACTATCTCTATCTTTTCAACACTTTCCTCTTCTTCTAAGTAGCTCTCCCATGCTTCATAGTATGGCATTTGGTCTTCATGGTCTTCATGATTAAGTTTAGCTTCTTCCATCTTGTCTTCTTTTCCTTGTACTAGTTGTACTTGCATTATCTTAGCCTCATCTTCTTTCACTTGGGCTTCTTTTGACCTTATTCTCATCCATTTTGAAGTCTTCTTCTTCATCTTCATCATACTAGTCTTCATACCTACAAATACCCATTCAAATACATAGTTAGATAATAAAAATAGAGCCCATAAGGCCCACATGAATCTCTCCTTCATCTTCATTCCTTTTCTTTCTCTTTTCTCATTCTTCTCTTCACATATTTTCACATCTTCCTTCACTCTTTCATGAGTGTCTTCCACTATTTATCTCTTTAAAGCCTTCATATTTTTCCTTTGACTCTTCTTCATGAGTATCCTAATAGGCCACTTCACCTTATTCTTTAGTCTCCACTCAAACCTCTGATCTTCCATTCCCATCATGAATTTTATCATTGCTTCAAGCCTCTCAAATCTGTCATTTGCCTCTTTTTTCTCTTTTTCTAAGAATTTTTCTTCCTCTTTTGTGCTTCTTTTCTCTTTGTCATAACTTATTCCTTCTTTCAACATCTTGGAATTTTTGCCCATATCTCTCTTCAATCTCTCCATATGACCTTCTCTTTAATCTTGTTCACCTTGAACTATTAGTCTTCACCTAGGTCTCTTTCACCCTAGTCTTTTAGACAACTTGCTCCTTTAGCTTCTTATCCTGCCAATCATTCACCACTTCAACACTTATTAGATACAAATATGCCTCAAAATTCCATGAAAAAGTGTTTAATCAACAATGTTCTAAAAATATTCAATCATCAAAGCACTTAAAATATCAAGAAAGTTTCAATCTTCAAAGTCCAACCTTCTTAACTTAGCATGTTCAATGCAAGTTCTAGAAAAATTCATTCTTCAAGGCTCAAAATAAGAAGAATTATTCTTCAAATATCAATCACTATAAATACACACCTTCTGAGACATTATATCAGTATCTAAAAGCATATAAAAATCACCTTCAACAACTTTTTTACCTTTTCTTTCACAATTTGTTTCCTTCACTCCTACAAATTGACCATCTCAATCATTAGCACAAGATATGAATTCATAAAATTCAAAAGCCACGCTCTGATACTAAATGGTTTAGATCTATATTAAAACTTCCAAGTATGCATTCAATCCACAACAAGGTTTCAAATCAATAATCCAACTTGCTCTGCCCTTACGAAGATTCTTAGCAAGCCTATAAAGGCCTAAAACTAGAAAAAATATCCAACATTGATTCCATGAATGCTCTAATCACCTTAGTATACCTTTGAAACTTGCATTCAATGTTATTAAACCATCCATATGATTCCATAACAAATAAATAAGCCACTTTCCTATTTTACTCAATCTTCCCTTAAGCCTTCTAGTTTGGCTTCTAGCTCAAAGAATGAAAGTTTACTCTTTAAGCCTCCTTTAACACCTCCACTTCTATTCACTATTCACACACCTCAACCAAGCTTATATTAACTATAAAAATGACTTCAAGAAATGCAAAGCATCAACTTTTACCATACTAGCTTAAAATGTCTTCTAGCTCTCCTTAAGACAAGTATCCTGAACAAACATGCTTGGAGGGATTTAGGGGTACCTGTACGCACCCAAAATTATATGTGCTGCATTGTTGTCGTAAAAATAGGTAAAAAGTCCCCAATGATGATTCAGGTCCTTTCAAGAAGGTGTTCAAGCTCCAATTTCCATTCGTAGTGTATATTTTTCACCTAGACATCTTTACTTAGCCTTCCTGTGCATTTTCCACTTGCGCCTCTTTCTACACATGTGTTGGCCTTTAGTGCCAAGACTGTCACCCTACCTAGGTGGCGGTTCTGAAACTGCTGCCCAAAATAGGGTGGTGGTCCCGAAACTTTCACTTTGCAGAGGGTGGCGGTCCTACCCACTTTTTCTAAATTCCCTTATGCGTGTTTTGACATGCGGCGCTTCGATTAATTTCACTTTAAGCATGCATCCGTGAGCTAAATTGTCTAAAATTAGCCTTGATTTATTGGTTCTCCTTCCTCCTACTTTTAAATATATTTAATTAGTTATAAATTCTTCTTATTTCCTTTTGCATGAAGGCACCTTTCATCCTCCATTCCTATATATTCCATGCTTGTATTAAATAAAAAGGCACGAGAATTTTTGTGTATCTTGCATTGTATTGCTACCACAATCTTGTTAGGAATTACATATCCAAGATCAGGTCTATTGTGATATCTCTCTTCTTCTATTGCATCTAGACTACCTTCAAGCTTTCATTGCTCAAACCCTATCCTCTTGTTATTCTTTGTTCTAGCATTCCCAATCCCTTGGATTCAATTGAACACTCGAGACAAAAAGGACAAGTTTAGGGAAAAAATTACTACACAGACTAGATTTACCTATATTTAACGAATTCTAGGTTGGATTTGTTGTTTGATTTCCTTCATTATTGTAATTTATCATTCTTACATCATATCAAATAGAGTAGAAATCAATTTCCTTTCATTCGCAAGTAATTAGTTGATTTTCAAGAGGGTTTGAATCTTTCATAGCAACCCCTAGTGATGGATCCTCTTCTTCCCATCCTGTGGATCTAAAGGAGAGAATATTTGTAGGAGGCTGTCTACATATCATAGGTCACTTGAAAAAATTATTGTTTTAAGTTAGTTTAGTTTCAATACACTCAAAGCACAGGTGAATAACCACACCGAGTTATTTTTCTTGTTTAGTTTTAGTGTAGAAGAAGATTAGGTTATTTAGAATAAAAGTGAATTGTTGTTTGTGATTTTAATATTTCATTTTTGTTCTTTGTTTATATTAGTTTCCTTTTAAGTATTAGCTTAGAATGTTAACTTTATTCAGTTTACAGGACACTTCAAACTAGTTTAGCGCCTAGATCCAAGTTAGGAAAAAAACCATAGGGAATTTATGCTACCCATTCAAAGCCTCTAAATATCCCCTTTACCAACTCATCTACCAAAAGATCACACTACTAGATCTTAGTCACTTATCCTCCTATAGTTAGCCATACACATTCAACATCGACTTCTCCAGCACAACCTCGGGGGTCGAGTGCGGTTGAAGGTTGCATGTCAATTTTCATCCATACAGTACCCCAAAAATTTATAAACCCCATCAATTATATTATATGATTCCTGAAATGTGTGAAAAAATTTAGGCCCTAGCTATTTGTAGTGATCCCTTTATTCCACATTTAAACCTTTAGGCTTACTTAGGCCAAAATTAGTCCTAAGACAGTCTTGTTTGACTTATAACTTTCTTTCTAAAAGGGTTCAAGACATAAACTTAGTGTTTTTAATTTCCCATTATAGAGTTATAACTATGTGAAAAATTTCAAGGATATACAACATGTTTGGAGGTCACCTCCTTTGTAAAGTCATCCTCGAAACTAACACCTTAACTAGATTTACTTATCTTTTCCACATTGTCAAGAAATTAGGAAAGTAGCCCTTTAAATTTCAAAATTATTTCAACTTCCTCTTCTATCATCCCTTAGCATGATATATTGGAGCTTTTAGAGTAGGAGGAATTTATTTTATACTCAAGAAGGAAAACCCTAGCTTGCATACACAAGAAACCCTTCCTAAAATATGTGAATTTGAGAAAATTCTTACAACTTTCTTAGAATTCCTTTTAAACACGATATTGGGGTCTGTATAATATTCATATACTAACCTATATAAAACATTTACTAGTCAAGATCATAGTCCATTAGGAAAAGGATAACATCTAAGTTTCTCAATAAAATTTGTAGGTGTTTAACCTTGTTCAAGTCGTTACTTCCTTTAATTCCTAAAATCTCATAAAATTTTGACTCTTCAGTGAGATTGAACTTCACTAATCCTAAAAGTATACTTATTAATAGTTGAAACAAACAATGGTCTTATAAAATTCCTTACACGACCTTTTTATCACTTTGTCACATTCCATAATCATGCATAATATCGGTGGTTCCTTAACATCTCAGTTTACCAAAATCCACTAATGGAATCTAACATAATGAGGCTATGATAGGGGTGCTTGAAATGATATATCCCTCATCCCTTCACATAAATAAAATTCTTTTACAAAACTTATTACCAATACTCTCCCACAACTTGTTCTTACATACAAAGTGAAAATAAGGTATTATAGGGTTCTAAGAAAAAAATATAATTCTTTGATAACTACTCCTCTCTTTTAAATGCATAAATCATCTTAGGAATATTTCCCCTCCATTTTTAACATTATCTTAGTCATTATAACTTATAACCACACACACTTTCTTAAACCCTACCTAGGGTTTCTCACGAGCCCAAGAGGAATAAAATTATGATATTTGAGATTTCCACTCATTGGCGCTTCATGCTTCAAAAATGGGGTCTGTATTATCATTTTAGACATTTATAAGCACAAATTATTGAAACAAAGCCACCAAAATACATTGAATCAAGAATTTTCATTCTATGACATAATTCTTACCTTATACCTATTTGTGCATAGTTCATAATGAATTATTACCATTTTCCAATCTTCAAGATTAAAAATCATCAAGAATATACTCATTAAATGTAAACAAACCAAATGTGGATGAGATCAAAAGGAGATTGAGGGATATCTTGTTGTTTCATACAAAGTTTGTCATTTCTTGACTGTATCTAGGCAATTGTAGTCTCCTTTCATCAAAAGAGAGTTTTCCCAGTTACAAATTATTTATTTATTTCCTTTTTCTTATTTTCCATGAGGAATACCATCCTCTCCTTCATCCCTCACAGACCTATAGGATAACTAACTACTCCATTTGAATTTATTTCTTTTAACTCATTCACTTTTATTTTTCCAAGCCCTAACTAACTTTACTCAAGGCCTTAACATGTGACCTTACATACATCAAGAAGACATATTACACTATTTGTCATTACATAGACCTAAAATCACCACAAGGATGTGTATTGTACTTACCTAACTCCTAAGATGCCTTTAACAAGATTACTAGACACCTTTTTCATGCTTTAAAGGTTCAAATTTGGAAATGGAAGGAAACTAGTCTTTTGAATTCTTGAGCAACTTGTCTCCACTTTACCACTTACCATTGCATCCTTGGTTTTCACTCATGATGTAGGGACTAATATTCACCTTTCTTGATGTCATGTACATGATTAGGAGGATATTTGAATTTTTTTAGCTTCTTTCCTTGATGCTCATGCATCATATTTGATTTCATACAAGGTATCTCAATCATTGGAGTTAGTAAATGGAGGTTCTTGGACATTGGTTGGACACATTACATCAATTTTGGGTGATTTTCAACCCCCATCTCATTGATAGTGTGGAATTTTTTAAAGAGATATCGTGCTTACAAGTATTGTACTTTCCTTTCATTTTGTGTTCACAAAATTTCCAACTACGATCTTTCTTATAAGACCACTGGAGAAAGAGATTCCAATCATATGGTTAAAGGAATTCAAATATTCTACAAACATTGGAATATTCATGGCTGATTTAAGGTGGTTTCCAGAAACTAAAATTCTAAATTATGAAATGAAAAATCAAGATTACATTGGAGTTTGGGACAACATGAGGGAAATTGGGAACAACCAATGTTTGGATGGTATTTATTAGGCCCTAGAAAGTAAAGAAGAAGAACTCATCATCATATCCACAAAGAAAGAATGGATGAATAAAGGGATACCTTTTTTTATTTAATGAGTTTTCTTCATGTGTAGGTACATCAAATATGAAGAAACTAAGATTTATTTGGGATTTGAGTATTTGTAATTACTCGGGGACAAAAATCCTTGTGAAAGGGGATGTCATGTCCTTATTTGAAGATTAACATAATTGAACACCTTAACCCTTTCTTCCTCCCCATGGGGTTTGAGGAAAGAAGAATGGGAAGAATTAGATAACTTTCTCTACGTATATATTTTCATTATTACCATTTATTCCTATTGGGAAGCCAAGCACTCCAATAAAAAAATTAATAAATTAGAAAATGTATTTTTAGCATGTAGGCTCCAAATACAAATCAGATAATTAAAAGGTACTTATTATAAGGTCAACCATAAGTTATGATGTAACACCTTATAAAAGGAGGATGTTTGGTCATTATGTGATATGTTTAATGTTATTATTTCTCTTGGGTAAAGGTTGTACCTTTCCACTCTCATCAAGGATTAAAAACCTTGTTTGATACCACTTTAAGGACAAAATCCTTGATGGTGGAACTTTTCTTGGGGAAAAAAACCTTTAAGTAAGGATACTTGGAATTATTGAATACCTCAAGGAATTTGGAGATGATATCTTTCTATCTAGACCTATGCGAACTTGTATCATGAGCATGTTGGATGTGTTTTGATGGATGTATGGTATGATTTCTTGCATGGATGGAATTATACTAATTATTAAAGGTGAAAACAACCTTTTCCGTACATGTTTGAGCCACTAATTCATTATTAACTAGAGGGGAAAATTAATTATAGGTCATATTTGACATGTTTGAGTGGATGTTTGGGAAAGTTGAGTTGATATTTACATTCTTTATACTTTTAAACCCCAACATCCCAGCCATGAAAATTGGAGCTTCCTAGGTAAAGAATTATTAAAGTAACTCTACATAAAGGGATTTATATAAATTCATATCTTCAATTATATGGAACTAAAAATCTTTTTTTCTCGTATGATATGATTTCTGGTGATATATAATAATTTTAGAGATTTAAGAGAAGCTGATTTGAAGGGTTTGAAGGGAAAAAAAGTGGGTTTGAAACCCCAAAAGGGTCATTTCCCTACAAGGGTGTTTACTGGTACTAGCTAAAGTTTTTACATATTTGTTTCAATCACTAACAACCCACTAAAAATCTGAAAAGTGTTGTTTATATTTAGCTTTGCATAGTTTCATGAGTCCCCAAAAAGGGGCATTATAGAAGGTGGTGGTGTGCGTCTTAAAAGGGTCATATGGAATCATGTAATAAAATAACATGAATATATCTCATAAGACAATTAGAGGACCACAAAAAGATGCATGGGGTGATGTGAATGAACTTTCCAACATTCCCACCAAAAGTATAATTGTTCATACAATGTGTAGACCTAGTAGAGGAAGCAACATAGTCTTGAAATGTCTAACCCAATTCCAAATCCAATATCTCTACATGTTATAGGGGGTCACGATAGCCTATACCTAAGGGAAAAATCCTCACACCATTCACCCTGACACCCACATTCTCCCCTCCTTCAGAGGATATATAAAATCTCTTTCACCACCACCTATAGATAGGAAGCTTATGCATGTTTATGTATAACATGGTTTTCTCTTTCCCATCATGCCCTCTAGCTCATCCTTATCGTCCAATGTATTATCTCCATTAAGAGGAAACATAGAATTAAAAAAATCAATCAACATTGTCATTGGTTGTGTATGTTCAAGCCCTTAATTCAGTTCTCCTGCAAAAATTATATATAATTTTTAAAAAAATGTTCACCATTTTTTTTTTTTTTTCCTTCTGTCATTATGTTATTAAAACACACAACAATGGGATTGTAGTAATCCCTAAAGTTAAAAATCTAATAAAAATGAGGTGTTTTCAAGTTTGCAACTATTAAGATAGAATTAATGTTCAACAAACATTACATTAAATAGATGATATGGTGATGGTAAGAAAAAGTGATGCAAGGATCACCTATGTTCCCTCTAGTAGATTCCCCAATCCAAAAATCTCCTCCCTTAATCCCTTGTTTCATCACAATTCTTCCTCTCACAAATGTTTCATCTTTAATCCTTTAGCTTTAACTTCTTAAAACCTCCTTATTAGTGTGATTGTTGGTTACAAAAATAATTAAACTTACCTTTTCCATTATGGTACATTAGAGTGGAACATGTTTTTTTGGCATGAAATTTCTTATTGAGTAAGCTTAGGACATCATAAACCATCATTTTCTTAATTGAAAAGAATACCCAATGTAATTATTTTTTCTATTTTTATTTTATTAAAAATATTTTAGGTGTGTTGGTGAACATCAACAATAAGACACTATAGTGGATTCATTCATTCTGCAATATTTTTGGCATGAGAGATAAGGCTTGAACTTGCAAAACATGAAAAATAACGATTGAATTGAATTTAATTTTTTTAATAAGATGAAGACGTGATTGGAAAGTTAGAAATAAAAAATTGGGAATTATAAAACCTTCTCTATTAGCTCACAACAATTTACTAGCGCATACCTCATATTTTGTCAAGGTGACACTTTTGAGTGAGGGTGACATGTTGAGTTCTAGGTGTTTTCACTGATGTAAAATATCATTAATGAAAAATAACATGATGGAGATGTGTTATAACATACTTAATAGGTGGATGACATGGATTATCAGGTGGTTTCATGATGGCATGAGGTGATTCAATGAGATTGGCTTGGTCTAGCAAGCCTAGTCAGGTGATTAAACTAGCTTAGGTGATGGTGCATGATGGTTGGATTTTGGTGGTGACTTGAGGATCATGGTAGAAACATGGAGATAATTTTTGGATATTTTTAGGAGCTCACATGAGTTTTAGAGTGTAGGCACAAGTGGAAGACTTAGTTTGAGGTGTTCATCTAGACTGGGTCTAGGTGTTTGGAGGCATGAGGATGAGTTGCAGAGCTATGTGAGATCATGGATTCATTTAGGTGAGTGAGACATGATGTATTAATGTTGTTTGGGAATTTTGGAGATGTTTCATGATGAGTTATAGTGTTAGTTCAGTTAACCCTAGCCTAAACCATGTAAAACCCCAAGGGATAGTCATGCAAATGAGATGGGATGAGAATATGGAGACATATTTGAGATATAATTATAATTGGGGATGGTGAAAAGAGGTTTCATAGAGGTGCGAGAAAATTTTGGAGTCATTCTAAAAGAACATTTTGCAAGTTATGATGTTTTATGTGAAACATGGTCCAAGAAAGAGTGTTTTCTAGCTTGAATTGCACCTTTTAATGATCACCATGAATTGTGTTCTTTGCATGGGACCTTGTGGCTTTCAAGGATGATTTTTAATTGAGTTAAGAAGGTTTAAAAATAATAAAGAGTTCATTTCATCATCAGGTTTTTATGAATGAATGTTAAGAAGGTAAACAACATTTTTGTGTTTGAAACCCTAGCTCAAAAGCGGTAGGAAAGATATTGATCATAAGTGTAAATAATTGTTTTTTTGTGATAGTATGATGATTTTATGTTGTATAATACTCCCCCATATTTCCGAAAAGGTATGATAGAGACTATGATGATGAGTGAACCTCACCTAAAAATGCAAGTTTATGAAGAACTTCAGTTCGAGACAAATTATTCCGAAGGAGTTGCACAATAAATTAATATTGATTTTATTATGGGAGTTTTAATTGATTTCCATGATAATTTCAGATCATATTTGAGCTTCTAAATGGCAAAGTGTGCCCTATTTATGAAGACTGGTCCTAAGGTAGTTTTCAGAGATGGACTTGGTTGAAGGCCTTCCACTTAGAGTTGGAAGGAAATTTAAGATGTTATGGAAATTATATTTAGAGATATTTATAATGGTATATGTATTATATCATGGTGATTATATTTTATGCGTGATATAACTTGATTTTTGAAGAAGAAGATTGTTTGTTTCTCACATGCATGATTTTCTCTGTTTGAAATATTGAGGTAAAAGAGGCATGAGATGGATTAGTTGATTATTGATATCAATTGTAAAGTTAAGAGGGATGAATTTTTTTCCTAGTGAAGTAATTTTGAGGTCTTGAAAGTGGCAGAAAGGGTGCAAACCAGTTGAGTTTCTAAAACTGTTGTTTGGGAAAATCAATTTGGTGAAGAAGAAAGTGAGTGTGGTTTGTACATATGAATGTTTCATGAGCTCTAGAAATAATGGATGTGATATAAAGGTATAAGGGATTCCAATTAGTGGTTATATGCAGTAGTTGATATGTTATTTGGTGGTATTGAGGCCCAAAGGTGAAAATAGGGTCTTGAAACAACTATTTTATGAAGGATATGCATCTTCTCGGTAGTGTTATGATAAATTTGATTGGTGAAAGATAATTAACGACCATGGATGATGTTTTTATGTCATATTTTACATGTGTTATGAATTATGTATCTTGAATAATCATGGTTATGTTGTTTTTGGTTTTAGCTCATCCGGTGATGGGGTTTTGAACTAGTTTTGTGTTTGTTTGGTGCATTTGGGCATGACCAGCCTACATGGGTCCAATATGAATGTTTTAATGAATGTGTTGTGATTTTTGTAAGTTTTATTGGTCAAATAAAATTATTTATACTGACTTATTTCATGTTTGATAGATAATAAGGGTATAAAGTACTTGTTTGAATTCAAATTTTCACTACTTGTGTGAGAGGGAAAAAGTGTGACCCAAGAGAGAGTGTATAATAGGTATGAAGGAATGATATCAAATCTAAAGAAGTGTTTGAAAGGATTGGGAATTTTTAGAGTGTGTGTGCAAGTTTTGAAGCCAAGACAATTTTTGGAAGTGTGTGATATAGCGATTTGAAGAATTGAGGGTTTGAACAAGGGTAGGAAGGTGTGTGAGCTAAATCGGTGAACTGCATCAATTTTTACGGTAAAAAATATCATATATATTCATTCAAAGGTTTTTGAGTGGGTGTTTGATCATATTAGGGGTTGCATCCTTTTTGTGGAGTTGGTGCTTTAATAAACCAGGGGTTAGTACACCTTATGAGGTTGGTGCTCCTTGTCAATTTGGTTCTCAATTAAATTTGAAACATAGATATAGTAAAGTATTGTTTTAGTGGGTTTTCTTCCCCTCGAGGTTTTCCCACTTATATCTTGTATTATAGTGATATCTCTCATGGTTATGGTTATTTGAATATATGTCATATGATGTTGTGCACATTAACGGTTGAATGGTTTATGATTTAAGCAAGTAAATATGATTTTTCTAAATTTTTAAAGGAATGATTCACCCCCTTCTCAGTCCATTATGCTTCCGAAAATTGGTATCATAGCAGGTCCTTTTGGATAAGTTTTATCACTTGAAAGGAGATCCTTGAAGCACAAAAATGGTGAGTTAGCGAGAGTCCCTCTTCTTCCAAAGCAGGCACAATTATTTGATGAAGTGGGCTATGATTTTGGAGTCTTAGGATGAGGAATCCCATCATGTATCTAGGGTTATATATTTATAAATCAATTGAGAAAGGTTATACAATTCCAACTACTCTTCCAACAACTGCAAGTGACAATAAATTGTGTAGTGATAATTCCAAGGCTATGAATATCATCATGTGTGGATTAGTTGAACTCAAACTTGTAAAGGTGATGCATTGCGAATCAGAAAATAAATGTGGGATAAATGTCGGGTCTTGTACGAGGGATATTCAAAGGTAAGAATAAATAATCTTCAAACTTTTAGAAATTAGTTTGAAGGACTAAAAATGAGTGATGATGAGCCTATTTCTACATATTTCCTTAGGGTTGACAAGGTTGTCAACACTATGAAAGGTTTAGGTGAAGATGTGAAGGAAGAGGTAGTATTTTAAAAGGTATTGAGATCTCTTTCTCCTAGATTTGATTCCAAAGTGTCTGCTATTGAAGAGGCTAAGGGTTCGACTCTCTTAACAATGGATGATTTTCATAGAACCCTAATGTCATATGAAATGAGAATTTAGAGTGAAAAACCTATCAAGAAGGATATTTTCTTCAAGTATGAGATGAATTCCAAGGGAAATAAAGAAAAGGATGTGGATATACTGTTAAGTTTAAAGATGAAAAAATATTTTCCATGCTTGCTAGGATATTGAAGGTTGGATCTGGAAAATACAAAGGTAAGATTCCATTTAAGTGTTTTGTTTGTGGTGAAGTAGGTCATTTTGATGTTAATTGTCCTCATAGGCATGAAAAGGAAGGTGATGAATACCATGAGGATGATCATGACAAGAAGAATCATAAGTATAGTAAAGGTAAGAAGAAATTCAAGAAGTTTGACTATAAGAAGAAGGGAAAAATAAGTTTTTACATAAAGGAAGAGGCTTGCTTATCTGATGTAAGTAGTGGTGTTTCAGATTCTGAGTCTGAATCTGATCATGAAAATATAGGAAATGAATTCTTGTTCATGACTAAAGATGCCATGAGATCTACTAGTGGTGGTTCTACATTATTAGGTGATTTCATATCAAGTTCTTATAGAGATTCTGAGGAAGAATAAGATGATGTTGAAGATGAACTAGTGTGTATCCAAAATGAGTTAAGACATGCTAAAAATAATAACAAGAAGATGATATCTCATATCAAAGGATATGAAGATAATATTCATGATTTAGAAGAGAAGCTCTGGTATGAACAAGTAAGATAAATGAGTCATTCATATTTTTAGAAGAAAAGGTAAAGTTCCTAGTCACAAGTTTATAAGACTGATTAAGATATATGTGAAATAAGAGCCTAATATTATGTTATTGTAGTAGTAAATAAATATGAGATTAATTATAGAAATGAATGCAAAATAAAAATAATAAATAAATTATGAGTACCCTAGTTGTAAAGAGGAGAAGAAGGTATGTAGCTGATTCGTAATAAAATATGGAGTATACCAAAGTGTTGAGCGGTGAACACAACAACATGAGCGTTGTATACGAGACTTAGGAAAATGCAAATCTAGAGAGATAGGATGGAATGGGGTACCTGGAGAGGGGGGGGGGCTCCCATGGGTGCCCTAGGCCTGTTTCTGTGCCCGGTCTCGCGAAAAGATCGAAAAATCCTTTCAAAGGTCATAAGATTTTTGCTATTAGTCACCTTTGTTCACTTCGAGGTCACACCAAGATCATCGAGGTCACTTGAAACCTGAAATGAAATATGAACATGTAAACAATTCAAATAGACATCAAACCCTAAAAAAGAAAGATGCGCAATGAGGGGTCAGACTGTCCTCAACTATCAAAATGGTGAGCTTATGACGACACATTGCACTACATCTTAGACCCAATTTAGATCTATGTGTGTATGTGTGTGGAATCATGCCCTAGGTGGATCTTGTGTGAGTCACACTTGATAGCAAAAAAATAAGCTAGATGTATAGAAATATAATAGATGTGTACATGGAATAGAATTAACTTCCCTCTAATGAAGTGTATGTAGAATAACCAGCCCTTGTGTCCTTTGTGATGGTGCTTCAGATGGATACAATGAAGCTCTTACATATTTGATGGATGCAAACTCGGGTGGTGATAACTAATGCTTAGAGATTTGTCCTTTATTATGATCACATAACTTTATATTTATATGATTTCCTTGCTTAAATTTTGTAATTAACCCTAAAAAGGTCAACTACCAAAAAGATAAGATGCTCAAATGGCTAGAAAGGAACCAAAAAGTGTGAGTAAAGTAAAAGGGGTCGGGGCACCCAGAGGGGATGAGGGTGCACGGTGCTGATGTCCTGGCTGGGAGTTAGTGTCTAGGATGATAAAAGCCAAAGTATAATAAGGAAGAATGAGAAAGTAAAGTTGTATGATTGAAAAGAGAAAAAAAAGACAAAGAAAGGTGGCCAAAGACATGGATTAATGAGTACTTTTCTTACTTAGGAATCATATGAATAGTAGTATGCAATTAGGACTAGATAATTACCCAAATTACGTGATTTTGTGTATATATTTTCCCCCACGTTATGTTGGTGAGCGGAAATCTCGGTAACATAAATTACATAGGTATACAAACATGATAACCATGTATATTCATGATGAAATCATGTTGAGGGACTAGATAAAGTGTGGAGTGATAAAAATGTGAAGTGTGGATGTTAAGGAGGAGAAAGTGCAAAAAGTGATGATGAAAATGAACCTAGGGTGGAAATGCATGTGTAGATGTCACGATGTACCTATTGTTGGTGTTGTTGTTGTGTTGTTCTTGACTACAACTTCCCATATGGATGGACCTACAAAAGAGAAGAATGAAAAAGTAGTTAAATATACATTTATATATGTATAAAGTATGTAAAATTTTTGAAAATGTGAAAAAGGAACATGTGCACTTGATTCATGACAAGAAAAGAGTGTAGAAAGGATCCTGAAGATGTTGATGAAGGGCGATCTCATGCCATGAGAGAAGAAGTATAGGGAGGAAAGTATAGTGTCATACTATAATCTTTAACCATTTCCCAAAGTTGTAGAACACTCGAATGTTGGGTTTTGGGTAATCCTATGCCATGGCAGAAGTAGTGTAGAGAGGAAAGTTTGGTGTCATCCTCTAACCTTTAACTACTCCCAGAATGAAAACACCACTACAGATGGTGTGTACTTTTCCTCAATGTAAATGTCCTAATGCTAAAGGACTCTCTGCCCTGTCAAAATCCTTTGTGACATACCAAAAACTATGTTGAACTGAAAAATGTTGAAGACTTGCCCCTAGTCACTAGCATCTAGGAAGGACATCGTTGTGCTAAGGACCCAAGTCTGATTTTGAGCCCGTCTAAAACTCGAAAAACTATTTTGTAGTGGTAATGTGACATATATAATGTTTTATGGGGTAACTAATTCACCCATATGATGCCCCCTCATTTTGAGAGCATGTGATGTCTCTGAAGGAGTATGTGGCCCAAAAGGGGACCGACCACTATGTTGAAATGGTGCCCTATAGGGGAAGGGAATGTGCTTGGTAGAAACCAAGGCACACGTAAAAAAATTGGATAAGAGACAAGTGTTAGTACAAGAAAACATGCATGTATAAGACAAAATGTAAGCTAAGTTAACAACGCGTAAGCTAAGATGCAAGTAAACACACAAGAAGAAAATGTAGACAGTGAAAATCTAGTTACAAACATGGGACATCACTCATGTTTTCACAAGATGATCAAGGTCATAGTGGTCGTAATCAGAAAAGTGTGCACACAATAAAAAGGAAAAGACTGAAAACAAGAGAAAATAATGGAAAATAATGTAATAGACAACCATGGAATAAAATAGCCCTGAAAAAATGTTGCACATGAAGCACTCGTTACCATGTGAGATAGATAAAAATTATGTCAAATCATGTATAATCCATTAAAGTAATGTGCTATGAAACAAAATGAAATAATAACATCTATAGTGTATGAAGGTGGATGCCCTTAGGAGCCATTGTGGGGCTGGTATGAGGTACTTTTCCAAACACCCATGCCATGTATAATAGACTGTATAATCTATAATCACAATTAGAAAGCAAGTGAATTTGCATGTGTGTATGATAAATATAATGACATAACAGATATCTATCTAGTATGTGTAATGAAATGAACATGTAAGCATAAGTAAGAAAGAGTAAATACAACCAAGATATGTAGTGTGTTGTGTATGAGGTAGAATGAAATGCAATGTGAATGATAGGACCCACATGCCCCATGAGTGGATGTGTATGTATGCAATGAGTTTCATTTATTTATGCCCCCTCAGCAGTCAAGAATGAATAGTAAATGAGATTTCATCATTGGGAAATGGATTGAATTGTTTATACTAAAAATATGTGATCATCAAAGTGAAAAGTGTGGAGTGTAATTGTGTGAGTGAATGAGGGATTTGATTAAATGCATACGTGTGTTGAGGTCCATTTGAGATGTCAACCCTCAACATTCAAGTATGGACCATGGAGCTATATTACATCATATGGTAATGATTGTATCCTATATAAGTAGATGCAAGAGAGATGGAGCACAAATGGGAGATGCAAATGATATAGTAGAGGATATGTGAGAAGATGTCCTAAGTGTATTATGCATGATGTGTAAGACGTAGTGTGACTAAGTAATGCTAGATATATGTGTGGTGAATGTGTCTAGCATAAAATGTGTGATATGGTCAAGTGTGTGAGAATGCATGGTGTTTTCAGCATGCAATGTGTGATTTTAATGTGTATAGTATGCCCTCAATAGTCAAGTTTGAACCAAAGCATGAGAGTGCATCATCGGGAAATAAAGATGCTAGGGAATGTTGTGTATAAATTTCTAGGTGTGATGGAATGAGAGTATAAGATGTGTGTCAATTCTAGAAGGGGGAAGAGAATAAACATGATGCCCCCAAATATGTGGTGATGAGTGTGATCAAATGCCATTGTGTATAATATTTTCATGGTTCGGTCAAAGCTGATTGGGGCTTCATTGGAGACTTGATAGGAAATACTATGAGATGGATTGTACAAACATTTTTTTATGATGTAAGTTGTGTACAATTATTGAATGTTATTCTTCGATGAAGGGTGATGTTGAACATCTATGTGCATACTTGGCAAGTGATATTTTGAGAATGACTAGGATAAGAATCAATATTAATAGTAATATTGTTGAATGGAATAGAGAAATTAATAAAAGTGCAAGTGGAATGTAACGTGCCCCCAATATAGTCAAGTCAAGATTTCCTGAGTGTTAGTTGAGAAGTATGAGGGGTACATGCAACAAAGACTACTAAATGGAACACCCAAAGACCATAGGATGTTGTAATGTGAAAATAGCCATGATAAAGATGAGGTGAGTGAGGTGATGGGAGAATTTCATTGAGCATCAACCCATGCCTATTTAAGCTATCATATGTGCAAATAGTATTAGATAAAGTAGGATCCACCAGAATGTGATGCCAATAAGAGTTATCGATGAAGAGTTTTCATGTGAAAATAGGTGGCACAATTGCATACTGTAGACACCTAAATTCCACTTACCCAGGCTTTAATACTCAAATTACACTAATTATTCTCTTTCTCGTCATTTCTATTTAATAATTAGAAATTTTATGCTAATTAGATAACATTCCTCTTCATATTCGTTAATTAACGACCTTTTGTTAATTAATTAGCCTTCTTATCATTAAGGATGTCAATTAACGACCTTTTGTTAATTAATATCCACTTCTACTTGGGTTAATTAATTATTATTAATTAATTACACTCACAACTCTAAATCAATAAATTACCATTTATTGGATCAAATTCCTCTCTTACATCCTGCAAATCATACTAATTTTCCTCTAATTAGATTCTATAAGCTTACCTCTACCTATTAATTAATCACCTTTGATTAATTAAAACATCCCCCAATTCCCATGACTTAATAATGAAAAATTAAACTCTTCTGAATCAAGATTACCTTTTATAAAGCAACCTTATCCATTCCTAATCTTCTTTTACCTTTATCCCACATTCATTAATTTTCTATCCTTGACTCTTCAGAAAATCTATATAAGGAACCCTCCTTCTTACCTTTCTTCTTGCACCATGCTTTAAATAGTTCAAAATAAAATCATTTTGATCTTGATCCATTCTCCACGGTTGGAAATAACTTCTCCATCTTAAATCCTTTCACCCAAAATTGAGTAATATGGGAAGATCCAAAATGTCGTTGTAGCCATTTTGGGTTAGATTTCATTCTAAATCCTTAAGATCAAGAAAAATCTACTTTTATTTCTTATGTTCTTCATAGGTTCATAGTTTAAGTTAGCAATCATAGAGAGTAGCAAATAGCTTAGCATGTAATTTCATTTATGCATTGAAGAAGCATTTCCTTTAAGATCTTATCTTGATGGTTAATTGTTTAATTAACATTTAATTTTGAAGTTATGTAGATATTATTTTCAATTTATATATTATTTAATAAAACATGAGCAAGGCATGCTCGGTGGGAGCTACTCCATTGTCTAGTATGCACTTAATTTCAAGTTTTTGTAGTTAAGTTTCAAATTTGGTTACTAACCCTATTTTTGCATATATTGACATAACTTGATTTTATTAACTTGTTTGTTGAGTTTGCATGTGTTGAGTCTTCCTTGTTTGTATAAAGGAGGTGAAGTTCTGTCAAAATTATAATTGATGGAAAAATTTAAAAATTTCTCCATGTTTTCATTTTTAGAGCTTACTTTTTCAACATTTTGCATGCTAGTTTTATCAATTTCTTGAAAACATTAAATTCTTGAGCATGTAGGTTAGTGTTTGATAGTGATGAGTCTTCTATTTACATATTAATGTGGTGGGTTGTTGTCAAAATTGAATCTTGGTGAGAAAATTTCAAGATTTCATCATGTTTTCATTTTTAGAGCTTACTTTTTCAACATTCTACATGTTAGTTTTGTCAATTTCTTGAAAATGTTAAGTTTTTGATCATGAATGTTAATGTTTGATAGTGTTGATTCTTCTATTAATATATTAATGTGATGGGTTGTTATCAAAATTGAATCTTGGTTGGAAAAATGTGACCATTTTGCAGATTAAGGGACGTTTTTGACATTTTTGGGTACATGTTAAGTGCATACCCGTGAGCATAAGAGCATATGTGTAACCCATCTTCCAAAGGCCATAAATTTTTCTCCCAAAATTGAAATGACTCCATTTTTGTGTTGGAAAGGTATTGAAGTGAAATATGTAATGAAAACATAAATTTGGGATTTATACTTACAAAATCTATAGGTTTTCCCTTTATTGTAAAACTGGTCATTTTCTAACATGTCTAATGTTTTGATGAATGTTGTATTTCCATGTTTTAATTGATTTATACCAAAGCTTGTATATGCTCTTCTCTTTCACATTTTAGATATATTGAGAATAAAAACAAATTTATCTCTATCTTTTTAACATTTGGATTAACTTGGAAATTTCATTATTCATTTTGCTTAAGGAACAAACCTTTTACAAAGCATTTTTTTGGTCCTTTGATTTGAAGTTTTCCATTTCTATCTAGTTGGGTTAAATTTTTGTATGCTCTTCTCTTGCACCTTAGGGTGATCTTGAGAATCAAAAATAACTTTAGTCTTCATTTTCTAACATTTGGTTAATTGGAAACTTCATCTTTCATTTTTGGTTTAAGGGAATGAACATTTATCAATATTTTTGTATGGTTCATTAATTGCAAAGATTTACTTTACTTTTTAGTTGGATTATTTGTTGTGTATGATCTTCTCTTTCATATTTGGATGATCTTGAGAATAAAAACAACTCTTAATCCTCTTTTAAATAATGTGATTTTTTTGGAGAACTACTAACGCTTGAGTGCAGGACCTAAAAACGCTTGTCAAAGAAAGGAGTTTGAAAAAAACTTTTCTTACTACACGTGTGTTACAGGTTGCAAGAAAAATAATGAATAAAGCACATTAAGTCTAAAATATTTTAAAAAAACACGCCACTTTCAACACTTGATTTGCAGGTTTGGATAAGGGTACGCCCGTCCGCTTAAAACTAGGACATAACCCCTTTGGCATAAGCCTTAAGCTACAACAATGGGGGTGGTCCTAGGAACCCCAAAGTAGTCCACGCAAGAGGGAACCTTATGGATGAAACAGAAGTTCTCTGCACACCTACTTGACTAGTATACACATGATATTTAACGTCAAAGTTATCTGTATCGTGACCCTAGTGAGAGTACACGATGGATGCATTTATTGCCCACTATGCTTGAAGGGGGTAAAGTAAATCCAAGATAATCCTTGGGAAACCTTGGCAAAATGAGCTCACTCTTAGATAACTTGTGACACCTAGTTGAGCAAACCACCTAGGAAATCCATTCAATATTTGGAGCCAACTTGACCAAATCATTGTTGTAAAGAGCCAACATTCATCACAAAACATGTGAAGCATTACTTTTTCTTATTTTTTCACTCACCCTAAGGTGAGGTGAAACTATGCCAAAGTGAGGCCAACATTTTTCATCCCCACTTGTACTACTTCCTTCACTTTCTTTGACACTTTTTTGATCAAAAGAGGAGTGACCACACGTGTGTTTCCAACTGATGGTGTCACCACTTTTATGTCCATTTACACTCATCCATGTTTGCGGCTGGGTTGTTAAACATCTAAAGTGTGTGGGCACGTACTCGTATCATTGGTAACCATTTGATCTTGATACCCAAGTCAAGATCGTCATCATAGTTAGGCTTGATTCATCACTTGATTCTCTTTTGAGGTGTTATCTTGCTTGTATCATATTGCCATAATTTTTTATACTTACGTCTTGTTTCTTACAAAATCAACCTAAGTTTCTAGATTGTAATGTTAGGCTACACACATCATAATAATTACTTGGTATACTCTATACTTATTTTCCTTCGAACATTACCTTGATTTTGAAAAGTGTTATTGTTACCTTTATGTGCGGTGTAATAATATTATTTTGATACTAATACCTTACTTTTCCATAAAGTTTGGTTAAATTATCTTAGTGGTATTGTTACGTCATTCATATTTGTAACTTCTACTTTTTGAGATTTAGGTCTTGATTGGATCTAAACTCGCTTTTAGTATAGCTTGTTTGGAAATTGTATCAACCTTTTGTTATTACTTACATCTTGTTCATTTTGAACTTGGAATAATTGGTGACATTTTTTTAGTCATCTTACGTGTCAAACTATTGATTGATCAGACTCCATTTGATTGATTAGTTTACTAACAAATTTACATGATTGTGCATCATTTTTCACATTCATTTATCCATTGATTCTTTATCATTCATTATTCTTTGGTCATTAATTTGGCTTTGTGTTTTGAACCCGCATGATTGTTCCTTGTGTTTATCTACCTTATAAGCTCATTTCTAGGATAATCCTTTAGGTATTTGATTCTCTTGATCTTCTTGTTTTTTCCTAAGTTCATGATCATTTTTGAACACATATTTCAAACCTTGGTAAAAAAATTCCTATCAAGCAATTTTTGCATCAATCAAACATAGGAAATCTTTCTTTTTTATCCTTTATGTTGCTAATTTTTTTTATCAATCCGTTGACATTTACACCTCCAAACCTTTTTGTATTATCAATCTTGAGTCATCACGATGTATGTTTTTCTTAGCTTCCCTTTTGGAAAATCACACAAACATCCCCATATTTATGAAATGTCTAGTTGGTTTTTGTTATGTTGCCCAAATCAACATGAAACCTTCTTCACTTTGAAGAAGTTTTATCATCAAATCTAGGTCTAGACCTTTGAACCCAACACATGCCAAAAATGAATGATTATCGCAAGGTATCTTATACATATGACAATAAGGAATCAAAGTTTCAGAGTTCACATCAAATGACACCCATCATGACCAAACCTCATTTGGTTCTTCGCACTAGAAAACCCATCTGGGTAACACATTCCTCACCTTCATCTTATAGTCGGTGGTATGGTTTGGACACTTCGATCCAAAATATTATTCGGGTTCCCCCAATCTCTTCTTCTAATTCTTATCCAAAAAATTTCCTCGTCTTGAGAGGATTCTAATCCAAATATTTCCTCTGATTCTTTTGATGATTTGAATCCAAACTACTATTTGGATTCATCTAATTTGACTCCTAAGTCACGGTCCTCCCATTATTTGTAGGACCTATATTATCAGCCACCTAAAAAACGTTCTCCTCTAAATATTTTTGTCACCAAAAATTATCTTCATCATTCATCTAATGTGACTCCTACATTATGGTCCTCCCTATCTTCGCAGGACCCTCTTCATCATACATTTAATACGACTCCTACATCATGGTCCTCCCTTTCTTCGCAGGACCCCTTTTATCAGTCGCCTCAATGATTTCTTCTTCCTTTGAAGATATGCATGACTCCAAATCCCTCCAATAAAAAATCTAATATAATTATTGAATCATTTTCCCTCTTTCTTTGCAAGACCCTTGTTATTATTCATCCAATGTGATTCTTGAATCATGGTCCTCCTCTTCTTCACAGGACCTTCTTCATATATCACCCCCACGAAGTCTTCCTTCTTTGAATATTCATGTGACTTGAATTCCTTCTATTCAAACATCTGAATCGACCCACGGGTCTTAATCTATGGACTTTGGACTTAATCCTACTATTTTACGAGACAATATAATAGCATATAGGTAGGTCCACACCACCTTCTTCTACTCTTGAGACATCTTGCTCCTCATCTTATTTTTCCCCTTCTATGAATCATCATCAAACATATTCTAAGTCTTCCACACCAATTGAACCTATTTCTTCCAATCAATCCCTAGTGGTCAATCAAAAATCATAGCGATTAATCTCTTTTAGAATGAATAAATAATCGGGGAATTTATAGGGGCACATGAATATATTTCTCTATCAAATTATGAGCAAGGATTCTCTTTAGACTTCGATGCATCTGAATATTGTGAGGAAAATGTTGATTCCTTTTATAAAAAAATGGAGGAAGAGCCTCAGATCATGCAACTTGATCCTCCTCTTATTCTTCCATCTTCACATTCTTCATTACATGATGAAACTCATCACCAAATCACTCTTTGTCTATCATAATTCCTCAATCACAATCTCTTATAGGGTCAACGCTAAGTATCCCTTCATCTTCTTCTAGGTGTGGGTCACCTTCTAGTAGCCCTCCCTCTTCTATTTGTGGGACATTTTAAAGTAGTCCACTATCTTATATTCTTGGGGCATGTCCAACTAGCCCCTTGTATTCTATATATGGGCCACCTCTAAGTTGTCCTTCATCATCTATCTGTGGGTATCCTCTGTGTAGCCCATTACCTTCTATTCTTAGGGCACAACCAACTAACCCCTTTTCTTCTATTCATGGGCCATGTCCTAATATCCCACCATTGTATTTTATCTATGGGACATATCCTAGTAGTTCATCATCTTCTATTCTTGGGTTGTGTCCTAACAGCCCATCATTTTCTATCTATGACTCACCTTCTAGTAACCCTTCTTCCTCTATACTGGGGCCACATCTAAGTATCCTTTCATCTTCTTCAATTCTTGGACCATATCCTTTTCATCCATCACATTCTCCTTCTACCAATGATTGTGGCAAGCCCATCATCATTTCTCATATCAATTCTGAATGCCCACATTCTTCTCCTACTTCTTGGGATCGGAAAAGTTGAGTTAGCTTATAAGAAACCTAGAAAATTTCTTTATCAAGATAAGAAAAAACTTCTAAGAGCTCCAAATCTCCCAACAACTCAAACTATTATAAAATTCAAAATAAAATGTGATTCTAGAATGCACACCAACGTACCCATCAAGTATAGTACAATGTGCAAAAACCTATGGATATGGAACTCAATCTCCCACATACAAAACCCATGTTTCAAAGAAAATCACAATCATGTATTGAGTGTGAACTCACCATGATCATCGAGATCGGGGATAATATCACTCTTGATAAACAAACTTGCTTAGTCTCCCTTATCAAGGAAATCACAAACATCATTGTTGGATCCTATCACGTAGAGTGACATGGTTGGTCCCAATCTCCCAAAACACTGAAAATTTCTTTAAAAATCATAAAATAGTTCAAAAATACAAAAAGAGAAAACATTAAAACATTACAAAAAAATCAAAGGTACAAAGATCAAACATTACAATTAGGTATTACGTACACATGGATGTTCTTTCTTCCCTTTCTTTCATATTCCTCTATAAGTCAACCAACCTTTTCACCCCTTTGATGATATTTTGGGTTAGCTTATTTCATACACATTTTGTGAAATTTATCTCTATGGTATGTGTTTGACCTTGGTCTATCATAACCTTAGTAAACTAAAGAACGAATGACCTTTTAGAGATCCTATCACTATCTACATATAATAAACTTGTTGAGAAGAATTTTTGGGTGTATTTTTAACACTAGCCAATGTCATCATCACAATCACTTACAAATCCTTCCATCAAGCCATCGGTGGTTCCTAACCCCTTATCAAAAAAGAGAACTGAAATAAGTTTTCGAAAGCAAAAAGAATCAAAATCAATCAATTAAAAAGCAAAAGAAAATTGATATATAAATCTCTCTTGGGGTATTTCCAATAATCTCTATCAGTCTATGGATGCTTGAATAGAAGTAGAGTAATGTTTTTATTAAAATCAAATACATCTTCGTTGGGGATATGGACACCGGGCCGACAATGGAGTAATGTACGACTCTCCTTCCACAATCTATTCAAAAATCACCTTCCAAACTAAATCATTCCTACACATTGGCTAGTGTCTTCACTTATTATCTATCAAATCTTTCCTTCAAGATGTAATTCATTTTCATGTGCACACATGGGATCTCAATGAGTAAACAAGATTAGTATGTTATCAAGTGTTATTGTTTGGACCTTGTTCAAACTCTTCTTTAGAACATGTATTTTCTCATGATTTATACCTTGGGCTAATCACTTTTTCATCGACCGACTTCTAAATATTTTCATAGTATCCTCTGTTCTTCAAAATAATTTAGAACATCCATGTGTATTAGATGTCCTCTTTGCCATGTTTTCAGAAATTTTGTCCCCTTTTAATAAGACAATTTTCTACTTATTTTTTTTCATGTGTTTATTGGTCAGCTTACGCTGGGGCATCCTTTCTCCCTCATGATTGAACCTATTTTATATTGGCCTTGATCCTACTTTAGTGTGTGAATATTTTGCCTTTGAATACTCCCACCTAATCACTAGGGCATTTTTACATCTTCACTTTCTTGTGCATACGCGTGGAATTCTGCCCTTGTACATCCCATCTATCGCTAGGGGAATCCACACTTCTTTGTCTTCCTGTACATAGTTTCAAAAAAATTTAAAATAAAAACATTCAAATATGTTTCTAAAAATAAAAAATAATAAAAATCATCCTACAAAACATCACTCTTTGGTTCTCACCTATTCTTGTGCATGACTCACGGATCATCTTGATCTACCTCTATCAACAAAGTTAGTTTGCTTACTATGTCTATACTGGGGCACAATGAGTTTCTCGGTACTATTTCATATTATATGATTGCTTTTCATAGGACCCAAGTTTCCTCCGTTATTCCCCTCACATGTATCCTTGCTTGGGGAACCATCTTTTAACCATTTTTGTTAATTCACACATGTCGAATCAAAGCTTGATAATAAAAACATTGCATTATGTTTCTCTCATTAGGTTAGCTTGTTTAATTTCTCTTATTGCATTATATTTTGTATGTTTCATGGAGTTGGTATTTTTAGAAATGGACAATTTTTCGTGTTATGGTTTCTCATTTCATACTACACTTTTTCCATTCTTTTTATAAGGACTGATGACGCGATCATAAGAAACATGATGAAATAAATTTGATTTTTACATCAGCAAGATGATAGATATATCCATATCTTTTCATCTTCATTTTTCTTCCATATCACTCTCCTTCTATCAAAACTTTTCTTGAAAATAAACTTGGGGCAATAGGGATCAATTCTTCTACTTATTTTATTATGTTCTTTCATCTTTTTGATCGTCGATCACCCTTTTTCCTCACCTTATCAACACTCAAGGGGGAATCCTTCATTATATTAATTTTTTCTTCTATATCTTCAAAAATATTATTTGTTTGTACTTGTCTACTATCTTTGAAGTGGTGTCACTTATGCCACCCCAAAGAGGGGAAATGTAGACACCTAAAATATGCTTACGCAGATTTAATGCTAAGATTACACTAATTATCCTCTTTCTTGTAATTTCTATAATAATAAGCACTTTTCCACTAATTAGCTAATATTCCTCTTCATATTCATTAATTAATTATCTTTCGTTAATTAATTAACCTTCCTATCATTAAGCGTGCCGATTAACAAAACTTTATTAATTAATATCTACTTCTACTTGGGTTAATTAATTATTCTCACAACTCTAAATCAATAAATTACCATTTATTGGATCAAATTCCTCTCTTACATCCCGCAAAGCATACTAATTTTCCTCTAATCATCTTCTATAAGCTTACTTCTACCTATTGATTAATCACCTTTGATTAACTAAAACATCCCCCAACTCCCATGACTTATTAATGACAAATTAAACTCTTCTAAATCAAGATAACCTTTTATAAAGCAACCTTATCCATTCCTAATCTTGTTTTAACTTTATCCCACATTCATTATTTTTCTAGTCTTGCCTCTTCTCGGAAAGCTATATAAAGAATCCTCCTTCTTACCTTTCTTCTTGCACCATGCTTTGGATATTGCAAAACTATAAGAATTTTTATCTTGAGCCATTCTACATTGTTAGAAATAGCTTCCCCATCTTGCATCCTTTCACTCAAAATTGAGTAATATGGGAAGATCCAAAATGGCCTTGTATCAATTCTTGGTGAGATTCCATTCTCAATATTTGAGATCAAACAATAATCCACTTTGATTGCTTATATTATTCATAGGTTCATAGTTTAAGTTAACAATCATAGAGAGTAGGAAATAGCTTAGCATGCGGTTTAATTTATGCATTAAAGAAACATTTCCTTTAAGCTCTTATCTTGATGGTTCATTGTTTAATTAGAATTTGATTTTTAAGATATGTAGATATTAGTTTCAATTTATAGCTTAGTCAATAAAACATGAGTACACAAAATGCTTTGGGGAGAGGGTGAAATAGTGTGTAAATTATGGAAAGACCCCTAATAAAGTACCATAACATTAGTAGAAGGAGGGGTCTTGAATTTGTATTCACCAGGACCATTGACCATAAAAGTGTCATTGAAATAGGAGTCATCTATATCAATAGGAGTGAAATTGAGTTTTCCCAATGTTTCATCAATAAGTTTAATATTATAAACTTCATCATTAGAATTGGTTGTATTTGCATTGTCGTGTTGTGTAGTTGTATCGAGGATATTGGTAGGTGATGCACTAGATGTAGGAGTGAGAGGATACTTTGTGAGAGGATCAGTAGTGCTAAGTGGAGAATATATTGTGGGTGAGATGATTGCAGTAGTATGAGTAGAAATAGCCAGAATTCTTGGGGTGGTGGAAGAAGACTATGAAGCACTAGACTAACCAATGTCATATGTATCAATACTACTATATGGAATAGGTTGTGAAGGAGGAATAGGTATAGCAAAAATGGTTTATGGGATAGAATTTGAATGGTTCAGATCTGTAGTAATTGTATGTGTAGTATCCATCTTGTAAGAATTCAACACATTGGTATATAATAGATATAACTGATTACATTGCATGAATCCAAGGCCTACTTAGTAATAAATTAAAATTAAATGAAGCATCTATAATGAATAATTTAGTGAGGACATTATTAGGCCTGAATTGGATATTAAATGAAATAATTCCTAGGCATGTGCGAGTAGTTGAATCATATCCCCGAATAAGAGTAGAATTCTTAGAAATTAGATTATCATTAATGCCCAATTTCTTGAGAAGGGAATGAGCACATAATTTGACAGCTGATCCATTATCAATAAGTACACATTTAATACAAGTGGTGTTGATAATAGCGGTGATAAGAAAAGGCACACATGGATTTTCATTAGCAAGTGGTGATATGTCGTCATTAGTAAATGATATAGCATGCAAAAAAATTGAGAGACTAAATGAGGTGTGTGAAGGCCATTGAAGAATTATCACTTTATATATGAATAGAATGGAGGGAAGCCTCTAATGTTTGATAAAAATCATGTGTAATGCATAATAAGTCATAGAGGGAGATTTTGGCTAGCGTATTCTTAAGTTGTTCAATGATATCATAGCCCTTAGAAGTAGAAACAGTAGGAGGAGCCACATAAGTGATAGGTGGTGGAATAGAAATGGGTGGAGCCATAGGAGGACGAGTGCAACAATTAGTTACTACATTGATAGAAGGATCAACCGTAGGCATAATAAAGTGACAAGGATACTGAGTACAAAATTTCATGAAATGAATGACAATAGTAACTACCCTGAAACTTTAGTGGGTGTAAAAGAGGGATAAGACGATTGAGTCATGACTTGATAAGGTGAAGACATACTTAGAAGAAAGGGTTTGATGGTTGGATTCACCAAAATTATTAAGTTAAAATGTGAAATAAGAGCCTAATATGATGTTATTGTAGCAGTAAATAAATATGCAATTAAGTACATAAATGATACCCAAACAAACTAAGTGATAAATTGTGAAACCCTAGTTACAAGGAGGAGAAGAATGTACTTAGTTAATTCATAATAGAATCTAGAGTCTACTGAAGTATTGACTAGATAAACAAAATAATAGGAGAATCATATAAAGACCTAGAAAATGCAAATCTAGAGAGATAAGTTAGACTAGGGTGCTTGGAGAGGGACAAGGGCACCTGTGGGTGCCCTAGGCCTATTTCTAGGCACCTGGGTCTATAAAAATCTTTAAAAACCTCCTTTGAGTGGTCACAAGATGTTCTCTATTAGTCTCCTATGGTCACTTTGAGGTCCCAACAAGATCATCGAGGTCACTGAAACCCGTAAGACCCTCAAATAGATGTCAAATCCTAAAAAAGAAAGATGCAGAATGAGGGGTCAAACTGTCCTTAGCTATCATAATGGTGAAATTACGACTAAGTGTTGCACTACATCTTATACCCAATATAGTTCTATGTGTTTGTGGAATCGTTCTCTAGGTGTCTCTTGTGCGAGACACACCCGATAGTGAGAAAATAAGCTAGATGTAATGTAATAGATGTGTGCATGGAATAGAATGAACTTCCATCCTATGAATTTTATGCATAATATCCAGCCCTTGTGTCCCTTGTGATGGTGCTATATGGATGCAATGAAGATCATATATGCTTGATGGATGAAACCTTAGGTGGTGAGAGTTAGTGCTTAGTGCTTGGTCTTTTATGATGATCACATAACTTTATATTTATATGATTCCCTTGCTTTTATTTTGTAATTAACCCTAAAAATTCTGAATACTAAAAAGAAAATATGCTCAAATGGCTAAAAAGGACCCAAAAAGTGTAAGGTACAAAGGGGTTAGGGGTGTCAAAGAGGACAAGGGTTCCTAACACCGGCATCCCGGCTGGTCGCTTATGTCTAGGATGATAAAATATGTAGTATAATAAGGTAGACTGAGAAAGTAAAGGTGCAAGACTGAAAGGAGCAAAAAATACAAAGAAATGTGGCCAAATACATGGGTTAATTAGTTCTTTTTTACTTAGGAATAAAATGAATAGTAGTATGCAATCAAGACTAGAGAATTACCCAAAGTATGTGATTTTTGTTTACAAAGAAAAAGAGAGAAAGTGCACCAAATTTGAAGAGGATATAGAGTTTCTAAGGGAAGAATTGTTATAGGTTGGTAAGAAGAATATGTCCTTTCAGAAATTTGAGAAAATCTCCAAGGATCTTGATGATCTTCTTGGAAAACAAATATCAATAGGTGATAGAGCAAGTTTGGGGTTTAGTGATGACCTCAAGGGAAAATAAAATATGCAAGATGATAGTGTTCCAAGGAAGAAGGATGTAAAAACAATAAATAAGGATGGAAATAAGGAGAACTCCACCAAATAATACGTGAATAAAAATCCCATTAGGTAGCCTAATGCCTCAAGGTATGAAATAAATTTCAATGGTTATTGTTTCACTTGTAATGGATTTGGTCATAGGGCTAAGGAGTGTAAGAGGTTTTCTAGAGATGATTACTCTTGGAGAGATAATAGGAATGAGCAAACAAATAATGTTTTGCTACAATTTCCATGAGAATGGCCATGTTGCTAGATATTGTTTGTATGATCCACCTAGTCAAGTTGAAGGATACAAAGGAAAGAGTTCAGTGGTATGTTTTAGTTGTAATGATTTTTTTCCTATTGTTATAGAATGCAATCATGGTTACTCAAGGATAGATAAGAGATTTCAAGGTCCTATTGTGCAAGAAAGAGGCTTTCAGGGTTCTATATGGCATGATAACAATCAAGGAAGGATATGGGAGCCAAGAAGGAGTAATATGGTTCCACCTAGAACAGATATGAATGCTAATCAAGGATCTAACCAAGGTACATGTCAGAAAAAAGGTGTAAAATTTGAGGTACATGTATCCATGAGTGCTTGGGACCTCTTTAGGTCACTCTTTTATATTCACCATTTTTGTGTCTATACTAAGCTTCTTAAAGACATAATGATATAATATATAGTGATGTAGGATGTGTCTTCATGGTATTAAGGTATGTATTGTCGTCATATGTTGTTGTTCAATCAATAAAAGTGAGTGTTATTGGTCAAGAAATCCTTATAAGGGGTGTATTGTTATGTTGTGAGTATGTATTTGTCATATCATGGGGTATTGAAGGTTTAAGTCCTTATAAATATTTTTTTGTCCTTTAAGGTATGGTTATGATCTATTTTGAGTTTCTCTTAATCCAAGTATAAGTCATGTTATGAAGTCTATGAGTTGAGACACCAAGATAAGTTTGTAAATGATGCTCAAGGTTTGTAAAGTATGAGAAAATGTGTATCAAGAGAGTTCAAGTATCTTGGTATGAGTATGAAGTGTTGTCAATGTGTCAAAGATCCATCTTGTGTAAGTTTCATGGTATGGTATCAATGGAAGTATGTCATGATTCTTTTCTATGTCAAGCTTGTTTTGTAATGTTGAGTTAAGTGTAGAGGATGATGCAATTTCTCTAATGAGTCTTCATTGTCTATAAAGTCTATAATGCCATGTTCTCAAGATAAGAGAAGTTTCATTAGATGGAGTATGTTCTTGGTGTGAGTCAGTTGTCCTTGTTAAGGTAAAGTGCTACAAGTCAAAAAGGAGGTTTACAATGCATATCAGAGTAATAAGTCTTGATACTTGAAGAAAATCACAATGTTGGAATACATTCATAGAATTTTCATGCGAAGATGACTAAAGGATAAAGTTTCCCCAAGTTCTTACAGATCTTTTGATGTTAGTTTAAAGTTTTGAATCCTTAAAATAAGTGAGTTATTGCAAAAGGACTCTTCTCGGGCTTTGTGAAAACCCTAACCTAGGGTTTATGAGAAAAATTCCATAAATGGAGATGGAGTGATTATAATCTTATGAAGTTTTCATCATGTGTTATTGACATGATAAAGAGATAGATTTAAAAGTTTCGGTTGTTATGAAATTATAGGGATCCTCACTTTCTTGGCACAGTTCTCATATTTATTTGTGAAGTGTGTTATGAGACCTTGGACAGAAATCATTCATGGTCATGCTACAAGATTGTTTGGGAAGATGTAATAGCCAAATGGGTTCTGAATCTCTTCTCCGTTTTCTCTATTTTTAAGAAATGAGAAAGTTTTTGAAATACTAGTATAACGGGGTTGGTAGAAGTATAAGCCGTTTTTAAAGGTAAGAAAGTATTCATGTTGAAATTATGTCTTTCAAGGTTAAAAGAGGACTTATGCACAGGAATAAATTATCAAACATTGATCAATGCTCGACGAAGTCTTGATAAAGGTGATGTATTATGTCAAAGACTAAAACTATGAAGACTATGAATTTGTGTAAAAAGGATACCTACATGTCTGCAGAGAATTAATGATGCAAGAGGTACTTCTCTTGGTCTTCTACCAGCGGTTTAAATACCAAAGAGGTCTGTTAGATTATGTGTGACTAGCATAGAGAGTTGAGGTAAGTTAAAGATATGTATGATTGCTTCTTAGAGATGACACATGGCTACATGTATGTAAGTCATAAAAGGAACGATAACCAGATCATGCTAAGCCAAGAACACAAATGTTAATCAAACATCATGAACAATAAGATGGAAGTAATTCGCTAGAATAACTTTACATAAAACTTTGCAAACAAATGAGTAGCAATATCATATATTATTATGGAAATCAATGAAATACAATGAGAATGGACCTTTCTTATATAGGTAAGGAATAATAATCTAAGAACCAATCAAGGTCGTAGATCAAGCCATAAATCATGGAAAGAACTAGTCATCAAAGAACTAGTCAAGTCCATAGATTTATGAGAGAACTAGAAATCAAGGATCTAGTCAATACCATAGATCTAAGAAAGAACTAGTCAATACCATAGATCAAGGAAAGAACTATATCTAACAACTAGATAATATCTCTTAATATCTAAATAAATAAAAATAAATATCCACACACATAAGTGGGTGAGGATAAATACAATAATGTACCTAGGTGAACATGAGCTAAGGTAAATACCTACTCTAACACCCCCCTCAAGTGAAGCTAGGGGCCAAAATAAAAGTGGCATGTCCACAGTATGAGTCCCGACAACTAGGCTTGATGAGGTACTCATGTACAATATATCCATGAAGAAATCTCAAACCAAAAGAAGGAAAGAATCCTGCTATAAGGAAAGAGAAAGAAGAAGAAGGAAGATGTTCTCACGAACACCCCCCAAGAACAACTTTTGAAACCCCAAGCATTCCACGCAACTCAAGGTAGCAAGGTGATGCAAAAGGCTTCGTAAAGATGTCTGTAACCTACTACTGAGTCGGAAGGTACTCCAAGCAAAGAACTCCATCCTGAATGTGCTGCCGAATGAAGTGGATGTGTATCTCGATATGCTTGGTCCACTAGTGCTCAACTGGGTTGCGAGAAATGTGAATTGCACTTTGGTTATCACACCAAAGTACAATCGGTGAATCCTGTGGGAATCTAAACTCTGTCAATAACTGGTGAAGCCAAAGAATTTTTTGACTCACTATAACTATTTCCCTATACTCTACCTCTGAAGATGAAAGTGCAATAGCCTATTGCTTTTTACATGCCCAAGCAACTAGAGAAGAACCAAGACAGAAAAGATAGCCAGAAGTGGAACGCTTGTCATCAATAGAACCTACCCAATCTGAATTTGTATACCCAACCAACTGAGTAGATCCCTAGTGTAGTGTAGGCCAAAGTGGGAAGTGTCATGCAAATAGCGCAAAATCCTTTTAGCATCCTGCCAGTGACTACTATGAGGAGAATGTGCAAACCGAGATATAAGCCCTACTACAAATGAAATATCAGGGTGAGTATGGGTCAAGTACATGAGAATCCCAACCAACTACCTATACAATGTAGGATCACAAAGTGGTGTGGTACATGTGGATGTAAGAGTAACTCCAGAACTAAAAGGAGATGGACTTGGCTTACAATCAACCATATCAAAGCACCTAAGAAGATCATGGGTGTAATTTTGCTGACTCAAATGAATCCTGAATCTGTTTGAGAAATCTACAAACCAAGGAAATAATGCAATAACCCAAGATCTGTCATGTCAAACTATGTAGAAAGAGCCCTCTTGAATACTCTAAATGTGGGAAGAAGAGCTGCCAGTAAGTAACAAATCATCAACATACAAGACAAGTATCACAATATCCTCACCAACATGCTTTGGAGATACACTATATGATTGGAGTGGAAACGAACAAAACCAATAGATAGAAGAAAAGAATCCATCTTCTCATACCAAGCTCGAGGGGCTTGTTTGAGACCGTAGAGAGACCTTCGAGCCTACAAACAAGAGAAGAATCCTGAACAAATCTAGTTGGCTGCTCCATGTATATTTCCTCTTGTATATCTCCATGTAAGAAGGCACTCTTCACGTCCATCTGGTATACGGGCCACCCCTGTGATGCAGCAATAACAAGTACAAGGCATACAGAATCCATCTTGGCAATGGGTGCAAAAGTCTCAGAGTAATCAATACCTTCGACTTGTGAAAAACCCTTTGTAACAAGACGAGCCTTATACTTGTCAATGGACCCATCAGCTGCGTATTTGGTTCAGTATACCCACTTACACCTAACCATCTTTCTTCCTTTAGGAAGAGATACCAAATCCCAAGTATGATTCTTCATCAAAGAAGAATACTCAACTGCCATCGCATCATCCCACTCTGGTATCCCATGAGCCTTTGAAAAGACTGTGGATCCTTAGAAACTACCTAACACAAAATTCCAGAACCTGTAGAATGTGCGTGATGATTCCTAGTGGGTGGAAGATCCTGTATGAAAGGTGCTTACCTCAAAAACTATAGTACGATCCCACTTAGGCATAGTGACAACATCAGTGGGAATAGGATCCTCAATGGCATCTATAACCTCCTCATCAATCTCCTCAAAGAAAGGATCCTCAAGATGAGATGAAGAAGAAGAAGGAATGGAAGAAGATGAAGAATCATGAGGAGTGAAATGCTCATCAAACTGAACATGTGTTTGAAAAATAATGTCATGTGTATCAGGATCTAAAAGACGATAAGCTCTCATGTCCTCAAAATACCCTACAAAGATCAAGGGTTTACTCTTCTTATCCAAATCTTTCCTTTTCTTCTTTGGCACAAAGGCCCAAGCATGGCTCCCAAAGACTCAAAAAATGAGACATTTGGCTTAGTGTTGGACCAAGCTTCCTCTGGAGTCAAATGCTCAAGTGCTCTATGTGGTGTGCGATTCTGAATATAGTTAGCACAATTAACTGCTTCTACCCAATAGATAGGAGGTATATCTCTAGAATGCATCATACAATTAGCCATTTCCTTCAAAGTTCTATTCTTCCTTTCTGCTAATCCATTCTATTGTGGAGTATGAGGAACATAATGTTGGTGAATAATGCCTTGAGTTTCCAAAAATTTAGAAAACTCATTGTTGAAGTACTCCCCCATTATCAATGCGAAGGTTCTTTATGCTACTAGAAGATTGTTTCTCAACCAAAGCCTTGAAGACTTTGAAGTGTGAAAAAAATCACTTTTGTACTTGAGAAAATAAACCCAAGTACGCCTCAAGAAATTATCAATAAATGTAAGTGCATACTTAGCTCCATTGAAAGATGGGGTAGGAAAAACCATCAAGTCACTATACACAAGCTCAAGTGGTGAAGAAGCTCTCTTAGACAAATTCTTAGGAAAAGGATCTTAATGTTGTTTCCCTAATGCAAAACCATGACAAACTCCCTTAAGACAAGAAACTCTAGGAAGACCATCTACCATACCATGAGTGCTCAACTCCTTCAAATATCTAAATTGAGATGTCCAGATCTTTCATGCCAAAGATTACTCTCGAATCTACAGAAACCAATCCTAACCCTATAGAAGAAGTGTCATCAAAAACCCTCAAAGTGATATAGTATAGAAATATGATCAACAATACCCTGAGCAACAAGTGAATAAGGCTCCAACAAAGTTCTTACTTCTACCCCATGTGGTGTAAAATTCACTATTTTCCCTTGACCAGAATGAAAAATTTGATATACAAAAAGAAAATTTGTAGTGATGTTAGGAACATATAGTGCATCTTGGATATTGCCACCATCAAGTTGTATATCACATTTTCCCTCAACAGAAAGAAAGGAAGAATCTCCAACCTCAATTTTGGAAGTAGAACTCAAACCTAGAGAAACAAAAGACTCCTTGGAAGAATTCATGTGATGAGAAGCACCAGAATCTATAACCCAATTGTCTGCAAGTTGTGACTAAGATCTTCTAACAACATTAAGTGCTTTTCCATGTTGATTAGAAGGAGGTGGAGTGGATATAGAAATTTTTATTTCTTGACTACATCCTCTAAGGCTTGCATTCACTTATAACACCTATGTTCTTCATGATTACTACCCCCACAAAAAGAGCATGAACGACTAGACTTATTCTTGGATTTAGAAGACTCCTTGGGTTTTGAGTTGTTTTCTTTGGGTTTAGGAGCATTTTGAGATGGAGAAGGTGTGGATTTTGTTTTACTGTTTGGTTTTCCCTTGCCCTTAGGATTAGATGTAACTAATGCCTTTTGAGAGGTGGAAGACTCAAGGTGAGATAATTTGGATTCTTCCCTAGTAAGTCTTTCACAAAATGTTTCTAAGTTAGGCATTTTGAAGGTGTCACCTAAGGCATCCATGCTAGAGAAAAAGGTATAAGAAAAAATTTGGAATGGTCCTCTCAACTTGGATAGAATCAAGTAAACACACTCTTCATCTTTCTTATCTCTTCCACTCCCCTTCAATTGTGTCAAAAAATTCTTGAACTTGGTAAGATAGTCTATAATTGTTGGAAAATATTCAGATTAAGAGAGGTGATCTCAATTTCAAGTTGCATGGCTCTCATATGATCCACCTTACCAAATAAATCCTCCAATTTCTCCCATATTTTGAAAGGAGAGTCACACTTTTCTAAATGAAATAAAATATTGTCACTTACATAAGTTCCTATCAAACCCATACACTCATCAAATTTGCACTGGTACTGAAATTTATCATATTCTCTAGTGAACACTGGTTGTTTTGAAGAAGTTAAAGCCCATAATCCTTTCCGCTTAATTATTTTTTCCATTCTTGGTTTCCATGTGTGGTAATTATGTGTTGTTAATGGCTCAACATGATCTAATGTAGAAGTAGATAAAGATGTCATCCTCAAAAAATCACCAAAAGAAATGCAAGAACCAAGCAATGCAACAAGAGCCCCAAACAATGCAACAAGAGCCCCCTAAGATATTGGCACTTTATAATGAGTGCGTGTTACAAAGTGTTACAATATGGCACTTTATAATTATAGTGTGATTCTGAAAATAAATATTTCCAATGGAAAGAGCATAAAAACATGTACTTTTGTAAAAAATGACACTCAAAACGAGTTACCGATCAAAAGATACAAGTTTTTCAATAATATGCTCTACTATTTATTTTAGTTTCCACTAAAATAGAATAAAATGTTCTTGCCTTCACCAAACAAATAAAATGAAAGGGGGTTGGAGTTAAGCACCTACTAGTAGGAATCACAAGCTTGAAGCCTCATATGACCATACCATATGACCAAGGGCTAAGGATTCCCGAAAACAATTCTAGCTTTTATTTTCGTACATCGCGAATCCCGAGGCAAATCCAGTATGTTTCTCTGCACAAAAAAAAAACCGCTTGCCTCTCGAAATGGTCAATTTTACAGCCGATCTTAGGGTTTTGCTACCTTTTGATCCAATGGAAGCCTTTGTTTTGCATAAAAATGCACGCAACAAAAAATACAAGAAAATCCTGAATATATGAATATATAAAGAATTTATTTGCAAAATAAAACTTACAGATGAATGTCAATAGCAATCTCCTGCTCTGATACCATAAAAGGAATGATAACCAGATCATGCCAAGCTAAGAACATAGATGCTAATCAAACATCACGATCAATAAGATGAAAGTAATTTTCCAGAATAACTTTACATAAACCTTTGCAAACAAATGAGCAGTAATATCATATATTATTATGGAACTCAATGAAATACAATGAGAATGGACCTTGCTTATATAGGTAAGGAATAACAATCTAAGAACCAAACAATGTTGTAGATCAAGCCATAAATCATGGAAAGAACTAGTCATCAAAGAACTAGTCAAGTCCATAGATTTATGAAAGAACTAGACATCAAGGATATAGGAAAGAACTAGTCAATACCATAGATCAAGGAAAGAACTATACCTAACAACTAGATAATATCTCCTAATTTCTAAATAAATAAAAATAAATATCCACACACATAGGTGGGTGAGGATAAATACAATAATGTACCTAGGTGAACATGAGCTAAAGTAAATACCTACTCTAATAAATATGTTGAAATTATGTCTTTCAAGGTTAAAAGAGGACTTATGCCACAGAATAAATTATCAAACATTGATCAATGCTTGATTTAATTCTTGATAAAGGTGATGTATTGTGTCAAAGACTAAAACTATGAAGACTATGAATTTGTGCAAAAGGATACCTACATGTCTCAGAGAGAATCAATGATGCAAGAGGTACTTCTCTTGGTCTTCTACCAGGGGTTTAAATACCAAAGAGGTTTGTTAGATTATGTGTGACTAGCATAGAGAGTTGAGGTAAGTTAAATATATGTATGATTGCTTCTTAGAGATGACACATGGCTACATGTATATAAGTCAAAATAGAGTTTTAAAAGTATGGAACTTCCTGTATGTATCATTTTACAAGAACTTAATTATCGAATCTTATCACTTGAAGCATGATTATGAATGCATATTCATATTGATAAGAACATATAGGCTACATGTTTATTAAAAATATGTGTAAATATGTTTGAGGTCTACTTTTTGATTCAAACATAACAAACAGAGTGTGTAAGGATGTGATATATTGTAATTTTGTCCTACAGTGTGTAAGACTTCATGGAAGTATAATATGATGGCTGATCCTCTAATAAGATGCTTAAAGTATTCATTATGCTCTATATGTTATAAGGCTTGAGAAGTTGTTAATGTTCATTTTTATGGATATTGCATTAAAACAAAGTACAATAGGTCTGTTTTAAGAGAAAATGATGACCTACGAGATGTGAAGAAGCCTATAGGACAAGAGGAGTTATTGATGAAACTGATTCAAGTTCCCCTGGATATCAAGAATCTCTAAACATGGTAAGATATTGGTTTGAGATAAGAAGATGATGCATCAAAGGCTAAGAGTGTGTATAAAATTGCATCCTAAGTACTTAGTAGGATGTTATTTTACATCAAAACATGGTGTTAAAGGTCCAAGATAGCCTAACAAGGTAGGGGAGCATGTTGTATCTCTCAATTAGGTGTTCTAGATGTCAAGAAAGTGAGAAAACTAGAGTAAATAATGTTTTCAGTATAATGGCTTGTGAAGGTATGTCAAACCCAGTGTTGCAAGGGTAAGATTGTATGTTATATGGATTAGATAGTTTCTCAAGGAAAGGGGAGTTCAGTTTGATCATGGAGCAAGGGTCTTATGTACTCTAAGATGTATAGAGATGATAGAATAGGTATATCAATCTTGGCTGGTCTTAAGTGATGTGACAAGAGCTTCATTAGGTTTGTGAGTGAGAAATTATGGTACTACAAGCCTATGTGTGTACCATGAAGTCGGGGAGCATGATTTTCTTTTCTAGAATGTGTTCCAAAAATAATAGAAGGTATGCAAGGAAGAGTAAATGATGATATGTAAGTAATTCTCAAGGTAATCCTGTGATTAACACTAGAAGATTGCAATAACATGTAAAAAGAGTCAAAACACTGAAAAATTGATTTGGGATAGTATTGAAGTGTTTGATTCTCCTTCAAGGAAACCATATAAGGTAAGAAGCTAATTTATTTATTTTTTTGGTAAGAGGAGGATATCATAGGTTTAGGAGGAGCTATAAGGGATTTTATCAAGTTGTGTATGAGTCTCTAAAGCCTCAGAAAGTTTGTCTAAAATGGACTAAAATATGATCTTAGGGATTTTAGTCCCGAGGGTGGTAGCCAAGGTATACAAGAAACTTGTTTGAGATTTCTCAAGTTGTGATAGTGTAGTCAATTTTCCCTACTCCCTTTAAACCCCAAATGCGTTGGCACATCAAATAGCCTTGAATGGGTGCTCACTCGAGGCGCATGAGGGTTCCAAGATCCTTCTTTATGTGATCCTTGTAAGAATGATTCAACATTAATGGAGGAATGTTTGTATAAACAAAAAAACATGTATTCATTCTAGCACAAAAGTGAAGAAACTAGATCTAAACACAAATGCACCATAATGTAAAAGTAAATACTACAACATTATATAGAAATCAGATATGAACCATGAGAAATATGAATAACACTAGGGTTTAAACCCATAAACATAGATATTCATAACAATCCATCATATTCATTGATTCAAAACTATTTATAGTAGCCATATTACATCAAAAGGGTCATAGAAGACCAAATACATCATGAAATAACATCCTAGCTCTACAAAATGACTTTTCTCAAAGGGTCCTATCCATGCTCTCTCCTATGCACCCAAATATCTTGTGCCTTGCATCACACATCTTCTTCCTCCCGCATCATCTCTCATTTCCTCGCAGCCCTTCACATCCCCATACACACCTACACCTCCTGTTTTGGACCCAAGCACATTCTTAAATAGAGTGGGATCTCTCCCCCACCGCCTCAAGATTACTCATGAGAAAACCACATGCAAGAGGGATCATGCTCCATCATACTTGAATGCCTATGCCAGCTTGCTAAAGCCATGATTAATTTCCACTTTACAGCTCCTTAAGCACAATGATTAACCCTTGATTATTCCCTAGAATATTCTTTCCTTGGGCTATAAGTCTTCATGCACTAACCTTATCCACTTATCACACCTACCCGCATCCTCACATGTTTTCCATGCAACACCATATTCCATAATGCGGCTAAGTCTCAAAACCCTCCTTTGTATCCACATGCCAACCTCTGCACACTCCATGTTTACTCAATCCCTTCACTCTAGAACTACTCAACTATTCAAACTGTTTGTGCACACTTAGTTCTCCCTATATGCTCTTCATCATGCGCCTTCTTCCTATATTGCCTTCTGTGCATGCTTATCCTCTACTCTAGGACTTAGTCATTTTTGGCTCAACATTACCCCACACTAAACGTGTTGTCTATCCTTGGAAACAATCTGATCTCCAACAAAGAATAAAGAATGGAAGGAAATAATAACATGTATCCAGCTTATGCCAAAGAACAAAATAATTTTGTTATTGTTGTACAAGGATTGGGAAATTATTATTCAAGGATGCTTCAATCTCATTCCAAACATCCACCTCCTTTTGTGCATGTGTAAAAAATCCCCTATCAATGCATTGAATTCATCAAATTTCAACTCTTCACCCTTAGCCTTCAATGTATCAACGATATTCTCCATCTACTTGCTAAGGTCATTTAACACATCCATCTTATGTGTAACCTAGGGATACACTTCCTTTACCTTATTTTTAACAAAGGCCCTTAAAATCTCAATTGCCTTAGATTTATTCTCAACCTCCACCAATATTTTGTCATGTTCTTCCCTATTGCCTTTATTCTTGTCTAACTCATTCGTAGAACCAACACACTTGCCTCTTTGTGTCTATCTTCACAGATTTTGTAGAAAACCTTAACCATATGCTTGTGGTCTTTATCAAGCAAGGAGTTCAGAGTAACGATTTATGGTTTCCTCAATCTTTGATTTATCCTATTATTTCTATCATGCCATAATTTCCTCTGCTGAATCCATTGCAAGTGATTGATTCTCCATCACAATTAAGCACGTCAAATCCTCCAAGTAGTGGAAGGCTGATTCATACTTCTATTCAGGGGCTAAATCTGGGTGCTTCAAAATAATGGATTCTGAGATATTCTCTTATTTCTTGTGGGATTCACACACCTTCCCTTTTTCTCCCCTCAACTCAGCCCTAGATTGCGCAATTATAGAATCCTTCCCCTTTATCTCCTTGTCTCTCTCTATGATTTCCTTGTTCTTCTCCCCCAAATCCTTCTCGAATGCTTTTATCCCGTTATTCCTCCTAATAATCATGCTTCGATCTCCACCAACACCTTGTTTAGTGCATTGCACACTTGCTCATTGGTTAACTATTGTGAATCCACAATGGGATTTACCTCCTTGGAGTTTGGTGTATCTAGCAATGTGCCTGCATTGAATTTGAATTCCGGTTCATCAACATGGGACTCAAAATTCCATGACAACATCTTCCTGGTGTGCGGGTATGCACTATCTTTGTCAAATGATGACCAACAAAAGAGTTGGTCTGAAGGCACCATGCTCTAGAAACATGCACATAAGACCTTATTTGGATCATCATCATAAGTCATTATGGGCCCTTTAGATGTTTTTGTTACACCCTTTCCAACTTTGTGTGCTTCTATCAGGAAACTAACAATTAAACTTATTTCTTTGCCCATGCTTCCATACTTATCATTTTCTAATTCTCCCGCATTGCACTCCACCTCATGCTCTACCAAGTCCTTGATGATGCCCACCACCTCCTTCTCCACCGTGTCCTCTAATGTTTCATGTTCTCCATCCTCTTAGAGTCTAAACTTCATGTTACCTTCTACTTATTTTTCATTAGATATTCCTCTATCACTAGGGACTTCTCCTTCACGGGATACTTCTTCCTCCAAGTATAAGTGTTCATGCCCATTCCCAAATCTTGTGCTCTTGTGGTCTAAACCACATGCACATTCAGTTCTATGCTTGTTGGATTTTCCTCCCTATCTCTCTTCATCCCTTTCTTCTTTCTCGATAGGGTCTTTAGGGATGGAGACATCATCCTCAACATATGCTCCCTTTTCAAACTTAGGCCTTAGGTGTATGTAAACCCTCGTCATTGTTTTTCCCTACAAGTGGTAATGTTACGGGCCTTAGCATATGTATGTCATGGGAGACATACTTCTCCACATATGCCTACTTCTTAGGATACACCAATGTCTTGTGCAATGCGCAGCTTCTCTGATCTACTTCACTTAGATCAAATCTAAGTTTCTTGGCCTCCTTAAACTTGTTGAATGCGCTCTGAAGGAAAAAGGTAGTTTACACCATGGGCTCTTGGTGCCATCTATCAATGTGAACCTACCAATGTAAAATTATTGGTACACTAAAAATTCAGCCTCATCCTTCACTAAGGGTGGCAGTTGTTCTGGAATTCTTCATTCTACTCCAAATGCATTGTGCATCCGCTTATACCACTTATCCAAATGCACCTTATAAGCAGATGTCATTTTTTCAAAAGTGTATGCCTTGAACCTCTTATTTGGGGAGGGGTTCTCATCAGGTATTCCCAAATGTAGTTTTTCAGCCCATCAGACACTCCAATCTCTGAAAATACAATGGTAAGAATAATATTACCATACATGATTTTATCTTCATTGCACATGGCATCTATGATATCCTCTACAATGAATTTCGAGATGTTGTAGATGGTCCCTTCTAAAATCTTTCTACAAATTTTCAACCATCTCTTGTTCACTTGTGTCCACCATTCTTTTCCATTCAACTTGGTGAGCAAGCGCGTGACCATCTTCATAATTGGGTTAGTGATCTTGGAAATATCAAAGTAGCACCCACCCTTCTTGTATTCATATTCCTTATCTCTTTCAATGACAACCTCCTTGTCACCTAAGTCATAATCTAGCTAATCTCTCATGCATATAAGCCCAGTGTACTTGGAGATCAACTGTGTAGTTATGCGCATTCTCCTTCCTACAAAGTAAAAGTAATCTTCATGCATGTGCGACATCAACCATTGGTATAATGTTTTAAGTTTTCTTAAAAAGGAAAACTCGTAAATTTGCAAAATCCCATCCTTCTCCAATTTCCTCTTCATGGAGTCATCATACACCGATGAGTCATCATACATTGATCTTTCATCTTCTCGTTGTTTCTCCTTTAGGTCAAATAAGCTCCAATGTCATCTCTTTTTCAATTGTATATGTCATATGGTTATAATCGCTTATAACCATCTTGCGTACATGAGATACCCAATCCATCCCTAATGAAACACCATCTAGGTATTGCATCTTTGCATACCACTCTTCGTTAAAACTTGTTGATGCGACTAGTTTTCCCTTTCCCTTGCCCTTCTTCTTGGGTAAAATGTTTAATCCCTTCCTTGGTGCCATTTTTCCTTGTCGGGTCCTTGCCAATTCTTCCTTGTGTCTTGCTTTCTTACTACTTGATCCTTCGATTCCAATCCCTCTACGTAACTTCTTCAAACCCATGCCCTAGTTTCGCAAACCCTAACTTGAAACCCCTTCTTCCACAAGACAGAGTAATAACTCAAAGGAATACTTCAAAAAACCACTTCCACGCATGCCCATGTACTTCATTCCAATCTGGTTTGTATATATTTCAAAATCTTCACTTCGCACACAACTTTCATAGATTTCTTGCAAGGATTCCCTAGTTCGCAAGAGCTCTTCAAAAATAAACACAAAGTGAAAATAACATACGCTTGAATCCCTATTTATATTTTTTTCTTTTTTTGCATTAATTTTCATGCCATCTACCACCGTACTTCCACATTAAATTCAGATTTTTCCAATGCTTTCATCCCACGCATTTTGTCTATCACTTTTTCTTTCACGTGCACACTCGTTCGTAACCTCCTCAACCTTTTGGTACGCCAAACTATATCTACCACAGAACCTTACATGCACTCGTAGCACCAAATTCCATCTTCCTCTACATCTTAAACCTATTTTTCCCTACTACTTCCTACCTTAGTTTTCTCTACATGTTCATCATTGTACATGGTTTTTATAAATATTTCTTGACACCATTTCATCTCTAACCCTTATCACCCCATTACGTGCATTCCTTCTCATATATCCCGCACTTACATTTTTATCTCCTGGCCACCAATCAACATTACTCCATCCATGTGCCACTTCTACATTCTTCGCACTCTCCTACCCCACACTAAAAGTATGTGCGGTCCTCTGCGCATGAAAACCTCTTTAGATAGTAATTGGATATAGGCGTGCGACTCACTTATTACACAACACACCAAACTAAAATACAAAGCATAACAATAATGAAAGGAAACACATATAAAGGAAAATGCACTTAAGGGAAACCTAAGCTAAATGGAAACACTTGCCTTATTTACAAACACCAAGAAGGCTTATTTATAGTAGGGATTTAGCCTACTCCCACCAAGTAAATTTGGAAACCGTGTTCCATCCGGTGTTTGTAATCGAAAAGAACCTAAATCAAGTATATGTGTTATAACATACGGTCCTAACCAATGCACTTTGAGTTTCCCAGATGGCACAAAACTTTTAATCATACAAAAGAACCATATTCCCAACCTAAAAATTCTTGTTTTTAATTTGTCGATCATATCATGCCTTCTACCTAGCTTTCTCTGTCTTCTGAATCTACCTAGTAATGGCTCACCTTTCATCTAACTTCATAAGTTTGTCCTTGTGATGTTCAAGTGCTTAGTCATCATAAATCCTCTTATGTGTGTAATATGTAAGGATGGTAACATAAATTCAATGAGCATACTATCTTCCACATTGAGCACCAACTGAAAAGGCGTGGCATTGTCCAATATTTTATAACTCGTTCGATATGCCCATAATACTGTAGATACTTTATCATCCTAATCTCTCCTTCCGACATCAAAAATCTTAGTCAATGTGTGGCTCAATATCTTGTTAAAGGCCTCAACAGTCCCATTAGCCTGAGGGTGATAGGGCGTAGTTTTGTGATGGGCCACCATAAAATCTGCCAATAATATTCTAACAATCTCATTCAAGAAATGAGTACCCCTATCACTTGTTAAAATCAATAGGAATCCATACCTACTGATTATATTCTCCCATAAGAACCTAGTTGTTGTAGCCGTTATGCAATCCTTTGTAGGCATCACTTCTACCCACCTCGTAAGATAGTTTGTACAAGTGATAATATAGTATGAACCTATCCTACACGTGGCAAGGGAAATAGGGCCTAAAAATTCAACTGCCCATTTTTCAAATGACGTTGCACTATCAATAGGTCTTAATGACATTTCATATCTTTTCCCTGGATTTCTAAGGTGTTGTAAATTATCACAGGCCTTGAAATATTCTATAAAATCCTTATAAATTATCTCCCAACAAAGGCCTACCAATAGGATCTTGTGCACAATTGCATTTCTTGCATAGTGACCACCTGCAATGCCACCGTGAGCTTCTTCCATGGTTGCAGTACATTCATTTTCTAGTACACATCGGTGCAAAAACTCATCTCATCCTAGTTTGTATAGGTCTCCATTAACCAACATATAGGGTGCGACATGTATATCCAACCACTTCTTCTCTAGAGCCTTCATTCCTTCAGGTGCCACACACGTTCATAAGAAAACAACAATATATTCCAAATCAGAGGGCATGCATTGTAATCTGAACAACTATGCATCCAACATTGTGTCCTCAATGCTCTGTGTGTCCTTTCCTAAATTAATCTATGATAGATGGTCATGTCCTAGTTTCTCTTTCCTAGTTTTACTACAACTAAAACTTTAAACCCCTAAAATAATAAGATCCAACAACATATGCGCCCTTGGAAAATGGGCTTGTTTACCAAGTACTTAAGTTCCATATGATTTGTGTAAAAGATAAATGGAGTAGCCAACAAGTACTACCTAAACTTATGTAACGCATAAATCATTGACAACGCTTGTACTCCGTTATGGTGTAATTCGCTCACCAAGTTAACATTCGATTGCAAAACACAAAGGGTGATCAACAATCCCTTCTCCAAGATGTGCTAACACTGATCCTATTTCCATCCTTGATGCATCAACATGCACATAAAAGGGCTTTTCCCATGAGGGAAAGCATAAGATGGGTGTAGTAGTAATTTTTTTCCTTCAATGCGTTAAAAGCCATTTGGTGTGCCTCACCCCAATGGAATTTACTCTTATGTTTCAACAACTCTTCTAATGGTGTGGATATCCTGGCATAGCCTTTGATGAATTTTCTGTAGTAACCCATATTCCCTAAGAACCCACGCACCGTGCTTTGATTGGTAGGCTCCTCCAATCCCAAGATAACAACTTTGGCAAGATCTACCAATAATCCTTCCTTGTAAATAATGTGACCTAGTAATGTGCCAAAAGGAGTAGAAAAGACACATTTCTTAATGTTTAGAGAGATACTTAACTACCTACACCTCTCAAACATCAATCTTAAATTGTCACAATGATCTCTTACTAACCCATACACCATCCAATCATCCAGGTAAACTTGTAAAAATTTATGGATGAAGTCTTGAAATTCTTGCACCACAATGTGTGAAAAATACAACAGTGTATTCTTAAGCCCAAAGGGTATAACCATTTAAGAAAAAGGTAAAATTAGTCTTCTCTCGTGTCTTCATTCGCATCCTTACCTAGTGATAACCTAAGAATCCATTTGTAAAATAATAGATCTCCCACCTCGTTACACCTTTCAAGATATATTTAGTAAACGGGGTTGAAAAATGATCTATGACACATGCAGCATTCAAATCTCTGTAGTCTACACATATCCTTATCCTCCCATCCTTCTTGATACTAATCACCATTGGGCTCACCCATTCAGATTCTTCAATTGCTTCAATGATTCCAGATTCTATCATCTTATCAATCTCCTCTTTAACTTTTACGTACAAATTTGGATTCATCCTATAAGGCCTCTTCCTAATCGGACATGCACCTTCCTTAAAATTAATCTACATTTCTACCAATAAGTGATGAACTCATTTTAACTCATGGTAGATGCATGGGAACGAATCTTGGAATTTGAGAAGTAGCTTAATTATCTTTGAAACTTCCTGGTCTATCCAATAATCTTTAATGACATATTCTTTTATCTCTTCTTCTATACCAATGTTGACCTTATTCGTTTCAAGGGCTCATGGTAAGCATGCACTTGATCATCTACATTCTTCAAGAATTCATGTGTACCTTTCATATGATCAACATCCAAGTTTTCTACTTCCTCATCATCTATTAGGTACACCAACTTTCCATTTTATTTCTCCAGAAGGCATGCTCAAATTGTATCTCCTCTATTTCTCCTTCCTCAAAGTGCACCTCCAAGCTAGGTTCCCCTAGAAAATATAGGATTCGGTCTTCACCATAGCACAATCACCCAGATTAAGGAACTCGACTACCTGTAACACCTCATTCACCAATGGCTTGGGAATTAGATAATCAAAAGTTTGAATAATATCTGCCATCAAATCTTGTCAATTTCCCATCTGACGATGTAGCTTTGAATGGATATACCATGCATGCACACAACTTGCAAGGTGGAATATAACTTATGCACCCATAGTGAGGGAGGTAAGGCTTCTGGGCCTACCATCCAGGCTCTCTCATATTCCTGGATGTGAAATGGGGTGGATTATTTCCCATTATAGTTGCATAATTTAGAGGGTGCATTACTTCGAATAAACCTAACAGAGAATGTTATTCTCACTTTGTACCATTTTAGAAGATTGTCTTGATGAGTTACCCACAACATGTTGTTATTGTGCACAAGGTATAAGTTAGCATATTCCTCCTCTCTACTTGACATGTCCATTGGATCTCCATCGTGTGCAGAAATACATCAGGGTTACCTTCCCCAATATAACTTGGTAATTATCTTCCTCCCAAGTGCCTAACTAAGCATGCTCTGGCCACTCGAGTTATAGTTCCCTTCAATTATCTTCTAACCAACTCATAGGTCCCATGTGCCCAATTGTCACATGTAATGCTAGTTGTATCACTTATAGACTAAGAATATTCCTAGTATATGACTCCTTCTCTTGATGGATGAATAGCCTTGGGGTCTCTAATGGTGCGCACATAGATTTTATCTAGGTCATCTTCTCCTAAATGCTCTACATAAGGCACAAACCTCCCATCTATTAGTGGAATAATGACACACTCCTCTTTAGTCTTAACACCGATGTGTCCATTGTTAAAGTGCAACTCAACATTATTCTCATAATACCAGGGCGTCTAAGTCTTGTTGGGAAGTTATCTACCTCAACAAGCTCTAAGACTTCAAAATACCCAATAAACTTAGCCAAGGGTTAATTTTAAGACCCCTCATCTAAAAAATTAGTTTAGAATTGGTGGCAAATTTCCAAAATTGACTTTTTCCTCAATGGTGAATTTGTGAAGAAAAAAATTCATGGTAAAGCCAACTAGGTTGGATGATCATCGATTATCCGTCATCCAACCCAGTCATCCAACTTGGGTTGGGAAACCATCTATTGTTTGTCATCCAAACCAGCCATCCAACCTCGGGTTGGATAACCGCCCCTTATCTTCTCGTCTAACCATTCATCCAACCTAGGTCGACAATCGTCCATTGTCTGTCGTCCAACCTAGGTTGACAACCATCCATCATATTTCATCTAACCTAAGTTTTACGAACAACCGCTCTTTATTGGATGTCTATATTAAACGGTTACCCCCTTCAACCCCCCACACTATATATTATACCTTGTTGAATACATTCATAAGTTAATTTTTACATATAAATAGTAGGCGAACTGACCCATAAAAATTACTTGTCATCTAAAATTTTTGGTGAATTGGGCGATAGCCGACTGCTGAAAATTTTCCATTTCCAATTTTCAAAATCCCTAATATTTGTGAGTTTACAAAAATTCACCACTAAAATCTTCCCCGGCTTATCCCCTTGAATGGTTATTGAAGCATCCTTCAAGACTTCAATGGGCATAGCCTTTTTCCTATTTTCCATATACAACACATTTGAAAAGGGCTGCAATGGATGCCTACCCATATGATTATGTGCATCCAAAGTAAGGACATTGACCTCTGCACCCATGTCAATTAGTATGTTACTCGGGAGTCATCCATCAACAACCGCATTCAGTGTAATTTCCTTGTCATAATCAAGACTGTGAGGGGGTAGATTAGCATGTAAGACCTGCCTCTCACATTCATCTCCCATGTGTGGTACCTTTTCTCTTAACCACTCTCCCAACATAGGAATAATGTTCTCCTGATGCAACATCTTAAACACTTATTTGACCTCATCCATGTCTTTTTAAGTGACATCAACATTCTTCGCCTATTCTAACTTCCGTAATTTATCCTTCAAACATTAAATCTCTCCTTGAAGGCTTCTAATCACTTCCATGGTCTCTTGGTAAACCTCTTTCTGATGGCTCAGATCAATATATTTCCCATGTAATAATTCTTTGCTTGTAATGAGTGGCCTTTACTTAAGTACATCCCTAGTGAGTACATCCTCAATGTGTGTAGTTACTAGAAAAAGTTCTAAATCAGGGTTAAGCGCTACCCTAGGCATCCATAGCGGGCCATTTCTCATCACCGTAACCATCCCCACACCTTTTTCCTTCTTCTGGTTCGTAATCATGTGGTCATACGATTCATGGAACTCCTCATACTTGTTCTTATTTCCGCACCATGAGCATTATAGAAAATCCAGACATTCGCGCTTGTAGTGTTCAGTAGATCCACAATTGTAACAAGTCCCATGGGGGAAGTTACCCTGTTGGGCCCCTAAAATATTAACTAAGTACAAAAAGGTGCATGGGCACATAGGAATTAAGTTAAGAAATGGGTGACCAAGGAGAATACGTGTAAGGAAAGGTTCTAGGAGGGTCTTAGTAGAACCCGTGATGCACACCTGTAGGACAAGGTCTCGGGACTTAGCCATATCTGGTGTATTGGGCATGACACGAGAAAAGCATGACCTGAATGCACATGTAGAGTGGATAAGGTGCTATCCTGGTGACATGTTGGCCTAGGAAGGTATATGCCCTGCAATGGAAGCTTCTAGAAGAACATCATGGAAAAAAGTGGAGAGCTCAGGCCTGAGGAGCATGCTCCCATGGAGGACCACATTCAAACACTTGGCGCTAGATCTGAGGCTGCAGAAGGATGAGTTGGCACTTCGGGATGCCTATATATATAAATACTTGTAGAAGAATAGGGGGATGAAGAGAGGGGAGATCAATAGAGAGTGGAGCTCTTCGAAAATGTCATGAGGAGCCATATTGGGTTGGGTAGATGAAATATAGGAGAAGGATGTATTAAGGGCTTGGGGTTATAAAATTTCTTTTTGTGATCTAAATGTATGGATCTAGTTATGATGCATGACGTTGGTCCGCCATAATGTGGTGTTTTGTAGTAAGTTTGATGAATGTAGTGAGGTTACCAAGTTAATTGAATATGATCCTTCTTGGTTTGGGTTCATACATGATTCTTCATAGTTCCTTTTCATGTATGTTTATAAGATGAATATGAATTCCTATGCATTTTCCTTTTGTTTTGTTTCAGTTCTTTAAGTCTATTAAAGTATCTATGTTTGTAATGACTACAATGATCTAGAGCCATTCTAAGCTCTATGATGTTCACATGTTTCATTCCCACTCACTTCCTTTAAATTTTGGGATCATAGATTATGCTTTCCCACTAAACTCACTTAAAAGAGAGACTTGGCACCCGTCACGTGCCTTAGGTGAGCACCCAAAGACCCACCGGGTGATAGCCCAAAGGTGTATGGGATTCCCTTGTTCTCTAGTGGGTGTAAAAATGAATACATCTTGGTTCCGTTTCCGGGACCTCTTTTCAAAGTTGTAGTGGGAAATGACATACATCATGATCTCTGTAATGAGTGATGATAGAGTGTTTAACCTTGGAAAGTGTTGAAACATGGTTTAAGAGCACGAAGGATGAATTTTCTCAGATATTCAACACTGGATCTGATTTTGATGCATGTAGATGGGTAGAAGAGAACCTCTACCATGAGTTGCATAAAAAAATTCTCATTTCCTAGTAGAATCGTATAAATTACTCTCAAAGATATGCGTCTAGATCAAGTTGGTATTATAGATCACACATGTGGGCCCAAGAAGAGTACCCGAGGTCAGTAAGATGCATATCGACATGGAATCATGTTTTGGATCATTGGTGGAAAGGAATACTTGCTAGCTACACTGGAGTACGTTATTTCTAAACATTCTTATCTAGAAGTTATTGATTTTAAGTTTCGCAGATCCTAGAGGATCATTTCTACATGTTATTCCTCTAGAAATGAAGATCTTGATTTTTACCTTGAGTTTAGAGGCATTTTCAATGGCTAGCTAAACCATTCTGAGCACTGGGTGAGGAAGCTAGGGTGGAGGAAGATGACAGATATTGCGATGGAGAAAGAAAGGGAGGAGAGACGACTCAAGTATAGTGAAGTGCGTGAAAGTGAGATTACTAAACAACACGAGGTTGTAAGTATGATGGATATATGGAGGTAGATGTTGCGGGAAGGAGTTAAGGTTCACCCGGGAGGATGTGGAACCCGAGCAATCTGTGTTACCCCATCTTAGAAAGCACTTAAGGGAGACCCCTTCACTTTTGATGAGAGTTTGTCATGTGGAGAGAGAAGAGTTGTTGCCACACATCCGAACCCACCTAGTGACCAAACCCTAGCACTTGGCTTTCAATCAAGGAAGGAATATCACTAACCTAGTTGGTATTAGTGGAAGTGACAGATCTATACCCAGGAGATACAATTTCTCATTTGGGACTTCTATGGCTGCACATACCATCCCAGTGTTTGGGGGAATTTTTGGACAAGGAGCAAGTATACAAGGATTGGGTAGCGTGTCAAGGAGTGGCGCAAAGCACACACATCTAGAAGTGGAAAAATCTCATAGACGGTTGGCACCCAATTTAGTGGGATGTTAGGGACCCTAGGCATGACCACTTCGTGCTCATTATCGGCTCCCGATGGATCTAGACATGGAACTAGTGAATCGGAGGTAGAATTGGTGGATCTAGAGGTGGAACTGGTGGATCTGGGGGCACAGAACCTAGTGGATCTAGTGGATCTCGGTGGAGGAGGAAACACCGGAGGGAACCAAGGCTCTAGCTCAAGAGGACAAGGGCCCAAGCCACCTCCTCAAATCTTCTTTGAGATGTCTCTATATTTTCTAGATTATATGGGTATTGAAGATGTTGTGGAGCATGTTCACAAGTGTGAGTTGCTATGACGTGCAAAGGGGATCACAACCTCAAAGCATAAGGCAAGTCAGTTTGTAACAAACTTACAAGGGTGCACGCATAGCTGGTATAGGAAGTATGACCCCCATGAAACGGTGGTAGATTACACCATGTTGAAAAATGCCTTCCTAGCATATTTCCACATCCCCGAGTTTGAGTAGAAGAGCATCGCGCCCTTAAGGAGATTTAGCAGGGAATGGTAGAGAGTGTACGAGAGTATGACACATGGTTTAAAACTATCCTATCAAAATTATCATATGACATTCACCCTTCACAACATGTTTAATGGTTTTTTGGAGGGGTTATAACTCCATTTAGAAGAGCTTTATCTCATGAAACTTTCACAAACCCATATGAGGCATTGGAAGTTTCCTATGCGCTGAGGTCATTGGAAGTGTTAATACTAGTGTTAGACCATTCATGGAGGCCCAAATCACTACTATGGCTAAATAGCTGGAGAAGTTGTCTGTGAACTTAGCCCATGATACTCGCAGTGGTATATGGTGTACATATTGTGAAGTAGAGGGAATTTCAAGGATAGTTTCCCCGGAAGATAAGTACGCGCCGTAGTAGTAGATTGTGAGATTTGTCATGGGGACCATGATGTAAGTAGATGTCCCTTGTTACAGTGCACAATGCATAAAAATGTGTCTTGCTACTATAAAATATGCACCTCTACAACCCATGATACTAAGGATTATAGGCTTATTGATCAGATCCATGAGGCCATTGATCATGGTGTGTGCTAGACTAACATTTCTAGTAGTTCTAAGAATGATGACCGCCATTATGAGGAGCACATAGATGGAGGTGCATGCGGAAGGGTATTTTGTAGAGGATTATGTGGTCATTGAATCTGGCAGAGGAGGAAGAAGTGAGTTCCCACATGGAACTTGTTTTAATTATGGGTCTACAGACCACTATAAGCATGAGTGCCTAGACTTATTGCAGTGCTCATGGTGCAGGAAGAAGCACAAGTATGAGGAGTGCCCTGAGTTGTTTGAGCACATGAATTAACAACACTGGAAAGACAAGGGCACTATAATGGTAAGCATTAAGAAGGATGACACATAATGGATGCCATGGGTGACATGTGATGTAGGCTTGGAACCTATTATGGTAACAACAAGAGTAGAGGCCACACGCGCAAAGGAAATGCCAAGGTAGAAGAACCTAGTTTCAAGGGAAGAAGTGGTACATGGGAAGTACCCAAACCCTGCGCATCAAAAGGAGGTATATCAAGAAACCATGGACATCATTTGGAGTTTACAAGGAGAAATCCAATGTCTAAAGGAGTAGTCCAGGAGGGAGGAGAAAAGAAGGAAGGTCGAGGCACCAAAGGATGACCTAGATGAGGTTAAGGAAGTATGTAAAATTATAAGGCAAGAGAATATTATTCCCTTGTTAGGATCATGGTTGAGAGAGAAGGTACCATGCACTAGAGAAGAGCATGAGAGGTAGGTCTTGCATGCAAACCTTCCCCCTCACAACCTTGACTATGATAGGGAGATCACGTTAAATGCAGTCATGGATGGATGGCTCCTTAGTAATATCCTCATTGACACAGCGCGGAGGTCAATGTTCTCACCTTGGATGCATGGCATCAGATGGGAAGCCCTGTATTACAGCCATCTTTGAATGTGATGTATATGGTGAAAAAATGAAGGCAATGCCCATTGGTGTCTTAAAAGATGCATCTATCACCATTCAAGGGGCTAAGTTTACTGGGGACTTTGAAGTCTTGGCACTCACCAAGACAGACAATTTCCCAACATTACTTGGGCGCCCATAGTGCTATAAGAACAATGTAGATCTTCGGTTCAACAAGGGATACATAAGATTTGAAAATGAGGAGGAACGGTCATGATACCCCTGGTTGATGGGAAATCAACACCCTATACTGAACCTTTGGGAGAAGGGGTCCTTGATAGAATATATGTGTGCTCAATCAGGGATCTAGAGACAATTCATCCCACAGAGGGAGTTATCCAGTTTGAGGATGCTCACCCCCGAGTGACACCACCAAGATAACGTGTGATAATTGGGCACATTAAACCTATGAGTTAGTCAAATGACATTTGAGAGGATCAGTAATAAATGTGACAAAGGAACATACGGTCTAGTGCTTAGGAGGAAAGAAGCTACCTAAGTACTCAATATGAGCCTTCCTTGAGTTCTTTTTATAGGAGATGGAAGCTCAGTGGAAGGAGGAAAATGAATGAAGGGGGATGTTAAGTTACGTCCTACTTGGAACTATTACACACTGGTGGGAAACACATCAAGATAATCTCTTGGAATGGCATGAGGTGAGAATTTTATTCTCTATAAGGTTTTGCAGAGCAATGCACCCAAGGCTATAAAATACCACAATGGGAAAGAGACCGCTTCCTTCCATATCCAAGCATGTGAGACAACCTAGATGGGAAGCACATAAGCATTTCCACCTTCATTATGGGTTCACAAGTTGTATTCCACCCTACAAGGTTGTGCATGCACATGGTACATTCATTCTGAGACACACCGCTAGATAGGAAATTGGCAATATTTAACAACTAATCTCATTCAAACATTCAAGTATCGGAGTACAAAACCCTTAGTGGATAAGGCATTATAGGTTGTCAAGTGCCTTACCATTGGGGATAGTGCCATGGCAAAAGATAGGCTATTGGAGTTACTTAGGTGAACCTGGCTTGGAGGCGCACTTTGAGAAAGAAGAAATAGAAGAGATACAACTTGAGCGCGTGTGTTTGGAAAAAGAAAAGGGGAAGATGGTGTATGTTATTGATGGAGAAGAAGTAGAGAACTTGGATGTTGACCATTCTGTAGGGATGCGCGAAGTCATAGACAATTTTGATGAACGGGTGCGTGCCTATCATGAACCTTTAAAGATAAAGAAGGTTAACATTGGCTCAGATGAAGAGCCTAAAGAGGCTATCATCGGAGACTATTGGTTGGAGAAGGAAGTCTCCAAGATCATTGATCTTTTACATGAGTTTGAGGATTTATTCTGCATGGGTATCATGAGCTTAAAGGAATCCACCATTCCTTGGGGAGATGAGGATAAATCAAGGAAGGTGTGCACCCAGTTAGGAAAAGACCATACCGAATGAATCCTAACATATGCGTGAAGGTTAAGGAGGAAATAGATAAGATGATAGCGTTGGGCATTATTGAAGCTATTGAAGAGTTAGAATGGATAAGTCCAATGGTAATTAACATCAAGAAGGATGGAAGGATAAGGATTTGTGTTGATTACAGGGACCTGAATGCAGTATGTATCATTGATCCTTTCCCAACCCCATTCACTGAAGAAATATTAGAGGGAGTGGTAGGGTGCAAGGTCTATTCTTTCACAGATGGATTCTCGGGCTATCACTAGGTAAGGATCACAAAGGAAGACCAAAGGAAGATAAATTTTTCCACTGAGTGGGGAAGTTTTTCCTATATAGTCATGCCATTTGGATTTAAGAATGTGCCTGTTGTGTTCTCGCATTTATGGTACAAGATTTCCAGGACTTCATCCATAAATTCCTTCAAGTCTACCTGGATGATTGGACAATATATGGGTTAGTGAAGGACCATTGTGACAACTTAAGGCTGATTTTTTTTTGGCAGATTGAGGATATCTCTTAACATTAAGAAACATGTCTTTTCTACCCCATTTGGAACATTATTGGGGCACATCATATGTAAGGAGGGCCTACTAGTGTATCCTATAAAATTTGCAGTAATTGTGGAATTAAGGGAGCCTACTAGTCAAACCACAATGTGTGGATTTCTCGGGCATAAAGGGTACTACAAGAAGTTCATTAAGGGATATGCCAAGATCATTGTTCCTTTAGAATATTTTCTTAGACATAAGAGTGCCTTTCATTGTGGAGAGGCGTAACAGAAGGCATTTGAAACTTTGAAGGATAGGCTTGTCACCAAACCCATCCCACGTTTCCCTTCTTGGGATAAGCCTTTCCATGTTCATGTGGATGCCTTAGGGACTGCCATTGGAGCAATACTTGCACATCTTGGTGAAGGGATTTTTGATCATCCTTTGTGCTTTGCAAGTAAGAAATTGACACCAACAGAGCATAATTATACTACGACTGAGCATGAGGCATTGTCAATGATCTATGCACTTCATAAGTTTAGAAAGTATTTGCTGAAACCCCTTTTATATTTTACACTGACCATATGACATTGAAATAATTGGTAAACAATCTTGTTCTACAAGGGTGCATATGTAGGTGGGTACTATTGTTCCAATAATTTGAGTTCACAGTGGTTGTCAAACTAGGAAAAAGTAATTCCAGACTTGATCATTTTTCTAGGATTGACTCAGGGGAGGATGCGTAGAGTATTAAAGAGACTATGTCAGACACACAATTGTTTAGGTTATGGTGTGCACCCTTGGATTTAGAGGACATTGCAGTATTCCTTAAAACGGGTGTGGTGTCAGACGAAATGAAGGCCTTGGAGAAGAAGAAGTTGGCCATATGTGTTGCACCCTACATACTAATTAGTGGAGACATGTAAAAAATGGTTCGTGATGAGGTGTTGCATCATTGCACGCTAGAACATGAGCACATTGTAATTATGGAAGAGTCGCATGGTAGGATTATATGAGGAAACTATGCGGGAAATGCAACCACGTGGAATATTCTACTCGTACGGATTTGGTGAGAGACCATTTATCAAGATTGCATTGAGTTTTGCAAGGCATGTGACCATTGTCAATGCCTTGGCAAACCTGAAAGAGGGATGAAATGCCCTTGCGACCAATAGCCAATGTGGAACCATTTGAGAAGTGGGATATCAAATTTTTCATACCAATCTCGCTAGTGGCATGAAGGACTGGTTCACGGTATATCCTCACTTGCACTGATTATTTGAGAAGGTGGGTAGAGACAGTGGCTACAAAGGATGCAGTGGGCTACTACTTGCTAGATTTTTATGGGAAAACATAATCAACATGTATGGATGCCCATTGAGTTTGACAAGTGATAGAGGTATGCACTTCCTCAATGAGATGGTCAGATTCTATTGTCAGAATTCATGGTGGCCCATCATAAAACTACTCCCTATCACCCTTAGGAAAATGGAACTGCTGAGGTATTTAACAAAATACTTAGCCACACGTTGACTAAGATTTGTGATGTTGGTAGACAGGATTGGGATGAAAAAGTATTAGCCATTCTTTGGGCATATAGGACAACCTACAAGAGATTGAATAAGGTCACACCATTTCAATTGGTGTTTGGAACGGAGGCTGTCCTACCAGTTGAATTCATGTTACCTTCTCTGTGTATAGGGCGCGTAGGAGGATTAGATGATGAACAAGCACTAGAAGAAAGAATTGAAAATTTAATGTAATTGGATGAGAGATGATCATTAGCTAGGTGGAGCCAAAAAGTGAAAAAGAAAAACAAAAGGCATGTCATGATCATCACATTAAGAACAAGAAGTTTTAGGTTAGGCAGATGGTGCTACTATATGATTCTAAGTTTTTACACCATCTTGGGAAGTTAAAAGTCCATTGGTTGGGTCCCTACATCCTTGATTCAGGTGCATGCCAGCTACAAGCGTTGGATGGGACAAGATTTCCATAACACTTCAATGGGAGTAGGCTGAAGCCCTACTATAAATAAGTCTTCTTGGTGTTTGTAATAAGGAAGTATTGCCAGTTAGTTTAGGATTTCACTCAATGTATTTTATTTTTCTTGTGTTTCCTTTCTCGTTGTTGTTTTTTTACACCTTGGGCACCGGTAGTCTCATTACTTTTTGAAGCTTATAACTACGTAGAGGACCGTGCATCATTTTAGTGTGGGGTAGAGTAAGGTGGAAGAAATTGCAAGGTATGAAGCACTAGGAAGGATTGCATTGAAAGCCCGGTTGAATGGCCATGTGAATGAAGTACATGCAAGGAAAGGTGAAAAAGAATGGTTGGTGTCAGGGTAATGCTACATTGTAGATCCATGTACAAGATTGGAAGAAGTGCAAAAGCAACACAAGGTAGGTGAGAGAAAAAATCATGACAAAGAAGTGCCTTCAGCTAATTACACACGTGCAAGAGTCTCCCCAAGATGGATTGGTTGCATACCGTAAGGTTGGAGAATTATCCACGCAAGGTTGTATGCGTGAGTTAAAGTGATAAAGTCAAACTTTGTTGAAAAAACCACATTAAGTGTTGGGTAGGTAAGATAGCATTTAATGTTAAAAAGTGGGAAAACTATAAATAGAAGGTTGGGAACTTCATTATTTACTTTGCGAATATGAAGAAGGAAGAGATTTTGTGAACTAGGGTTTCCAGAGTTGATCCATGTGAAGAAAAATTGGAGGAATTTAACCACGAGTGACTAGTTTGGATCTGCAAACCGGGAGGGAAGTAATTCACAAGCATGGGAAGAGTTGTGGAGAAGCGTCATCTTGTGAAAAGATATTCCAGTTAGGGTTTGAAAACTAGGGCACAAATTAAAAAAAAGTATTCTTCGCAGGTTGGAGATTTGAACTTGGAAAAGATAGAAGAGCAGAGCTAGGAAGAGAAGTTGAAGTGATAACCCAAGCAATGACACCTAAGAAACCAGCAGTAACACCTAAGAAGGGCAAGGGAAAGGGAAAGGGAAAACAACAAGAGATTACCATAAGTACCAACAAGGAATGGTATGTAGAAATGCAGTACCCATATGGGGTTTTGCTTAGATGGAATGGGAATCCCACTTGAGAAAAATGACTAGTAAGTGACTACAATCATCACACAAACACGATTGAAAAGGAAATGGAGTTGGAGTTAGTGCACTCGACTAACTAGAGAACACCTAAGGGGTTACCAATTTATAGCAACGAAGTCAAGGTGAAGTTAGAGAAGGTGGGATTATTGCAACTCTATGAGTTTCCCTACTTCAAAAAGCCAGAGTGCCTCTATCAGTGGATAATGTCACATGTACATGAAGACCACTTTCACTTCACGAGGTGCAAGATGTGCATAACCCCTCAAATAATTTCAAGATTCATAGGCCTTATCTATGAGGGAGAAAGCTTAGAGGATGACCTGTGTAACAAGGAAGAAATCAAGGAAACAGTGGCGCGTATGCATACAAGAAGGGGTCAAGGTACTTTGATATCATGGATATCCAAGACCCAATGATGAGAATGGTCATGCACCTGGTAACAAAACTCAATGCACAAGAAATATGGACACAGGTAAACAATTCCTGGTTGAATGTTTGTAGAATAATATCATAGGCCACCATCTATAATCTTTCCACATACATTTTAGATGAAATTATCACCAATGCATAGGAAGGAGACAAGATTCTCTTTGGTAATGTCCTATTAAACATTGTGTTCTTAGAAATTGGAGTACCAGATGCAACAAACAAGTTCATTTGCATGAGTACCTAGAGGAAGACCCTCACCTGCAAAATGATTTGAGAAATATAATTGTGATAGCATGATGCCCATTCACAAGGCACATCTTGAGAAGTGGTATATGCGTTTAAGGAATGCGTTTGAGGCGAATGGAGAATACTAGAATAACTGCCAAGACTTACAGTAGGAGAAGTCCGAGTTCACTTTGTATACCAACACTTTTGTATTGGTAGGTTCAAATGACCGATGAAACCATGAGCCCATGGTGCAAGCTCCCATTCACATTCATAGATCAATACTTCCTGCGGGCATTAACAAATTCAAGGATTCTAAGAATTTAAAGCTTGACCTTGGAAGTTTGGACCAGACCATAGGAGATGCGCAAGATGTTGGTCTACCCCAACAAGTGCATGTACATGGAAAAGTACATATTGCATGAAGTCCAAATGGTAAAACACCTAACTCTGACTATTACAGGTAGGTCTGTGGTGCGTGTATACCTTTGGATAAGGCCCAAGTTTGAGAAGGGAGCTTATCTTGAAACCAAGATAGCTATACATGAGGACCTAACAGGTAGGAAGAAGACCACGCCCAAAAAAAAGAAGAGAGAAGAAATAAAAAAGAAGGCACCAATTTCCCAAGATATACAGTCAATAGGCACCCAAGAACAAGCACTAGAACAAGTACTTACACACGCAGCAAGAGGTCTCCAGTTAAAGAGGAGGCTTCTAATGTGAAAACCTTATCGCAGAGGAGGAAGAGAATGTAGAATCTCCTATACCTGGAATCCCTAGTTAGGAAGAAATAAAAGGTGATGGAGGAAGCTGACTTAGAGCAGAAAAAGCTTCAAGAAATACATAGGGGATAGGGATAACAATGAGGAAAATGATCCTGAAGGGGACCAAGGACCACTTGTTTTTCAGTATACATGATTCTCAAGAAGAGGGAGGACAAGAAGGACCCGAGTTCCTTTTTGTGTGGTGCAAGGGTGGCCAGGAGGAGGAAGGAACCTAGGACATGGGAAGAAATGAAGAGGTTGGCGTGTAGGATTAGAAAACTCCAAGCCTCACGAAGGATCAAATAAATAAGGTGGTAGAAAGAGAAGCAACGAAAATCATTGAATCCTTAGTAGAACAAGAATTGGAGAGCGTAATTGATATAGTGATGGAAGAAGACAAGGAAGAAAGCATAGGGAAATATCATGGCAGCACGGGAGGCCCCATTCTATCAGTAATTGTTCCTAAGGGAACACGCATAGGGGGAAAGCACATGGAGATCTAGAGGCAAGGAATGAGCTACATTGATGATCTCAAAGAAGGTGTTGCGTGCATGCTTCCAAAGAACAATTCCAACAAAGAAAAATTTGGCAATGAAGTCATTTGATGAAGAAGGTGCATACCTCGATGAGGAAGATGCTCTCTTGGGAAATTGAGTCACACATCGATGAGCAGGAGTTCGAGGTAAGCTAGGGAAAACTAATGAAAATTCTTGAGTCAAAAGGAGATATCCCGGTAAATGCTCGTGAGCTTTCAAAATGAGTAGTTATGCAACGTGCTCAACAAGGTCTCATTGAGGTTAAAGCTAGGCTCTTTGGGCGTAATGACAGATAAAATTTCTGAAGCGACTAGAAAAGGAGGAAGAACTAGAAGAAAAGGTCAAGGAATTTAAGTAGGAGTTAATTAGCACTCAGCTAAAGCGTGAACTTAGGGAACAAAAGGCAAGGGTGCGCGAAGTACATAAGAAGGTAGAATCCATCATAGATGCCATTGTTTTAAAGCATCCGGACTTAATGCCACCTACACGCAAAATTATGGATCTTCCCTTGAGTGCCTTGAAGACTTAACGTGCATCCTCACCATGGAGAGGCAACCTCTAGCTTTAGAATCCACAGAAGAAGTAGCAAGCGTCCAGGAGGAGGATAAATTAAAGGTAATAGCAATCACGGTTGAATATAGTAAATTCCTTACTGATGTAAAGATTGTTGCCCATACCGCTGAGGCCGCATATGACAACTACACAGACAAAGATAAAGTGACGAGTATTTTGGTTTCCAACTATGAAGCAGAGCTTAAAGAGTTCCAAGAAAATAATAAAGGAAACAAAGCGAAGTGGGATAGAATCCTCGGCCAAGGTTGAAAAGAAGTCAGAATCTATTAAGGCTCTAAAGGGTACAATCAAGAACTGGGTAAAGGAGTTATACCCATAGATTACTAGAAGGATGAACGTGTTTGAGAACATGGGCAAGGAGTTAGAAAAAAATTTCACACTATGAATGCTTAAGGAGATGGACTAAGTTTTGGGGAGGTAGGCACCCTAGTTGGTGACCTCTGCTAGAGAGCGCAAAACAAAGTTGATGCCTAGAACAATTTGGAGGCTGACTTGCAAAAATATTTTCCTAGCTTGTTGCAATAATTCCATCATGTCCCCATTATTTTTTCTTTCTGAAATTCTTCATCCCCTTATTCTTTTCCCAAGACATTAAGTCTATTGTGATTCTTTATTCATTGGAGAATTGTTCTCATGGGTAGAGAATAGGTGTAGTGTGGGGTGATGTTGGGCCCCTAAAATATTGACTAAGTCCAAAAAGGTGCATGGGCGCACAAGAATGAAGTTAAGAAATGGGCACGCAAGGAGAAGGTGAGCAAAACAAGGTTCTAGGAGGGTCTTAGTAGAACCCATGATGTGCGCCCACAAGACAAGGTCTCGGGACTTAGCCATATCTGGCGTATTGGGAAGGACATGAGAAAAGTGTGACTTGACTATGAATGTGAAGTAGATAAGGTGCCATCCTGGAAACAGGTTGGCCTAGGAAGGAATATACCCTATGATGGAAGATTATAGAAGAACATCATGGCAAAAGTGGAGAGCTCAAGCCTAAATAAGCATGCTCCTATGGAGGACCACATTCGAAAACTTGGCACCGTGGTTTGAGGACACGTAAGGATGATTTGGCACTTTGGGATGCCTATATATATAAGCACCAGTAGAAGAATAGGGGATGAAGAGAGGAGATATCAATAGAGAGTAGAGCTTTGTAGAAATGTCGCGAGAAGCCATATTGGGTTAGGTAGATGAAATATAGGAGAAGGATGTATCAAGGGCTTGGGGTCATAAAATTTCCTTTTGAGAGCTAAATTATATGGATCCAGTTATGATGCATGATGTTAGTCTACCATAATGTGGTGTTTTTTAGTAATTCTAATGAATGTAATCAGTTACCAAGTTAATTGAATATGATCCTTCTTGGTTCAGATTCATACATGATTCTTCATAGTTCCTTTTCATGTATGTTTATAAGATGAATATGAATTCCTATGCATTTTCCTTTCTATTTTGTTTCAGTTCTTTAAGTCTGTTAAAGTATCTCTGTCTATAATGACTACAATGATCTAGAGCCGTTTTGAGCTCTATGATGTTTGCATGTTTCATTCCCACTCACTTCCTTTAAAGTTTGGATCATAGATGCTTTTTTCCCATTCAACTCACATAAAGAGAGACTTGCACCCGCACGTGCCTCGAGTGAGTGCCCAGCTTCCCATTGGGTGATAGGTCAGACACATGGGATTCCCTTGTTCTTTGGTGGGTGTAAAAATGACTACATACACCTTTTCCTATTCACCATATACAACACATTTGAAAAGGGCTACAATGGAGGCCTCCCATATGATTCCATGCATCCAAAGTAAGGACATTGACCTCTACACCTATGTCAATTAGTATGTTGCTCAGGAGCCATCCATCAACAATTGCATTCAACGTAATTTCCTTTTCATAATCAAGACTATGAGGGGGTAGATTAGCATGTAAGACCTACCTCTCGTATTCATCTCCCATGTGTGGTACCTTTTCTCTTAACCACTCTCCTAACAGAGGAATAATGTTTTCTTGGTGTAACATCCTACACACTTCTCTAGACCTCATCCATGTCTTTCTAAGGGACCTCAACATTCTTCGCCTATTCTAACTTCCGTGATTTCTCCTTCAAACATTGAATCTCTCCTTGCAGGCTCCTAATCACTTCCATGGTCTCTTGGTAAACCTCTTTCTGATGGGTTAGATCAAGATATTTCCCATGTAATACTTCTTCTCTTGTAATGAGTGGCCTTTTCTTTGGTATATCCCTAGAAAGTACATCCTCAAAGCATGTGTAGTTACTAAAACAGTTCTAACTCGAGGTTAAGCACTACCCTAGGCATCCATAGTGGGTCAGTTCTCTTCACACTAACCATCCCCACGCCTTTTTCCTTCTTCTAGTTCTGGCTCATGTGGTCATACAATTCAAGGAACTCCTCATACTTGTGCTTCTTTCTGCACCATGAGCACTATAGAAAATCTAGACATTCATGCTTGTAGTGTTCAGTAGATCCACAATTGTAACAAGTCCCACAAGGGAAGTCACCCCTTCCTCCATGACCGCTACGGCCTTTGAATCCTCCATGAAAACCTCTTCGCCGACCTCTGCCATCTTTATGCACTTCATATTGACAACCTTTGCCCTTAGAACTGCTCCCAATGTCACCCAGCACACACCAATATCAATGGCATCATGAATTTGGTCTATCAATCGGTAGTCTTTTATATCATGAGTAGTGGATGTGTAAATATTACAATAAGAAGACACATTATTATGAAGCGTGTCTGTGAAAAGGTAATATACTTGGATCATGATCCTCATGAAATATTTAAAAATCTAATGATATGGCACATACTTGACCGTTAAGGCTAACTATCCATCAGATGTCCTTCCACTTCACAATCAGACACTAAAGTCCACTGCGTGTTTCATGAGCTGAATTCACAGACAATTTTTCAAGTTTCTTTTCCATGACAACAATCTATGCTTCTAAAAATGGGCTTACCCTAGTTTCAATGCTTCCATGGCCTCGGCGTGTAGAGAATCTTTCAAGTCCTCACGCAGATCCATTAAAGTCTTATGGGAGAGTGCTCATTTGAAAGGCATTATCAATCCTCCAACAAACCACTGAGCATGTTGTGAGGGATGGATATCATAAGATAGCTTTGACAAGAGAGTCTTAAAGTATGCATCATACTCCCACACACTCTCTGCCATACCCTATTGAATCTCCTTGAGCACACTGATGCTCTTCTTCTCAAATTCAAGAATGTGGAATTCCGCCAAAAAGGCATCATGTAGAGCGGCATAATCTTCCACCATTTGATGTGGGTCATACCTCCAAGACTAGCTATGTGTGTGCCCATACAACATGGTTGCAAACTGACTTGCCTTACACTTCAGGGTAGTGATACCCTTAGTACACGATAAAAACTCACACTTTTGTACATTCTCTGTAGCATCCTCAACACCTTTGTAATCAGGTAAATGCAAAGACATCTCATAAAACACCTGTTGAGGTGGTTGAGGTCCTTGTACACCAGGTCCAAAACCTTGGTTTCCTCCTGTGTTTCCTCCACTACCAAAGCACCACTAGATCCACTAGCTCCTATCCCTCCAAATCCACTGGATCCTCCTCCCGTAGCAGAAAAGGGTCCGTAGCAGTTCCATATGTGTCCTCGCCATTTTTTAAACTACTCGCCAATAGTATGTGACGTTGAACCACTTCTAGACATGATACCCAAACTCTATGTACCCACACCTTGTCTAAATGACGTTCCTGACAGGATTCCACCAAACACCGGAAATGTCTACGTGGCTATAGATGAATGTAATGTAAAATGATCTCTACCTGATGTTACTTACTTACCAATGCCAACCAAATTATAAATAGTTGTCTCAGAAATTAGGAAACTAAACATAAGAGTTTAGTTGCATGGTGGGTTTAGATGTGTACCTACGATTCTTCTCCTTCCTTCATATGCCGAGCTCTCATTAGAAGCCTAGGGGGTTCTTCTCCTGTGCTTTCCAAAATAATGTGGCATAAACCGCTTAGGTTCCACGTCCTCCACGTAAACCTCAAATCCTTCCCATGATGTCTACCTCTATAATTCCATCAATCCTACAACTTCGTGCTATCTTGAAAATTCCCTCTCTCGTGCTTCATTATACTTGAGTTGTCTCTCCTCTCTCTCCACTTTTTTCATAAGAGCCACCATATCACACCACACCAACTTCCATGCCTTACACCTAGTGGGAATTTAGCTATCCATAGGAAATGCCTCCGAACTCAGAGTGATGATCAGGATCTTAATGGCTAATGGTATAGCATGCAAGAAAGATCCTCTTGGTTCTCACAAGAACTCAAACTCAAAGAACCTTTGGGAAATAATACATATAAAATGTGTACTCCAATGTATATCTAGTCAACACACCACTCCACCAACGATCAACAACACGAGTCTAGGTCAGATCAACATCATGAAGCCGTTGATAATATTCTTGGGTCCAAACACAAGGTTGATAATACCAAATCTTCCTTAATGCATACGCCGACAACCATTCATACGCTTTTATTGAAAACAACAAAAAACATCTCATAAATCTCATGATATAGATTCTCATCTACCCATTTACGTGCATCAAACTCAGGTCTAGTGTTTAATCACTATGAAAACTCATCCTCTGTGTTCTTAAGCCAAGTCTCGATGTTATCCAAGGTCAAGCATTATGTCATCACACACCATTCTTACAACAACTTCAAAAGAGGTCCCAAAACGAAACCAAAATGTAGTCACCTTTCCCTACTCCCTTTAAACCTCAAGTGTGTCGGCACATTACCCAAAGATTGACTGGGAACTCATGCAAGGTGTGCAAGGGTGCCTAGCCCCTCCTTTATGTGATCCTTGTAAGAATTCTTTGCCATTAATGGAGGAATGTTTGCAGAAATAGAAACACATGCATTCATTCTAGCACAAAAGTGAAGAAACTAGATCTAAACACAAATGCACCATAATGTAAAAGTAAATACTACAACATCATAAAGAAATCAGATCTGAACCATGAGAAATATGAAGAACATTAGGGTTTGGACCCATAAACAGATATATTTATAATAATCCATCATATTCATTGATTCACAACTATTTACAGTATCCAGATTACATCAAAAGGGTCATAGCAGACCGAATACATCATGAAATAACATCCTAGCTCTACAAAATGATTGTTTTCAAAGGTTCACATCCATGCCCTCTCCTATACACCTAGAATATCTCATTCCTTGCACCCTACATCTTCCTCCTCCCCGCCTCATCTCTCATTTCCTCGCAGCCCTTCACATCTCCACACACACCTATACCTCCTATTTTGGACCCAAGAACAATCTTAAATAGAGTGGGATCTTTCCCCACCACCTCAATATTACTCATGAGCAAGCTACATGCAAGAGGGATCATGCTCCATCATACTCGAATGCCTATGTCAACTTGCTAAAGCCATGATTAATTTCCACTTTATAGCTCCTTAAGAAAAATGATTAACCCTTGATTATTCCCTGGAATATTCTTTGCTTGGGCCATAGGTCTTCATGCACTAACCTTGTCCACTTATCATGAATATCCACATCCTCATGTGTTTTCCATGCAACACCATATTCCATAATACAAACTAAGTTTCGTAACCCTCCTCTACGTTTGCACACTACATGTTTACTCAAGCCCTTCACTCCATAATCGATAAAATTTTCACACACACTTAGTTCTCCCTACGCACTCTTCTTCATGTGCCTTATTCCTATATTTCTTTTCATGCATGCTCAACACTAACCTTATCCACTTATCACAACTACCCACATCCTTACGTGTTTTCCATGCAACACCATATTCCATAATGTGGCCAAGTCTTAAAACCCTTTTCTACATCTGCATGTTGCATGTTTACTCAAGTGCTTCACTCCAAAACTTCTCAACTATTCAAATTATTCACTTGCACTTAGTTCTCCCTACGTGCTCTTCATCACGCGCCTTCTTCTTATATTGTCTTTCATACACACTCATCCTCTGCTCCAAGACTTAGTCATTTCATGGCTCAACAAATAGTCCAAGAAAAAGGTAATCATGGTGTTCTAAGCTCAAATTCATTATTTTTGGCATGTGAGTGAGTGTTATGCACAACATAGGTTTCCTACTTTCATCATATGCTCAAAGAGGTCAAAACAAGTCAAGATTAACAAGAACACATATTGTGCTAAAATGAAGAATTTGGTTGATTTTTATAACAAATATATGATCATATGAAGTTAAGAAAATGAATATCATGATGTTCAAGTATGTACTATTTAATTAATGTAAAAAGGGGAGAAGATTAGGTAGTTTTCCATCAATGATAAAGGGGGAGATTATTGGCATGTTTAATTCTAGGTGTTGTCATTGATGTAAAATATCATTAATGACAAAAGATAATGGAGATGTGTAGAAAAAAACTTAGTAGGTAGATGACATGCATAATCAGGTGGTTTCATGATGGCATGAGGTTATTCAGTGATATTGGTTTGGTCTAGAAAGCCTAGTTAGGTGACCTAGCTAGCCTAAGCAATTATGTATGATGGTTGGAGTTGCATGGTGACTTAAAAAGCATTGTAGAAATATGGAGAGAATTTTTTGAGAGTTTTTAGGCACTCACATGAGTTTCAAAGTGTAGGTACAGTGGATGAATCGGTTTTAGGTGCTCATCTAGACCATGTCTAGGTGCTTGGAGCCATGAGGATGAGTTGTAAAGATATGTGAGATCATGGAATCATGTAGGTGAGTGAGACATAATTTATTAAGGTTGTTTCTACCTTGTGGAGAGGTTTCATGATGATTTATAATGTTGGTTCAGTCGACCCTAGTCTAAACCATGTAAAACCCCAAGAGGTAGTCATGAAAATGAGATGAGATGTGAATATGGAGACCTATTTGAGATATGATGATAATTGGATATGGTTTAAAGGGGATTTATATAGGTTTGAGAAAAATTTGGAGTCATTTTGAATAACATTGTGCAAGTTATGATGTTTTATGTGAAACATGGTCCATGAAAGAGTATTTTATAGCTTGAATTTCACCTTCTGATGCTCACCATGAATTGTGTGATTTGTATGGGACATTTTGGATTTTAGGGATGATTTTTCATTTAGTTAATAATGTTTTAAAATAATAATGAGGTCATTTCATTGTCAGTTTTTATGAACAAATGTTAAGCAGGTAAAAAATGTTTTGTGTGCTTGAAACCCTAGCTCAAAAGTGGTAGAAGAGATATTGATCATAAGTTACCATAATTGATTTTTTGTTATAGTATGATGATTTTATGTTGTATAATACTCCTCTATATTTCCAAAAAGTATAATAGAGAATGTAATGATGATTGGAATCCACTTGAAAATGCAAGTTTTGAAGAAGTTTAGCTTGGAACAAAGTTTTCCAAAGGAGTTGCAAAATAAATTGACATCGTTTTTATTATAGGAGTTATACTTGATTTATATTATAGTTTTATATCATGGTTGATCTTATAAATGGAAAATTGTGCCCTATTTATGAAGACTGGTCCTAAGGAAATTTTAGGGTAGTTTTGTGAAGTTTTTAGAGATGGACTTGATTGAAGGCCTTCCACTTAGAGTTGGAAGAAAATGTAAGATGTTATGGAAATTATATTCAAAATGGATTTCTAATGGTATATGGATTGTCTCGTGGTGATGAGATTTTATGGGTCATCTAGCTTGATCTATGAAGAAGAAGATTGTTTGTTTCTCAGGGAAAAATTTCTCAATTTGAAATATTGAGGTAAAAGAGGCATGAGATGGTTTAGTTGATGCTTTATATACATTGGAGAGTAAATAGGGATGAATTTTTTTCCTAGTGAAGGAATTTGAAGGTATTTAAAGTGGAAAAAGGGTGCAAACTAGTTGAGTTTTTAAAACATTGTTTGTAAAACTCAATTTGGTGAAAAATAAAATGAGTGTGTTTTTCACATATGAATGTTTCATGAGATCTAGAGAGTATTGTTATGATATAAAAGTACAAGGTATTCAATTGAGTGGTTACATTCCATAGTTGAGATGTTATTTGGCGGTATTGAAGCCCAAAGGTGAAGACAAGATCTTGAAAACAACTGTTTTATGAAGGATATGAGCCTTCTTGTAGTTATGATAAATTTGATTGGTGAAAGATAATTAATGACCATGGATGATGTTTTTATGTCATATTTGACATGTGTGATAAATTATGGAGCTTTAATAATCATGGTTATGGTGTTTGTGGTTTTAGCTCATCCAGGTGATGGGGTTTGAGCTAGTTTTGTGCTTATTTGGTGCATTTGGGCATGACCGACCTACATGGGTCTAATATGATTTTTTTAAAGAATATTTTGGGGTTTTTTTTAAGTTTTATTTTTCTAATGAAATGAGAGAGACCTACTTGTTTCATTTTTGAGAGATGGGAAGGGTATAAAGTGCTTGTTTGAATTAAAATTTGACTAGTTGTGTGAGAGGGAAAATGTGTGACCCAAGAGAGTGTGTGTAACATGTATTAAGGAATGATATAAGAGCTAAAGAATTTTTTTGAAATGATGATGAATTTTTGAGAGTGTGTGTGTAAGTTTTTAAAGCCAATATAAGTTGTGAATATGTGTGATATAGCAGTTGAAGAAGTGATGGTTTGAAAAAGGGTTTGAAGGTGGTTGATCTCGAATTAGTGATCTCCATCAGTTGTTGTCAGTAATAAAATATGATATATCTTCATTCAAAGGTTTTTTATTGGGTGATTGATCATATTATGGGGTTGTAGCCTTACTTTTAGTTAGTGCTTTACTAAACCATGGGTTGGTGCTCCTTGTGGGGTTGGTGCCTCACTAAATCAGGGATTGGTGCTCCTTATTGATTTGGTGCTCAAATAAATTTGAAACATAGTTATAATAAAGTATTTTTTTACTAGGTTTTCTTCTCCTTGAGGGTTTCCTAATTATATCTTTTTTATGGTGTTATCTCTCATGGTTATGGTTATTTGAATGTATGTTGTGCACACATTAATGGTTGATCGTTTATAATTAATAAATTAAATTTAAAATTGTTTAAAGTTTTAAAGGACTGATTCACCCCCTCTCAGTCCATTTTTCTTCCAATATAGGGAAAGGGCCCATATACAAGATAAAATACAAAATAAGGGAATAAACCAAACACAATTTACAAACCTAATCCTTCCTTTGTATCTCTTTGTAACCTCATATGAGATTGGATGAAGCTTGGAATGAAGCACCAAGATTTTTAAATCTCTATGATCAATTGGATGTGGATTCTCCAAAAAATTATAAATGGAAGTAGGTTTCAACTACGAGAAATGCAAATGAATGATTGAATTGATTGATTGATTATTGATCAAATGGACAACATAACAATGGTGTAAAATTGAATGGAAATTTAAAATAATAACGATGAATATTTTTAATATTCCAAAGATGAAAATTGGAGAGGAATGAGTGTTTATTTATAGATAAGGGAAGATTATCCTAGAGCCTTTTTTTATTGATTTTCTGATATGAATCTAACTAAAACATGACTAGAATCATTTGTCTGAGTTTCCAATTTGATTGAAAAGATAAATTATTGTTTTGAGCTTGATTGGGTGAGTTGTCATTGAGTTTGGAAAAGGTGGCATGCCTTTTGAATATTTGATTTGAATTAATATTTCATGTATTTTTTATTCACCCAAAAAGTGACGTGAGTTTTAGCTTAGAGAGAGTTTTATTTAATTTGGAAAGCCATGATTCAAGGGATATGTTTTAGTTAACTCAAATATATGATTTGATTTAATTTAAACTTTTCCTCTTGAATATAATTAATGATTTTTAGCCTTAGTCATGATTTTATTTTCTTTAGTCAACTTGAGATGTCAACTAATGAGGTGGAAGTGAGTTGGAGATGAGGTGGAAATGGATAAGTGGATGATTTATTTAATTATTTTGATATTAAATTAGCTAATAAAATTATATAATGGGGTAAAGGGTGTATAATGAGAGTGATAGGATTAATTAATTAATCCTAGGAATGGGATATGAGTGTAATAAGGTCTTTAGTGCAAATTTCTAATGATTTGGGACTATGTGCAAGAGATAAAAGTAATTAGGGAAGTTGTGGGAATGATAAAAATATGATTCGAGACAATGTCATTAAGGGTTATAAAGTAGCAAAATGTATCAAAAGTGGTTGTAATAGGTTAGAGATGGTCTTAATGTGTCATTAAGTGATTACGATGTAATTTCAGAGGTTTAGAGTATGTAATGGGATATTTTAGGGTGTCTACATTTTCCCCTCTTTACAATGTTTTTACGAAGCAATAGTTCTTTAAAGATAATAGACATATGTAGATCAATGAACGGATGATGAATAAGTAGGAAATACTACCTGATTTTCCCTAGTGAAGCATTTGGATTCCCAATAGATATGTACTGTAAGTGAAGGGAGTGCCCCTTGAGTGGATATGTGACACAAAAAGTGGTGGAAAGTCACTTGATAGGAGTAATAGAAGATTGTTGCATGATAGATTGAAGAGACATGCCATGAAAAAAAAAAAAGAGGGTCAAAGGAAAAAGTTAGGGTTTTAGGAAGTGAATTAGGATTTGGAATAAGGGTTTAAGTAGAAGGGTTGGTGGGAGAAAAATTCATTGGTCATTTTTTTCTATTATAGTGTTTTTCTAGCTAGAGACAATTTTAAGCTCCGAGTTTGCAAGAGAGATGGAAAAATTATAGCACTTAGAAATTGTATGGATAAATTTAGGTTATACAAAAAGGTCCTAATGATAACTTGGCAAGTAAGAAAACATTAAATTTGAGCTTCTATGTGCATTTATGAAACATTTAAGTTATTACAAAATTTGGAAAAAATTATAGTGTAGGGGAAGTAGGTGTGCTAGCGTAACTCGCGAGGTGAAATAGCATAACTTATGAAGTGTGTTGGCATCGGTATCCTTAGGTTAGCATAAAATTACACATACTATCATGGCAAGAAGTACACTAGCATGCAAAACTTCATAAGTGTTCATATAAGTGCATTTACACATGGATGAATGAGTTAGCGTGAAAGTGAATGTGCTAGCATAAAATTAAGTGCACTAGCGTGATTGTGATGGAAATGAGTTAGAATAATTTTCAATTTTTAGAGAATTTGGTTAGAAAGGACTGAAATTTGTGTTGGAGATTGTGTAGGAGATGTTAGGTATATTAGAGGTGAGGGAGATACATTCACTACCGAGAGCATTTGAGAGACGGATGACTCATGCGGAGCAAAGAGCATTGTGGGTGGTGTTAGAGGCTACATGGTTTTCATACACAATACAATGTTATAGATTAGCTTAGATCACACATTATTGACTTATTTGGTTGAGTGATGGAACAACAAGTCACCGATGTTCAAAATTTCACCAAGAGATGACCGTGACATTGAAGGATGTGTACTTTGGATAATAAGATTACATATGTAGGGTTAGTTGATACAACAGGATGGGAGACCATCACACATCTGAGCTCATATACATACATTATTTGGATTGGATGAGCTCCACGGAGAGGGGTCAAGAGTACACGTTGAAAATTATATGAAGGATGATGGTTTAGAGTAGATACCTATATATTTTATGGCTCTTATCATCAACATTATGTTGCTTGATAAGAATGAGAGGAATTTTCAATTGGGGTTGATTGGAACAATGGTGGAGTTGATGGATTCAATGACAATTTTTACATGGGGATTTTCATACTAGCACATTTATACATGGATTTACACATTATATTATACAATAGTTAGAGGAGTTTTAGCTTAATGACCTTATTACATATATAGGCATCGATCATATAGTAGTGTATCGACCTCTAAGAGTGTTAATGGATAGACAACTAGAGGAGCCATTAATATTTAAATGACATGTGGTTAGAGGTGGCCGGAGAAGAAATAAGGGATATTTGGTGTATTTTTGGCAAGCCTTGGATGATCTAAAATTAAGACCCATCACTGGAGGTTGTAATAATGTGTTGTGGTATGTTGCACAATTTTTGATTCACCTCCAAGAAAATTTTGTACCCATGGGAAGGTTTCAGCTGGCACGAACACAAATTCAGGCATAGGAGAATTTTCAGGTGCTTGATAAGGAATCACGACTTTCCTAAGGTGAGGTGATTTAGCTGTCAAGGAGGACACACTTGGAGTGTAGGGATGGACAGGAGATTGTGATGGATCAATATATCCAAATTAAAAGGGCTCAACATGATTTTCAATCATATTTACTTTCTTGTGAAGCCTCCTAGGGGGAGAAACTTTAGTGTACTCTACTTCTACAAGTTTTCTCTTGGAAGATTCCTTTGAATGAGTAGATCTCGTGGCTTTCTCAAATGCCTTGAGAGAAGAAGTGTGAGATGATTTCCTAGGCGGGGATAGAATACCAAAAGACTTAATGAAATAAGCCCTCTTCTATTTAAACCATTCATTCTACCTTTGAATTAGTATCACAATTTTTTCTTTGATTTCACTTGACTCTTATATGTTCCATGGAGTGGGACGAAGAGGGTAATATTGCATCACTTGATATTCAAGATCAAATAGGTCTGACCCATCATCTTTTATTCCATCCAAAACTAATAAAACTTGAAGTCTCTCATCTGATCCATTGTCATTTGCATATAATTCCATTTCCTGACCTCAAGATCGTCTATACAGCTTAACTTAATAATCCTTAATTTGTGGAACATGATACAGTCCTGAAAAGAGGAAATTATCTGGATTCTTCCTAATATCAAAGTCAAACCGAGATATGTAGGAATACAAACTAAGATCAGAAAAGTATTTTTCAATGTTCATTGCATCCGTGATACTCTTGCACAAGTAGATTCCCAGGGAGATAGGAAAGGACACACCTTTCTTCTTTGCACTCTTGCACCTGGTATGGACATGGATAATTTCCTACACAATTCAAACATGATGATCTTATCACTCAAGTACTTGGGTAACCTACTAGGGGAAAGATAAAATCCTATGACCCTTATGTAGGTGAAGGTGGTAAATTACATGAAGTGGCTTCCATATTTCTTTATTAATAGATTTCATTTTAACGAAAATTCTCTTCTCGTGATCTACTTTGAGTAACCTTATGATGCACATGGTGAATGCATCATTCACCCTAGAATAGTGAGAGTTACTCTCCCAATGTGTGAGTTGTGGATATTTCTCGTAGGTCGGTGACTTTTGTGGCACATTAGGAGCATTGGATAGACCTTAGAAAAGTCTTGTGAAAGTGAGGGCATACACCAGATAAGAAGTCATTATGAACTTCTTAGAGGTGGACAATTAAAATAGTTTCTAGTGAATGTTGTTACTTATGATTTTCCCCCAGTCCACCATTTGGTCTCCTTTTGTAACCACCAAGAATGAACCGATCCATCCAATCTTGGAATTCCTTTGTTGTTTCTTCTCCCATCACTTTGTTTAATAGGAAAATAGCATCGAGTATGCTTCATGAAACTCTTTCGAGACAAATTTTTCCTTGCCCATTCCTATGAAGAAAAATCCCTCATGATGATAACCATGTTATTACTGGTGGGAATTTTTAGGTAATGAGAAATGCCTCTTGGTGTGAGGACTAAAAGTATTGAGTTTTCATCTTCCTAGATTGTTCTGGAGTCAGGATCATAGTGTTGTGCACATGATATGACTAACTCAATGCTTTGAACAAATAGAGGGTGACCATCTCTGCTCTGAATAGTTTTCTCAAGAATATATTATTCTCCATTGGTTCATGTGGTTCATTTAACATTCCTACTTTTAAATATTGAAAGTCTATGAGAGTTACATCATTGTCACCCACATTGTGATATTCAATGTTCAAAGTGGAAATTGGCTCCAAACATGAATAATTTACCTTTATGATGCGAGAAAGTAGTGAGAAAAATGGAAAATGAATAGATATGGAAGGTTTGACCCTAATCCCAACACATTCTATTTTTAGCAGGTCCTATTCTAGATGGCTATTTTTAGTAAGTTTCCAAAATTTTCACTTTTTGGTGTTTTTGAATTGTAAGGAGCGATGAGGATACCGAGGGTTTTCTATTTTCAAAATTTACTATTTTTAGACACAATAGGTCCTATTACAACTTAAAATTTTTAGAAAATGTATCTTTGGGTGTTGGAATGGTACAAAACCAGGTCTCAAAAGTTCGAGTTTCTTTTGAGGATTTTTGCTCCAAATTTTTAGAGATTTTTAATTGTTAGAACTTCGTAGATCCGAAAAGGAAGGTGTAGGGCTGAAATTTTATTTTTATTGCTGAAAATTATATAGAATGTCAATGGTGTTGAGTTTACAATCAATGTAAGGTGTTTTCAAAAGGAATGCATTGGTCAAGTTTTATGGAGATTGGGTGGACATTATTGGAGTTATGAAAAAAATTCAAGCTTGGGGTTTCAGAAAACTTCAGCACCTTGTCTATGCAAAATTGAATTGGTGTGAAAAGTCGAGCATTCAATAATATGAAATAATTATAAGTTTTTACTTTTAAATCTCTTTCACTCTATTTACAAATTCTAACTCATTTTTAACTCAAGAAGTTCAACTAGGATTAAATGGGGGTTGAAGTGGAGTTTCATCCTAAAAATAGGGGGAAATGAAGCAAAAGGAAAAGAGGGGCACAAATTTTTGTTCTGCACCAAATCTTAAAATGTGGCGACATGTGGTGGCATGAGGATGAGATGAGAGTGAGTTAAAAATAAGTTCTTAGGAGCTACAACAAGATCTTACATGTGACCAGGGGCTGACAAAGAGAGGGGAGTGAATTTTCTTATCCATATTGTCCCCTTGGCTATTGGGAAGAAGGACATGGACAACATCATCTCAAAAATGTGCCATGGGTGCATGCATCATGAGGAGGGGGACATAGTTAAGTTAAAGAAAGTTTGCGGGTTTCCTAAGACTCATGTTTGCAAGTTTTAAACAAGAAAGCAAATCCAAACATGGGGGAACACACTTTATTTTCCTCTTTTCCTCTTACACCAAGGGATGGGACACACAACCTCCAAAAATGTGCCAAAGGGGTCCACATCATGAGGAGAGGGCATGTTTTCAAGTTGTGCTTCCTTAACAACCCAAGTCACAAGTTTTAAGTGAAAAAACATGTAGTTTTGATGGGGTGCACACTTTATTGTCCCTTGTATCCCATTATACCAAGGTAAAGGAACAAGGGATAGATAAAAGTGAAAATTGTACTCAATCTTGTTATCTTTGTTGATGTCATCCCGTCAATTTGAAATTAGAACACCATAAGTGTTTTTCTACCCTAGGAGCATGACATGGAGTTTAAGGGCCAAACCTTAATATGATTTTGAATCCAAACCTCCTAAGGAGACCATTTCAACCATTTCCAAGAGAAAATTCTTCCTGAAATTTGAATTTTAGGCCGTGTCACTCTTTTGTCTCAAAGGGGAAGCTGCAATGACTTAGGTTATCATGAAATATTTTGAAGTCTTGGATCAAAATTGATATGTCTAACATGTGGAGGATTCCAAAGATATTTCTATTTCCTATTTGTTTAGATTTAAAATTCTCCCAAGAATCACAAAATATTTAGGAAAATTTCACTTCCTCCATTGAGGAATGACATTCCCTACACCCGTAATGACCTTGTTTTGCTTGATTGATTCCTTCGACATTGTATGGATCTACATAATTCTTCAAAATTCCTTAGATGCATTCAATAATCCTATGTACAAAATCCATATGGGTTATGCCCTTGCAATCACCTTCTAAAAGTTATTCCTTAGTTGAAAAATGGCTAAATATAGCCATTTTTATTCCTCCAGGGATAGTTGTTCTCCCATGGATCTCAATAACTTCTTCAATCCACCTAGGTATAATTCCCTGCACATGAAACACTCTTGAAAATCATGTTATTATTAGAATCATGGTGAATAAGAGGGGGGTTGAATCATTCATACAAAAATTTTAATTCATTTACCTTAACTTACATACATCATTCAAATCAACCATCTAACATACATCATCAATGTGAGCTTATTAAGTGTGTAACCTCCATCCACAAGTACATGAAAACGAAAGAACATATGAATACCATATGTAAAGTGGGAAACCCTCAAAGGTAATAAAACCCATTGAATATTTTTATATATTACATAACAAAAAGTAAATTTAATGAAGTGCCAACTTCACAAGGAACACCAACCCCAAGTTTAGTTGGGCACCAACCCTACAAGTAGCACCAACACCTAATTTAGTGAGGCACCAACCCCACAAGGAGGATAGAACCCCTAAGATGACAAAACATTGACTTATCCACCTAAATATGAAGATCACTTGAGTACTTTTTGCTCCAATAACTGATTGTGATCACTTTGTAAGCTCTTCTCACCTAAACCCTTCTCAAACTTCTCACTCTTCTTCGCTCAAACTTGCATCATATCATTTTGATTAGGTCTAATGAAGTTGAATCCCTATTTATGTGTCATTATAAACTCTTCATCTCTCATCTCATATTTTTCTTTGATCCCTCATACCTTGCTTATATTATCCTTTATCTCACTCACATCTCTATCATCACCACTAGCCCAAATAAGCTAACACACTTCACTTTTATAATTGACACACCCCATAAATGACCACAGGTCAGCTAAGGATATTAAGGTTAGTCATTTCAACATAAAAACACATTCTACCATCTCATATAAATCACAAAAAAAGACCCAATAGGTCAGCATTACCTTAAACAATCCAAACTAGCCCACAAGGTCTAAAACACAAGCTTTCAACTCCAACGGTCGAATATGAACTATCAAGGCATAAGAAAACTTCACCAATAATCCATCAGCTTAGGAAACACTAGTAACATCCTCTCAAGATCATCAGCATGCTCAAGATACTATGTAACATCAATCTTCTCCATGACACACTCTAATTTGAAAGCAAACCTCATTAGGTCTTAAGAACCTAATTTTCACTCTTAGAAAATGATCAAATTCACATAGAAAATATCCTCATCATGGCACAAATGGCACATCTCTAGAATGGTATTGATTTAAAATAACTGAAAAAACTCATTATAATATTCAACCCATGGCACAAGATGCCAAAACACATGCATCTCTAAAACTGGTCAAAATTGCTACAAAGACTTAAGAACTAGTCTTAAGTACAACAAGCTCCAACACCTTTAATATCACTTACAAGTTATACCAATGCATGGAAAACATCACTAGGTACTCTAACAACATTCTCAAGTATGCATAACCATATCTTACATAGATAAAACTAAACTAGCATACTTGTTCCAAGTCATCTTCTAGGAAATCCTAGTAAGGATGATTAGGCCAGAGAACTTAAACACAAAACCATCTCAACTGATCATTCCAAGGGCTCAAACATGTCATAAAAACCTTCCCAATTTTCCAAGCTCATATCATACTACTCCAACATGTATTTCAACATAAACACCATCATACCTCCATGACTGATTTTAATCCCTTTAGGCTTCTAGCGGTAGGTCACATTGTGAGACTTGTTTCACCAATTTTCTCCATAAAATCTACTCAAATATTTTCATGTCCATCTATAACACATCCCAAGATATCTAGAATATTCTTTTTAGTTCATGAAACCTTTCATCTCAACTTTGTAGCAACAAATATCCACAAAACAAGTATATTTATGTACCTTACCATCAAACTCAAGCATGCAAATACCAAAAAAATGAGCTCTAAAGAGTCCTATATATCTATGAGTCATAAAACCATATTTCCTAGTCCATTTTATGGCCATACAATCAAATATTTCATGTCACTCTAGAACTAGGTTTTTACAAGGGTTTCAGACCTTCTTAGCTTTTTAATGATGGTTCATAAAGATGTGACAACCAAATGATCCCATTATTTTTGAAAAATTATATTATCCTCATTCCCTAATAACCACCAAAAGATTAGGACACCATGAATAACACACAAGTGTGGGTGAGCATTCAAACTTACCTATCGAAATTGGGATTTGTAATTATGAGAGCTCAGTAGAGCTAAAAATGAATTTTCATGTTTTGTCTTCAACTTCTTGACCTGAAACTTGGAGCATATCACTATAACAACTTCCTTGATGTTCTAAAATCCTCATCTATTCCTTCACATACCTGAAACTCTCCATACACTATGACTTACCCATGTTTTCCTTGCCTTGTCTTGAAGAACTTGCTTCTTAAAACCTGGAACTTGCATGATATCTTTGTTGAAACTTGACCTTGTAAAACTTCCAGAAATGTTATGCAATGTCAAATCATTCATCTCATGCTTATATTGACCTGCTTTGCTCCATACTTCATGCAATCATTCCATCTTTTATGCACTAGGTCTATCATTAGGCCTAGTTATGTTTGTATCACCACATGACTCACATGGACTGACCTTGTCAACATCTTGTAGACTCATTAACACCTTTGACACATCATATTAAGAATGATAGGTTTCGTAGAGACCTCTAACCAAATTTGGAACTCATACACAACACCTAGTTTCTTGACCATGCCTCATGAATCATGCATATATGCCTAGTCATCATGCCACAACAACACCTTATGACACATCATCACTTCTCTACCAATCAACCTTAATATTGTTTGATAGATTACACCTCATACAAAAACCTAATCCACATAGAGTCCCTTTGACATCAATGTGACTTGAAATCAATGATAACAATACTGACACAATGCCCAACAATCTCCCCCTTTGTCATTGATGACAACCATCTTTAGAAACATTGATGGCAACCACACAAATAAGCACCTTCAGGACCTCTTTATTCATGTTTCCAAGTACACTCTCCCCTTTTACATATAATGACAAAGGAAACTATACCAATTTGACATGAAAACAATGAACAACAATGCACTTAAACTTATTTGCAATCCCCCTTGGTTTGTACTTACTTTCTTGACTTCAACAACAACAGATGATCCATGAACCTCGTACAACATCCTCATATATCTCCCCACGAACAAGTACATACCTATCTTGATCTTAATTTTTCTTAAGATATCCTCCTAAATCCGAATCACTAAGAATTAGCCCCTATAAACACCTTCTTTCAACTCATAGACATCACATGCACTCATTACACACCTCTTCTTATTACTTTTGATAGTACACTTGTACTCGACTCCCCCTTGGTAGATGCATACTTCTAAGATATATGTTATATCCTCAAGCCATCTTAATTCATCCTAATAACTCCAAGACTATATTATAACCTTAAAAATACCTTCTCAAAGAACCTCTCTTTGTAAGAAGTCTTCTGTCAACTTGATTTTGTACACATCTTCAAACTCTCCTTATCTTATCACATGAGATGCAAAATTTTCCCTTGTAGATGATATGTGCCATCATGTTCCTTATGATAGTCTTATCTTCATTTCATACCTTTAGAGATCTCACTTTGTTGTATTTATACCTTTAATTGTTCTATATTTCAATCCTTTTGAGACATATAGTCCTAAGTAAGGTCTTACCACCGTAATATCAAGAAACTCGGATCATCAACTTGTAAGCACTTTAATCGACCTATCAAAAATAACATTCATCCTTCTTGAACACTCCCCTTCCTATAAATCCTTCAAGTCATCATACCTCTTATTTCACTTTGTTTGTCATACCTATAGCTTTCAACCTTTATCATCATCTTTTCACTTTTTCTTATCATGGAAACTCATGTTTTCTCAAACTCTTATTACTGAGACCTGAATCAGCTCATACAATACACATCCAAGCAAAGTAGCATATACTCTTCAAGATTGATAAGGCCTTCAAACATTCTTAGGAGAAATACAAATGAGTCTTGACATACCTTCTTGTCTTCAAATGCAATCATAGACATCTCCATTGAGTCACACAAATGATAACACACATCATCAACATACAACCATGTTTGACACCTTCATAAATATGTAAACAATCACACATCATCATTGGCCACAAGATCATCTTATCAAGTTTGAGAGGAAGTTACAACTTGTATCCTAAGAGCACATACTAAAGAACAGGTACTCCCCAAAACCATACTTCATCTTCAATCAAACACATGATTGATATTCTAACTCAACTTATGAACAAGGTCTACTCCTCCATAACACAACAAGCAGGTGTTAACATGTATCTTTATTTATCCTTTACCATCACTCTAGTTTATCCTTCATAAATTTTGAATCAAACTTGTTTCATGCAGGATTCTTAATTCTCTTAATACCCACTTAGCTAGGTATTCTTATGAGTTACATACGTCTCGAATCAATCAACAAGCCTACTAGGATGTTATTTCTAAGGTCACATCCTCTTGTTGAGACACTACTCAACCTAACATCACCGTGATTAGAGCATTAGTCCATCATATTTCTTATTACAACATCAATAATAAGTCTCCAACAAGGATTCAAACATAGATTAGTCATCATCCTAGGCTCAAATATGCACACTATAACTATTCAACCTTTGAGTGCATATTTGATCACAACATCCATATCGTGTATAGGCCTAACACCATAACACCGTACATCCCTATGCATATTTTCTCATCTCTAAGTTGTTTATCACCATTGTAGGCTACATACCACATCTATAGGTTTTCATCATGAATGGAATAAGTAATATACATGCCTTTACGTATTTGTATCCACCCTCTTAGATTGTTCATAACGTCATTTGAGAATTCACCGTGATTCTAACCTTTGAAAGAATTTTATCATCATATTGAACCCACATTTGTTCTTCATACTTAGTTGCTCTACCACAAGATACCCGCCTCTCGGATCTTCCATAGTTCTTATAGACCTTCAAGATGCTTTATGAGATGATGAACACACCTAGATTTTTTCCCTAAGTATTGTAAACCTTCCTTGAACAATGTGTAATACTACACAAGCTTTTAGACTTCTTGACACAACTATCAACAACCTTTCACAGACTTGTCTATCTAGTGGTCTTCACTTCTATATGTGGATGTGACTTGTAAGGAGTTTCAAACCCTATTTGGTCATTACTAGGCTCTAGTATGTACAAATTGATTAACTAAAATTAACTAAATAGGAGAAAGTATAATGATAGTTAATCTAATCTAGGAGGACATAAACGTTGTAAATAAATGCACTAAAGCAATATAAAGTAATTAAATAATTAAACTAATGGAAATAAAACCCTAAAGTGCAAGGATAAAGTGAGGAAAGAACTCAACTGATTATAGATGGTTGTTGCAGAGTGTCACATGCCCGACTTGAAATTACGTAAGGTAAACGGTTACACAGAGGTCCCAAAAAGGGTGGATTTAGGAGATCTGAGTAGACTGGAGCACCCAGGAGGATACTGGGGCACCCCGGGTGCCTTGGTCTCTCGAAAAATATCGTAACTTAATTCTTTAAGGATCAGCAGATATCATGTAACCTTCGGTATCTATCACACTAGATTTCTTGGACTACGATGAATGTACGAAATATTCCAAGGGAAATAATGACCAGTAAAAGACCCAAAAGGACTATCAAAACCCTAAAAACTAAAAGATGAAAATGATTGGGTTAGATCGACCTCAGTTGCCACAATAGTGGGCTTACTAAATGGAGCGTTGCATTATATTTCAGACCCAAATGTAGTTCTGGTGTGTGTGTGTGTGTGTGTGTGTGTGTGCGCGCATGTCATGCCCTAGGTGATCTTGTGTCAATCGCACTATGTGAAGTAGCAAGCAATAACTAAATGTAGAAAATGTAATAACATGTGTGCATGGAATATAATAGAATCCCTCCCCTATGAAGTGTGTGTTGATGCAGATCTCCTAGCCTTGATGCATGGAACTATGTGGATGTAAGTGATGCAATGGATGTAACTCTAGATGGAGTGATAGTAGTAGGTGACACTAGGACCCTCATTATGGTCTCATAACTTTATATTTATAGGGTTCTCTTGATCTAATTTCATAATTAACCCCAACATGGCTGACTAGGAAAAAGATAAGGATGAAAAATAGATAGAAAGATCCCAAAAAGAGGCAAGAAAGTATAAAAGGATCGGGCACTCCGGGGTGCCCAAGTACAAGGTTGGGTGCCTCGGTTTAGGCTAAAATGACAAGAAAGTTCCAAAACAGACTAGGCATGTATATAAAAATGTGCGGGAATGACGAAATAAAAGGTAAAATAAGATGGCTAAAAGGTGGGATTAATTAGTACTTTCTTCACTCAAGAACCTTCTAAATAGTAGTATGACACCGTGTGAAATAATGTCTAAAGTGTATGATTTTATGACTACACATATCAATATGCTACATCTTACTAGGACTCATACCCTTCTTTGTATAGATATCACAAAACCATGATAACACCATCGACCTCCTTTGTTCAAAATTGGGACTCAAATTCAACTTTAACCTACTTACAAGCCCAACTTTGACAACAACATATAAATTATACCATATCGTACCACCAAATATGCCTCATTTATTCTTAGCACTCTCTTATAACAAATGAATAAATTAAACATATATCTTTGAAACATATCCAAGACCTTCATACCTACAATCATTCTAGAATAGCACACCTATGCTTATATTTGATGATGAATGCCTTCATGAAGCCTAATGAAGGAACTGAGCTTATTTTAGGGCACTAGAACAATATGAACTCATAAAAAGAGCCCAAAGTCTCCACCTTATTTCCATCTATCCTGCAATTAGCTTTTGAGGTCATCTTTCTCTTCTCTGTTGGATTTTCGTGGTTTGATGATAACACCCTCATTATTTTCTTCTTCTATAGATGGGAAACTCACAAACACATATGGTAGTTTTTAATCACTGGCTCATCCTCAATCATGATTTTCATACCTTTTTGTCCATTTGATCGGTCAAATTTGAGATTGATTATCTTGAATTTCTCCTTCTCATCCTTGTGTTATAGTATCTCGGCTTCTTGATTGACCTTGACACTTCTTTGTGACAGGATCAAACTCCATGTTATGCTTCACTTCATTTGAATCATCCTCCTTAGCTTGATCTTCATGATTAGATTCTTTTATTGTCTTGACTATTTTAAGCTCTTCCTTGACTAATTTTGACTTCATGTCTTCATTTGTTCGAGACCTTTTTGACATACATATTTTTGAATTGTCTCCTTTCTTGAACATTCTTATTTTGTCTAGATGACCTATCAGGGCAAAAATCTTGTTATATGACCAATATTTTGACAATTATAGCACACAACATTCTTCTTACCTCTTGACTGATAAGAGTTGAGGTTCTAACTACAATCCATAGCCTTATGACCATATTCACAACATGAATAACACTAACCTTTGAAGGATATTTCATAATTCCATGAATACAAATCCTTGAGAACCTTCTTTTGTAATTTCTAGCTCTATGACCAAATTCATTGCATGTATAACAATAACCATTAAAAGAGTAACCATACCTCATTGCATTTGGATACCTAACATGGTTAGAGATCTTTGACTATGTCTTTTTGGTATCCTTCTTCATGTCTTCATAAGAACTTAGACATTCTTTGTCATCTACACAACTCTTCATGTGATCTCCTTTGAAACCTAGGCATGTTTTGTCACTAGTTGACCTCTTATTGTTCAAAATATCATTTAGAGCCTTAGAACTCCTTTCCAACCTTTCATATGCCTTCAACCTGCTAGATGATTGCTCCAACTCTGATTTTAGGGATCTCAACTCAACTTCATACCTGAGGCAATCTTATTCTTTGGATTTTAGGGCTTCTACTTCATATTTGAGCTTATTGCATTCTTTTTATTTTCCTTTAAGAGCTTCAACTTGGGATTCCAACATTTTCACAACCTGATCATGCTCAACCTCCATACAACTAATCGGAACTTGAAAACTATAGAGCAAGGAATCAAACAACATTCTTCGTTTTAGACACATTAATGTTGTTTCAACATCAGATGATTTTCCGTTGTTGTGATTCAAGGATCTCCTCCAAGCTGTTATACTTGCTTCACAAGGACATTTTCGATACCAAATTTTAAAATCAAGGTGATTGAAAAGGGGAGGGAATCAGTCATACAAAAATTTTACTTCATTTACCATAACTTACATACATCATTCAAATAAACCATTCAACATACATCATCAATGTGAGCTTATTAAGTGTGTAACATCCATCCACAAGTACATGAAACAAGAGAGAACAAATGAACACCAAATATAAAGTGGGAAACCCTCAAGGGGAAGAAAACCAACTGAACCTTTTCATATATTACACAACACAAAGGAAATTTAGTGAAGCACTAACTTCACAAGGAGCACCAAACCTAGTTTAGTAGGGCACCAACCCTACAAGGAGCACTAACCCCTAATTTAGTGAGGCACCAACCCCAAAAGGAGGCTATAACCCCATAAGATGACTAAGAACCAACTCATCCACCTAAAAATTAAGATCAATTGAGTACTTGTTTCTCTAAAAATTGATTGTGATCACTTTGTAGTCTCTTCTCACCTAAAACCTTCTCAAACTGCTCAGTCTTCTTCTTCACTAAAACTTGCAGCATATCATGTTGATTAGGTATGATGACCATGAAGCCATATTTATGTATCCTTCTAATCTCTTCATCCCTCTTCTTATATCTGCCCTTGATCCCTCATACCTCTCTTATACTCTCGTTTAGCTCACTTGCATCTCCTCATCACCACTAGACCAAATGAGCCAACACACTTCACTTTTATACTTAACACACCCCATAAATGACCACATGTCGACTAAGACCATTAAGATTAGTCATGTCAACATAAAAACATTCTACTATCTCTTATAAATAAATAAAAAGGACCCAATAGGTCAGAATTACCTTAAACAATCCAAACTAGCTCACAAGGCCTAAAACACAAGCTTTCACCTCCAGCGATCAAAATAGGAACTCTCAAGGCATAATACAATTTCACCAAGACTCCATCAGCTCAAGACACACTATTAACATCCTCTCAACATCATCGAATGCTCAAGATACTCTACAACATCGATCTTCTCCATGACACACTCTAATTTGAAAGCAACCCTCATTAGGTCTTAAGCACCTAATTTTCACTCTCAAAAAGTGAGAAACTTCACATAGAAAATATCCTCATCATGGAAAAAATGACACATCAATGGAAAGGTATTGATGGCAGCTAACTTAAATAACTCATTATAATCTTCGACTCATAGCACAATACCCCAAAACTCATGCATCTTTGAAAATGGTCAAAATTACTAAAAAGACTCAATAAATAGTCTTGACTACAACAATCTCCAACACCTTTAACATCGCTGCCAATCTCTACCAATGGATGGAACACATCACCAAGGACTCCACCAACATTCTCAATCATACATAGCCATATCTTACATGGACAACACCAAACTAGCATACATGTTCCAATTCATCTTCTAGGAAAGCCTAATAGGGATGATTAGGCTATTAGAGCTTAAGCACAAAACCATGTCAATTGATCATTTCAAGGGCTCAAACATGTCATACCAAACCTTCCCAAGATTTCTAAGCTCATATCATACTGCTTCAACAAACATTTCAACACAAACACCATCATACCTCCATGATTGATTTTTAGCCCTTTAGGCTTCTAGCGGTAGGTGACATTGTGAGACTGTTTCACCAAGTTTCTCTGCACAACCTACTCATATATTTTCATGGCCATCTAGAACACATCCTAGGATATCTAGAATAATTTGTTTCACTTCATGAAACCTTCATCTCAACTTTGTAACATTAAATCTCCACAAAACAAGGATATTTTTACACCTTAGCAATAGATCCTAGAGCATGCGAATACCACAAAAATGAGATATGAAGAGTCTTATACATCCTTGATTCATCAAGCCATCTTTCCCAATCCATTTTATGACCATATAAATCAAATATTCCCTCTTTGCTCTAAAACTAGGGTTTTACAAGGTTTTCAAACATGCTTAGCTTGTTAACGATGGTTCATAAAGATGTGACGACCAAATGATCCCATTATTTTTGAAAAAAATATCTTGTCTCCATTCCCTAACAACCAAAAACGGATCAAGACACCATGAAGAATACAAAAGTGTGAGTGAGCATTCAAACTTGCTTATCGAAATGGGATTTGTAACTATGAGAGCTCGGTAGAGCTAAAAACAAATTTTCATGTTTTGTCTTCAACTTCTTGACCTAAAACTTGGCCCATATCACTATAACAACTTCCTTGATGTTCTCCAATCCTCATCAATTCTTGCACATACCTGAAACTCTCCATACACTGTGACTTACCCATGTTTTCCTTGCCTTGTCTTGAAGAACTTGCTTCTCGGAACCTTGAAATTACATGCATCATCTTTGTCGAAACTTGACCTTGTAGACCTTCCACACTTGTTATAAAATGTCAAATCACTTATCTCATGCTTATATTGACCTATTATGCTCCATACTTCATACAATCATGTCATCTTCTATGCCTTGGATCTAGGATTAGGCCTAGTTAGGCTTGTATCACCACATGATTCACATGGTCTAACCTTGTCAACATCTTACAAAATCATTAACACCTATGACACATCGTATTAAACATGTTACACCTCCCGGAGACCTCGACCAAATTTGGAACTCATACACAACACCTAGTTTCTTGACTGTGCCTCAAGAATCATGCATATATCCCTAGTCATCATGCCATAACAACACCTTATGACACCTCATCACTTCACTACCAATCAACCTTCATCTTATTTGATGGATGACACCTCATCAGACACCTAAGCCACCTGGACTCCCTTTGACATCAACGTAACTTGATATCAATGACAAAAACACTAACACAATGCCCAACATTTAGAATGTCCGTCTCAACGAGAATGAGGATGTCACGGTGGATAGGATGGCTAGAGGAAAGGTTTGCAATGACCGAATAAGGAGGTCTTCTAGTGGGGGCTTGGTTGTCATGACTAAAATTTTAAATTTTGCATGCTAGACATTTAACATGAAAACAAGGATGAACATAAGAAGGATACTTAGGGTTGGAAACATCAATATGTTTGAGTTTCTCCCCCAAGGGAAAGCCTTGATAAATGAAACACCATAAGAAAAGGAAAATTTGGGCTCAAGTTTGTACTTCCAAACCCGATAAGGTGAAAGATTCAAGTTATGGGCAAGGAATTCAAAATCTAATGAGAATTAAGTTTGTTAAGGGTTGGGAAGGAATCTTCAAATTATAACAATCCCTAGGTGAGATGCTCATAGGATGTGTCAATATTCCATCTTGAGTCTCACCACCATGCCACGGGAGGTTGAAGGCCAAGTTTGTGAAGGATGGCATTTGACATAAGTTCCTCAATTTTGAGCACCGAAAGTAGGTTTGACTTGCAAGGTTGAATTTTTACTTGAGCTCCATCCATAATACCAAGGATTTAGAAGAAACTAAATCACGAATGTTGCATATTCCTCTTAGAAAGATTCAAAGATCCTTAGAGATTTTCTAATTCCTATGTGTAACAATAAAAATGAAAACCTAAACCAAGCCAAAAATTCCCAAACCATTCTTCACAACACTTCTCCAACAAGCTAGGCATATTTTTAAGTGCATTAGATGCATGCATATCATTACATACATTATCTCCTTCACCCTATCAAATCTACAATAATTACAATGCCTTTTCCAAAATTTTGAATTATTTACCTTACTAATATAATCAATAATTTAGTAAAGATTAATCAACAGAAATTTTAGGCTATGGTATTTTAGGCCGACTTCAAAATATAACTACTAGGACATAGTTTTAGGTTTAAGTTAAGTTACTAACACAATTTAGATAGACACTAATTTGCATATAGATTAGGGATAACATATATGCCCAAATTACAAAAAAATGGATCAAAACTAGGTTGCACTTCTATTAAATTATCACAAACAAGAAAATGATGAAAATTAATTTTATTGAGTAAAGTGCTAATAACAACTCAATCATATAAACTAATCAATCATCAATTAATTATTCGATCAACCAAAAGACCAATAGCATGCCTAAAGTGCCAACGAAATAGTGTTTAAGACTCCTAAAGTGTGGTTCACAACCATTGGTGATTGCATAGATAACTTAACATCTTATCCCAACCCTATTATTATATACTAGAGAAGGTGTACATGTATGCATGTCAACAAGGAATTTAATCATTAGCGTCTACAATAAAGTGCAATTACCAATACTAAAACAAAATAAGTTAACCCAACAATAAATAGCAACATCAATAGAGATAACATCGTAATCTATATCCACATCCATAATGACCATAATAACATAATGCCAAATACAATAATAAGTATTGTTGTAACTGAACCACCAAATATAATTATAAATGTTGTTATGAAAAAAACAGACGAGTAACAAAACATTGTCTCAACAAGTAAAATAACTTGGAATAGAATTTGGGGATGTTACACCCTCTTTTGTCAAGTCCAAACCTAAATCCAATACTATGTCCTTTGTTTTTTGAAAATCACCACTTTGCAGATGTAATTTTCTCTAACAAACACTAAAGTGAGGGCTCGTGTGGTTTTTTTAGTATTGTGAAATTAAAGATATCAAATTTTTACATCAATTAGTTTATGTGAATCCAAAGCAACCCACCATATTGAAACTTCAACTTAGAATTAGATCATTAAAATTTAATGTGAAATGCATACAAAGTTTTTAAAAAGAGGTTAACGCCCAAAATGACCCACATTTTTGACATTTTTGATCTATGCAAAAATTGAAATTGAAACGGACATCAAATTTTGGGTCCAATTTTGTAGTGTTGATGTAATTTGTCAAATATTTTACATTCCATTTTTTCAAAATTGTCTTCTCCTACTATAAGACATTTGGTCAAATAGTTTTCATGCTTTTATTAGTAAAACAATGCACCTAATAAATGAAATTTTGGTGGAATCAACTACTTCAACACTTTTTTCTTGCTACTAAATACCTACTCTTAAATGAGGTAGCAATTAAGAAAAATTCTTTATCATCTCACCCACTATTGTCTTACTTCAAAAACGAAAAAGAGATATAATGACCTAAGGTGATATAAGGACCTAGTGTGAGAACCTACATGTGTGGGATTTCAATTTGTGAGCATAATATTTTGTCCTATGCAAAATATGGTGGTTTGAAAATCTTGTGTGGGACAAAGTCCCCCTCTATGTGAGGGGAAGCACCTTTTATAGAAAGAAAGAAATAGAAAGAAAATATATGTAAACTATTTACACTAAATAACTTATAGGGGTGGGATTTTGCTCCCGGAAAGGAATATAAGTTGAAAGGTGAGAAAAAAAAATAGAGATTTTAGAGAGAAAGAAAGAAGGAAAGGAAAACTTGCATTTCAAATTAAGTAAAGCCCAAATATTATTTTAGTTTTCAAGCATATCATTTAATATAAGAAACATTTATGATAATGATTACACGTGCATGAAAGGAATGAAGAAGGATAAACATATGACAAAAAGAACACATGATATTGCCAAGAATAAATCGTATACTATCCCATACACAAAGTCCCGTACACTTTCATCTCATACAAGATCTTGTACAAAATCATGGGCAACAAAAAGTATAGCCAAAAATCTCTCCAAGTCTCTATAAATTAAGATCCCTCAAGAAACGATGAAAATGTCTATTTACAATATCATGGGTAGCACAGAGTCTCTCCAAATATCTCTAAAGAAATCCCTTCCACAAGTCGCTCATAGTAGTTCCTCCAACAAGTAAAAATATCTAGATGGTAAATATCTTGAAGAATGAGTTATAAATACATACTTATAGAAGAAATCCCTATTTTCTAGCGACATGCAAGCTTGAACAAGTCAATTTGCCTAAAATAGAACCTGTAATTGACAAAGTCAATGTGCACAAAATAGGAAATTACAAATCGACAAAAGTCAATTTGCACAACACATGAACTTGCAAATTGGCAAAGTCAATTTTCAACTTGCACATTAACAAATTCAATTTATAAATTACAAATTAATAAATTCGATTTAGTTGATAAAGTCAATTTGCTACTTGCAAATTGACAAAGTAAATTTATACAACATAGAAACTTGCAAAAGTTTGCACAACAAAGGGGAACTTTTTGCCTACTCACGAAGTCAAAAGCCCAATCAAAAAAGGGGAAGAGAAATCGGGGAATTGAACATTCGAACATATTTGCATGCAAATTGTAAACATGCACCAAAAGTCCTAAACTCCAACACGCTCCGATTTTTCTAACACTAAGACAAATTTTTGATCTCTTGATTGTGTAGACTTATTAAATCCATTCCACCACTTTCATTTGACTGGATTTGATCAATTGTGAACAAGTTTGATTGGTGTGCTTCACATTTTCTTGAGTTCAAAATTTGGAGACAATACAATTATGTCATGAGCTAAGGATTAAGCCAAAAACTACAAAAAAATATCCAAAACAATAATCACATTTTATGTGGATATAACAACCAAAATAATTATTGGAGTCTATATGACTACATTTTGTTGAGACATAAAATACAAAATCGAAAACAATCATGACAATCCGTGTGATTCAATAAACACTTACTCATTGGATGTCATACTATCTTATGTATTTTTACTCTTCTCATGCATCTTCATGCCTCTTCTCCTTATGCTAATTGTCCTCTTCTACTCTACCTTCCTTCCTTTATTCTTTTCCCTATATTTTTGTTTTGTTAAATTTTAATGCATTTTTCATGTTTTGTTAAATTTTGTTGCACTTCTCATAAATGATTGGGTTATCTATTTTTTGAGATTATCCTTTTTCTAATGCATTTTAAAATAAAATTATAGTGTTTTTATTTTAGGATTATTCGCCCTGGATGGACAATTAACTTAATGGGACATCTAGAGACGCCATCTTAAGTCCCCTATTAAATGGAGATGTACTCATACAAGTGTCCAAAATGGGGATGTCTTTCTAAAATAAGAATTGATTACCAAGTGTTAAAATGTGAGTCTTAGGGTAGCTGTGCATTAAATTCTTTCTCAGAATCGACCCCTCTAGATCTATGGGGTCGAGTGCCCCATATACATATATCTATAGGGGCCCTCGACCCCATAGATCTAGAGGGGGTCGAGCCCCTATCCTTCCTCCCCCTCCAGATAGATCCCCTAGACCCCATATCTATGTGGCCCTATATCTATATATGGGGGTGGGAATAGCAAGAAGGTGGGCCTATCTATATATAGGGTCATCCCCTTCCAAAGAGACTAGATATATTCCATCTAATAAAAAACAACAGCAATCAATGTTATTGGCATTGTTTCTACCTTACTAAAAATTTTGGCTATGGTGAGGAAAACTTAAACCTATTTATGGAAATGCCAATAAAATTGTGGATGATATCAAATTCTTCTCATAACTATTTTGGTTATGAAGATGATGATGCCAATGATGATTATGAAAATGATGGTGATATCATATCCTCGATGAAGAAAAAGAGAACCTAATACAAGTGTGAAAAATTATGATGGGTTTCTTGAGAAGGCCTTGAATTTTTGTAAGAAAATATAATTAGCGGTGTAAAGCAAGCTTCTACAACCTTTTCCAACATTATTCTTGGATTTTATAGTTGATAATGAAGATGATGATTAAGTCGATGATGAAAATAATAAGATGCGAGACGATGATGATGGCGATTACAATGATGATGAGATGACGACGACGATAATGAACATGAGGCAAGTGATATCTATAACAAAGTTCTTCAAAGAGATGTGGATGATTATGTGCATGTCTTAATAGATATGCATTTCTTGAAAAGGTCTTGCAAATTTTAAACAAATGTAACTATAGGTGAAAGCCATTGACATTTTAGAAGTTCTTTGGGAAGTGTAGCTTCATAATGGAATTCTAGCACATATGTTGTTATTTTTACACTATTTTTTACCTCATTTTACTTCAAAACCATTGTGGTGGTCTACACGAAAAGATTCCTTAAATACACTACAAACAAAATTTTCACACAATTTTAGAGAAAGACTACTTATCTCTAGACTAATATTAAGGACATAATGAAGCCAAACTTTGTTTCTATCTTTTATCGAAAATGCACCCCTAGATTTTATGGATTTGTGAAGGTAGTATAATTGAAACTATGTATGTATGATCTTCAAGGTATTATGATTTCTTGGGATATTTTCCTTCTTTGTGTGCTTCAAATTAAATATCCCAAACATTAGATAGAATATCACCAATGCACTAGTGCACATTCCTTTCATGGGACATATGTCAATCTTCAAGAGCTAAAGAAGTCTCATCCAAAGCGTGAGAGATCTTGAGGGTGATCTGATTATAAACTTGTGTGGGAGGGTTTGTTAGTTGTTTTGGAATCATTTTGATAGTTATAATATACTTGATGCATACCCATTTGACATATGTGTCAAAAAGCTTGGTGCACATGCATGCTCAAGACCAAGTGTGGTGTAATGTAGGTCACACTCATAGACTAAGTGTGGCACAACACGATCTCGCACTCATAAACCGAGTGTGGTGCAACATGCATTGTGCTTCTTTGGGATATAAACAGGTGAACATATATGCGGAGCGATGAATAAAAATCTCTCTCTCTCTCTCTCTCTCTCTCTCTCTCTCTCTCTCTCTCTCCCTCCCTCCCTCTCCCTCTCCCTCTCCCTCTCCCTCTCTCTCTCTCTCTCTCTCTCTCTCTCATGCGCACGCCCACGCTGCACGCACACACACACACAACAATGCCCCTACATGATGGCCAAATAAAAGTGATGTAGACACAATTAGGGTGCTCGATGAGAGGTCTCCTTAGACCACACATCCCTCAAAACCACATGCAAAAAACGTAAAATTGAGCATGCAATAACACGTAAACAAAATTCAACAACAAACAACACATTAACAAGTTGTATTCATAAACTCAATGAGGAATAGTGCACCCAAACCAATTTTCGATCATACAATCTCTCAAACATTCTTCACTCGTGTCGTGTAAAATTATTACAAAAACACTTTGCTTTAAGCCTTAAGCTCGCATCCATACTTTTCTCTAATTTGTATAAAGTCTCATGACACGAGTTTCAAAAATTGACTCTCTAAGGAAATTAGGCTTTGTTTGTACAACCAACCTATGCCACAAACTTAACTCCTATAACTAAGATGACATTATGGTCTCAAGGACCCATTATAGACATATTCGGCCTTTTCGAGCTTCTTCGATTCAAATGATCCTTCCCGATGCTTTTGTGGCTTCCAAACAACTCCATAGTCTTTCGTTGCTCCAAACAATATTGTGCGGATGCACTTCCAACTTGCATTGTTATTTGCCTTCCTTAAGCTTGTGAATCTTCTAATATTTTGTGGATCCAAGTAGACTTATGTGAATTCCCTAGAATTCCACGACTTCCTCCAACCCGCCGATGTTTGTAAGACCAACCCCAACTTGCACAACTGTGCAAGGACTCCACGCGATTGTGCAGACTACTATGCAACAAACTTGACATTGTGTAGTGGAACTGCACTATCCGACACTCCACACTCTACAAAATGCAACATTGTACTCTATAGACCGAAACAACATATTTCCTTCAAAACACGGCCTGCCAACAACATAAAATGCAACATCAAACTCCATTGTTCAATTGTTTCTAGTTGATCAGGAACCCGGATGCTCTGCATCATACACCTCATGTAGTTTCGAAAACTTGAACTCCTACTAAAGGACATGAATGCCATGTTTTGTGGCACCCACATCACCCAACCAAGTTACATTTTCAATGTTCTTCACTTTCCACTTGACCAAATACTCCTTGTATTCCTTCCTACACATATTCTTGATCTTAGTGTCAATTACTCTTGCTTCCTCAAACAATATTCCACGCACCTACTCTCTCGAATCCAAATTGACCATCTTTTGAATTTGAACCTTCAACGCTTCCCGTATCATGCAATATGGACACAAATCCACTACATTAAATTTATTTGAGCTATTAACACAATCGCAACTTAATCTCATAAGCATTTTGTGCGAGACTTCCTTAACACCTTGCATGGTTCAATAGGACACATTTCTTTACTGCAAATGGGCTAAGACCGTATCTCTTACCTAATATTCCACTTATCTTCTCTTATCATATGTATACTACTTATATTGTGCATTCATCTTTTCCAACCAATTATGTGCATGTTGGTACACTTCTTCCATATATTCCACAAAATCTTTTGCTTTAACACTTCTTTCGTCATTATGCGATAACTCTCTCAACTTTTTCACACCTCTCAGGTTGCTTCCATACACAATCTAGAAGGGTGTCTTCCTTGTGCTTTGATTAATTAAATTATTATATGCAAACTTTGCTCACACAATTGTTAAGCCCCGTGTTCTTGGGTTATCTCTAAATAAATCTCCAAGACTCTTGTTCACAACTTTTGTCTACCCATCAATCTATGGGTGATACATTGAACTGAATTGCAACTTCATATTCATCTTCTTCGATGTAATCCACCGAAAATGACCAACAAACTTTGTGTTCCTATAAGACACAATAATGTGTAGCAAACCATGCAATCCCATAATCTCATTGAAGAAAAGATTTGTGATGTAAGTCACCTCACTAGTCCTCCTACAAGAAACACGATGTGTCATCTCAGAGAATTTATCCCCTACAACATAGATGGAATCAAATCGCCTTTGTGTTTTGGGAAAACCCAAAACAAATTCCATATTGATGTCCTCCTAAGTATTCTCTGGAATGGGCAAAGGCCGATACAACCCAATTCTAATATCTTCTCTTAGCCAACCGACATACCTTGCATTCTCACACAAACTTGCATGCATCCACGGATATTCGCAACCAAAATGAACTCTACTAGTTGTGCTAATGTTTTATCCAAACCAAAATTCCCTTAATCCACCATTGTGATTCTCTTACACCAAAGTCTCCTCATTGATCTTGTAGGAATGCACAAAAGGATACCTCCAAATAAAAGGCCTTCTCCCACAAATAAATCCAACCAAGGTGTCCTATGAACACTAGTAGGTGTTGCGCACTCTCTCCATGCTTCACCAAAGTCTTCATCTTGCACATACAAATCTTTCATAGATTCAAAACCCGCCACTTCAACTTTCACATTTTTCAACAACATACAATGCCTACTCAACACATCAACTCTATTAGACTTGTCATTTATATGCTACATCAGAAAAGTATACCCCTATAGGTACTAGACCCACATCATATGCCTCTAGTTCAACTTCCCTAATTGTTAATAAATTGTAAGGTTTGATGATTAGTAAATAGCACAAATTCCTTTGGCAACATGTAGTCACTCCACTTCTTGAGTGCTTACACAATTGCATAGAATTCATGATAATACACATTGTACTTGATCTTTGTGACATTCAACTTCTCACTAAAAACAAGCTACTAGCCTCCCTTCTTGGCCCAAAGATTGCACCAATGGCTAAACCACCAACATTACAATCCACGTGGAACACTTTCGCAAAAATTGGTAGAGCCAACAATGGCTTCTCTCTCACCTTCCTCTTGAACTCTTGAAAAAATTCTCTTTGCATTGGATCCATATGAAACTCTTCTTATCTACTAGCATGGCCTTTGTGATAAGTACACTCACACCACTAAAGTCCCTTATGAACTTGCGGGAAAAACTAGCAAACCCATGAACACTTATTTCCTCAAACGCACTACTGTGCAATAGTCAATCTACTATTGCACGAACCTTCTCTCGGATCCATCTTCAAACCTTCATTGGAAGTCACAAATCCTACATACACCAACTCATCTTGCATAAAACTACACTTTAAATTAATCATCAACTTCTCCTAACACAACCATTGCAACAAATTCTCCTCTTATGCCTTGTTGAGTATCAAGATATCATCAAATTACACAATTACAAATTTGCCCAAGAATTGTTTTAGGACTTCATTCATCAACCTTGTAAAGGTATTGTTAGTACAAATTCACAAAGACCCCTAAATGACCTTCAGATCTGCAAGTGAGAATTGGGTCATTTAGTGTGATCGCACGACATGGAATCTTTTTCCCAAGTGTGGGACTTGCAAAATGGGAAAAACTCTCCAGTTGAAGGTTGGTTCCTCTACTCCTCTGACGATGGATACGCATGACATTTGTAGAGGTTTAACTCAAAATTCTACTCTAATTCGCTAAGGAGACAAGGATAGAAAGAAAAGAAGATAAAACTAAACTGACAAGGTGATACACCAAAGGAGTGGTGAACATCTATTTCTGCAGATTGACACAGATTATAAAATGCAACACAAATCATGCACAAATTGCTAAAATTGTAATGAAGGATCAAGATAGAGCAAACAACACAAGAAAGGATTGAAAATTCATTCACAGAGCTTGCATTGTCATTTCCATTTTTAAATATAGTGCATTACAATAGCAAGGAGGTAGAAAACATGTTGCAGTCCTAAAAAGGTCTGATATTCCACAAATTCACTTGCTAGGGTGAAGGAGGGAGCCTGAACATAAAAAACATCCAACCCTTTACAAATGAGCCAAATCGACTTTTAACAATGAAAACCCGAGTTCAGGAAGGAGAAACGTGGGAAAATTGAAATGAATGATTCAACCACCAACCAGATCCATCAAAATAGCATGGGTACCCTTAAAAGTTCATTCCCAAGATTTTCGACCATGTTGGAGAAGAATGGAAGCCATATTGCATTAAAATGGTGGTTGAATGTCGGTTCTTGCTCTTTTCCCAAGCCAAAGGTGTTTTTCATTTTTCTCTCACTAAACTCCACCAAAAATAAAATTGAAGATTCCATCGTGTAGAGGACTTCAATAGCTTTCCAATGACACCAAAATCAAGAAAAACCAAGCTTTGGATCGAAAGATATGCCCCTCTGAATATTTAGGGCAAAAAATGGGTCGGCGAGTCGAAACCTAAAAATTTTCCCCTTTTTTGAATTTTGGAAAATTTCCCCAAAAAGTTCCGCGCCCGCCGCTCCATTGCCACGTGGCACTTCCTCATTCGTCTCATGGGTTCAAATGGCCATTTTACCCTTTTTTGAATTTTGAAAAAAATCCAAAATTTCTCTACGCCCGCCGCTCCACTACCACATGGCACACTCTGATTTGGCACGGGCCTTAATCAACTTTCTTTCCTTTGCGAGCCCGTGGGCAAAAATTTTCCTTTGTGCCATTTTAAACACTTTGGCAAATTTCGCCAAATCTTTCCGCACCTCCAACCCACCGCCACGACTGGACACGTGTCATCCTCCGGTTGGTCTGTGGGCCTTCGCAAATTTCTTTTCCTTCTCCTTGGCAGGCTGCAAGCCCGTTTTTTTCCTTTTCGCCCTTTGCTATTTTGGCAAAAGCCAAAATTCACTCCGCCCCTCCGACTCTTACCGCCCTCATGGACACGTGTCATATTCTTATCCGATGTGGGGCTTCTGGGCCAAATTTTTCTTTGCACCATTTTTAGAAATTTTTCCAACTTACCTCGTTGGTCCGACCTTTGCCGCCACGTGGCACACTCTCATTTGGCACGCGCTTCAAATCATTTCTTTCCTCTCAGGCCCGCGGGAAAAAAATTTCCTTTGCGCCCCACCCACTCCTTGGCGATTTTTTCAACTTGCCCCCGCTAACCTACCATTCCGCCACCACGTGGCACATTCCTATTGGTTGCGGGCCTTCCCAGGGAAAATTTCCCTCAAAACTCCATCGAGCCATAACTTGCAAAATACAAGGAGTTAGAAGGAAAATTTTACCTTTCTGAAAAGGTGAGAAAATCCTTTATCTGATGAAGCCATTTCCAGAAAATTTTGAGTGCCTAAAAAGTGGAAAAATTCGACTGAGGCACAAGGAAGGAATGAAAGAAAGTCAAAAATAAGCAAGGGGTTATTTTGGATAACAGTTACTTGGTGCGTTGTTCAATCCGAATGGCATAACTAAACACTCAAATTTCCCGCATCTTGAACGCGGTCTTCCACTCGTCCCCCTTTCTAATGTGAATTTGATGGTATCTGCTCTTTAGATCAATCTTGTTAAAGTACTTTGCACCACTTTGACAATCCATGATGTCATCCATGCGCGACAAAAGGAATCTATACTTGATGGTGATCTTTTTATGGATCTTGAATTTGTACACATCCACCATTCACCACCCTTCTTCGACATAAGAACCATTGGTACTATGCATGGGCTCAAACTCTCTTTGATTAAGCCTTTACTCAACAACTCCTCAACTTGTCATTGTATATCTACATTCTCTTGCGGCATCATAATGTAGCACATCTTGTTTGGCAAACCTAGAATCAAGTCCATATGATGACTAATGTCTCGCATAGGAAGTAGCCCTACTGGCATCTCACTAGAAACAACTACAAAATCTCTTGACATCTCATTCACTTCTCACAACATTGACTCATCCTTCTCTACTGCTACTACTACGCATTCTCTTTATGCAAGCTTTGCTATCAAAGCACAAAACATGCAATGTTATGTTTTATCTCATTTAGGACCATGCTCTACCTTGTCACCCTTATTCTTCATTAGACTTAGAGAGTATTATATCCCATCCTTTACCACTTTGAAGGTATTTTTACGACCATTATGTTGTGCCTTTTGGTTGAATTGTCAAGGCCCTCCAAATAACACAAGACATGCGTCCATGGGCATGATGTCGCACATTACTTTATCCTCATACCTCCCTATTTGAAACTTAACCAAACATTGCTCCTCCAATAGTTGGTCTCCCTTCTCCAACGATTAAACCTTGTATGGATTCAGATGCTCAATTCTCTTCAACCCCAACTTATCCACCATCTCTTTCACAATCAAATTATTGGTGCTTCCACTATCTACCATTAATTTGCATACTATACCTTCAGACTTACATGTCATTCTAAACAAAATCTTCCTCTGCTCAAGACAAACTTCCTTTTTTGTTGGTTTTGACAACACATGTTTAAATGTCAATGCTTCACCCATCTCTAGGTTTTCTCTCCAAACTTGTGCATCATAATCATCACCTTGCACAATGTGAAAACTCATATTTCCTCTCTTTTCCCATCACTCTAGGTGTGCAAGCACTTAAAAGCTCTATGCATGTTTCTCCACACATGTAACATGTGCCACTGAATCTGAGAGCAAAGGATCCTCTTCCATTGGTAGCATTTCCTCATCTACCTATTCCCCAATTTGCAATGTTGAACTTGCCTCGCCTTCATCATGCACAAACTTTTCAGTGCCACCACCTTGTCCATGGCCTTGTGCGGCCTTTCCCTTTTTGCAAGCAACACTCTGTTGCTTGTGCTCCAACTTCCTTCCTCATTTAGTGCGAGACTAGTAGACCTCCTCAACTTATTGCACTTGAATCATTCCAAGCTCATCTTGAATCACAATATGTGATCCGTTCATATACCCGGAGATCTTCTCTTCTACTTAAATAGTGATTCAATAAACCTCTTCGGTGTATTCCTTCACATTGAGCTTCCTTTGTCGCTAATTCTACAACTTCTTAAATAAACCAATTTGGTAATCCACATGCTAGAATTTTGTCTTCAACTTCGCAACAGTCTATCTCTATCTTGATCTTTTGTTTTTCTCTTTGCACTCTATTTGTCTATATATGTTAGATGCATGGCTCAAACTTCGTAAAAGAAAATTTGAATTTCCTAGGATCTTCCATGTCTTCATACTCAAAATATTTCTCTAGTTTCGTAATCCAATCAATGAGCTTTGTTGGTTCCAAACCACCAATATAACACAATGTATACAATCTAGGCTTATTCCTTGTTCTACAGCTTGCGTGTAACGAGTGTCTTTTGGACCATCTTGCACTTCTTCTTCCTCTTCATTCACATTTGCATCTGCGGCATGCGATCCACCCTATGCGGGGGCCATGCTTTAATATCACTCGCATCCTCCACAACAACACCTTGGCATTGTGCATCTTCCATGGCCTCCAAGCGAGCTTGTATAGTCCACATTAACTCGCCAAATCCTCAACTTTGGCTCCCTAATTTTGGTGAGCTCTAACAACATTTTTCCAATGTGTTATTGTGATTCCTCGTACAAGTGTGACCCCCAACTTCTTCACACATCCAATAATTACTTGTTGGAACATGTTAGCAACGATTTCTACCCACACTTGCAAATGTGTAAAACCACTAATCTTTGTTGTGCCACCACTCGCAAAGGAAAAAACCCTTCTTTGATACCAAGTGATGCAGAAAGCTTAAAGTTCTCATGAAGTGTCATCTTAGACCTCGTACACCTCATAACCATGCACAAAAAACATACAATTAAGCATGCAAAAGCATATAAACATAATTCAACAACAAAACAACACACAAGCTTCATTCATAGACTCAATGAGGAATAGCACACATAAAAACTGATCACCAATGATACAATCACTCAAACATTCTTCACTCATGTCATGTCAAATTATTACAAAGACCCTTTTCTTTGAGCCTTAAGCTTGCATCCACACTCTACTCTAATTGGCAAAGCCCTCTATGGACTTGAGTTTCAAAAATTGACTCTCTAAGACAATAGGCTTTGCTTATATAGCCAACCAATGCCACAAAATCGATTCTTAAATCTAAGATGGTACTATGGTCTGAAGGACCCATTATAGACACAGCCGACCATTCTAAGCTTCGTGGCTTCAAATGACCCTTCCCCAATGATTTCATAGCTTCCAAACAGTTCCATAGTCTTTCACAGCTCCAAACAATATTGCATGGCTTCACTTTGAACTTGCAGTATTGCGCAGCTTCCTTAAGCATCTGTAGCTTCTTCTAATGTTTTGCGGCTCGTGATAGACTTGCACGGATTCCTCCTACCCATCGGTGCTTGTAAAACTAACCACAGCTTGTGCAAGGACTCCATAGGATTGCACAAACTGCAATACTACCCTGACATTACACTGTGGAACCGCACACTATGCTAACACTATGCACTATGCTTGTGAACTCTACAGAATGCAACACTATACTTTGCATCCCACCAACACAAAATGCAACAACAGACTGAATCCAACTGTCAACTATTTTTGGTTGATACAGGATTGCCTATGAACCTGGATTTTCTTGCATAAAAAAATTACACAACACATCATGTTGAGAGAAAAAGCTACTTTACTGCAACATAATGTAAATAAACACATGATAGAACATACAACATGGATGACACAATATTCTCTATTTCCATTAATGTCTACCAAATTCCTACACCTTGTTCTCCATAAATTGATACTTAGATCGCTACTCTTGAAAGTTTTACTAATGTACACTACATATTGCAATAGGGAGTATGGAATGGGCTTATACATCATAAGATACCTTGCAGTCTAAGAACAATCAGGTGCAGACAATGTCAATCATCATCTTAAAAGAACTTTTCCTTTCCTTTCAAATCTCATCAAAAGTATATCCATGATAGCATGTTTTGAAGCAAAAAAGTAAAATAACTGAGTATTTGTTGTACATTATATTTGCTAGAAAATGTGTTTTAAGCAGTTGATTCCTTAATTTTCGTAAAAAAATTGCTTCAGCAATCCATATCATTTACCCTGGTTCTTTAACATCAAATTGATTAAAAAAATAATTTCAACACAATCAGGGATGAATTTCCTTGGAGATTTATTTTTACCTTAAAAATAATGGAAAAGGTAAGCCAGCAGTTGCTTTCAGATGATTAAAATTAGTGTGCAAACCATCCTTTGAGACTGTGTCCTAGTAGCTTCCCTTTTGGGGTTCAATGATTTTCCAATTTCTTGACAGGTGATAAAAATCTATGGTGGAAAGGTGTTTAAGAGGAGCCTCGCTTCCAAGAAGATGGTCTGGGTCTACTTGAGTGCATGACACCATTCTAGGAAGTTTAAAGGCTATTGGATACCTCTTAGCACAAGCTGGAAAGTTGGGCGTGGAGCTTAAGGGTAGTTTTACATATCTTTGTTTCATTATTCAAAAATTAAAAATTCTGGGAGGGTTGTTTTCCCAATGCTCACCCAAAGGTGGAGGGAGACCAGAGAACAACAGTCCTAGCTTCAAGTCCTAATGTCCAAGTTTTTCTATGACAGTATGTTCTTCTAAAATCTACTGTTTATGATATTTTATTGAATGGCTGGATAGCCAAGATAAAATTATCCATATCTCCAATAAAATTGATGTTCATGAAAGTGGATTGAAGTTACTGTATTCCCTACTCAGCAACCCACTTCTAGTTTCTAACCTTGTGAAAGTTCAAAGCATATGAGATGCAAAGTTCATAGTAATAAAAAGACGACAGAATGACAAAATAGATCAGAATATAACATGCCCAAAATTTAGAAAATATATATACTCAAGCAACAAAAATTCCTACATAGTGCCCAGGAGAGGATACAAGCCAATTACTACTTTTAGAATAGAATATGCTGCCAGGCTTTGTGTTTTCCTATATTTTCTGCATGCTGTGAAAATATTTCATGGCAGTGATGACAGCATTCAAAAAAATAAAAATTCTTCTCAACTTGTGTTAAGTCGCAATCTAGCAAAGAAAACCCTGCAAATGTTTCACATTTCTTTCTTCTATAATCCAGAAATGTTTTCATCATTATCATGATAAACAAACAAAGGTAATAGAATGAGATGTCCCATGCAATGAATACATTGGATATTGAATTGTATGTTTGTGTATTGTGATCATGAAGCAGGATTTTACTTGACAAGAGCATAGAAATAGATATCAATGGAATGGTGATAAATCTGCAGAAAAGACGTTATCAAACAATGAAAGATCTTCTTGTGCCATGGCATATTACTTCGCTTTTGACCACAGTTACATTGACCCTAAATAAAACTCTTATATTAACAATCACTTTACTTTGATTTGATCACAGTTACATTGACCTTAAATAAGACTCTTTTATTAACAATCACTTTACTTAGTTTATCTCTTTCCATATTCAGTAGACCTTTGGTCTGTTATGTATGGTATTCTTATCCTTATCACTCAATTCCAGCAACTCAGGTCGCATGTTCAGGAATCAAGGTGTCTTCTGTCCTCGATACTAGTAAATTACTATAGCAATTCCACGTTACCAGATAATTCTACATGTGATTTTTACAAACTAAAAAAAAAAATCGCTTCAAAATGATAACTAGTTGTTGACACTTGATGTAAAGCAAGAAAATTTGTCAATGACAGTTCCTTCAAATTCACAAAGTTTCTGAGCTATAGCATGGCCTTTCAAGTACTTCAATCATCGATTTATTTTCAAAGAACTCAGAAAAAGATGCTCTAAATTTGCCTCTCGACAAAGGCGTCCAAGTTCTGACATGCCATGCTCATCCAGCTCTTTGACTCCTATAATTATATTCAAATTAGCAGATCATTTTTTCTACTTTAGTACTTCCAAATCAAAATCATGGGGCAAATACAAGAATTTAATGATTTACAGAAAATGTCACCTTCTCAAGTAAATAGTACATGTCCATAGAAAAATTTGCATACATACCCTTTAAGAAATGCCTCGCATCATCAATTGCCTTTTGGCATTGCACTTCCTCTTGTTCCTCTCCTCTAACAGACATAGCTTGCCACCGCAGATTTTGAAGTTGCTTGACATATATATCCACATCACATTTTCACCCTCCAAAAAAAAGGCAACAAGTATCAGAAGACACTAAGATGAAAGATAGGGGTTAAATTCAAACACGAATAAGCAATCCTAGGAAAGATTGCCATGGCTAGTCACAAGTTCAAATCGCAGATTACCCCATGCCTTAATATCTTAGTGAATTTGCACTATTGAGTCATATTATAAAAACCGAGGCTTATATTGAGAGCAGAGGTCAGATATAAAAGGGAAAAATACTTTTATATCATTTGTAAGTAGAGATACAAAACACTGACCAACATGAAATACAAGCTCAAATGCATGGCAGCCATATAACACTGATCACATGCATCCAGGCTGTCTTCTACATCAGCATAGCAGGTCTGAATATTTTTATTAGAAGAAGATAATGTGAAGAATAAATTGCATGTGATATGACATGATAAGAGATTATGTTAGCCACAAGTCGGCCATCCATATCCCAATATATGACCTAGGATTAAGGGCATAGCATGCCCCTCCCCTTCAAAGCAACATTGTCCCCAATGTTGGTAATATTTGGATGTTGTTTATGAATGCTTCATCTTCCCATGTTGCATCTTCAATGTCCAAATTCTTCCACTTGATCAGATACTCGGTGATGACCCTTGTCCTCAACTTCTTAGTGTGTGTCTGTAGGATTCCTTCAGCAAGATGATGTGTCCCTCCTCATCAAGCTCTGGTAACACTTGACTAAGAAGACACCTTTTCCCAATGACCTTCTTCAAGCAAGAAACATGGAAAACTGGATGTATTTTAGTTGACTGAGGAAGCTCCAGTTTATATGCCACACTACCAATTTTTTTTGCAACACTTGATAAGGGCCATAGTATTTAGGTGAAAGCTTGTTATCTTTTTTTTTTTGTTTTAAAGATAGTTGCTTATATGGCTGCAATCACAAAAACAAAAAGTCTCCAACTTCAAAGCTTCACTCACTACGATGTTGATCAACTTGTTGCTTCATGCAGTTTTGTGCCATTACCAAATTCTCTTTAAGGCTAGAGAGCACCTCTTGTTGGTGTTGAATGTGCTCTTCAACTACTCTTACTTTAGGTTGGACCCTCAAGTTGGAGGTGAGGGATGGTGGATGGTAACCATATAATGCCAAGAATGGGGACATTTTGGATGAGGTATGAAATGAAGTGTTATACCACCATTACAAGTGGTAGCCACTTAACCCATCTCTCTTACTTATCTGAAGCAAAAACATCATAGATACCCCTCCAAACATTTGTTTACTACCTCAGTTTGTCCATCATTGGGATGATATGATGAACTACGAGCCAATTGAGTACCCAAACATGAGAATAAATCAGTCCAAAAATTGCTAGTAAATATAGGATCATGATCACTTACTATAATCTTGGGTGTTCCATGTAGCTTTTGAACTATATCCATAAAAAATATATGGCAATTACTCATTGTAAATGGATGTGACAAGGCACAAAAATGAGCATATTTGGTGAGTCTATCCACAACCACCATAATTACACTTTTCCCTTAAATTTTGGCAATCATGTGATGAAATCCATGGAAACCTCTTCCCACCACTCACTAGGAATAGATAGAGGTTGCAAAAGGCCTAGAGACTTAATAGTTTCTCCCTTGTTACACTGACACACCAAGCATTCTGCCACAAATTTTGGACATCCCCTTTCAACCCTTCCCAAAAGAAATCTTGCTTAATTTTGTGATAAGTTTTCAGAACCCAAATGGCCACCCACTAGAGAAGCATGGAGCTCTGAGAGAACTTGACTTTTAAGGGTAGAGTTTTTTGCATAAGTACAACCAATCCTTGTACCACAATGCATCCCCCTTCCATACATTTTTTTTTAAATGCTCGGATCTTGTTGGAGATTTTGAATGAGAGTGTGGGTCTCTGTGTCATTTTCCATTTTGATCTTTCTTGATCTACCCAATCTACCTGTAATATGGACATGGCATATAACAATGCTTCTGGACTCATCTCTCTAGATAGTGCATCAACTACCACATTTTCTTTTCCTTTCTTGTAAATGATCTCAAAGTCATATCCCAACATCTTTGTGACCCATTTTTGTTGTTCTTCAATGATAGTCATTTTGCTCTAAGAAGTATTTCAAGTTGTCATGATTTGTCTTTACCTTGAAGTGACGACCCATGAGATATGGTCTCCATTGTTTGACTACATGAAGAATAGCCATCATTTCCTTCTCATAAGTTGGTTTTGATAGGTTCTTACCTTTGAGTTGATGACTCTCAAATGTGATGGGGGGACCTCTTGCATGAGTATTACACCTATGCCACACCCTAAAGCATCACATTCAACAATGAAGGTTTTGGAGAAATTTGGGGTAGCCAAAATAGAGTGGTACACATGGCCTTCTTTAGTGATTCAAATGCTAGGTTGCTTCCTCATTCCAATGAAAAGAGTCTTTCTTCAATAATGTTGTGAGTGGTGCTGTAATTCTACCATAATTCTTCACAAATCTGTGATAATAACTAACCAAAGCCCTAAGAATCCCTTAGGTTTTTTAGGGTTTTAGGAATCTTCCAATCCACCATGGCTTGATCTTATGAGGATCCACTTTTACACCTTCATGAGAAATGATATGACCCAAGTATTCTACCTCCATGACTCCAAAAGCACACTTGGAGGGCTTGGCATAAGGTGTTGTTGTTCAAGAGTGTCCAAAACCTTATTGACATGATGTAAATGTTCCTCCCATGTCTTGTTGTAGATTAATATATCATCAAAGAATACCAAGACAAACTTTCACAAAAATGGCCAAAAGATTGAATTCATCAAACTCTTGGAAAGTAGATGGTGCATTTGTAAGGCCAAAAGGCATTACTAGAAATTCATAGTGGCCTCTCATGTGTCCTAAATGTTGTTTTATGAATATCTTCATCATGAATTTGATTTGATGATATCTCGATCAAAGATCTAATTTTGTAAAATAAACAACACCATGTAACTCATCTAACAAATCTTCAATGACAGGAATATGAAACTTATCTTTTATTGTGTATTTGTTGAGCTCCTTGTAGTCTGGACACATGTGCCAACCTTCATCCTTCTTTCTTACCATCACCACTGGAGAAGAGTAAGCACTTTGACTATGGCAAATAATACCTTGCTTCTAACTCTTTACCATCTTTTTTCAATCTCACTCTTTTGTAGATAAGGGTACCGATAAGGTCTAAATATTGGGTGGTTGGCTTCTTGGTACTAGTTGAATAACATGATCATGATCTCTTTTGGGAGGTAACCCTTTTAACATATCCCCAAAAACAATTGAGTGCTCATTAATAATTGCTTTAGAGATCTGATGGTATAGGACCTTTTGATGGTTGAGCTTCTAGTGAAAATAGTTGTGCCACAAACCCATTTGCACCCTTCTTAAGCATTTTTGCATTTGATGAGAACTTACCAATTGTGGAGCTTTTTCCTTCATCCCATGCAACTCAAAAGTCCTCCCTTCAGAATGGAACCTCATGAACAAATCCTAGAAGTTCATCTCAACAGTTCCCAAGGTAGTAAGCCATTGGACCCCTAACACAATGTTTGTTCCCCCCATTGAAATGGCATACATGGGGCCCTCTAGTAGTAATCTCCCATGGATAGCTTAATCTTATGGCACTTTCTTGAACAACTAACTTTACCTCCATCTGCCACCATGACCTAAAACTCTGGGGCTAGATAAACAAAGCAATTTAAGCATAAGGCCAACTTATGATTGATGAAGTTGTGAGTACTTCCAAAGTCAATTAATATTGTCACCCTTTGTTTCTTCACAAACCCAACAACCTTGAGGGTTTGTGGGGTGTTAATTCTTGAAATTGCATGACAAGAGATGGTTGAGATTCTTCAGCCTCGATCTCAAGAACCTCTTCCTCTTCACCATTGCTTCCTCCTCATCTTCTTCTTCCTCATTAGGACCCTCAATGTAGAATAATTTCTTCTCAGGACACATTTATGTCCTTTACTCCACTTTTATCACAACTATAACATAGACCTTTTTCTCACTTCTTTCTTCAATTTGTTGAGGAGTCAATCATGTGTAGGTTGGGGAAATGATGGTGTTGGAATCATGTGTTCCTTGTGAGTAGTGAGACCCCTTCATTTTACCAAATCTTTTTCCTCCACCGATGAAAACTATCATGGATTCTGATATCGAACCCGGATTAAGAAGGTGAACATCAAGTTGGATGTTATCCTTGAGTCCACCCAAGAAGAGATCATTTAGATGATCCTCTGAGATGTCATCCACACATAAGGATAGATTTTGGAACTTGTTGGATATAATCCTTGATTGTCCTTTTTTCTATAGTTTTTATATTGGCTAAAATAGTTCTCTATAACACTATTACTATAGTGTGTTTGAGCTCATCAATGAACATAGACCAAGTAATAGGAGACCCTTCTTTTTCTTTTTCTCACACATCCATCTATACCAAATGAATTGTTTTAGTTCCAGATATAAGGATGCCATTACCACCTTTTTCCACTTGGGACTTGATGCAATCAAAAAAATTCTCCATTTGGTTGATCCAGTGATCGATCATTCCCATTGAACTTGCATTTTCCACTTTTGGAATCATGTTTCACCACTAGCTAGAAGATCCACCGGTTTGTGTAGAGGATCCCCCTTGGTTGGTGTGATTTGAATCTAAGTGTGCATTGCTTGAGGAACCCATGTGACTTGAATGGAAATTCATGCCAGTCTTCATGATTGAAATAGTGAACATCAACTCCTTCCTCATTGATTCAAACCCCACCTTCATTTCACCCTTCATTTTTCTTGAAGATTTGGTTATCATTATACCTTCATTGATGTTGAAGGTTATTCCATTTGCCATTCTTCATTTTGATTTTCCTTCCTTCTTGAAGATCATGGGTGAGGTCATCCTTACTCACCATATTATTAACCTTTTCCTAAGTTGGGTTAATACCTCCGATACCCCAAAAGCTGAAAGATTCAAAATCCATATCTTCCTTATTTGGAGTCATTCTTAGAGTGGCTTGACCCTTCCCTTGGCCTCTAGTTGATCTCCTTGTCATGATGTAGGGTTTGGGTCTTGGGATACAAGGATTAGGGTAGGAATTTAGGGTTTGGGTTTCATATGGTTATTGGCCAAATAGAGAGAAACACAAAGAACAAGCCCTAGCTAATTTTTGGAAAGCTTTCCAAAATATAAGAAACTTAGAAAAATTCCAAAAAATAACAGCCTATGGAGCAAATTTATGAAAAACCTAAAATGGATATAACTTGTGCAAAATAAGTCAAAAAATCTTGAAATTTGGAGAGAACCTTACTTGACTGATTTCGCCACTTCATTAAAAAATTGTAAAAAATTTCACCACCATTTTTTTGGAGATATAGCCAAATCTTCAAAATTAGGGTTTTGACCTAATTTTGCCCAAATCAAGCTCTGATACCACTTGTAATGAAATTACTTAGATAGAATAATCAATCAATAATATAACACCAAAGAACACAAAATATAGAGAAATGATCACAATATGCAAGTAGAATGACTTAGCCACTTTGAGGGGGCAACCTCCAAACCATACAATAAGACTCAAGTGCTCAATATGATGATCATCTACTAGTACTAACTCCTATATATACCCTACTATATGATATGCAAAGCACCAAGGCCAGACCTACTAAGCATATGAAAGCATAAATAAATGTGATATGACATGATAAGAGATTATGTTCCCGGGAAACCAGGTTTGCAGTACCCTCCCAGATTGAGCTCCTTGCCCAATTCCAAAATGGATTTCCTCTTTTGCAATGACTTTATGTGGTGAAACCTATCAAATCCCAGATTCAATAATATCAATTCATAAGAATTTGAAAACTTTGCTTTCCAGAAATCAATAATATAAGATTAGAATAACGATCAGTATACCATATCAATACCCGTTTTATATATAAGATGCTACAAGCACTAGAGATTGACCCATTAATTTGTCCAGAGGATTTTCCAATGCTTTCTCTGCTTTTCTTCAGCAATATGTCCTGAAATCTCACATAAAATAAAACCAACATTTATTAAGGTAAGCAGGAATCCTTCAATCTATCATTAGTCACCTATTTCACCTAGTATAAACTATATAGGGTAGTAAACAGTTTTGAGTCTACATTCTATACTTGTAATATATTTTTAAAGGATTACCTTTCTCCTACAAACTTGATTTCCAAATGAAAAGCTAAAAATTACAAGATCAAAAATAGCCGGTTAGCTGGTCAATTGAGTGGAAAATTCACTACTATGAAAATTGGAATTAAATTAAATATACGATAAATAGTCAATTTCTCTTCAAAGTCAGTGTTATTGCCACTTCTTGCTCCTCTTACACATTGTGGTTCTACCTATGGTATGTCACAACCTCGTGTTTGATCACTCTTGTGCACCTTATGTTGTGAAGGTTCAAATTGTACACTTACATTATTGTCAAAATATATTTTCCATGAGTTAATTGATGTCATAAAGTGATGGTTAAAGAGGCGGTTACATAAATAACTGCCATGGTTAATGTAGAAAGGAGATGATGAATGGAAAAGGGCTTCTGCCCACTGTTTTTATACATGCTCCTTTCACTGTTTTTCCGCCTTTGTATATATTAACATTTGGAAAAGTGTATATGGTTTATTAAGAAGTTTGGTACAAACAATTTCTAGGAAAATTACCTGAGAATAATGTTTATATGTTTGGAGAACTTTGTGTGTTCGAAGTTTAAATTGAATAATGTTTCACTCATATCTGGTGCACAATAATGTGACAAACTGTGTGCTTGATGGGTTTGGTGGACTGTGTGCCCCTCTAAAGTGGGTTTTGTTCTCCACCCAGGATTTCTTGTTTTTTTGTTATCTCAGTGGGAAAAAGCATTTTAATGATGACACTTTTAATGTGCCATATCATGGCATCGCCTTCTCTTTTTATTTTTTTGTTCCTTCCTAGTATTTGTTCTCTTTCTTTAGAAAATATTCAAAACCCTCGAGAAACAAATATTTCATTTCAAGAGGAAGCAACCTCTGTCAAAGCAGAGAAAATCCCCTCTCAGGTTTTCCATTGCTGTTGCAATACTTTGGTCAGAGAATCTATACTATTGCCAGTTGTAAAATAAGAGATAATATGCCACTTATTATGTAAGAGGAATTCTGATTCTACATGGAGAATTGTTTTCTAGAAGCATGTGATGTCCAAAAAAAGGTTTGCATCATGCAAGATGTAACAGGAAATCCCCCACTTAAAAAAGTCTAAAACAAAAGTAGAAAATAAAAATCACATTTAACGTGAATATTAACATCTTTTTATTTATCAAACCCATGGAGCTTGAAACATATCATCCCTGATTGCAGTATTATGGTATTTTTCTTCTTGGTAGGGTTGCAAATCCCTTAGGAAGTGAAAATGAGATCAAGAGCAACCCTAGACAAAGACAATGCTTTATCAAAGATTGTCTTTGAATTCATGATTTGGCTTTTTTCTTTCTTAATGTTAGCCCCTTTCTACATTGCTGAATTATATATACGATTGCCTTCAAAATGATCTGCATTTTCTTTCTTGATTTTAGCCCCTTTCTACTTTTACCTCTTAGTCACATGTTTATTTCATATGACATCTTTGGCACTTTGAAGAAAAACATAGTTTAGATAATTTTAACTACTGTAAGACCATTTTATCATCTAGACTCCTTACATATGCAAAACAACAAAATTGTATTTGCATTTCAACTTCTATTATGGGCCTAAAAGAAATAGAAAAATACAATGAGTACTATTCATCCTTCTAGACAGAAAGAGGGAATGAAATAATACGAGTGTTAGTGAATGACGACCATGGGTCAATGGGAACCAAAAATACAAGTTACAATACCCAGTTAGGAGTACAAAAAGGATTCCAGCCCAAATTCTAAATTTAAAACCAGGACTAGATATAGGACGCAAAAAGAACCTAAAAGAGGAGTAAACCCAAATGAGTGAACCCTAGATAGACCAGACTTTATAAAGCCTATTATTGCAAAGCAATAATGCGAAAGGAAGGTCCCGTTAAATAGATGGAACCACCAAAGATCCAAGCGAATGAAGATAATAAAAATAAGACTACTCTACATTAAAGCCAAAAGTAGAAAAGGGGCCAACACACTATTCAATCACAACAAAAGGGATAGTACAAAGTCTTATGATGTCCTCAAAATAATTCCCTAGGATAAAAAGGTCCAACTAAACAGCGAGGTACTCCTCATGGTACCTCTACTAATGTGCATGACCAAGAACCCTCTAGAAAGAGGAAACCGGTAACGTGTCCCCACCCCTATATATTGGACGACAAATAGTGAAGAGTAGTTGAACCTCTATATTGAAAGTGAGAATACAAGGATTGAGGTGCACTTTGGTGGCTTCTTAAGGAGTGACATGTTGTCTCATGGATCTATCACCATCTATGCTAGTGATCGTTGTAGCTTAACATGAGTTTGACACCACCATAGGATAAAATATGAAAGATCCCAAACCCGTTTTTGCCTGAATACTTTTTTTTTTTTAAATATTGCTCTGGCTCAAATCTGAACTGATAACATCAAAGGAATTCATAGAACACCACACTAAAACTGCATAGATAAATTAAATAAAGCAAAACCCCGCAATCCGGGTGAATACAGAAAAGGCGCCTAGGGTTTAACAGGCAGATTTCTTCATAAACATTTCAGCCGTGTATTTAATAATGATTTCTGATGCTAAATATTACGGCAATACAAATATAAATCTGCAGATAGATTTAATAATAAAGATTGTCCAAAAACCCACTGTAAATGATTCAAACCCTAATCGATTTGATATATTTGCTGCTGGGAATTACAATAAATATCTATCATGAAGAATACCTCTGATACAACAATAAACAACTGTAGAAGAAGTCGCCCCACTCTGGAAGTTGTACAAATGCCCACTGCTGCAATTTATTCTTTTCTCTGAAACTGCTGGAATGATGAATAACCTGTGTAAACAATGAAGATTCCTGGATGGAAGCTTCTCTCACTGCTCCTGGGGTTTCCGTCCGCAAGAGGAATAATCCAGAGGGTTTCCGTCCTTGGATTTTGTCTGCAAAGCTCAGTGCTAACTGCCGGGTAAAAATAATGATTATCTGAATGCCTTTCCCCAAGTCGCATTTTTCCCCATATAGCCAAAACTCCTCCAAAGATGCAAGTCGCACTTTTTGGCTAAAACCATATAATTAATATTTAATTAATTATTTTGCTTCACTAAGCAAGTCACATTTTTGGGTTTAATTGACCATTACCCAAACAAGTCGCATTTTTGGCTAGGAAGGCAATTTAAATAATTTATTAATTTATTTAAATGCACTTTCCTAAGTCAAAGTCACTCAAACAGTCTATTAATTCATTATATGTGCTTTAATGATATTTTACTTTATTTTGAGCACCAATAAACCAAAGTAACCCTTGAAAACACCCTTTGGCCGTCGGGTAGACAAAACAGGGCAAAGGTCTTCGACTGGACTATTCGAGAAAGAGGGACATTACAAAATAGGTTGAAAGAAGAATCAATTTCATGGCCCTATAAGTCCCTTGAAGAACTAAGCATCTAAAAGTAGCTTCTTTCCAAAGGTAAACACTCAAACACTTCTGACATGGATAATAAAAACAAGTAGCGAAGAAGACTCCTAAGTCTCTACATAAGTAATTATCTCCATTGGATCTCACAATCAACAAGGAAGCTAAAGATAATTTCCTCCTCTTAACTCCACCTCTTAGAAACAATTTAGACAACAAATGCTATCGGCCTCCTAAATATGGTAATTTATCTCATATTGTAGAATCGTGATTACACTTCCTCAATTGGCCATGTGGGATCATTAAGCCATGCGCCCATGATGTCAAAGATGATCAACATAGAAAACCATCTTAGGCCTTAGAGATCATGGAGTGACACTCAAATGACCTAAATTGTTTGTTTTGTTTTAACCATCCCAAGTTATTTGCTAATTACACATTACCAATGATAAAAGGACATCCTACACCGACATATCAGTCAGCGCATGTGCTTAAGCACTCACCCGAGGCATAAAGAGAGAACGAATAACTTGTTGCTTTGAAGATGTAATATCCCCTTCCCAATCAAAGACCCTCAGCCTATTTTGTCTACCCGACGGCTAAGGGAAGAAAATAAGGGTGACTTAAGTTATAATATTTTATTATAAAGTGCAAAATAAAAATAAAATAAAAAGAAACATTATATGCACTTATAATAATTTATTAGTAACTTAAAAATAAATAAGAAAAAAGGCAAAAGCATATGAGCCAAAGTTATCCACTCTAGAAAAATGCGACTTGCACTAGGAAGGAAAGTGGGTGGAAAAATATTAAATGAATGGACAAATTTGATTGGGTGTTGAAGGAGGTTAGTTGGGCCATCTTCTCTATATAAGCAAGTTGACTTGCTTAGAAGAGGCATGACTTATTTATTATCAAATTTCAAATTTGTGTGTTAAGCATTTGGCTTGCATTTTCCTCTTGAGGACGAAAACCCTTCCTCTAGTTTGTGAGGATTCTCTACACAAGGGATTTCATTGGGCATCATTGAGTTAGCCGTAATTTTCAATATTTTTTCAACAGGTGAAGTGGGTAAAAGCACAGATTTGTTACAAGGGTTTGAAGAGGAAGGTGGTGGCTGAGTTTTTGTTGTAATTCCCTCCCAAAACCCTAAGGGCGAATTGGTATTTTGGCTATTTAGGACACTTGTGGTGGTCATTTGTATGAATGGGTAACATCATTGCATTCCCCCTATTTTTCTGAATCCGTACATAGTTTATTTATGTGGATCGGAGAATTTTTAGCGAGTTATGAATTTTTGAAGTTGTTATAATTTTTTGCAAACTGGGGTTTCAACATAAATTCATTTCAGTTGTTTATGGGCTCTAAAAAATTCAAATCTTTGCACTTATATATTAAGGGTGAGATATTATAAGTTTCAGATTCATTTTAGGGTGGAAATATCATGATTTATTTATGATTTTTAATAGTTTCATAATAAGCCCTAGTCACATTTTCTATAAATAAATCAAATCTGCATCATAAACAATTGGTATATTTTTATAAATTGCATTTGGGTGTTTGGATTTGCCTAAAATCCAAGTGGGTGTCAAATATGTCCATTTGGGGACATTGCGGTGGTATCGAGCTTGAAATCCTCCCATCCTATGAGGAAAAAAAAATCAAATCATATCTGAAAGTGACTATGGAAGGGTGGAGAGTTCCTCTTACAAATAGAGCGAGCTATATGAATGAAGTGTTCACTAGAGGCAACAGAGAATTGCTAACTTGTTGGATGGATGCTCAAAGAGATCTAAAAGACTCCATTATAGGAGCTTTTGCTGATTTGAGCAGATCTATTCAGGGGATGAATACTTGCCATACCAAACTCTACTAGATCAGCTAGGACCTCATCCAAGCCTTCACAGATTTTCAAAGCCAAGTTTCTCCAAGAGGAGGAACAACCAGTTGAGAATGATGACATGAAGACATGGGAAAAGAGTATGCAACACTCAATCCCAAGAAAGTGGAAGAAAATAAGCCCATAGAGTATTCCACCATGCAAGGTAAAGAAGAAGCTTCAAGAGGTATGATTTCCATTGAGCAAAATAATTGTGTTAGTGAGGAAAGAACATTGCTTGCTAGAGAAATTAATATTAGACAGGAGAAGAAATTCATATATGCAAGCAAGGAGGATGTAATGGAAACTCAAAGAAAGTGTGAGGAATGGCAAAGAAGAGCTAAGGTTGCTAGATTGATAGCCGCTCAAGAAAAACAACACTTACAAGAGTTCAAGGCAAAGACTTCTTCAATTAGTGGGCAGCAAGGTATGAGGAATCGTATTCCTCAAGTTGTGGCAGCGAGGAACGTAGAAAGTTCTTTCCAAGGAGGGCAGATTGCATGGGTTGAGAATTGTGTGGAAAAAGGTATGTCATCTTGTTTATTGCAGCAGTTGACTTATAATGATATTCAGCCCATTGTTGACAAGAATGATGAGGAATTAGTACAACAAAGTCAAAGTATCATGGAAGCAAAGAATGGTGAAGACATTGATGGTACTCAAAGGTATGAAGAGCATAATAATGTGTCTTATTTATTGCTGCCTATTCCAATTTATTTCCATCATGAGATGCATGATAAGATAGAAGGTGAAGTCTTCAATATGGAGTATGTTGAACCATTGTTCCAAGTATATGTCTATGAGCATCTTGTGAGTGATATATGGTGGCAAGTTTTAGCCCACTTGGACAGTACAAGAGCCGGGCTTATGGATCACTTCAACATGTTCTCTTGTGCATGGCACTTGGACAAAACAAGATCAGAATTGCTTGAGGGCAAGCAATTTTGGGAAGGGAGGACTGTAATATCCCCTTCCCAATCGAAGACCCTTAGCCTATTTTGTCTACCCGACGGCTAAGGGAAGAAAATAAGGGTGACTTAAGTTATAATATTTTATTATAAAGTGCAAAATAAAAATAAAATAAAAAGAAACATTATATGCACTTATAATAATTTATTAGTAACTTAAAAATAAATAAGCAAAAGGCAAAAGCATATGAGCCAAAGTTATCCACTCTAGAAAAATGCGACTTGCACTAGGAAGGAAAGTGGGTGGAAAAAATATTAAATGAAGGGACAAATCTGATTGGGTGTTGAGGGAGGTTAGTTGGGCCATCTTCTCTATATAAGCAAGTCGACTTGCTTAGAAGAGGCATGACTTGTTTATTATCAAATTTCAGATTTGTGTGTTAAGCATTTGGCTTGCATTTTTACTCTTGAGGACGAAAACCCTCCAAGAGCCCTAGAGAAGGACGAAAACCCTTCCTCTAGTTTGTGAGGATTCTCTACACAAGGGATTCCATTGGGCATCATTGAGTTAGCCGTAATTTTCAGTATTTTTCAGCAGTTGAAGTGGGTAAAAGCGCAAATTTGGATCAAGGGTTTGAAGAGGAAGGTGGTGGCTGAGTTTTTGTTGTAATTCCCACCCAAAACCCTAAGGGCGAATTGGTATTTTGGCTATTTAGGACACTTGTGGTGGTCATTTGTATGAATGGGTAACATCATTGCATTCCCCTATTTTTTTGAATCCGTACATAGTTTATTTATGTGGATTGGAGAATTTTTAGCAAGTTATGAATTTTTGAAGTTGCCATAATTTTCTGCAAACTGGGGTTTCAAAATAAATTCATTTCAGTTGTTTATGAATTCTAAAAAATTCAAATCTTTGCACGAATATATTAAGGGTGAAATATTATAAGTTTCAGCTCAATTTAAGGTGGAGATATCATGATTTATTTCTGATTTTTAATAGTTTCATAATCAGCCGTAGTCGCATTTTCTCTAAATAAATCAGATCTACATCATGAACAGTTGGTATATTTTTATAAATTGTATTTGGGTGTTTGGATTTGCCTAAAATCCAAGTGGGGGTCAAATATGTCCATTTGGGGACATTACAAAAGAAGAGAGATTTCATAAGCCTAGCTAATTATCCAAATTAACCTATGCACACCTATGTTGAGGTATTCACAATCAAATGCTCTAACCCTTAAATATCCGAATTATTATGGGGTGACACTCAAATGATCTAAATTGTTTGTTGTGTTTGCACCATGCCCAAGTTATTTGCTAATTACACATTACCAATAGATAATAGGACATCCTAGATTGACATATCAGTCAAGCGCAAGTGCTTAAGCACTCACCGAGGCATAAAGAGAGAACGAATAACTTGTTGCTTTGAAGAAGAGAGATTTCATAAGCCTAGCTAATCATCCAAATTAACCCATGCACACTGTGTTTAGCTATTCACAATCAAATGCTCTAACCCTTAAATATCCTATGTACTAAGTCACTAACAATATTAAAGGGGTGGGGGTTAATATACATAGACATCCAACATCCCGCTTACATGCTTTAATGACTAGCTTTAACTCTTGCATGGCCTTTGCATGGATTTCTTACTTTCGCATGCCTTTGTTGTCCAAAAGGTAGCTCTAATCTATTACAAGGTTATCCTAAATATATCTACTTTTACATGCAACTTTGTGGTTTACCTAGCTTTTTCAATTTGCTATTGTATGCTCATGCACTCCATGGTTTTCGTGAAACTATCGCACAAAGACTCATCTCCTGCCAAAAATATATTGTCTCGAAGATTGGTACTTGTTGGTACTCATCTTGGAGACTTGCATTTCTATGTTTTTTAAAAGGTGAATATTTTGTATTATTGACCCTAGATATGATGAGATATCAAAGATAAATATCAACAAAATTACTATTATCTTTTGTCAACATCTAACGTCTTTACTTTGAAAAGTTGTTAATGTTTTTCTTAGACTGTATAATATTGTTTTCTTTGACATTAACTTATATATAATATATATATAATTATGTATATATATTTTTCCGTCTCCAAGTGCCCATCTCCTATTTATCTAAAAATGGCATAATGGTCCCCTTCTCCTCATAACCGTACATGTACCTCTACTTGTCTCCCGGTAGTTATGTCATGACCTAGTTGATCCTTATATATATGAGCTTTACTTGAACACCACCGGTCTTTGTGTGTGCATGTGCACATAAAGGTACTTCATCCTTAACGCCTTTTGCTTACCTTGTTCTCTACAAAAACCATCTTCCTTTGCACACTCTACACGAATAAATAATTAGCCAAAAGTATGCCCAAAAGTGTTAAGCCAAAACTAAGTGTCAACATTCACCCAACTATCTTGCCTTCTTTCGAGTAAAGGGACACTCTCGTTGCTCTCTACATGGTCATTTTGGCTTGCCTATAAAACCTTAGGTGCCACTCACTTCAACTTTTCTTCAAAAACATTCCATCATTCACTCAATGCTTTGGCCTAGGTGATCATGTTTGGCACTTCTTATATCAAGGACCGTATTGTTGGCATGATTTTTGTCCTAGGCAAAATGTACCACTTGACAACAATGTGTGGAACGAAGTCCCTCCTCTATTATAAGGAGGTGCCCTTTATTGAAATCCAAAATTGAACAAGAAAGAATATGTACAATATCTACACCGACTTACGCAAGGATTGGATTTTACTCCCAGAGAAAGGAATATAAGATAAGAAGCGCGAAGAAAGGAATGAAGAAATGAGAGAGAGAGAGAGAGAGAGAAGAGAAACAGCAATTTGAATAAGTAAACGCAAAGCCTATTCTAGTTTGCAAGGAGAAAATATAAAAGCTCATCGATTAAATGCTGCAATTTTGCACTATGTGAAAGGAAACATAAGAACGACATATATTCTAACGTAAGAGTGAATACCATCGCCAAAGAAGATTCAACACAAAATCAGGGAATTTTCCTTGTATTTCTTGATATTGGAATGAATACAAAGTCTCATACACTATCCTTCCTTGGGTAAAATTTGGAGCAACATCTAAAAGCCTCCATTACATAGAAGTAACTCATATTCATAACAAAAATAAGTAACTTCTGTTTTGTGACCTTCAACTTCCCCTCTTAATAAATTACAAAATAAGGGAAAAGGAGGGTGACCTTTCAACTTCTCTTTACCAAAAAGGTAATGTCACTTAAGTCACATTCAATTTCTAAAAGCAACTTCAAAATCAAACGACTTCCCAAGAAGCCATATGCAAAGATAGAATTCTACTCCGTGGGCATTGAATTGGCCCTTTGTTGCACATTGCCTACTATTTACCATAGTTATCTGAGACGGGGTACGCCGGGACGACAAAAAAATTCTAAATTTTGGGGACGGCGGGGGACGACTAATTAAAAAATATATAAATATTTAAAATATAAAGATATAGTGACTAAATTATATAAATAAGCTGAAATAAAACCATTTGAGATTTAAATAAGGTGAAACTTGAACTCATAAACATCAAATACATTCCTTAATACTATAATATCAATATGTTAATGTCATAAATTGAAAATTCATAATACATATTTGAATTTTGAATTTGAGACAAGCTGAAATTTCAAATATATTATAAAATATAAAAGTAAAACCATTCTAAATTATGATTGATCAAGTGACAATAGTTGATATTCATATCATTAATCTCATAGCCAAATACACCAACAATTGTCTATGAATATGAATAAAAGTAAAACCATTCTAAATTACGATTGCTCTCACTCTTGCTTTGTTCTCGCTCTCACTCTTGCTCTTGCTCTCACTCTTGCTCTTGCTCTTGCTTGGTGTGAATATGAAATGAGCCCATAATGTAAATTTATAACATAAAATTACACTTTTAGGGTTAGGGTTAGGTTAGTAATATTGTTTTTATATTATAAGTGATTTACAATTAAAAAAATTAGTTTAGAGTGTTGTTTTTATGTTTTTTTATTGAAAAATGCAGTAGACCATGTGGGGGATGTCTAGACATCCCCCCCACGTTTCCCTGTCCCCAGGACATTTCCCAGCCTCCTTAGATGTCCCCAGACATTTCCCATCAAGCATGCACTGTGGGAAACGTGGGGGAAATGTTTCCCCCACATCCCCATGTCCCCAGGACGTCACGAACGTGTCAAAATTGGGGGGGACGCATCCCAGCGTAACTATGCTATTTACACTTTCTTGAATTCTCAATATCCAAAACATGGTGAGAAAGTTCTTGATGATCCTCTGTATTGGAAATGTTGCACTCTTGCCATGAGTTCTCTAATAGTTCATTGCTGGAGTGTATTTTTCCCACACGTATTTATGTGTTCCTTGAATTCTAGAAGTAGGGGCACAGGGGTGGCAGCCCTAACGGGGTCGAGGGAAACTCTCCCAAATTCAAACACAACTTGTGCTTCCCATGGCCTTGATTGCCTCAATTTTCTGCATTTTCACCCCCAAAATTGGCTTTGTGCGTGGGGTGAATTAGTGTACTGAAATGAGCACACAATGGTGAGATGGTGTCTCATGCGCACGAGATGAGGTGGAAGAAAGTGCAAGGTTGGAGGAATCTCGCGCACACAAGCAATGTGGAGGAGAGGCATGAGCTGCTGAGAGGTGCACACAAGTGTAGGAGCAAGTGAGTCGTGCACCAACAACAAAAGGGGGTAGGAGTACGCGGGCACGAAGTAGGAAGACTCACGCAGAAAGAAGGCTGCAAACGGTGGAGCATGTCACACGCATGGGGAAGAGCACGTAGAGCAGGGTGGAAGGGAAGAGGCATGCGCGGGTAGAAGTGATTCGCACAAGCACTTGAGGTGTGAAGAAAGGGCACGTGTGCACATCGCGATGGAGTATGGTGATAATGTTGCATGCATGGGAAGCCCGTGGTCGGCTTACGGTGATTGTGCCATGGTGAATGGTGGGGATGGGCTGCACATGGAGGAAGAGAGTGGAAGGTGTTGTGGAGAAGCAAGCAAGGCTTCAGACCGGAGAAGAGCTCGCGGCCAAGTGGAATGGTGAGAAGGGCCATGGGTACCAAGGAGCAGAGGAGAGGCCGCAAACGCGTTGGGAAGGCAAACAGTGAAAGCAAAGAGGTTGTTGTGCGACACATGGCACGAAGAAAGTTGTGAGGTGAAGAATGTGGTGCATGTGCATGGAGGACGTGATGAGATGGTGAGGAGGGAGGGGGCATGACGTGGAAGATCTCGTCGTGGCTGGGCATGTTGAGAAGATTGTGTTGTAAGGGGAAAGGAGTGCGACGAGGGAATTTAAAGCCAATGGGTGTAACAAGAGAGTGGATGCGGCACGAAGGAGATAGAGAAAGTAAGTGGGAGAAAGAGGAGACGTGCGGCCGAAAAGAAGGGGTCGCGTGCGCACGCTCGGCAATTTGTGAGGGGTGACTTGCAAGGTGCGAAGGTGTGTGAGTTAGGTGACTCGTAGAGGGCGCAAGTGCCTTCCTTTTCCATCCGCACTACTCTAAGGGGACGCATGTGCGTGGGGCACCCCTTGTTCCTATTATTTTTCCCTTTCTTGCAAGCGCGGATTCATCACTTCATACTCCAACTTGAACCATCCCAAATAGTGTGCAAGTGTGTAATGTCCCTTTTTGGGTTGAAAATGGAGAAAAAGGGTTTACCGGCTATCACCACAAGATCTGATCTGAAAATACCTTCAAGCACACACACATAAAAAATTGAAAATAGATGAGAATATCTTACAATGCTCAACCAATACAAAACTTGCAGTCTCCTAGGCCAGCGAACTGCCTTTGAGATTCAAATCCTCTTTTCACTATGTAAACCAATGCAGAATGCCACGAAATAATTTATCTTAGCCATGGAAATATTTATACATCAATTATTGAAGAAACATTTGATAAACACAACTCAAATTAAATATTTATGACAGCAACAGTTGAGCCCAAACCAAGGGCTAGAAAAAATAGCAAATCCTCACATAAATTCTCCAAAGTTCAGATTACGGCCTTATAAATTATGCCGAACAAGAATATCAAACCAAAATAGTGAAATCAGACTTTGAAGATAAGGGGGAAAACCAGCAATAAATCCCTTTGAAGCACTTTGGAAACCCCCATATGGGATTCCCCTCAAGCTTGAGGAGTTTTTACTCAATCTTCCAACAATGGAGATTTTCATCCCCAAAGTTGAGCCACACTAAAGGTTTCGTCTTTAGTGGAGAGTAGGGCACATTGTGCACAAACCCAAGATATCAATCTTTAAAATAAACATGCATAACCTTTTCAAATGATCCTTCATGTCTTTATATATCCTCAAGTGGCGCCAACATCAAAATAGAAGCCCAATGCATAGGCCGACCTTCAAGTAGTTCTATTTCTTCATTATCCTCTATGTAGGCTCTCCAATCAAGGCCGACCCATAAGGATTAGAAGTCTTTGAACCAAATAAGAGGCCTTCATGCCCAACTTGCCATTAAAAGTATTTAAAAATACTTTTACACCATTACATCAAGTAGAATTCATCATCCATTGAGCCAATATTGACTCAAACAAAGACATAATGGGAACTATAAATATGAATGCAATTCTCATTATGTCCCATTTAAGGGACATTACAAAGTGCGAAGGAAAAAAGTTGTCCTTATAACCTGGACATTGACCCGAATTCAAAAATTTAACATAGGTAGACCAAAATTTTGGGGGTCAACAAGTATGACATACAAATCACTTTAATTGTCATACTTTTGAACTCCTTGCAGCTGCTTTTATAAACCTCACACATGACAACCTCTTTATTTGCTGCTTGTTTTTGCAGTAACACAAACTTCTTCAGGTTGATGTCTATGCCTAGCAAAGTGATCTTCAAAATTTAAGGGCTCAATGATCCACCTTTTCGCCCATTGATATCCCCTGACGGCCAAGAGTTGGTCTAGCATCTTCTAATGCTCCACACCTTTCTCCATCAATTGTTTATCTATTATTGAGTACATGCACGCAAACCAGAATAGACCTTCTTTGGCGAGCTTTCTTCCGACTTTGTACTATTTTGACAAGCTCGACCAACTTGACATCATGCACCTCCCATTCTTCTTTTTGAGCAGCAACCTGCTTGCGCATGGAGTTGCTCAATTGATAGTTATCATGATTGTTGAGTCTTCTCTTAAAGAAAACATTCAATAGTTGTACTTACACATCCAATGGGTTCCATCTTGCTTCGCATCTAGCTCATCCAACAACTCGGCCTTTCTTTATCTAGCAAAGTGCATAGCTATGCAATTTTCCCATCCTCTATCTTGTTTTCCATTACAGCGCTATCTTTCTCTACCTTGTCCAACTATACATTAAGGGAATCAATGTCAATGCTGAAAAGGATAATTCTCCACACAAACTCTATGGATATCCTGATTTACATTAAGGCCATCTATTCTTTGGTCATTTTCCTAGGGTTGAACATGGAAAAGCTTGTACTTGCTTCCTCACCGACACCTTCTACTAGTTCTCTTGATCTTTGTAATGTCCCTTTCTAGGGCTAAATTTGGAAATAAGGGTTTAGCCTTAAACCCAACTCTGAAATTACACATCAAACTGAAATAGTTGAGAATGCTCTTCAAACAATCAACACACAATATAAATCAGTCCTCTAGGGCAGCGAATTGCATATGAAGTTCACATCAACATTTAACCATGCAAATAGAGTTGAAATGCCACCAAAATAATTTATCCACACCATAGCAGAATTTATCAATCTCAAATACATCAAAAATATGGAGAAATGAATGATAAATCACAGTTGTAATTAATTTTTATTACAGCAACCATACAAAACCGAGGGCTGGAAAAAATAGATAAATTCATAAAATCACCAAAATGTAGATTTCGGCCTTATAAATTATGAGGAACAAGAATACCAACTCAAAATACCAAAATGTGCCCTAGAAGGCACCGAACTCAACCCTCAAGCAAGTCACCTAGGGCTGGAAATGTAGATCAAATATATAAAATCACTTTGAAGTACCAATGTGACCTTTGTGTGAGATCACCTTTACACATAAGAGGGTTTTCACCCCCTAGTGTGATCCTATTAAAGGGTTTCATCCTCAATAGGTGACCAATGAAGGGTTTTCATCCTTCAATGGCAAGAAGAAAAGCTACACTAGCTCCACTCCAAGTAGATGTCAAAATAGATGATAGATGATAATGTCCTCCTCCATTCGAACCTCCTTAAGTACCCCTTCTTGGCGCCAAGGATGAATTAGGAGCCCAATCTTCATGGCCAACCTCTTAATGAAGGGGAAATGCACTTTAATCTTCACTTCACTTAAGAAAACCGACCTCACAAAAGAATATTTCATTACCTCCCTTGTAGCTCTCAAGAAGATTGACCTTAGTGAAATGTAATAACCCTTTTGAGGGTTTTATTCAAATATTCTATATGCAGATCTGAAAATAAATTGCAGCATACTAGAAAATAAAATCAGCGACTTCTACTTGCACCAAAATTTGCCAAAATCACCATAAAACATCACCAATTAATTCACCAATATTTTATATATGGTTTACTGAATTTTAGAATCCAAATCGACCAAGGAAAGCAAGAGAACACACTACTAGAAATTAAATAAACTTTGGGAATTGCAGCCACAATAAAATATATATATCTAGAGCACAAAAGCCCCCAAAATTACCAAACTCTAGATTCCAACCTTTAAAAATATTGTAAATCAGATTACACAATCAAATTTATCAAATTCTTCACCAATGTCACCAAACCCTACTAGAGGTAGGTCGCTCCACCCTAGATAAATGCAATAACAACTGGAAATGACAAAAGGATCTTCAAATCAGCTTTCTTCTTCAATGACCAAAGGATGATGAAGGTTTTTCGTCCTTCACCGAAGCCACATGAAGGGTTTTCTTCCTTCAATGAGGCCTCACAAGAGGGTTTTCATCCTCAAGTGGATGACTAAGGAGCAACTAGCTCTCTTTGCCCAGGTATAATAAAAATGCGCCAAGACTAGGTGTCAATGAAGTCTCTAATCTCCTTTTATATCTTCCTTTTTGGCGCCAATGCTCAATTAGAAAAGGCCGACCTCTTAAAGATGTTCTTTTCCTTCATTAGCTTCCATTAATCAATTAAAACCCAGCCGACCTGTCAAAAGCAAGAGAACACTAAAGAAATATAAAAATATTAGATAAAATATATTATAAAGAAGCCCAAGGGTCTTCTCCTTCATTTTAGCTTCTTTGCCAAGGAGAAGGAATGGCAAGAAGACCAATTTCTAGCTCTCAAATGGAAAAAAGGGACATTACAGTCCTCCCTTCCCAAAATTGTTTGTCCTCAAGCAATTGCCAATGCCCGGATCCCAAACAAGTTTCAACTGCTCATCCTTCTTTGTACCTGCACAACTCTCATCCATACATTGGCTATCCCAAAATACCATCATGTTGCCCCAAACTTTGTTGAAGTCACGCATTTTCCACTCAAAAATCAGAATCCTCAAATCTGAAAATAACTTACCACAACTTGATTTCTTTCCTTTTTTCAACAAAATCCTCCTTCCTCATTTTTCCATGATAGAATGCTCTCAAAAAATGAAAACATATTGTTGTTCATGACTGGAAATGGCAGCCCCAAATCTGATTTTTGCAAACTCAGCCCAATAGCCAAACATAACTACCAAACTGAAATCTCATAGAAAAACCAAATTTGTGAACACTAAAAATTGTCTTACATGGATGGAAAATGAAGATCAACAAGCTCATGATTGAAATCAACGAACACAACATTCTTGCACTCCTTCCTTGCCCCAAAAATAAATACTTGGAATACCAAAATAAGTATTCTGGGTTGCATGCTTACCGTTGTCCATAATTCCCACAATTCATCCAACACATGATTGAAAATGTGTATCCTATCATCCAATGAAGTGACAACAAATGGACATTCATCAAGGGTGATTAGAAGAGTTTTGAAAATTACCATCTCTAATGGCTGCCCTGAACATGCTTATTCCTCCTTCAATGCAAAGTGGGACATTTTCCCAAACTTCTCCAATGATTTGTTGGGTCTTTGGAACCCAAATCATGACCCCAAGCAACCAAACAATATGCATTTGAGACACTCCTATATCATGCAAATGGGCTGTCCTATGATACTCTGAAATGCACACCATACTATTTTCCATTCTTCCACAATAATCACACAAATGAGGAAGCAACAAACAAGTGTCTCAAAATTAATGAACCAAAAAGATTACCTTGTTGTAGAAGATCTTTTGGTTGCCTCAAGTGGGGTGTTTGGAACACCCAAACTTGATTTCTAGGCTGCCCATCAACTGTTGCACCCAACCTCCTTGAATTGCTCAATCTATACCTGAAAATCTGCATATCACTCCCAATTGAAGTGACCATAGCTGAAAGTGCTTCAATGGTGACCCATAATGCTTTGAAAATCTGAAAATTATCTTTCATTATGGCTGCTTCCTTGTGCCAATCAGCAAGTATGATGAAAGGAGATCTAAAAATAATGTTTTTCATACTTATGTTACAAATCTTATCCATCTTGCTTGTCACCTTGTACTTCTCATCTCTTATTTCTCCTTCAAAGACATCACTAGCAAACTTATGCTTTGCATACTCAGCTGAAATTAATGTTTTCCAATCCGCTGTAATTTTTGATAAAGGACATAAATATGGCTCACATGAAATGGTATCTTCCACCAAATAACAAATTTCAAGTGTTTCCGGAAGCATACCTTGCATAGAGACCTTCTTACCTTTGTCTATGTGGCTTATCTTCATGCTTTGATAGTTGAGTGTGTTCTCCCAACGAATGCCACCCTTGAACTCCAAGCACCACACCCAAATCAGCCTTCACATAGAAATCAACACATACTTTGCATCTTTGGCTACACCCTTTACTTTCTATCTTCCTTCTTCTTGGCATAGGCTGATTATTAGAATAAATGCCCAACAAGAACATAGAGTAGAGCCATGAAATATAGTCAACATACCTTTCTAAAAATGCGAACTGTTTTGGCATGTTGGGGAGCAATGAATTTGAAACCCCCTTGAGCAATGAGCTGCCCTTAACCTTCCTTAAACTCAGAATTTCTGAGTTAGAACCAACACTTAGAAAATATTTGAAAAATACTTTACCTCCATGAATTTTTGCTTTCTCGTTTGTCACTCTTGAGGCTCCTTTGCAAAACAAATTGGTCTTGTAGATGGTGGAGGTGAGAACATTGCAGCCATATAAGAAAGAGCACATAGTCCTCCTTTCTTCCTCTTTGTTCATGATGTCCATCATTTTTCTTATGCCTCCAAGATTCTTTAGTAATTTTCCACATGCAATCATCAAAAAACAAAGGAATATCAAGAACAACCCAAAGTCTTTTACCTCCTTTGCTTGATGCTTGCTTGACAACACTCCCATGTCCTTGAGCTTTCATAGGGCTGAAATTTCCCTCAAATGACCTTCCTTTCACTGTTGTTATGTACAGACCAACAGCTCCATCTATTGTGATCCTCGGACCTTCATGGAGAAATTCTTTCTCTCTCCTTGCCCTTATCAATTTGGGTGAGTTGTCTTTGATGCATTCATCATCATGATCCCAAAATTCCTTTCTAGGCACATGTATAACAGTTGACATATGAATCAAATGAAAGAAGGAATTAATTATCTTTTCAAACATACCATAGCCTTTGGGAGGGGGAAAGCTCTTCACCAATTCTCCTTTAGGATCACCCGGATCCCATTCCTTCATGTGCATGCTATTAGGATCTTGCAAGCTTATCATTTCCTTTAGTATCCTCTTATCATTACTCAAGACATGTCCCAATAAATGCAAAGATGAAAACAATAATCCGGAAGTGTACATACCAAAACGTGGGCTATCCGTCCATGTTACACTATCCAATGTGTTGCTCCCTTTGATGTTATACCCCCTTGAAGCCACTTATCTTCAACAATTGGAGCTACCTTTGCCATGCAATCATCCATACTTTGTACACACATGCATGTACCATCCTCATGGCTTGTGCTTGAGTCCCCAACCTCATCCTTTTTATCCTTATGCAAATCTGAATTTTCTTCAACACATTGCCCCATACAATCATTAGAAACCAAAGGAATATCATTAAATATCAATGAACTATTACCTTGGGACTCATCCTTGAAAGCTTGCATATCGAACCTTCCTATGATCTTTTCACTGAAATCATCCAAGAAACAATCCCTTGTTATCCCTTCCAAATGACAAGGGATGAATTCCAGGGCATCCTCCACACACATAGGGTTTGACTGCAAGTATGTCTCCAATTTTGACAACCATGATCTCACTGAAAGTTTGTTAGTGCCATAAAAATAAAGATCTTACCCTTCTGTGCCATCAATTCTTCAAACTTGAAACCCTAGGCCTTTTGAAGATCCGTGCTCTGATACCACTGTAATAACCCTTTTGAGGGTTTTATTCAAATATTCTATATGCGAGATCTGAAAATAAATTGTAGCAGACTAGAAAATAAAAATCAGCGACTTCTACTTGCACCAAAAATTGCCAAAATCACCATAAAACATCACCAATTAATTCACCAATATTTTATATATGATTTACTAAATTTTAGAAGCCAAATCGACCAAGGAAAGCAAGAGAACACACTGCTGGAAATTAAATAAACTCTGAAAATTGCAGCCACAATAATATATATGTATATATATATATATGGCACAAAAGCCCCCAAAATTACCAAACTTTAGATTCTGGCCTTTAAAAATATTGTAAATCAGATTACACAATCAGATTTATCAAATTCTTCACCAATGTCACCAAACCCTACCCAAGGTAGGTCGCTCCACCCTAGATAAATGCAATAACAGCTGGAAATGACAAAAGGATCTTCAAATCAGCTTTCTTCTTCAATGCCAAAGGATGATGAAGGGTTTTCGTCCTTCACCCAAGCCACATGAAGGGTTTTCATCCTTCAATGAGGCCTCACAAGAGGGTTTTCGTCCTCAAGTGGATGACTAAGGAGCAACTAGCTCTCTTTGCCAAGGTATAGTAAAAATGCGCCAAGTCTAGGTGCCAATGAAGTCTCTAATCTCCTTTTATATCTTCCTTTTTGGTGCCAATGCTCAATTAGAAAAGGCCGACCTCTTAAAGATGTTTTTTTCCTTCATTAGCTTCCATTAATCAATTAAAACCCAGCCAATTGTCAAAAGCAAGAAAACACTAAAGAAATATAAAAATATTAGATAAAATATATTGTAAAGAAGCCCAAGGGTCTTCTCTTTCATTTTGGCTTCTTTGCCAAGGAGAAGGAATGGTAAGAAGACCAATTTCTAGCTCTCAAATAGAAAAAAGGGACATTACATGAAGGTGAAGATAGAAGTTCCTTTTTCGCTTTGCCATTCACCTAATCAAATAACTTCAACCCATGATTAGTAATTAAATGAATAAGGAAATTACTTGCAATAATGGCAATGTTCACCTCCCTTGCTTCCTTCCTCGAGGCCCACGAAAGGTGGAATGGGCCCAAGGCCTTAAAAGTGACTAGCGTGGAAAAGGAGACATTACAATCTTTATATTCACGCCAATGGTAGCTCAAAGGATGGGTCCACCATGGGATAGTTGATGACATTTTTCAAGTGTGTGCATTTCAGCGAAAGCACTCTCTTCATGCAAGTCTACATCTTCTAGTTGCTCATCTTCATCATGGCCATCTAGACATTCCCCATTATTTGCTTCATCATTAAGGATATTTATGTGAGAAGTGGTGTCTACGCATTGCTACCTTTCATCTTCCTCACTTGTAGTGGCTTTTTCTCCTTCTCACGACCTTATTAGCCGATCTCTTCATCAACCTCTTAAAATCCCTCATCCAAAGTGAGGCTATTGTGTCCCTTGTTTTGAAGGCTATTTTTTCTTGAAGACTCGAACCCATTCTTCTCCCCGTGCATCTAAGGAAGGAAGCAAGGGGAAGATGTTGATGATATTTTAATGTTATTTTAGCAATTGCTTTTATTTTCAACATGTATCGCTATTAGGAAGCCTAGCGCTCCAACAAAGTGAATTTAATTAATTAGAAAATAAAGTATTTGAGCATATAGACTCCAAATACAAATTAGAATACTATAATTTTCTTTTCCCTCCAAATTGAGGTCACCTTCTTTTTGAATGTTGGCACCCCTTATCATCTATAAAAGGAGGTCGCTGGGACTTTGAGGGATCATGTTGGATTTGATAATTTTGGTTGTAGTGGAATGCTTTTAATACATATCTCTCTATCTCTCTAGAGGACAAAAACCCTTGATTGAGGGCTCTCTCAGGACGAAACCCCTTGAGGTGAATCTTGAGAGGACGAAACCCCACACTATATCTTGTATAATCTCTCTTTTGCTACATATAATTAAAGTATGCCCTAAACGACTTGTTTGGGAGAGTGTTTGAGAGAATATTCCCGGCCTTTGTGTGATCTAATTGCATGGTTGGATTCTCCATAATTTATAAAGGTGTAATCTATCATTTTATCGATTATTTGGGTGCATATGAGTGTTATTTCAATTATGGAATTATTATTTAATTGCTGTAGTGGAAAGGTTTCATGGTAAATTCAAATTAGCACTTGTGAGCCTCCAAAATTCAGTTTTCTTGCGTCTAATGATTGTTGATACTTTCTTATAATTTCGAGCATATTCTCCAATAGTTTGAGTGAATTTCGTGCATACAAAAGTGTGCTTGAATCTTCCTAAGGGGTCGCTACCCTAAGAGGAAAATTATTGGCAGCTTTTGAGGGCTTTCACAATCATTGTCAATCATCTGCAGCCTTCTGGTGTCCCAGTTTCACCACGAAATGCTGGGACTACCCTATGTAAAAAAATTTCGTACTTTTAAAATAATGGGTTGTTTTGTGTTTTTATTGCCAGAAAGTTTTTGTATTGTGTCAAGATATTCCCAAGGAGCCATATAAGCCAATTTCGACAAATACCCAGATGCCCGAAATTGTTATATTCTGTCATTGGGGTTTACCTGCGGGAAATTTGTATTTAATTATTTTGAGCCCCGTTTGAGGCAAATTGTGCTCTGGTTTAACCTTGTTGTGATCGTACATGTCAATATTCCCATATACCAATAGGGTTTTAACCAGGAATGAATTCTAGGCTTTATTTGTGACTTCTGGCAACGTTTTGTGTTTTTGGTGTTTTCCCATTTCGTTTTCTGTGAAATTTCTTTGGGTCAATTCCTTTGTCGGTTTGGTTTGATTCCTTGCCTAGAGTAGATCACCTATGGACGTTATGCCAGAAGGAATTTGCCACAGGAGGTCTGGTTCTCTCTGAAAAGACGAAGTCGTGCACGAAAAAGCTTCTTCTAGGCAGGCCGCATTTTGGAAAAAGGAGACTTTAAAGCTACAATGAGATTTTTGGTAGCGTAGAGAGGTGGGATTTTTGTACACGCCAACAGGTACTTTTTCCCATGGAAGAAATGCCACTTAAGTCACAATGGGAAAATTAGAGGCGAAGACGCAGCGGAATTTCTTACCCGCCTTGCAAGGTGAAAATTCCCATTGTGAAATAAAAAAATCACTTAAGACGTTGATGGGATTTTCTTATCTCGCTTACAAGATAAATAATCCCATTATGAAAGTTAAACAACTTAAGTGGATCATGGGATTTTGGAGCTGCGGTGCGGGGTGAATAATCCCATTGAAAATTGGCTTTTAAAAATAGAAATTGCCTATGTCAAAAGTGTGACCCCTTTGGGATAGAAGGGCAACTTTAAATGCATTAAATTAATTAATTCCTTCTCCAAATTTGGCCTTGAAGCATGTAGAAAAGTCAACAAAGAGAAAGTAGATAAAGGAAATTAGAATTATAAATTCTAAAATTAAATAAATATTATTTATTTAATGCAGCCCCTTCATGTCAAAAAGTGCACCCCATTTGGAAGAAGAATAATACTTTTTTAAGTATTAATTGATATAATTAATTCCTATTTTCAGTGGATGAGGTCAAAGCATACTGTGAAGCTTAAGTGAATTGGAAGTAGAGAGCTAAAATTAAATAAATTTAATTTATTTAATGGCAGCCATGAACATGCACAAAATAGGCGCCCCATTTGAAGAGAAAAACTTATTAATTAATTAATTAATTGCGTGAATAGGAGGGGCAATAATTATTTATAGAATGATGAGGGTTATATAAGCAAGGGCTGCCATAAGGATGAATTAATTAATTCTTTAACAAGTGCAGCCCGGACAAAAAAAGTGCCCCATTTGAAGAGGAATTTTGCTCGAAGAAGGTTTATTTATCTTGTTTGAAGCTTCAAAATTTGGCGCCTAGGTTTGAAGGAGCTTGATTTGTGTAAAAATAATTGTCTCGCATAGTGGTACAGTGCTCAAGAATTCATTACAGTGCTTTATAAGAGAAAGGGAGCTTAAATCAATGTCCAATACATTGAACATATCCTCCGAATCTGAAGAAATATCCAGATTTGCACCGGTTGTGAAGAATTCTAGCCGAATAAAGAGAAAAAGAGTTGCTCAGACAAAGACAGATACGGCCATGGCAAAGAGGGATGAAAAAGAAAGCACAACAAAGTCATGCATCACTTCTAAGTTTGCTGACATTGGAGATACAGATCTAGGTCCGAACCTCTTTCCGAATTGATTGACAGATCCAGAGCTAGAAAGACTTCCCTCATTCGTGCAGTCAAAAGCAGTGGAATCATCCGAGCTGCAACATTTCCATTCACAAAACCGATTGCGAGTTCGTCATGGAGTGTGCTAGGTCTTACCATCCATTATCCAAATCAATCCGAGATGTTGTGGGGAAAACAATAATCCGGTTGGACGCACAGTTCATCAATTATTGTTTGAAGATTCCGGCACGAAAGGTGGTGACTACTATTAGCATACAGGATGCCGACAACAGATGGGAAAAGCATAAAGTTGACTGCGTGGGCATAATGAACAGCAGATACATGAAGAAGCCCAGATCTCCTTCCAAGTTCCCGAGAACTCTTCCACGATCCAATTTGGTACAAGAGGTGGATGATATTGCCAAATTGTTATGCGGGTAAATGGCGAAGCAAACACTCACAACTTCTTCGTGCATGGATGTATGCTTTCATCAGACCATTGAAATCAACAAAGTAGATTCAATAATCAATTGGTCGGAAATCATTAGCGACAACATTAGTGAGCAGCTCCGGAACATGAGGCGTACTTACAACTTCAAAATGACTTCCTATTTGGTTTATGCAGCAGCTTCACAGGGGATCTTCTCCAAGCTAGATAGATGTGGTGTTCTTTCCAAGGACCCTATTTTCGAGTGTTACCCACAGCTTACTGTACCTGCGTGCAAGAAGGATTACAAGGTGGTCAACGATGGATTCTTCTACGAATTCATTTGCAGGTTGGACGGCGATCTAAAGGCCACAAGGTAAAGCGAGAAGTGTGGGAAGGCAGTGTCCGGATCGGCGATATCTTCATTCGGTTTGTAGATTTTACATACCTCGGGTCACCAGGCTTTTTCAGATAGCCAATTAAGTTGCCCAGATATCCGAGTGATAGATTGGTCATCATGGAGCTGAGCAGACAACTCGTGGAGATGCATGACCTATAGTCGAAACGGCACAAGTCTACAGGCTTCTTCCCGATCACTGTGGGCCATTATAGCTACCAGAGCATTCATAAGGCCCGAGGAATTGAAGCGGAGATGTTCTCTGAGTACGAGCAAGAGTTCTTCCCAGCACGGTTGAACTTTGATCCATTTGGAGTGGCAAGGAAGACAATCTCCCAAGAGTACGCGCATGTGCCTTCATTGGAAGATTTCTGGATGAAGTGCAGAAGTGAGTACGAGGTTAGAAAGAAAGATTTCAGCAAGTTATCAGCACGGCAAGTGTTTGACTTTGGATTAGCACGGATACCTGCGGATCTTAAAGATGATGGGCCTGTGTTACTTAACACATACCATCGGATGGGAGGAGATAGAGTCATGTACTTCAGAGAACGTAGGGGGCTGCCATACGATCGAGGAAAGGTCTACCGCTCGTTTGTCGGTCAATACTTTAAATTGGTTCTTGCGAAGAAGGTATACTGCCTTGATGAAACATTGATGAATCAAATCATGGGCAACTTCGGCACAGGAGATTCCCTCAAGAGGAAGCACGGAGGAGAAAGCAGCAGAAGGCCTGAGAAGATTAAAGTGCACAAAAGGTCTCATTCGAAGGAGAAGATCACTTCTACGGCTATGATGTTAGTTCCGGCTTCTCCAGCATCAAGTATTTCACCGACTGTTGCACCTCAACAAGATACTGCCATTCCTCCGTTGAATCCGGCAACATTCATCTTCTCTCCTCAGCCACTCCGTTCAACGCCTCTTCTGAAGAAACATTGAAGCTGCAGATGGCAAAATTTGAAAGAGCTTTGTCTTTGGATGACTCAGAGGATGGCAGCCACAACACTGTAGCGGTTTCAGATGGAGAGGAATCAGAGCGCGAGATAGTGGTACACTCGGCAACTTCTCATTCTCCGAGAAGTAATTTCTCAAAATGGTTGACTTCACAGTTGGTTCCAGAGGCTAGAGAGGAAATCAACTTGGAGGAACACGACTTGCAGCTGCTCCTGAATCTAGGCGGAAAAGACAAAAAACCTAAAGTTGCTAAGGTAACTTCAAGGTTGATTATTGAGAAATCGGGACAGAAGTTCGCTAAGATGTCGGGTTTCGGCGAGAAGGGAAGGAGGATGAGCTCACGGCAGAAGATATAACAGTAACCAAAGTACCCATAGGTCAAGCCACCACGGAAGATCAAGTAGGACACGCAGAGACATTGATAAATGCTCTATTCCTTAGAGCTTGACAAAGAAAAGGCGGAGAAAGTTGAACTTCGAAAACAGTATCTCGGTTGTGCGAGATCATTGCGCTAAGGTTGCTAAATCTTCCACTCGGCCAATTTCAACACAAAAGCGGTGAGTGATCATCGATGCGGGAAGTGGAAGATCAAGAATAACTGTTAAAGCTATCGACGAATGGAAAATTCTAATCATTCGTCAAGCTTCGTACAACTAGAGAGGTGTCACCACTTTAAAGGTTATGAAAGATTCATCGATCAGCTAAAGCAACCGTGTAACAAGCACGATAGATATGAACACGAATCTTTGAGAGTAACTTTGAGTACTTTGGCCAAAATAAATAAGTTCTTTGAGAGAGGTGTTGATTGCGGAGCGATCGTGCCCAACGGATCAGTTGAGAAGGGGAAGCAACTTGAGTTTGCAGTATCTTTCTGGTTGGAGATCTGCAAAATTATGCTGAAGAGGATGTAGGCACTTGAGAGTATGGCATCATCTTTACCGAGATAATGTCAATCGCTTTCAAATGAGGAAGTGGTCGGGAACGTTACTTCATACATGAGGACCATTCCTAGAAAGTGCTTAATTCCCCGGAAGGATCTCTTCGATGGTGCGGGGAGAATTGATGCAAATGTTAAGCCTTCACGATGAATTCCATCAAAAAACCGTGGCATTGCATCGAGATATTGAGAAGTTCGGGCCTAGCTTGGAGGATGTGAAAGCATGTATCAGGGTATTGAACGAAGGCTTGCTGCAATTCAGGACAGAAAAGGAAGTTGTGGCTAAGACAGATGGGAAGATGCTGAATTACATGTTCAACAAGTATATTCAGTATTAAAATAAAAAGATGTAGATGTTACAGCTGGCGTGTCTTTCTTCTTCTACTCTTTCTTCTTCTATTTTCCACGTTCCCAGATGTAATTGTAAAACTTTAAAGTTATTGGTTTTGAAACCATTACTTTAAGTTATGTGGAACGATTCTATTAGTTAAGTGACAGATGTGTATAAGTTTGAATGTGGGCCGGATGCATGTCACTTGAAGAGGAATTAGAGGAAGATGATTCCCAGATGTTATCTTTACTTTTTGTTTATGTTCCAGTTCAGTTGAGTTTCCCATTTGTACTTTCCCTTCTACATTCTATAAGTAGAAGAAGAACTTTCGGAGTTAGTGATCAGAATTTGTAAGCAACATTCTTGTGTTCCAGACTTTGTGCAAAAACCCCTGATAGCTATTTGAAGCAAAGGAATACAAAGGAACATATTGCCAGAGAACTTTGTGGCACGGTGCATTTTGTTTCTAGCTTTTGTCTTAGATCTACTTATAAACTTTGTGTTATTTTATATTTGGATCTGAAGGCTGCCTTTGTTTATAATTATGTGTGTTGATATCTATTGGTTCCGTCTATGTGCATGCAATCAACTCTGTTATCTATTGATTGGGTTGCACATCTTCCCTATTTCTTCCCTGTGTTTTATTATTCCCTTCTTCTTTAAATATTTCATTTCTTTAACAAATACTTACTTCTTTGTCAAAAATATACAAACTATGGTTCATGAGCTATGTGGTTAAAGTAAAACCCCATATAGATACTAGCATATTTTAATTGACAAATCTGACACGGGAGCCTCACCGGTAAATGAGGAAGATTTATCTCATGACTGCCTAGGTTTTCAGCTATGAAAAAAATCTAGCCAACACTTCCCTAAATCTGATTTTAGTCCTTCATGCTCAAGCATTTGTAATGTCCCCTTCTTGGCACATTTTTGAAATTGAAGACTTGAAGACCCTCAACCCATTCTCTCTTCTCATGGGCTTGAGGATTGAGCTTGAAGATGATCCAAAGATGTCTTTTGTCTATTTTGTAACCCCTTGGCATGCCTAGCGCTACAAGTGGGAGTCTCTTTAGTTAGTTTAATGTGCATATATGTTAGTAGCTTTTATTATTTAATTAAAAATAATAAAGCGCACATAGTCTTAGTTTATTAGAGACTTTATTTTATAATGAGAGTTTATGTTTTCCTCCGAAAGGGAAAACATTAAATGGTCGGTCATCAAGATTGCACCTCTTAATTCTATAAAAGAGGGGTCACATTTCCTTTAGAGGGTTATGTTGATTGAACTTCTGAAATTATTCCATGCTTGAAGAAATGGGATGTATGCCCTAGCTTTCAAGCCTTCTTGCAATCATTATTGATGAATCTATGCATTGTTCCTCCATTCTAAACATTGGCGACTTGGTTAAGAGTGTTGGTGCATTTATTTGAGAGTAAATTTGCATTGTATGTGAAGGGTTTGAAGTGCTTTTGTGATTGTTATTGCTGCTGCAATTTATTTTACCAAATCGACTTGGATTGGAGCTTGTTTCATTATATTTTGATGCCATATGAGCTTGATCTAAAATTTGTTGTGTGTTATTAATTATTTCAGTGCAAGGGTGGATATTTTGGGTGTGTTGGATGGTTAGAAAGAGTTGAAATTATTTTATATAATTTTATCTAACCCTAGCGACTTGAAATCAGTTTTCTGGGGCTGTTTTGGCAAGGTTTTAATGCTCAGAAAATTCAGATTCTTAATGCAGTGGAAAGCCCTAAATTTCTAGTTTATTTTGCATCTTGTTTCATGGAAAAACACTAAGTATTGAAGGAGTTATGAATTTTATAAGAGTTCAATTGTCTGCCAACTATTTGGTTACTAACAATTAATATTAATTTCAGATTTGCAGTTTGGGTCGGTTTAACATTGGATTTGGTTGAGAAATTAGGATAAATAAGGAGAAAGTGATTTTATAATTTGTGAAGCTAATTGATGCCCTAAATGTGTTTGGGAAACCTAATTTTTAGGAAAAAATTAGGGTTTTATGTTGGTTGTGCAAAAATTGATTTTGGGACATTGTTCTTCATATTTTTGTGGCCCAAAATCCAAAGTTTGAAGATTTTTGCTTGGATAGTTAAGCGGAAAATAATTTTGGAAGATTGCAGCCTCTTTTTCAAAATTGCGATTTTTGGCAATAAATCGTTTACAAGCATGAAAACAATTAATCTTTTGAAAAATCGCGATTTTTGTTATGCCGATAAATCGCGATTAATCGCGATAAAATACCCTCCAAAATCGTTGAAAATCGTGGCTAAACTCGTCGAAAATCATGGGGAAAATCATGGCTTAGGGTTAAATACGAAAATAGACCAAATCGATTTGTTTTTTCTCCTATTTTCTCTTTGCCCGACTCGTTTTTGCTACTGCGACTTGCATTTACTCCATTCGTGGGCATTCGACATGGGTAGGAGGGCACTCAACTTGTTTTTGCTGTTGCGACTTGTATTTTCTCCATTCGTGCCCATTCGTGTCTGGTTTCGTGGGATTTGTGGCGGTTTCATGGGATTCCAACCAGCTCAAAGAGAAATGGATCTCGTTTTTTTTCTTATCACCTGTTCGTGGCCCTAGCCAGCAGATTCGCAGTATACAATCTTCGTATTATACAATATACTATAGTCGAACATATATAATATAGTTGAATCTATAGTATAACATATATAATATACTATATTTATTAATAGTTGAATCTATGAACTATACAGTGTATAATAGTAGACTGTAATTAAATTAAAATTAAAAAAAAGTATAACTATACATAATAGTAAGTTGTAACAGTAATAATAAATATATTCATAGAACAATGATATTTTACTTGGAACATTAGTAATAGTAATAATAACTATAGTCTATAACTATTCGTGACATTAATCTTCTACTTTATTAGTAAAAGTATATTTATAATATTAATAACTATACACGTAATAGTAAATTAGTAATACTAACTGTAATAATAAATATATAATGTATAACTATTCGTGACACTAATAGTAAATTAGTAATAATAAATATATTTATTGTTAATAGTGAATACAATGATATTTTTTTATATAATTTATTCTATAGAGTCACTTATCGCATCATTTAACAATGTTTTTACATTTAATTTAAGTTTATTTTATGGATTTAAATGTTTTTAAAAGTAGCGATAAAGTTGCCGATAAATTGCCGATTCTGAATTCCGATTCAAAATTTGGCCTCGCCGATTAATCGCCGATAACGCTTTTTGGACTATGATTGCATAGTTGGGGTGTAATTATTAATTATTTTCCCACCGTTAAAAATCTGATTTGAATTCCAATCTATCCCACCACCTTGGCTGGTTCTAACCCCATTTGGGTTCGAAATAGCCGACATTAGGATATTTTAGGTTGAAGCAAAAGGGTTTATCAATTCTTTGCTTGATTTCAACAAATATTTCCCCATTTTCTAAATTGCCCTAAAAGGGGACATTACAACATTGGGCTATTTCCGGAGGGTCCCCAAAAAGGTACATTACAGTGGTATCAAAGCTTCATCCTCCCATCCTGTGAAGTATGGCAGATGACAGAGATATGCATTACTACCAAAGAAAAGAAAAAATAGACAGGATCACAAGAACACAAGAAGGGATAGTTGAGACACTCAAGTTGCTTACCCTAACCATCCAAAATTTGAATGGAGGTGGTTCACAAGGAAGGAGTGGGTTTCATTTTCAAGGCCCTATAAACCCAAGTTTGTGCCAAAAGAGGTGGTCGCTCCACATGGGAGCCCTAGATAGGCCATGTCCCTCACAGATTTCATTAGATTAAGTAGGGAAGGGATGCAATATGGGCAAAGAACCCTAGTGCCAAAGGAAGAAGTACAACATGCCAAGGAGAAGAATGTTTCAGCCCTAGGGAGAAGAGATCCTTCCATTATGAGGAAGGAGATTAAGGAGCATGCAACCCAAGGTAAAAATCTTTTAGTGTTTGATTCTAATGATTGCGTGAGTTGAATACTTGTGGAAAAAAATCGGATTTGGGAAGAAACATGGGAATGACATTATTGAAGTCATACCCATGAAGAAAGGGCATTTCCGGGTGCCCATAATCACTCTCAGCTTGCTGGAGTTATCCTAACAGCAGTCAATGAAGAACCCTCGATAGAAAAAGGTATGCTTTTGAAGGAACCAAATGTTGAAATTAGACAGAAAAGGAATGCATATATTCAAGTGCAGAGGATGTAATGGAAACTCAAAAGAATTGTGAGGAGTGGCAAAGAAGAGCTAGGGCTGCTAGGTTGATAGCCACTCAAGCAAAACAACACTTACAAGAGTATAGGGCAAAGAACTCTTCCTTATTGATAAGGAAAGAGGGAGTAATCATGAAGCATGAGATAAGGGAAGAGGAAGAGCTTGATTTACATAATGATGGAAAGAAATTGAGAATTGAATTCAAATTTCCAGGTGAAATTAATGATATTCAGCTTGTTGGATTGTTCCAAACAACAGTCACTAAGGAGCAAATTGATGGTGGTATCAACAAAGAACAATCCCAATTTTGTCATCATCCTAAGAAAGGTTTACTAAGGACCTATGAGGATGACATTATGGAAGAGTGTATCTATGAAAGAAGGGTACCATTGGAATATTTTCTGAGTGTTGTTCCTAACTCAAAAATTTTGAGTCATAAGAATGTCATGGGCAGCCCATGGTATAAGGATATCTCAGTTTTGTTGCTTGCCAATATGTCATTTCAGGTTTGTTGTCACCATGGACAGCTGGTTAGGAAGAGTAATCATATTTCATGTGTGTTGTGTCCTCCTATGTCACTGCTGATTGGATATCATCATACACATCATACTTCACGGATGATGAGGTAAGAAGTACTTCTTGTAGTAAAGAGCATATGGATACTTGGGCTCAATTTCAAGGTTGTTTCCGCATGTGGAATATAGGTGTTATGTTGAGCCCTACAAAAAGAGGAATATCTGATTTCAAAATCAATATGGAGGGAAATTCTATCATGATATATTTGGGGCATCAAAGGCATGATGGTGATTTTGATCTTCCGTTCCATATATGGTTAACCCATGGTTCCATGAATATGGAAGAGCTAGAAAGAATATGGTGGAAGGGCAGCACTCTTACTATAATGTGTGGCACACATACTTATCACCCACTCCGGGTGAAGAGTCTTCTTCATGACCAAGGGGTCACCATGCTTGTAGAGAGTGGCGCTATGCATCAATTTATTGAAGAAGAATTGGCAAGAAGAATGAGACTGAGTACGGTTGGTTTCAAAGGCTTCACGATCACCGTAGCCTATGGAACATCTCTCCTTTGCACAAGAAGGATACCCCAACTCACTATTTCCATGGGAAGGTATGAACTTTGTATTGATTTCTTTGTTTTAAGTTCAGCTGAGGCACATATTGTTCTTAGGGGTCAATGGCTCCAAACTTTCAGGGGATCCATCCTCAAAATTCACAAGAGGGGGTTGAAATTCCACCTACAGAATGAAGAGGTCAAAATTCAAGGAATCAGGAATGGGAAAGGTAGGCATGTTGAGCAAGGAAGGACTGATTTTATTTCCTTACCAACAGTTCGGAAAGGACTGATCATAGCTAAGTGTGCGAAGGACTGATTTTATTTCCTTACCATCAGTTCGGAAAGGACTGATCATAGCTAAGTGTGCAAGGAAGAATTTGGAAACAACATCATGAGGAGGTATAAAATGGAAATTAAAATATGCAGGGTTGTTATGGGAATTTTCTCAGTCAATATATGTTTACTCACAATCAATAGAAGGCTGTCATTCAAGAAGAACTTCCAAAAAGGTAACAGCTACAACATTTATGTGTCTATTACATACTACTCTTTCAGCCTTCCACTCATGTTTGCAACAGCTAAAGGTGAAATTCCAATGGTTGGGATGGTGGACACTCAGCCCATCTTCCCAAAAGGGGTATGCCCAGCTCTCTTAAAATTTATTTCAGTCATCATTGGTTCAATTCTGAGGGAGGAAATACATAGCTACAGCTGTGTTTGGTCTATTGTTGGAATCCTCCATCAAAGTGGGAGGTATGGAGATGGGAAGATTTGTGGTGCTCGACTCTCTTGAACAAGGAGACTACTTTTTCCTTGGGGCCACTTGGGATCCATTTTGCATTAAGAGGAAATTTGCTTGCTTGGTTTTGCACAAAGGCCCCATCCTCCATAAGACTGTCGTGGACATATCCAGACCTTATGTTGCAGCTGGTTCCACTTGGCACCCATTGTCGAGTTCCTTTTCATCCCCTACATGGCCTACACCATTGCAAACAATGATAAGAAATCAGAATTGTCCCTGTCAAGTTCCTCTCAAAGTGCTGGTCCACTTACTAGCACTCATACACAGCTGCAAGAGAGCTAAATTTTGGGAGATGTTTGGGATAGAGGAAGAAGAAACAAAATCTCAGCAAAAGATAATTTCTAATCCCAGTAGTCATTGCATTTTTTCAGTCCCTCACACTTTCTGGAAGGAGGCAACTCATCACCATGATTGGTACCAATGAAGCTCAAGATAAGGAGGCAGCTGTTGGGATTCTTTGGGATTGTCTAGCTGTTGATTACTCAACTCAGAGTGACATTCCAGCAGTTTGGTGGAGGGGCATTCAGTTCACTTTGAATGGTGACTTGTACCCAGCTCTTACAAGGAGGATTTCAGTCATCATTCGTTCCTTCTTGAAGAAGAAAAGGTTTAGTTGCAGCTGTAATCTCGATAGCATGGACACCTATCAGCTGAGCAAGGGAAGAAAAAGAGATAATGGGAATGAGGAGCTAGCCAACATGCTAATATGGCATGAAGAAGGAAGGATGGAAGATCGTGTTTTCTTTAACCCGTTTGCTTCATGTGCAGGGACAGGTATGAAGAAAGAGCAGCTGAGACTTATTTGGGATCCTGGTTCACCCTTGCTTGAGGACAAGCAATCTTGGGGAGGGGGACTGTCATGTCCCTTTTTGGAGGCTAATTTTTCTTAAAGACCTTAACTCATGCTTCTCCCCTTGGGTCTAAGGAAGGAAGCAAGGGGAAGATGATGATAGTTTAATGTTATTTTAGTAGTTGCTTTTATTTTCACCATGTATTGTTATTGGGAAGCTTAGCGCTCCAGTATTGAGTTTAATTAATTAGAAAATAAAGTATTTGAGCATGTAGGCTCCAAATACAAATTAGAGTATTATAATTTTCTTTTCCCTCCAAATTGAGGTCGGTCCCTTCTTTTTGAATGTTAGCACCCCTTATCATCTATAAAAGGAGGTCGCTTGGGACTTTGAGGGATCATGTTGGATTTGATAATTTTGGTTGGAGTGGATTGCTTGTAAAGCATCTCTCTATCTCTCTCAAGGACGAAAACCCTTGATTGAGGGCTCTCTCAAGGATGAAACCCTTGAGGAGAATCTTGTGTGGACAAAACCCCACACTATCTCTTGTGTAATCTCTCTCTTGCTGCATATAATTAAATTCTGCCCTAGGTGACTTGCTTGGGAGAGTGTTTCGGAGGATATTGTTGGCCTTTGTGTGATCTAATTGCATGGTTGGATTCTCCATAATTTCTAAAGGTAAAATCTATCATTTTATTGATTATTTGGGTGCATAAGTGTGTTATTTCAATTATGGAATTATTATTTAATTGCTGCAGTGGAAAGGTTTCATGGTAAATTCAAATTAGCACTTGTGAGCCTCCAAAATTCAGTTTTCTTGCGTCTAATGATTGTGTAATGTCCTATTTTGGGGGACTCAAGAAATGACCCAAAGCTCACAAAACAGATTATAGAGTTGTTATAAACCTATAAACCTGCAAATTAAACCCTTTTCTAGGAAGTGACCTGTTTTGGTGTTTCAACCCCACCTTTGTGCCTTCAAAACCCTTCCAATCAGCTCCACTTAAGTCTCTAAAATTAACCCTTGCATGAGATCCTCAACCCAAGGGGTTTTGTCCTTCGGAGAGAGTAAAACAGCTGCACTAGCCAACTTTCACCAAGATATGAATAATCACCAAAAATAATTCAAACTAATGCCAACAACCTCTATTTATAATAAGAGGGTGGTGCCAAGTCTTGGGGCTCTCAAATGAGGCCGACCACAATTAGACTTGCTTTATTATTATTTTTTTTCTTCTTTTTGGAGCCTACATGCTCACCAATATCTTTTTATTTCTAATTTATTGTTGGGTGCTAGGCTCACCAACAAATACAATGCCAATTAAAGAAATAAACATGAAATTAAGCACATGATGACATTGTTGGCTTCCTCTAGCTTGTTCGCTTGGACCCATGAGGAAGAAAAATGGGTCAAGGTCTTCAAACGGAATTATCTCAAAAAAGGGACATGTTAGGTTGTTGGTATTTTCTTACAATTTCTGAGCATATTTTCCAAGGGTTTGAGTGAATTTCGTGCATAGAAAAGTGTGCTTGAATCTTCCTAAGGGGTCGCTACCCTAGGAGGAAACTTTTTGGCAGCTCTTGAGGGCTTTCACAGTCATTTTCAGTCATCTACAGCCTGCCCTAAATCTGATTTCAGTCCTTCATGCTCAGCTTTGGGCTATTTCTGGAGGGTCCCCAAAAAGGGACATTACAAAGGACTTTTATTACAACATGTCTTCTTGTGTAGCACATTGCTCTTGTTGTGCCTAAACCTTTGTCATTGTGCTTGGTTACACATTGTTGGGTGTATCCATGTCATGTGTAATTGTCCCAATTTGTGAACTTTACTCCCTATTGTTGTGCACTACCTTGCACAATATCTTGTTTTAGGCTCGCTTTGAGCCATGGCTGAATCCAAAATTGGCATTGATCCAACTCGGATAGAGTATGGTGGCCGCAAATTGCCTTGGGACTGGTGTAGGCCCCTCTCATTGCTCTTCTCTTGGTGGAGGTGTGAAACCCTATACAAGTGGTGTTGAGGCCTTTGCTCGGTGCACCTCATTTTGCATTCGTTTATCATAGGCTATGTAGTTCCCAACTACGGTCTACTTAGGACTCTTCTATCCATCTTGACTACACCTCTACACTATCTCTCACAAAGTCCCCAAAGCCCCGGTGAAGAATAATGCACCAACAAGTCAACTCAAGGTGAGTTCCCTTTGGCCTGCCTCCCGTAATTTTGTGCATAATATATTGAATGCCCTATGTCATTTATAGCACATTTTTGTTAGCATTTACTTTATTGTTATCATTATTACCACAACTCTTGCCTATTACCATGGTCTCAAGCCTAAATACCCTTGCTCTTGCTTATTATCTTGTTAATGTAGGTTCTAGAAAGGTCGTTGACCCTTCTCCCTAAATTGAGTTTGCAAGTTTAGGAACCCGGTACTAGATCAATCAAAACCATTAGTTATAACCTAATTTATTATCAGCATTACCCAATAACAACCTCTAGCCTACAACCAATGAGAGAGCACTATGAACTCATGTTTATATGTTGGATGTAGAATAATCTTCTACCTTTCACCTATTTAGAGGCTTGTATATGCAGAGACCTTTGGTACCGAAACGCCCTGGGACCTCGCTGCGTTTCATCTCAAAAACGTTTTTAGTACGGAAACGTGGGTCGAAACGCCATTAAAGTGTCCAGAAACGTGGGTCGACTATTTGCTTCATATTAGCGCTAAGTCACCGCATTTGGCGGATTTAATTGAGAAAAATCGAAAATCGCCGAATCTAGAAAGCACAGATGAAATTCGTTTGATTTGCGAATTAAATCATGCCCTATTTCGTTTGTATCTTCCACTTTTTTTTTGCCCTTTTTTGTTCTAGTTCGTCTGTATTTTACGTTGTTTTTTCCCTTTCCTATTTTTGAAAAGGGTTTTGAAGCTTGCTTAAGATTGTAGGACCAATCTCTGGAGGTCATGATTTGCTTCGGTCCGTGGCAAAGTTGTGTTGATTCATCACGGGAATGTTCCACCTAGTCACGGGAATGGTATTCCCATGCAATTATAAGGTTTTTTAAATAGAATTTTTAGTATATTTATTTAATAAGATTTTCTTTTGTTTGTATTTTATTTTTTATGTTTTTTTATTACGTGTTTTATATATTATAAAATATAATTTGAATAATTTTTTGGGATTTAAATTTGTATATATTTGATAGTTTTTTATAAGTTAGATATTATAGTTTATTTTATTTTATTTTATAACTTATAGAGTATAATTCACTTCTTATAATTTTATTCAATAGTTTTTATTATATAAATTTAATTTAATGTTTTTATTTTAATGTGGTTTTTATATATTTATGTTTTTATATGTTGAATGATGAATCTTTAGAACTTCAAATTTCAATGAATACAAAATATTTTGAGTGCTTTATCAATTCTCTTATGGTCCATGGAGTACAATTATAAAATGAGTACTATGCACGTATATATATATATATATATATATATATATATATATATATATATATATATATATATATATATATATATTGTACGGACGCTTCCCATAATGTTTCGTACACAAGGTTTTTTGAAAATTGGCGTTTCCGTGTTTCATACCCGTACCTGTTTCCATTTCCTGGCAACATAGGCAGAGACCCATTTCTAGAAATGATGACCAGAAATTACCCACATGGTGGATAGCATTGCAAATAGATTCAGTTAACCCTTGCATCCTTATTATTTGGCCAGTATATTCAATTATTTACCAAGTATGGTGTATTAGCTATATATTAGTTTCTTTTTGCCACGTTAATATACTGATCCATATTCTACATTGTCATATCTGTCTGCAATCCCCAAAGTGTTCTTTCTTATATTTGACTAAAACAATGGGGTAGGAAGCTCATGTCAATCTAACTAACAAGAATCTAAAACCTGCAACATAATGTAATTCTTTTAGGGATCTCTATGTATTTCCACTTTTCTTTGAATGATAAGATAAATGGTTTAATGGTAGAACAGGTGTACGCTTTTACTCTATTACTCTCCCATGCCAGCATTCCTTTCATCACCATTTTTTAAATGAATCTCCATAGACCATATGTAGAAGTGCCATTATCAAATATGTAAAAGTGCCATTAATGAATGAATGGTATGGAGTCTCTTCAAATAAATGGCTGCCCCATGCTTGATTTTATAGCGATATACCAATAGAGTAGGATAAATCTTTATCTAACAAGCATCAAGAATATATGTCTCAGCTGCAAACAATCATTGGAATCCAGGAGCTACAGCTCCAGAATCTGGGAAAATCCATGCTATTTGATCTGGTAAAGCACCTGATGTTGAACAGTATCCAAGAGAACAACCAGGCTCAGAACGGAACCAAGCAGCAAGCAGGTAATGATGCTTCCTGCAGCATTACAAAATCTCAGGCTAGTAACAGACAAGTGCCCCAACTCCATTTTGAAGCAACACCAGTCACTCCTTGGATCCATATGGCCCAAAGGCAAACAGATGTTCCTCAATCCACCACACAGGCAGACCTGTATGATAAAGGAAAATAATTAGTCTTAGCATCAATCTCCATCATGGGTATCAACAAATCTTTTAAATTCTTGTTGTATAAATGTTGTTTGGTGGAATATAAACCAACTCGAATATTATACTCTGGTTTAGGTTTGTTGGGTCTGCATAGTTTTCTTCATGTTGTTTCTAGAATGATGGTGTAGTCCTTTGACTCTTCTCAGCAGCTTCACAGCTGCTTTCTCCTTTGTAACTAGTCTTTCGGCTGCTCTTTTTCACAGTTCTCTGATTTTGGTTTCAAAGGGACTGTAGTTTGTAATCTTCTCTCTATTATACAATCTATTAAACTTTTATAAAAAAATAGAGTTTTAGATACAAAGGAGCGCTAAAGTCGTAAATCTAGAGGATAGTAGCCCTATCCCTAGGATAGCTATAGGTTTCCAAGGCCTACAACCAAGATAAAGATAGGTATCCTATTAGGATTCTGAAATAGAAGAGAGATAACCAAGGGGTGGATAAAGCCAAGGGCGTAATAAAAATAAGACAAAGCAATAGATCAAAGAAAATAAACATCTACTCTAATCTATAGAAATGAATGACCAACAACAATAAGCATGTACATATGTACAAAATGAGAGACTAAAGAGAGTTAGAGATTTGCGTGTGTGTGACCGTTGATGCATAATCCTCCCCAAACACAACTCCGAGAGAGAATCACTATGGGTGGAGAAGGGGAAAGCTCAACAAGATCTCCAGTCCTATCTCACTATGGTGACCCAAATGCAAAAGAGGAAAGCTCCAAGACTCTAAAGTGAATCAATACATGCAAAGTAGTGCAAAATAGTGCAAACAAAAGTGGGTATAGATGTGTTCAAATGATTGTTGATTAGCGAAACTGCTAAGAAAGCAAAGTGGCATATATACCCGACGCCATCGCCCATGGGCAATGGCGTCGGCTATGGAAGAGCCGAGAATAGGTGCCATTGCCTATAGGCCTATAGGTAATGGCGTCGACTTGGGGGAACCCTAAGGTCAAAGGCTGAAAACATAAGGAATGGAGGCCGGGAATAAATGGAAATGCATGACGAAGGTCTAAAGTGACCGAAAATAGGGATAAAGAACATGTAATAAGAAAAAGCAAGTAGACATGATGGAAGAAGCGGACATAATGAGTGCATTGTATGAACAAAGGGAAGAAACGAGGCAAGTATAGGGTGACTAAGGCTAATAGCGACATCTCTCAAATGTTGTGGTCTAGCCCACATGACCAAGTCCAATCATACCCCAATCCCAACAAATCCCTTAAGGCACCTGCTCGGGAGGAGAATGCATCAACAGCCCCTTGTAAAAAGAATTGGTTAGTAGGTGTCAAAAACTGGTGTATACATATGCCCCAACCGAATATTATCACATGTCACAATAATGAAACACAAGATGGCCTTCGGGAAAAGATCTATGCAACACAAAATCGAAAGGAAATGTTGAAAATAAAGTTGAAATGAAAGTGTTGTAATGAATACTAAATGAAATATAGCTACCTCATACTTACATGTCGGTGTCGCTCGGCTTTCTGTGGCGGTATAGCTGCTGCTTGGAACCTTGAATAAGCAAGACTAAAAAAGTAACACTAGAAGATAATCAATAAAATAAGACATAAATCACTTAACTAGGGGGTCATGGGAGGGATAGCCGGCGGATAAAGAATGCCGAAGGGTGCAAAAAAGCAAGCTTAGTAGATGCTTTATAAGGATGATAAAGTGTGATAAACGGCGTTAACCAGAATGCAATGCCATGGAGTTAGCGGGCTTGAAGAGATAGATAAATTACCAAAGCATCCAAGGTAGGAAGCATTGGTCATATAAACCCAAGCGGGAAGGATAAACCCAAGCGGATGAAACTAGAGTAAAATAGTAAGTTGATGAAGTAGTTAATTTCAAGAATGTTGTTAAAGAGATGGTGTTATTCTCTAAAGATTTCTTGGAGTTGAATTTCCGATTTAAAGGGTGGGCATCATGAGGTGCCCAAAAATATGGTTTGGTGAGAGAAGTGGCATCGTGAGCTGCCCCAATATAAGTGTCAATCAAGTGGGTGCTATGGTTAAAGGTATGCATTCTTTTCGAGCTGCATTGGTAATGAAGAACATCTAAATGGCGTGATTCGACATGAGATAATATGTAGTCTTCATTAGTGATAGGTGAAGTAGAATGAGTGGTAATGTCATCATTATCAGGCCTGTCGAAGTCAAAGGTATCGTCGCAAGCCATGATCCCCAGTCTTCTAAAAGAGCACGGGGACAAAAGAGGTCCGAAAGAGATGTGCAATATTGAGCCCATCATTTTCAAGTGGGTTGCCATGATGATGACTAGAAGAGGCAACATTACAAGGAGGTTCCTTAAATTCTAAAACAAGAGGAAATCGATCCCGAGGTAGTAAAACTGGAGGAAGTCGAAGTGTAACTGCATTTCGTAAATGGTTTTTATTGACTATGTTTTGCAATTCATTAGGTTTATCATCATCTAAGTCGGCTAAGGTGACCTAAATATCAAGTCTATAGTCATAAAACTCAGGGTATGGGATGTTAGGCACCGAGGCAAAGTAGGGAATGTGAAAGGGTTTGTCAAATGAGATAGGTATGTTCAAAGGATTTGGATCAACATCACATCTATATCGTTGATTATTATGAATGAATTTAATGCATTGGTACCGCATAATGATGTGATTGCGCGCATGCAGATGTGTCCAAGGGCAACCAAGCAAGAGATTGTAAGAAAGAGGTCAGTCTAGAACCATGAATTTGGTGCAAATGGTCTTGGGTTCCACTGTGATGGGAAGCCAAATGCAATCGAGCGGCTTTTGACAAGTTTTATCAAATCTGCAACAAGTGAGTTAGGTGTGCTTAAGGTCATCAATAGAAAAGCCGAGGTTTTTAATGAGAGAGAAGTGACATTGATTCCAGAGCCTTCATCCACCAAGACTCATCTTACTTGCGCATCGTGAATGATGACACTAATAAGGAGTGGAGGACCATTGGAACTGAACAAGACTTTGTCGTTGATTATGTCATCTTTGGGATATTTTATGGCTATGGATTTGGAATTTTTAGAGGGAATGGTAGCTTTGATATTATGGATTTCGGGGTTAGGGAAAGGTGCGATAGAGGGAGGTTCATCCACCTCATCAAAGGCATCCTCCAAGCGATAGAGTTGTTGCATGAGGAATCTTCGATGTTGTGGAGAAGTACGCATGAGTTCCATCAAAGGGATTTTGCAAGTCATGGAATTGAGCTCATCTAGGAAATTCCATTACGGCAGACTAGGATAGGTGTCGTAATGGTATTTGAGAGGATGAGAAGTGGAGGAAGGAACCATGGCTAGATGAGGCTTGTAGGATTGAGCAACCTTATCCAAGGATGGTGGAATAGATTCTCGTAGAGAGGCTTTCTAGTGTGGCTTTGGGATGAGGCTCGACTGAGGGAGCAGACTCATCATTAGGTTGCTCATGAGAGGTATCAATGAGCTTTTGATAATTAGGGAAGGCTTTTTGGGTTTGTAGATGGGGTCCTTATGTGCGGGCTTACATCAGTAATTAACTTAAGCTGCATTGACATATTGCAAATTGAGGTAGTTATGATCATAAGACCCTTTAGTAGTAATCTTGTAATATCCCACTTCCGGGATCAATGGAAAATATGCAAATCAACAACCCTTCAATACACCAATCAACTGTAAATAGCTAAACTCAGTCAAACTACTTGTACCAGTTGAGTAGATGACTCAATAAACCCAAAAATAGGGGTTTAATGGCCTCTATCGACAACCCGTACAGCTACTTCCTCAACTGAACTTTAAAAATCAGATCTAAGCTTCACTGAATTGAGCATGTAACAAGCAATAGCACTGCTGAAATGACTACTAAAATTACTCACAACATTCAACATTCAACATACTTCAACTCAGATTACTTCTGCTGTTATAGAATTCCAAGATACCATTAAACTCAGCCTTGTTCAACCAGCTACAAACAGTCACCCAAATCTCCTTATAAGGAATTATTATTGAGCATGCAATAATCCTGATCGCTGCATTCAGAGATATGTAATCATGCATAGAAATAGTCGATCCACTTTAGAAGATCATAAACCAATTATCAAAATACTTAGGCAATCACTGGATATTTAAGGCACCCACTATGCATTCCAGACATCCCAAAACAAATCACTGTTGCCTAGGAAATGGCAGCATATTTAATTGAATGGAAATCATATGAGGTATTTACCAAACTTGCTCTATTCTAGTTGCTGCCAAGAGGGACTGTAAAAACATCATACAAACATGCAAACAACTAGTTGATCCACTCCAAATAGCACTCCAAATCAGTCTACATGCAACATAGAAGAAGTCGCTGCCATATAGAAGCTATAATCTTACCATACCATGCACATATCAAGTCGTACCACCACAACAATGCATTAGATATTCATGAGGAATTTTGTTGGGCAATAGAGATCTCATAACACAGATCTAATTGCTAAGAATGCTCCAAAAATAGTCACCAAATATGCCCAGGCTGGTCGCTGCACATTAGAGCAATTAAAACATGCTTTTAGACACCCAAATGGTTACACCATGAAATCACTGGCCAAGGGTAAATAGCAGTCTTAATTTATATTAAAATCAGATCCATATAACACCGACAATTAGCATCAATATCCCCTAGATGACTCGCTGCGACCAAGAGCTCCAAACCATGCCACTAACTCAATCGATTCACAACAACAATGCACTAAACCTGATCACAATCATCATTAAAGCAAGTCGCTGTAAAATAGGGCATGAAAGCATGCAAAAGGCTGACTGTACCACACTCAGAAATGCATACAAACAGCTCACAAATATTATGAAAGGGGATCACTTATATTAGAAACCAATACACCAAAGCCGACTTGCCAAAAGTACTCTAAAACAAAAAAAAATTATCACCAACCCAGCTGCTACAGTGATTTCGCTACAGTAGAAAAAGGCAGATTTGCACTTGCAAATTTAATCAAATGCTTGCCAAAGCCAAAAACAGGATCTAGCAAATAATCACTTCAATTGATTCTCAATAACCAGCTCAATACAACCTCCCACGCGAGAGAGAGAGAGAGAGAGAGAACATCAATGGGCATGCATCTCAATTCCAAGCATGGAGTATCAAATAAATCTCATCATAACATAATCATAATAATGATCCTAGCACTCCTTTTATAAGAAAGGAGGCACAAAATTCGAAATCCCTAGGAGAGGGAAATTATTAAATAAAAGCAATTTGTTTTCCCTAGGTGTGGCGTCCCCTTTTCAAAGGGTGATTTTATCAATAAAAGCCACTTAAATATTTATTTAATTAATTCCCCTTTAATTTTTATATTTTGGGAATTAAATTAAATAATCTTCATAATTAAATAATTATTGCTCCAAGCAATAATATTTAATTATTTAATAAAAATATTCCCTTTACGCAACATCCCGAAGCCCACGGGAAAGTATAGGCTAAGGGTCTTCAGAAATGGGGACATTACAAGTACCTACAAATTTGTTCATAGGTTCATTGTGATGGTTGGTCCTAAACTGGTGGTTCTCATGGCCTTGTAGAAGGGATTGATATTTCTCATAACGTTCTTGGATAATGTTGTTAGTATCAAAATGAGGTCCAAGACAAAATTCAAGGGCAGCCTTTTTAAGATTCCTACAATCCTCGTGGGAATGGTTGATAGTGGCATGCCACCAACAAAAGAGGTCAAGATTGAAGGAAGCTGATTTCTTGGTAGGAGGAAAAATGCGAGGCATGGGAAGAGCTTGTAATAGTTCACCATGTGATAAAGGCAAGTGGTGTGGTGTTGGCTAGATTTTCTGCATAGCACAAAACCTAGGTAGTCATGAGATAAATCTCCCTCATTTAACCGGCGAGGCTCCCGTGTCGATTTGTCAATAAAATGTGTTATTATCTATCGGGGTTTTACTTTAACCACTTAGTTCATGAACCATAACTAAGAAGTTTTGTAGAAGTAGTTGTTCAAGAAAGGAAGTATTTTATAGAAGAAGGAAGTAAAGGAAATACAGAGAAGAAATGGGGAAGATGTGCATCCCAATTAGTAGATAGCGAGAGCTAATTGCATGCACATAGAAGAAACTTAATAGATATGAACACACGCACTTATAAAACAAAGGCACCTCTAGATCCGCATCTAAAATAACACAAAGTTTATTAAGAGATCTAAGATTAAAAGCAAGAAACAAAGTACACCGTGACACAATTCTCTAAAACCTGCTCCTTTGTATTCCTTTGCTCCAAGTTGCTCTCGGGGTTCAAAGACAAAGTCTAGAACACAAGATCGTGCAGCTCTTACAAATTCTCGATTCTTAACCCGAAGGTTCTTCCTCTACTTATAGAATGTAGAGGGGCAATTACAAGTTGGAAGCTTTTAGTTGAACTGACACATGTGGAAGTCGGAAAGAAACAACTGGCAATCTTTCTCCTGGAATTCTTCTTTGCGTGACATGCATGATTTCCAACTGAAAATAGAACCTTCTACATGTGCCACTTATCTCCAAGTAGTTGACTTCTTCAAGTAATGGCTTTTAAACCAATCACTTAAGTTGTATAATTTAATTGATCGCTCAATTACTTTGTCAGAGGAAAGAAGAAGGAAGAGGAAAGCTGACTTTGTCCTTTTTCATGTCTACATGCAGCTGATTCAAACTGGATCTGGAAGCAGCTGGATCTGGAAACAAGCTGGAATTGCAAGCAGTTGGAATTGGAAGCAAGCTGGAATTTTGCCTTCGCATTGTCTTCTCTTTTATCCTCGAAGCTTTTGCAGCTTCTTCATTGTACATGCATCATGCTGCAATGTGTTTGTCGTAGATAACTCATCATCCTTATTTTTAATTGCATATGAGCAATTAAAAATTCTGGAAAGCACTCCGAGATGAATGAAAATTCAATGAAGGCTTCAACTGGAAGATGGGAGCATTTGCACAAGATCTTAGAAGGAATTTTCCATGCACCGACTTCTTCACGGGTTTGTATTCAAACAAGAGGATGAAGCCTTTGTGCCGGAATCTTTTGCAACTATGAGATCTGGATCTGGATCTGGATCTGGATTTGGATTTGCATCCGCATCTACATCTCGCATCCGGATATGGATTTGCACTGCATAACAAATTCTCGCAATTGGGCTATGGATGGAAAAGTCATGCACTCGAATAATTCCACTGCTTTTAATCTCGCACGCATGAGTGAAGTTTTCCCGCACGCATGAGTGAAGTTTTTCCTACTCTAGATCTGTCTATCAATTCAGCAAGAGGTTCCGAGCCTAGATCCGTGTCTCCAATGTCTGCAAATTTAGAAGTGATGCATGACTTCGTTGTGCTTTCTTTTTCATCTTTCTTCGCCATAGATTTGTCTTTGTCTCAACAATTCTTTTTCTTCTTACTTGGCCGGATTTCTTCAAAACTGGTGCAAATCTGGACAATTCTTCAGATTCGGAGGATATATGCAATGTATTGGACATTGATTAAAGCTCCTTTTCTTATGTAAAGCACCTGTAATGAATTCCTGCAATTAATTCAGACAAAAATGGCCACCGGAGCATGAATAATGAATTTTAATTGTAAAAATCTGCACTTTTCAAGCCTGCTGCCCCAAAAAATGGTGTTTAATTTGCACATAAAGAGAGCATGAATCCTTTCAACAACACCTGAGCTCCTGTAACACCTGTGCAAACAATTATGCAGACAAAGATCAACCTCCTTCAAAGCATGCGCCAAATTTGGAAGCTTTTAGCCTTGTTTCCACCTTGCCTGAGCAAAATCCTTCTTCAAATGCCTTGTTTCCACCTTGCCTGAGCAAAATCCTTCTTCAAATGGGGCGCACTTTTCCTCTTGGCTGCAATTCTTTACCTTGTGAATTAAATAATTCACCCATATGGCTGCCCATGCTTATATAACCTCACAATTCTATAATTAATAATTGCCCTAACAATTAAAGGCAATTAATTAATTAAAAATCAAGCTCTTCTCTTTTAAATATAGCATGTTTAAGGACAGCCATCCAATCAATTAAATTAATTCAATTTAATCATCCACACTTCACTTCACTTAAGCTTCACAGTGTGCTTTGACCATAGCCACTGAAAATAGGAATTAATATAATCATTTAATACTTTAAAAAGTATTAATTCCTTCTCAAAAGGGGCTGCATTAAATAAATTAAATTTATTTAATTTTGGAATTCTATTTCCAATTGATTTATTCCCCTTTGCTTTTGTTGACTTTTCCACAAGCCTGGGTGCCAAAATTGGGTGAATAAATATTAACAAATATTTATTTAATGCATTATTATTCACCCAAGGTGGGTCACACTTTTTTGCATAATAGAATTCTATTTTTAAGAATTTCTGACAATGGGATTTTTTACCCTGCAAGGCAGCCTCAGAAATCCCATGATCCACTTAAGTGATTTGACTTTGACAATGGGATTATTTACCCTGCAAGACAGGCAATAAAATCCCGTGATTTCACTTAAGTCATTTTTCTTTTATTTCACCATGGGAATTTTTACCCTGCAAGGCAGGCAATAAATTCCCGCCTGCCTGCAGCCTCTAACTTTTCCACTGCAGCTTAAGTGAATTTTCTATCACGAGAAAAAGTGCCCTGCAAGGCAGGCAATAAAATCCCACTTGCTCGCTTTTCTTTCTATTTTTTCCATTGCAGCTTAAATCCTTTGTTTTTCAAAAATGCGTCCATCCCCGCAGGGGCTTTTCTATGCATGACTACGTTTTTTCCCAGTGATCCAGACCTCCGATGGTGACTTCCTCCGGGCATAATGTGCGTATATGTTTTCCAGCTGCTCAAGCCAAGAATCGGGCTTACCCAACAAAGGAATTGTTCTAGAGAAATTTCACAGAAAACGAAACGGGACAACACAAAAACACGAAAAATTGCCAAAAGTCACAAATAAAGCCCAAAACTTATTCCAAGTTAAAATCCTTCTGGTACAAGGGAATAATGATATGTTCGATCATAACAGAGTTAAAACGGAGCGCAAATAGCCTCATACGGGGCTGAAAATAATTAAATACAAATTTCCCGCAGACAAATCCCGACGACAAAATATAACAATTTTGGGCATCTGGGTATTTGGCGAAAAAGGCTAATATGGCTCTTTGGGAATATCTTGACGCAATACAAGAACTTTCAGGCAATAAAAACACAAAACGACCCATTATTTTAAAAGTACGAAAAATTTTCGGATAGGGTAGTCGCAGATTTCAGGATGAAATCTGGTGACACCATGTGGGTTATGAGAAATAACACTTTGATTATAGTTGTTCAAGAGGAATGTGTGCTGGATTTTCCAAGAGGAATGTGTGATGGATTTTCCTTTAGAAAGGGATTGAGGGTTGATGGAATTAGACAATGATTTGAGGGTGTTTGAGGGCTTAGATGGCTATTCAAATTCTCACATAAGGTAATCCTTTTGCTTGGCTTGTTCGAGGGCCTCTTCCAACGTGATTTTTGGAGAGAGGATCGGACTTTATAATGGAGATTATGAACAAGGGCCTTAAGGAAGAGTTGACAAAGATTTTGTACCGTCAAGATAATGATTGGCTTGATTAGATAAAAGCTTCCATCGCTTGATGAAATCATGAGCTGATTCGTTAGGAGAATGTTTCAAGTTGATGAAGTTTTGAAAAGTATTTTCAAGGAGATAGATCGTGCTTATCGGAACCCCTTCACTAAGGCTTGGACTAAAATTTCAAGATCAATAATAGAATGTGAAGGGAGCTGATTGCACCATTCTAAAGCAACTACTACAAAGGTCTTTGCAAGGAGCGTAGTTGTAGCCATAGGTATTGGTTTGAATCCACTCCTTATAGATGTTTCCATAATTTTTAAGATAGATGGTTGGATCTATTGATCCATTGTAAAAAATGTTACAAGATATCCCCCTTATATCTATAGAAGCTATGTAAGGAGCTAGGGGTTCATTTTGCAATGTTTGAAGAACCTTATTGTGGATTGGAGGAGGGATAGGATTCCCATTAGCATCCAAAGGCAAAGGAGGTATTGAAGGTTGATAAAGACCTATCAGGATCTGAGTTGGTTGAGAGGCCATTTGTAGGAGCTGATTTTGCATTTGAAGTATGCTTTAGAAGTGGTAGAAGATTACATAGTGGCCATTTGATCCAACAACTTGATAATCATGAGATTAGGATCAAGTGGTGGATTAGGACCACGAGAGAAAGAAGCCTTGGTATTATTGTTTTGTAACGGAGTTTGTGATGACTCATTGAGGGTTGCTCCATTTGTAGGAGGCTTGTCATGACTAATAGGTTTTGAGTGAGGTTTTAGGATTGTCTCTTCCATGGGACCCATACCTTGAGAAACTTTGATTAGTTCCCCTTCTTTGTTCGGTTTTTTGGAATTCATTGTTGTTTAGCTTTTGATGATTTGTCTAGGATCAATTTGTTGAATTTCTACCACATTGCAATCCATTGTTGATGTATATACATAATGGATTGGTCGTCTTTGAGTTACACGTAATGGCGATGGCATCGCAATACAGTGGAATTGTTTGTGTAGAGGAAGATGTAAATTGATGAGAAACAAGAATATTATTTTGGGGTTCTTCAATCGATGGAGTAGCAAGAAACTGTTTCTAGGTCTCCAATTCCGAAATGATGTAAGTCATGTTATTATCAAGATCTTTGATGATGTTGTCAACATGGTTAAGGTTGTTGAAAGTGTGCCCCATGGTATTTTTGCCCCAAATTCTAACGGGATCAACCATGCAGAGATGCATGCGGTGGCGATGGCATAAGATCGGCCATGTAAGGGGATTCACACAAGGGTTGATGGCGTTGGAAATGAATACAAAAATAAGATGATTGATGTAGAATATTAATCAGGAGGTCAACAATCAATAGATCGTAGGATTATTGAGTATATAACCAAAATTGATTATTGGATATGGATAATATTAATCCCAAAAATGTAGTCTCCATTTTTGAAGACCCTTAGCCTATCTTTCCCCGTGGGCTTTGGGATGTTGCAAGGGGAAAATTATATTAAATAATTAAATAATATTGCCTGGAGAGTGATTTTTATCATTTGACATTATAAAGCAATAATTATTTAATTATGTAATTTATTTAATTTAATTCCCAAAATGCAAAATTAAAAGGGGAATTAATTAAATAACATTTGGGTGGCTTTTAATGTTAAAAACACCCTTAGAAAGGGGACGCCACACCTAGGGAGGATAAACTATTTTTATTTAATGATTTCCCTCTTCTAGGGATTTCAATTTTGTGCTCCTTGCTTATAAAAGGAGAGTTTGGGATCATTATGAGACTTATGCTATGATGAAATTAATTTGAAACTCCATGCTTGGAGTTGGGATGTATGCCCAGTCCTGATATTTGCTCTCTCTCTTGCGTGGGAGGTTTTATTGAGCTGGTTATGTTATTCAATTGAAGTATTTTGATGCTTTTTGCAAATCGACTTGGTGCATTTCATTTCCAGTTTCAACGACTTGCTTTATGATGTTTTGTGACTGATTTGAATGCAAGTTATTGGGTTATAAGCTTCTCTAAATACCAGCGATTGCATGATTTGTTTTGGTAACTGATCTTTGGCATCTTTAGAATAAATCAACCAGCTTGTGCATGTTTTCACAGTCCCTCTAGCTTCAGCAATTTCTTTTGGTTGTTTAATGCATTGTTGGAGTGGTTCGAATTGGGTATATGCATGATATTTTGAGGTTTTATTACAGCGACTTCTTCTATTGTGTATGTGGACTGATTTGGAGTATTATTTGGAGTGAATCGTCCAAGCTAGTGCATGGTTTTTGTCTCCTTTATTGCAGCTATTAATTGGATAAGTTGGTAGTGGATTTTCATGCTTAATAATCTGATTTCTATCAATAGAGTCTGCTGATCATTACTTACCCAGCGACCTCATCTAGAGGGTCGTATTAATTAAATACTAGAGCTATTCTTCCTCACTAAAAAACAGGACTCCTTTGAATGCTCATGTGGTGTGGAAGTGTTCATCTATTTGCAGCGATTTTCATATATCTATTGCTCAGCTGACCTCTGTGCTTAGCGACTGGGAGTTTTTGCATGTTTTGGCTCTCTGAAAATAGCGATCTGGGTGAGTTATTATTTATTATTGGCAGTGACTCCATTAGGGGCATGTAAAAGGGTTGTGATGCATATTTTGAGGCTCCTATGATCAGCGAGTTGGTTAGTATAATTAGTTATACCACAGAGATTGGAATATTGCATGTTTAATATTAATTATGAGTTCCTTTCAAGGTGATTTAGATGACTGTTTGTTGCTGATCTGTGGCAACTTGAATAGGCCTGGTTTAATGGTATTTTTGGGAGCTCTATAACAGCGAACTGTGGTATTAAAAGTAATTTGAGTTTGAAGTATGTTTTCACCTCCGTTGTAGCAGTGGTTTGTAGCTTGATTGCATATCCTCTTGTAACTGAGTATTGCATCTAATATGGTATGATGCTATGGTAGTGCAAGTTCCTCTTTTACAGTGATCTTTGGATGAATGTTCAGATCAGATTTATACATATTTATTTAGAAGGTTGTATGGGTGGATTTAGATCAGATTTGGAAATCTTTTGCAGTGGTGTTTGATCTTCATATTTATGGGAAGCAATCTGATTTTCTGAGTCTCATTAGTTCAGTTGAGAGCTAATATTGTGTGAGCTACTTGATAGAGGCCATTAAACCCCTATCATTGGGTTTATTGAGTCATCTACTCGACTGGTTCAAGGGTTTTTAATTGAGTTTGCTATTTTCAGTTGATTTGAATATTGAAGGGGTTGTTGATTGCCTATTTTCCATTAATCCCAAAAGTGGGACATTACAAAAAATAGTAATGAAGGTAGGCCCAAAAAGTGATGTTTTAAAACAAGATGACCGTCGTCAAATTAATAAATGACCATTTATGGAAATAAAAAGTGAATTTAACAAAACAAAAAGAGGTATTTTATCACATTAATGTGTGGAATAAAAACCTCTAAGGAATTTTCCAAAAAGTGAATATATTTCTAATTATGCCCTTATTACTAAAAATGGTAATTTTGAATTTCCAAAAATTGTGCTAATATTTATGCCAAACAAAAATAGGTTTTCATTAAACTAATAAAAAGAAAAAAGAAAAACAAGGGATTTTAAAATAGAGTTGTTAATCACAAGATATGAAACGAAAGGTGATTTGGCCAAAAAGAAGCCCTAGAAAGAGACCCAAAGAGGAAGACTGACCTTGAGACCCTAGGGGAAATTGTGAAAATCAGATTTTAGGGTCTGAAATAGATGGAAATCTAAATACAAACCTGAAATTTTGATAGATCTAAAACCCTAGAAAAACTAGAGCTTGAGCAAAGTAATCGATTCGACTCAAGAGTGTCTAATGTGAATATAGGATATGAAACGTGAAGATGATTCAATCAAGAGAGTGAGTAAGATTCACGTCGGGTTCACTAGAGTGTAGTGAAGCCACCGTGTGAAGATCAATTAGAAAAAAAGGTAAATGAAATGTGAATATAAGCTATGAAAACAAGGGAATCTGAACAGGATCGACCGTAGTAAAGCTTGCACAAGGGTCGATCCAAGAGCAGAAAATAAAAAGGGAGTGAATTCTACTTAATTTGAAGTAGAGTAAGATTCACGTCAGGTTCACCAAAGTGTATGACGGTAAAAGCGAGGTTCCAAGTTGGGTTCTCAAATGTAGGGATCCAATCTAAGACCAGCCACACCGTGCAGATACAAAGGTGCTCAAGGAGCGTTAAAGTTGTAAATCTAGAGGATAGTAGCCCTAGCCTTAGGATAGCTATAGGTTTCCAAGGCCTACAACCAAGATAAAGATAGGTATCCTACTAGGATTCTGAAATAGAAGAGAGAACCAAGGGGTGGATAAAGCCAAGGGGCATAATAACAATAAGACAAAAATAAATCAAAGCAAACATACATCTACTATAATCTATAACAATGAATGACCAACAACAACGATAAGCATGTACATACATACAAAATGAGAGACTAAAGAGACTTGAAGATACTTACCTGTAGCATGTATGTGACCACTAATGCACAATCCTCCCGAGAGACGACACCGAGAGAGAATTGCTATGGGTGGAGAAGGGAAAGCTCAACAAAGAGATATCCAATCCTATCTCACTATGGTGACCCAAATGCAAAATAGGCAAGCTCTAAGACTCCAAAGGGAATCAATAGATGTGAAGTAGTGTGAAATAGTGCAAGCAAAAGTAGGTATAGATGTGTTCAAATGATTGTTGATTGGTGAAACTACTAGGAAAGCAAGGTGGCAAATATACTCAATGGATCGATGGCATCGGCTATGGAAAAACCAAAACAAAGGCGTCATCGCCCATGGGCTATGGCATCACCCCAGGGGAACCCTAAGGTCAAAGGATTAAAACATGAGGAATGGAGGCCAGGGAATAAATGGGAATGCATAGTGAAGGTCCAGAGTGGCTGAAAGAAGGGATAATAACGTGCAACAAGAAGCAAGTAGACATGATGGGAGAAGTAAACATAATGAGTGCAATGTGTGAACAAAGGGAAGAAACAAGACAAGTATAAGGTGACTAAGGCTAATAACAACATCTCTCAAATGTTGTGGTCTATCCCACATGACCAAGTCCGATCATACCCCAATCCCAACAAGCCCCTTAAGGCACCTGCTCAGAGGAGAATGCATCGCAACTCATGCACAAAAGAAATGGTTAGCAAGTGTCAAAATTATGGATCACCTAGGGTGTATAGATAAGGGATATCCATGTCAAATGCAGCCTTCATGCCAAGGATAAGGGCTTCATATTCAACCATATTCTTAGTTACATCAAAGTTGAGGCGAAAAGCAACAAGAGTATTTTTCCAATGGATCTCGTGAGGACACATTAAGGCTCGACACCTATTTCACATTTATCACAATCAAAGTGTAAAGTCTATGTATCTTCATGTAACTCTATGGTGATTTCTAGTGGTTACTATTTTTTTGGATTTGTTTCTTTCATAGTGGGATGTTTTTGTTTTTAACAACTTTGGTCGTATGGGCCTCTGTTCCATCAGATAGTTGTGGAAATGATCTCGTAGTGAGATTTCTTGTTTGGTTTCTTCTATGAAGAGGACATCTTCATCAAGTGGTGTGTCTTGGATCTATCTCACGTGGGGATGGTCAGGAAAGCTAGTTGGTTGGCAATGATTTTCCCATTGATGGCGCTTTGAGTAATGATGTTTAGATCAAATTCTAAGAGGAGGAACGTACACTTTTAATGCTATCACCGAGAAAAAAATTCCTTTCAAAAGAAATGATGTAGTGGGTTCATCCTTACGATGACATAGGTGATTTGATAAAACATGTAGTGTCAAAGTTTGTCCAGTAAGGTATATGGCTAGGCAATCGCATTAGACTTTTGTGTATCTTGTTTTGCAATCTATTAGAGCATGACTAATATGGTAATCGGCATATTATTTTCTAGTGTTGCTTTGTGTGAGTATTTCCGTAATGGAAACAAGGGCATATTGTAATGTCCCCATTTTTTAAGACCCTTAGCCTATCATTCCCCATGGGCTTTAGGGAGGTTACAAGGGAACATTATATTAAATAATTTGATAATATCCTCTAGAGAGTGATTTTAATCATTTGACATTATAAAGCAATATTTATTTAATTATTTAATATTTATGGAGCAAGTAATGTATTTAATTATTTAATTAAATTCCCAAAATGCAAAGTAAAAGGGGAATTACTTAAATAGTATTTAAGTCACTTTTAAATATTAAAATCACCCTTTGAAAAGGGGACGCCACACCTAGGAAAAATAAACTGCTTTTATTTAATAATTCCCCTTTCCTAGGGATTTCGAATTTTGTGCCTCATTACTTATAAAAGGAGTGTTAGGATCACTGTTAGACTTATGTTATGATGAGATTTATTTGATACTCCATGCTTAAAGTTGGGATGCATGCCCATTAATGCTTTCTCTCTCTCTCTTGTGTGGGAAGTTAGTGAGCTAGTTTTGATCAATTGAAGTTTTCTCTCTTGTTCCATTTGTTGGGTTCTCTTGTGTTGGAGTATGTTCTTTGCATGATTCCTACTTGCTAGCTTTGGCGAATTGTTTAGATGTGACGCGCATTTATTTGGAAATGTAATTGCATGTTATTTGAGAGTGTTGAAGGGTTTCTTGGTGCTTATTAATTGCTGCTGCATATTGAATGATTATAGGGCAAAGCGACTTGCATTAGAGGATTTTGGGGTATGTTTGGGTGCACTTTGAAAGGGGATTCAAATCTGGTCTGTTATTGCTTAATTTTCCAAGTATATTGCACATGATTGGATGGTTTTTGGGCTCTTAACATTGCTGGAATTTACCTTGAAGGAATCGATTGGGTTAAGGCATTTAATATCACATTTTGCAAGGTGTTTTGGTGTTTCTACATGCTGCTGCAATTAAATATTAATTTCAGATCCTTAGAGTGTTGTTTGGGTGGTTTGGAAGCAAGGGAAAAGGCTGGAATTTAATTAATTATTTTTCCTAACCCTAAGCAACTGGTTTGCAGATTTATGGTTCAGTTTTGAGTGGGTTACAAGGTGTAAAAATTCAGATTGATAGCTCTTTAGAAAGCTCTTAATTTATAGAGAATTCTGCAATTTATTTGAGGGAGAAATATTGAGTTTTGAGCAAGTTATGGATTTTCCAAGTTTCAGTTGTTAGCAAGCTTTCTGGTTGTTATAAATTAATATTTATTTCAGATCTGTTGTTTTGGGGTCACTAATAGTGGATGTGATTGTAGAAATTAGGGAAAATAAGGAGAAAGTGATTTTATAATTTTTGGAGTTATTTGGATGCCCTAAATGTGCTAAGCGGGCTAATTTTTAGGGCAAAATTAGGGTTTTATGTTGGCTATGCAAAAACTAGTTTTGAAACATTGTTCTTCATATTTTTGTGGCCCAAGATCCAAAGTTTGAAGATTTTTGCTTAGACGGTTAAGCGGGAATTAATTTTTGAAAATTGCTACAGTTTAGGGTTTGAATATCAATTGTTTTCAGTTGTGTGATCATATTTGTGTTAATTCCTAACTTGTCCTAAATGGGGACATTACACATGATGTGAATAGAATCAAGGGTCATTTAGAAGATGGTTGTCATAGTGTAGGTGGTTTAAGTAAAGATTTCTTCCTTGACTCGAAGGCATATTGGCAAGGGTCATTCTGTTCAATATTTTCCCCCTTTCTAGAAATAGAGTTGATGGTGTGTGTGTGGTAAAGCATGTATGTAAGAGTTTGTCAGGGGCAAAGAATATGGCTAGGCAATCATTTGAATTTTTTGTATCTTTTTTCAAAATCTATTCGAGAGTGACCAATATAGTAAATGGCATATTATTTTTAGTGTTATTGTCTTGTGTAAGTATTGTTCTAATGGAAACAGAGGTACATGACGTGTATAAAATCAAGGGTCGTTTAGAAGATGGTTGTCGTAGTGTAGGTGGTTTAACTAAAGTTGTCATCCTTGAGTCAAAGGCATATTGGCAAGGGTCATTTTATTCAATATTTTCCCCCTTTCTAAAAATAGAGTTGATGGCATGTGTGTGGTGAGCAAACTCGAGCACATATCATCATGTCGCCCCCCAATTTTCTTAGAAAATATCAAATTGGAGGGATTGCGATTGGTTTTGGCATGTCGATGATGGATTTGATTTGAATCCCTCATCCCAATCTTCCTTGTCCTCAACCCAAAGTATGCAAAGGGAGCTGAAAATGATAGGGACAACTGGTGTCATAAAAATCTTCCCATTCATGCTTGAAGTTCTCTCTATGGCTTCTCCTTTATTGCTCATGCTTCTATGTATCATGAGGGAAGTTTGGAAATTCCTTCTAGCATATTTGTAGAACTGATCTAAAAACAAATCTCCATGGTTACCTGGCTGTAGCAGCACTTTAGACCCCTTAGCATGAGTGTTTTGGAGTTGCATTTGAGTGGATTTGGGTTGCCTCCACAAAACTAATGCTAGCTGACTTGTTCCCCTCTCAAAAGCCCCTCTTTTGGCTCTAATTTTCAACATGAACTCACAAGTTCCTTCATGCCAAAAATATTTCATTGAATACAAATCACTGCTGTCATAAGAATCATGGAAAGTATGCATAGGATTGCAAGACATCTGGAAATTGTGAATTGGAACCCTTCCCATAACATCCCCAACTTGCATAGATTTGAACAAAAAGGGGGAAGCAATTATGGGTAGTAGTGCTTCTACCATACTCAACAACATATAAATCAGTCATCCCACATACCTTTTCTTCATGGGTATCCAGCTGGTATGGAATGCATGTGATGGCGAAGAGAAGTCCACCAATCTCAACTTCCATGCCCTCATTTATAGGCCCTTTGTTATCCTCCTTTCTTGGGTCTTTCTTAGCTTCTTTGACATGGTGACATAGCGGAAATCTACTCCTCAATGACTGCTGCACTAACTCAATTGGAAATGGAGAGTTGTTAGCATGTGTCAACCATAAAACAAGTGAAACTTTCTTTGGATGATACTGCTGATCAAAACCAGTGAGTATAGGGACCTTCCTTACACACTTTGACCAAGGTAAGAGAGGAATTCTTCCCGATATGACCATTGTGCAAAAATGGAATGAAGGGGCTTGTTTTCATAACATATCATTCATGAAAAGAATGGAATTACTTCAAGATAGGACTGCTGCAATAAATCTGAGTGTAAAGGATGACTCACATCATATCCGAACATTGTAAATGACAGATTTACCTCCTAAAGCAACTGTTGTAGCAATATATGGTGCAAAGAATCCTTCTCATCATGGATTATCCATGAAAGGAATTGAATTACTGTGTAATGTGACTGCTGTTCCAAAACAGCAGCATAAAAACTCGCAATGGCAAGCTTAGAACACCATAAATCGACCATTTTATTGCTCTCAATCATACATTTCAAACTGAGTTGAGTTACAATGCCCGGATTAAAGGAACGACACTCATTCCACTTCAATTCAAACACCAACTTTATGCACACAATTTGTATTTCAATTGGAAGGACCATTTTATGAATATGTGCATTGACTAGGAACTGAAAATCCAAATCAAATGTCTGTTGAATAACAAATGGAAGTACGGAGCTTACCATGTGCCTCCCCAAAGCTAGCTTGAATGATTGGTGTCCCTTGGTGATGAAGTTACTTTGCATCATCTCATTTTTCACCAAGTGGTGTGAATGCATAACATCCTTCATAGATTTTTCTTCTAACCATATGCATGGAAATAAACATTCATTAGCCACAATCCTATTGCATCCTTCCTTTCTAGAGTGTTTTCCATAATGGCCACCATGAAGCATCAAACTTACCATGTGTTTCTCCCTTTCAACAAGCTACCCTCGATGAAAATATAGTAGCAACATAGGAGGAAACAAATAATATGAAATGTGACTATTTTTACCATACCTTGTGTTGTCCATGCATGGAACCTCTTCATGGTGCTTACCACGGTCATGTATATAATCAACTTGCCTCCAACGAGCTGCTGCTTTGGAAATTCCAGCAAGCTCATTATCTTCATTCACACCTAGAAATTGGTCCTCCATTGCCAACTTCACTTTACCCATATGCAAATCTGATTTTTCCTCTTCTTTTGGCTCATGTTCCATGGTTTTCTCCTCAAAAACATGCTCTTTTGTACTACTGTTCTGAATATCAGTCAATGACTCGTCTTTGGCAAGAGTGACAGAAGCCTCTATTGCTTCCAAGGGCTGCTCCCTAACCATACCCAATAATTTTGGGTTTTCTTCAACACTTTGCCACATATAATCATTAGAGACCAAAGGAATATCATCAAACACCAATGAAATTTTACCTTGGGATTCATCCTTGCGAGTTTGCACATCGAACCTTCCTATGATCTTTTGACTGAGATCATCAAAGAAGCAAACTGATTCTTCTCCTTGGGTTTCTATCACATGGTACCACCAATCTCTAACTATCCCTTCCAAATGACAAGGGATGAATTCGAGAGCATCCTCCACACGTATAGGGTTTGTTTGCAAGTATGACTCCACCTACAACCGAGGATCTCACTTTGAAGATTTGTTAGTGCCATCAAAAATAGGGATCTTACCCTTCCATGCACCGTTATTGCTTCCTCGAACTCCATGGGTTATGGTTTATCTGTGCCATCAATTCTTCAAACTTGAATTCTTCCATTGAAAATCCGAGCTCTAATACCATCTTGTAATGACCCTTTCGGGAACAAAACTGAAAATTAAGGTAATTAGCTCAAAACCAAAGATCTTAAACTCTGATTTTAGAAACCAGCCAACTGAAAGTAATCTGATTTCTGCAATATTCTAGGGCAGCGAACTGTTTGTGGAATTCAACTCCACTTTTGAGCCTTCAAAACCCTTCAATTAACCCCACTTGAATTTTTTAAATTATGCTATAACCTCAATCAATCATGTAATGCAAGAAATCTGATTTTTAATGCCCTAGATATAAAGATGTGAATTTCATAAAACCCTTGTCTGCAGTGTATCTTTAAAAATTCATAACTCAACATAGAAAACACCAAAAATCATGAAACTTGAGATATTGGCCATATGAAATATAGAGAATAAGTTGATAATTCCATATTTGCCAAAATATCACCACTCACACCAAAACATCACTCCAATATAGGTTGTCCCTCTTGAAATTAAATATAATTTGCATAAAAATTAATCAAATGGAAGATTTCACCTTTATAAATCATAGGAAGCTCAACCATACAAAGAAATCGCATAGAAACCAACAATACCCTTGAAAACATACCTCTAAGCAAGTCGCTTAGGGCAGAAATCTGTTATAACCAGCAATGAGATCAACACAAATGAGATAATGTGGGTTTTTGTCCACACTACCCTCTCCTCAAGGGTTTTCGTCCTTGGGAGGTACTCAATTCAAGGGTTTTCATCCTTGAATAAGGTGGAGAAAGGGCTTCAACAAGCAACCTTCACCAATAAGATAGATTCACCAAAAAGCGTCTTTACAAATGACTAAGCAACCTCCTTATATAGACATAAGGGGTGCTTATTACAATGCAATCCAAAAAGCCCGACTCCTTAAGAAAGGATCTTCTAAAAGTTCATTAAGTATTGGGCCTATATGCCACAAATACTTATTTTATTTCCTAATTACATAGCCATCTATTAGAGCGTTAATCGCCCAATAGGAATACATAAATATATAAATGCAATAACTAATAATGATGCAACAACAACGCTTAGATCTTCCCTTGCTTTCTCCTTAAACCTACGGGAGAAAATGGGTTAAGGTCTTGAATGGAGTTAGCTCTAAAAGGGGACATGACATCGAGGGAGTTAATCTTCCCTTGCATTGAGAATTTCTAAAAGTGTTTCATCACTAGGTAGTGTTGGTAAAGGTCTATTATATTCAATGTCAATTTCTAGGTCTACATGGTGGTTGTTGGTATCATCTATTTCTTAGTTGATTTGTCTTGTGTCGATGACTTGAGCCTCTAGTGATGTTTTTAATTTTTGTGGGATTCATAGGTGTTTTAGAATTTTCTGGTATTTTCTTCAATAATTTTGATGCCATCATTTTTTCCTATGCCGATTAGTGCTTACTAGTACTTAGCAGGTTTTCAAAGAAAAAATCATGCTAAACTCCTACGAAATGGCAAAAAGATGATGGAGAGCAACCAAAACCTCATTGACAAAATTTTTAGTTCTAATCATTGCCTAATCAAGGGTTCAAACATGGATTTAGCCATAGAATGTAGATTTGATCTAAGATGAAATTGTTGTTATGTTATAAACTCCATGTCTATCAATGTGAACATATGTCGGTACATCAAAGTGAACTTCCAACTAAAAATATAAAATGTTCTTGATTAAATTTAATTTCATGCAGTATTAGAATCCCAATAAACAGCTCAAAAGCACCAAATGGAGCAGAAGAAATAGGCTGAAGCCATTTTTTATCAGGTTACATCAACAATTCAGCCTCCGAGAGCGAGCCGTGCCACTCTACTTTTCTCGGAGATGCACTAAACACTCCTCTTGTTTACTTTTCAATTATGTACCTTTTGTCAGTTCCATTGGCGCTTGTGGAAATTGATATCTAATTTAAATATCAGAAATAATTCTTGAGACTACACTAAAGTACAAATTCAAGCATTATATGCAAGCTGAAACCCAAAAACCAGGTTGAAGTACACATCTCTTGCTAGTTAAGCTTCTAATGCACAAAAACAATAGTAGAACATGTCGGGACTGAGTGTAATGTCCCCTTTTCTAAATTAAAGATGATTAATAATATTATTTAAGTTGGGCTTGGTCATTTCTAATCCTTGGGCAACTTAATAATATTATTATTAATAAAATAAAAAGTATTTTTAAATACTTAAAAGTAAAATTAATGATTTAACTAAGTCGGCCAAATGTAACTTTATGTTATATTATAAGGCAACTTATAAAAGTGACTTTTAAAGTAAGTCGGCCACCAAAATTAAAAGAAAGAGGAAAGAGAAGTTATAAAAGGAGGATGAAGGGGTTCATTTGGGAATCTATCATCTATCTATCATCTTGATTTTATGAAGTCGAGCACTTGTGCTTCTACTTTCAGCTATTGAGGATGGAAACCCTCTTAGCATCCATCACTTGAGGACGAAAACCCTCATTGTGATCAGATTTGAGGACGAAAACCCTCAATATCTTCTTGGTGGCTTCACTCAGAGGTCACGTTTTAGCATAATTTCAAATCATCGCAGCTAGGGAATGATTTGTAGTCATTTATTGGGTTATCTACACACCTTTGGATTTCGGATCAATGTTTAGGGCATAAACACGAATTGGTTGGTTTCAATTTGCAGCGTCTCCTTTTGGTCTCCTATCATCTAGAGCATCTTTTGTAAGAAAATCGTTGTAATCTTATGCAGATATTTTTCTTGTTTTATGGTGTGAAAATAAATAAAAACAAATTCAAACATTGGTTGGAAAATTTATTTTTATTATCTATTCGTACAAGAGGGGTTTCTTGATGCTTTGGGTCTTCTAGGTATTTTTGTATTGTGATTATTTGATAAAGGAAGATTTCAGATTGTTGTATTTTATGTCTTATGGGTTTGCATAAAAATCATACTATTGTTATATTTTGAATAAGAGTTTCATTGAATTCCAAAATTGTGTTAATCTGCCCTAAAAGGAACATTAGAATGGTATCAAAGCAAGATCTTGCCATCCTATGATTCGAAGGAGAAGATAAAATGGCAAACAAATTTTTGATGATGCTAGGTTTGAGAGGTTTTCCCAAGGGCAAGAGAGGTTGGCTGATATAATGGCACAACTGATCCATAACATGCATCCAGAAAGTTCTTCAAGGGAAAACAACAATCTTCAACCATCGAGATCCATGATGGATCCTATAGCTAGGCCTTTTCAACCTACCTTCCTCCCAAGGAAGAAATCATTCGGACTTAGAAACACAACATTCATGGCAACAACATTTCTTCTAGCTTGAGGAGTATAGGGCTCTTCCAACTGAGATTCATGAAGCCATATCACTTGCTAAGTACATGGGGTGAGCAAGAATAGAATGGGATCTAGAGCGGAGCCTAGATCACAAGCACCACAAAAAGGATTCAGCATGCAAGTCAAAAGTAAAAATTCTTTGATAATAGATGATGTTTTATTGACTTCTAATGATTGCATGTGTCAGCAAATTAGTGATGAGGTCAAAACAGAAAGGGCTCTACCTGTTGAATGTAAAGAACTCAAGATGGAGGAACATGCACCATCCTTCGAACTCCCAAAGAATGAGCCATTGACTGATTTTTAGAATAGCTTTGGGGAGGGACATGTATTTGAAGAAAATATTGTGTGTCACATAGATAGAAGGGTTGGAGGTATCTCCACAATTCCCACTTCAGCAAAGAAGGGTGAGCTTCTTATGGGCAGCCTAAGGTATGAAAATGGTGATCATATTTCATATTCATTGTTTTTTCCTATGTCGCTGCAAAATTCTTGTCATCATGGACAACATGCTAAAAAGGAAGCACCATTCGTTGTTTGCACCAAGAGTTCAGCAGAAAAGGAGTGCATAAATCACATATTTGAGGCAGAATTGAAAGATACACCTTCAACAACAAAAGTAGAGCTGAGTGTTGAAAGGAATTCCCAATTATAATGGTGGAGCATGAAGAAAAATCAGATTTGCAAGAGGTTTATGAGGTTGAGTTTCAGGATGACCTTGTTGAGGGCATACCCTTAAAAAGGAGCCTCACCGGATACTCATGTGAGTTTTCTATTTTTGGAATTTACATATCAACAATGAATGGTAAGCAATATGATTTATTGCATCACCCTCACACTATGTCCTTACAATGTTTTGATCGTCATGAGAATTATTCTAACAATGATGAGAAGATGAAGGGTACTAAATGGAAAGAGGATCTTTTCCAAGAAGCCCCTATCCATCTTCCGAGCATTCCGAAGATTGAGTCATTACCTTATGAGATGGATTTCCATGACAGCAAAGAACTATCCCAGTTTTGTCATCATTACGAGAATGGTAAAAGGATGAAGGTAGAACCTTGGGTTTTAAATGGTCCTTAGAAGCCACAATGGGTTGTCTGAGGAATCAAAGCAAGCCACAATGGAACAATTCAAAAATCATGTAAACGAACTCATACAATCTTTGCTAGCTTCATATTTAATATTCAAGATGGGATTGCATGGGCCAATGTATATGTTATGAGAAGTGAAGATAAATGGCTACCATCTAGACAAAGTCCATGGTATGCTAGATAGTGCAGCAACATTCTCCTTTTATATTGTTTTTGAATCAGCTGATAAGCATGCATTTGATGCAAAAATTGTGGGTCACAAGGAGGGAGGTGTTGAGGGTATCTCAAAAATTCCTATTTTGGCAAAAAGAATGGAGGAAACTTCTCATAGGAGGCAGGTCCCATGGGCAACACATGATGAGGTAAATCCTACAATCTCATTTTCAGAACAGCAATCATGTCATAAAGATTTTCAGCTCCTAATTGATAAGCATGCTCTTGGAAGGAGTCTTTCATTGAAGATAGGTAGTGAGTTCATAAATTCAGCCACTAAGGCTAAGCAAAACAAATATTACCTTGTTCAAGATGTTATAAACCAACATGGCATGGCAGGTATGAATATGGGTAATAAGAACTATAGCCCATGGTTCTTGAAGGGTGCTGCCACAAATTTTTGGTGCTTGTTTATCACATTCCCAGCCTTGCCCCTATACCTTTTGCAGCTGTAAAAGAAGGTTTTGTCACCGGAAAGATGCACACTCCATACACAGATATTGGTGAGGCTTTGGCTGCCGGTACAAGATGGTTTCCAGCCACCACAATCCCAAGATTGAATGAGAAAATACAATGCTACAACCATGGTATGATGTTCTTTCTAAGTTCATGTTTTGGAATAATAGTACTCTCCTTGGACAACTGTAGATTGGCAAGTATAATGAAGTTTTTGATGTGTGAAAAAAGCCACTTGTTGAGAACATCATGGGCAAAAGTTCCAACACCCTTAAGGCGGTTTTGGGAGAAAGTAAGAGCAAGGAGTGATGATCTTCTACCTCCCAAGGAAAAGGAGTACATGATGGGGACAGCCGTGCTCCAAACCTTCAGCTTGAAGGCCAAATTCATCACCATTTCCAGCTGTCACATGACAACTTTTGCAGCCATACAAATGCTTCCATTGCATGATCCTCAGTTTGTTGCTGCTAATGAAGTATTTCCAATCATTGTTTGGTTGTTTTCAGCCCCTACATTGCCCAAATTGTTGATTTTTGCAAGAAAATTCCACTTTAGTGAAACTTTGGAAAAATCTTGAAAAGGTTGGAAAAAGCGTTTCAGCTGAAGGCATTTTTCATGACGGTCACCAAGGTAGCTATGCACCAAATTACCATCAATTATGTTGTTGTCATCATCATTAGCAGCCACCACATTATTTCAATTGCATTCATATTGGTGAATATATGATGTTCTCCCACCATAATTGAAAAGGTTGGAACGAAGAGTAAGGATGCCACATTGGAGTTTGTGTTAGCTTGTCTGGATGCTAATTATTCATCAATTCTTTTCTCTAAAATTGAGATTACAGCAGATTGGAGGGCTTTAAGCACAGCTGAAAATGCAAAGACTAAATTCATTAATGTTGTTTTCAGAGGTAAAAGTGAAGATGGCAAGTTTGAGGTGAAGGTTGATCTCTCCATCAGGGAAGTTTTTAAATTTCACAGGCTACCTAAGAACATTAATCGGAAGAGGGACAACAAGTGTGGGAACATGTTTTAGCAAGAGATTCTTCATTTGAAAAAAACATGGGATCCAGGGCTCCTTAAAGCTTTGACATGTTTCGTCATTTAGGCAAGATGATACTTGGGCATGTGAATTTGCATTTGCTTGAGGGCAAGCAAATTTGTGGAAGGGGGTCAATTTGTAACACCCCTTTTCTAAATTAAGGATGATTAAAAATATTATTTGAGTTGGGCTTGGTCATTTCTAATCCTTGGGCAACTTAATAATATTATTATTAATAAAATATAAAGTAATTTTAAATACTTAAGAGTAAAATTAATGATTTAACTAAGTCGGTCAAATGCAGCTTTATTTATATTATAAGGCAACTTATAAAAGTAACTTTTAAAGTAAGTTGGCCACCAAAATTAAAAGAAAGAGTGTAATGTCCCTTTCTAGGACTAAAACTGAAAAAAGGAAATAGCAAAAACCCAAATGAGAGTAATCTGATCAGTTAAAAATATATGAAACCTAGCGGTGAACTGAAAGTACAATTTTAGCGCATCAAACACCCTCAAAACAAGCTGAAAATGGGTGCATAAATCCTCCAAAATATTATATTCAATTAATGGAATAAACACCAAGCCAAAGCATTCCAAAACATGTGCAAATTATGAAATTATATTGAGTTTTAATTAAATAATGACAGCAAAAGTACATGTAATGTCCCCTTTTTAGGACATTACTAATATATGGGTTCATCTCTTTATTTGCATTGTAACCCCTTGGCATGCCTAGCGCTACAAGTGGGAGTCTCTAGTTAGTTAAAGATGTGCACATAGGTTAGTTACTTTTATTTATTTAATTAAAAATAAATAAAGTGCACATTAAGTGAGTCATTTAATATTTTAATTGAGTTTATGTTTTCCCTCCAAAAAGGAAAAGGTGGGTCATTGGATATTGCACCCCTTAGTTCTATAAAAGGAGGTCGCATTTCCTCTAGTGGGTATGTTGATTGATCATTTTGATTTCACTCCATGCTTGGAGTAATGGGATGTATGCCCATGGGATGTATGCCCTAGTTCTTGCATTGTGCTCTCTCATTGTAAGCTTCATTTGGATCCTTTGTTGAAGAAATTGAAGACTCCATTGTTCTCTTCATTGTGCTCTCTTGTGTTGAGTGTTTTTATGCATGGTTTATACATTCTAGCATTGGCGACTTGCTCTAGGGTGTTGGCGCATTTATTGGAAGGGTAAATCTGCATGTTGGTGAATGGTTTGAGGTACTTTTGTGTTCATTATCACTGCTGCAATTTATTAGAGGCAAATCGACTTGGTTTGGGGTTTGATCTATCATGTTTTGAGGTTGTTTATGCTAGATCTATAATCTGTTGTGTCTAATTAATTATTTCATAGCAAGGGCTGATTATTTGAGTGTTTTGGAAGGGTTGTATGAGCTGGAATTAATTTATAGAATTTATTCTAACCCTAGTGACTTGGAGGCAGATTTAGGGCAGTTTTGAGTGGGTTTCGGTGATCAGAAAATTCAGTTTGATAGTTCATTGGAAAGCTCCTCATTTCTACTTTATTGTGTTTTTGTTTCATGCAAAAATACCAAGTATTGAGGATATTAATTTTTGAAGTTTCAGTTGTTCTGGGTGCAATTTTATTTATTATCTGCTGATATAAAAATCAGATCTGAAAAAGGTTCGAATGGGATCAGTTTAACATGGGTTTTGATTGTAGAAATTAGGAGGAATAAGGAGAAATTAACTTCATAATTTTTGGAGTTGATTTGATGCCCTAAATGTGCTGGGCGACCTAATTTTTAGGGTAAAATTAGGGTTTTATGTTGGTTGTGCAAAAACTGATTTTGGGATATTATTCTTCATATTTTTGTGGCCCAAGATCCAAAATTTCAGCCCATTTGGACTTCTCTAGACAAATATATGATTTTTTAAAATTGCAGCAATTGGACTTTGAATGTTAATTATTTTTCAACTGTGTGTGATCAGATTTATGTTAATTCCTAACATGTCCTAAAAGGGCACATTACAAGACAACTCACAATAAGGATTGGAAATGGAGATTCCAAACCCCAAAACGTCAATGAAGTCTGAAATCAGCCTTATAAATTATGAAGAAGGTGAATATCAGCTCCAATTTACCAAATGTGCCCTAGAAGGCAATAATCTCCTCCTCCGACGAGCTCGCTACCCTAGGAGAGGGTTCAAAATAAATGTAGAAACCTTAGTAGCTTTTCCTCTATCAAACCCTAGCTACAACCAGCAACATCACCTTCTTTGAAGCCCTTAGGAACCACCAATTGAAGAGTTTTCGTTCTTCAATTTGCACAAGGAATGGTTTTTTCCTCCTTGTATGCCACACCAAAGGATTTTCACCCTTAAGTGGAAGTAATTGAGCAATCATCCCAAAAACCAAGCAAGTATAAATTTATAACAAGATCGATGCCCAAAATGAGTCCAAGTGACCCCTTTTATATCCTCTTGATAGCATCAAAGATCAGTTAGGGAGTCTTCCCCATTACCGACCTCATAAGGATGTTTGTTTTTAACTTTAACTTGGTTTTCACCTCTCAACCTAGCCGACCTAACTTATAAAAGAAACTATGAAAGAAGAATACAAATGCTCACTAAAAAGATGAAAATATAACAAACACTTCCCTTGTTCACTTCTTTCTTACCCATGCGGATTGGAATAGGCTAGAAGTCTCCAAAACAAATTAGTTTGAAAAAGCGGACATTACAAAAAGAAAGAGAAGTTATAACGGGATGAAGGGGTTCATTTAAGAATATATTATCTATCTATCATTTTGGTTTTATGAAGTCGAGCACTTGTGATTCTCCTTTCAACTATTGAGACGAAACCCTCTTAGCATCCATCACTTGAGGGCAAAAACTCTCATTGTGATCAGATTTGAGGACAAAAACCCTCAATATCTTCTTGGTGGCTTCACTCAGGGGTCACATTTGAGCGTAATTTCAGATCATCACAGCTAGGGCACGACTTGCAGCCATTTAGGGTTATCTACACCCCTTTGAATTTCAAATAAGCGTTTAGGGCATCTGCGGTGGATGGAATTGGTTGGTTTTCGATTTTGCGGCATCTAATTTTGGTCTCCTCTTGTCATCTGGAGCGTCTTTTGTGAAAAAATTGTTATAATCTTATGCGAGTATTTTTCCTGTTTTATGGTGTGAAAATAAATTCAAACATTGGTTAGAAAAATTATTTTTCATTATCTACTTGTACCAAGAGGGTTTCTAGATGCTTTGGGCCTTCCGGGTATTTTTGTATTGTGATTATTTGATAAATAAAGGAAGATTTCAGATTGTTGTATTTTTTGTCTTACGGGTTTGCTTAAATCAAATTGTTGTTATAATTTAAATAAGGGTTTCAGTTGAATTCCAAAAATGTGTTAATTTGCCCTAAAAGGGACATTACACAAAGATCGTTGAAGGTGTCGATCCATTTCATAGTCATAAATTCAACATAAGTCATAGATATTAAAAAACGTCATCAAAGCAAATTGTTGGATTATAAGAGTGGCTCACTATAATTCTTTCGTCCGAAATCTGGATGAACATAATAATTGTCCATAAATGATCTACAGATTGAACTAGATCTCGAATGACAAATATCGAAACGTATTTAAAATTTTAGTGCATAGGGACATCTCATGTGCTAGTCAACCTACTAGCTACCTCTTTGTGGGTTTCTTAAGCAAGGTTAATCCACAAGGTGTTACGTAAGGTATTGAATCCATGCTCATTGGCTGTCGACACCAACTTGCGGTTGTATGATGGTGATGGTTAAGGCTCGTAAGATACCCCCAACAATTTCCCAAATGGTATACATCATATATCACTCGAGTTATCTATTTTATGAAAAAATATGTTCTCAGTCATCTTGTGGTCAATATGATCACTTCTACTCATATTTACTCATTTTAACCTATGCTCCATGGGGACGCGTCCCCTGCCCTTTTTTAGGCCCGTCCCCATACCGGGGACATTTCGGAAACTTCGGTGACGGGTAGGAAACGTCCCTACCCATCCCCAATTTGTCAAAAAAATCGGGGACATCACGGAAACTTCGAATTTTGAGCGGGGACTTACGGCGTCCCCTACGTCCTAGCAAAGGTAAAGTTGTTTTTAAAAAAACACAAAAAGTTACTTAAAAAAGGAATATGGGGGCCCACAAGGACCCCCACACTCATTTCTAACTAACCTAAACCTAAAACAACCTCTCTTACAACTAAAACAAAAAAAGAAGCTCATTTTTGTCATTTCCCATCTTGTGAAGGAGAAGACAAAGAAAGAAAACAGCAGAGAGAAGAAAAGAGAACATTAGTGAGAAGAAGGCAAGAGAGCAATAATCTACAATGAATTCATTTAATAGTTTTTTATTGCTCATGCAACAACGTGTCTATGAATAGAGAACATAGAGTAATATGTTTTGGTGATAAACAAATTGTGGTATTATGTTGAATGGTTTGTTGTGCAGCAGAGGGTGTATAAACAGAGCATTGAGTAATATGCTTTCGTGAAAAACACGGGTATTTACCCAATTCTTTGAACTGTGTATGAATACATAATGTAGAGTAATATGTTTTGGTGAAAAACATTGTGGTATCAGTTCAATGTTGTGTTGTGCAGCACAGGGTGTACAAACAGAGCATAGAGTAATATGTTTTCCAAAAAAGACTGTTTTTGACTCAATGTTGTGAAAGGTGTGTGTGACTACAAAACACAAAGTAAAATGTTTTGGTGAAAAAGAGTGTGTTATTCAGTTCAATGTTGTGTTGTGCAGAAAAGTTGTATGAACAGAGCATAAAGTAATATGTTTTGCTGAAAAAAACAGCGGGTTTTTACTCAATTCTGAAAAACCCTATTATCATGACCGCTCCAATATGCCTGCTCAAAAGTGTGACAATGCATTTGCTAATTGTACGCTTGATGATGCATATGATTGCATTTGAATTGTTAGACTTTTGTGCAGGTGTTGTGTATTATATACTTTTTCTATGTTTCAGACATTTTGTTGTTGTCTAGTTGAAACTTGCAGCCCTTGGGCATTTCATTGAAAATATTATTGTAATTGAAACTTCAACCTTATGTGAAATCTCAATTCAGCTCCAATTTTATGTATTAAGGTTCTATAATGTGTGTGATGAATGCTTTATCAATGTTATCATATGAATATTTGAAATTTTTATATTTTCCCTTATTTTGTAATAGCCCCCTGTCGTCCCCGTCCCAAAAACTTGGTGGAACATAGATTTTAACCCTTCACCGATGCTCATTATTTATTTTCAAGACTTCCTTAATCACTTCAAGTCTCCAGAGTCCTCTTGTCAATTTTTTTATTTTATGTATCATATTATAAAGGTGTGAACTAGCATCTGTCGTTGAGGTGTGACACCATCCACATATAATGAACAATGATAGTTTTTCCCATAGAATGAAAGAAGATTTTAGATTTTCAAATAAGGAAATTTTGCTAGAACAAAATGCAATATTATAGTCTTCATAACAAAGAAAATGTTTAATGGTTCGAATGACATCTAGAGTACCCCTAAACAAGATAAGTAACAACATTAAAATTATAAAGATTAGTTAGATCGTTTCAATGATAATTTGAAGGTAAGAAATAGTGTTTGATGGCCAATGTGGAAACAGGAAAATGTTTCATCAAGTGGCACTACACAATACCGAGATTGGCCCAGAGAAAATAATTTGCAACCAGTTTCATGACCTCGTGCCATGTGTGTACTATCAAGCAAGCAAAGTTCCACTCTCTACGATGTTCATACAGACCATACTGAACAACTTAGTCTTGAATATAGATAATATAGTGAAAAATTGATCTCGATCAAGATATGTTTCTCAGTCAAATACAAGGTATACATGAAAAACAGGTTAATAAACAATTTGCTATAACTCAATAATTGGCAAAACATCGTGAGTTAAACTGAATTTCCAGTTTTCCATCTTGTGTAGGTGAATTTCTTTTTATCACTCCTAAAAGGGTCTTCAAACATTTCTTTAAAGATCACTTCATCTCCTACACCATCCTCAACAGGGTAACAGGCAGTAGGGATATTGAATGCTGTATATAGAAGAAAACAGGCATGGATAATTCATTCCTTGAAATAAATAAATATTCAGGCACCTGGACTCTTTGAAGCACTTGCAAGACCGCCTCCTGGCCAATGAGTTCATGGGCTACTTCTCTACCTCCAACATTGATGGCCTCATGCTTAAACCTTGAAACTTCGCCTGCACAGTTAACAGTGACCCTGATGGGTTGTTCTTCTGGATAACCACGTGGCATAGAAAATCCAATTCTAACATCATGACCGCCCAGCTCAGTTGATAATAAGTGTATGGTAAATGATATGTAGAAATCTTCCGAATAGAATCATCAACCTAAACAGACAAAAGAGAGTGAGCCATATAGAAAACAAAGAAGTTTTGAGTGCATAACTATGTTGCGACTTTGCTGATGAACACAAACCAAGTAACTCCTGACATGCAGTTGTGTAGTAAAAGTTATTCTATGGTCTTGACCATTTGGTGGTCTTTTCATGTGCCAAACATCCAGGTGTTTCATATATCACAAACATGCATATTTACATTTCAGCATAAACCTTGCTACTAGTATTCCACCTGCAATATGTTAGTAGCTATTCAAAGGGATCAAAAATTCAGTTCAATTTTAGTGAATCCAAACTTAATCAATTATTGTTAAAATATATGAGAGGAAAATTATATATCAGTCAGCTTTGGTCTTCTATAGTATGCATACTTGGCGAGTACTCGCCATTTTTTCCCCTGGCCAAGTATTCGCCCAAAAACTCGCCAAAACCTGCACAGCCGAGTTTTTGGCGAATACTCGTGAGTCTTTGGCGAATATTCGCAAATACTCGCGAGTTTTTGGAGAGACTTTTTTTTTTAATATTTTTCTTAAAATTTATGTTTTTAAAGAAATTTGCATATTTTTTAAGTTGCCAAATATTCGCTGAGTCTTGCCGAGTCAAATTTTTTTGGGTCTGCCAAGTATTTGCCGAATACGAATATGCGAACTATTCTAAAAAGTGACAGCTTATTAAAAAAACAATCCTAGAAATGAGGCACAAAGTACATTGATTTCATTCAAGTCACTAAGGTCAGGAAGTGGTTGTCAAACATGGTGATCATGTAGCTCTATCCTCTAATTGGATAGACAATAATTGTCGAAAAATTTAAACTATTAATGCATTTCAAAGACCGCCTGATATGAGTTCATTTCATAACGTAAATAGAAGATGACAAAGGTGATATGGTAGTTGCTACTATCTAGTATATGTCATTAGTACCATGATAGCTATAGTCTTTCATGCAATATAGATGAACACACATCAATGAGTCCCAACACTTGCTCAAGTGAAGAAAGAGTGCCGGAGAAGGTAAAAATATCTTTTCTTATTTGAAAAGCAACTCATGATATTTGCAACATTTCCTGCTTCTGCCACATTAAGGAGCTTAATTCATATGAATTAAAGATATTTATAGCTTGTATCATTGAGGTTATCGCGGGAGTGATAATCACTTCCTTATTCATCTAGTTTCTAGCCTTTGTTGCTCACACAGAGCAAAAACAATAATATTAATCAGTTGTATTTGTCTCTTACTCAATGCTTAAACTGCTTCTAACAAGCTATTCAATGAAAGCAATGTTAGTTTTCTCATTTGTATTAGAATGTTCTTTATTGATGGTTTAGAGACTCTAACAGTGTGACTAGATATCAATATTTAAAGATAGAAGTATTAGAGCCTTTTGTGAACTGTCATGAAGTCTGTGCATGCCTAATAGACAATGATGTTGGCGATTTACCATGCAGTGTTTGGCCTACTCAATTAGCTATTCTGCTCAACAGTATTGTGAAGCGTCACGACACTCAAATTTTAAAATATCTAGTTGCTTCAACCCCAACTCAGATCCAAAATCCAATAGTGGTAAGATCAGAGCTGCTTAATCAGGGACTCATGATATGTACACATTTATAAGCAAGCTTCCCTTTGTCAAGCAACAACTCAATGTCTGGAACAGCGATGTGTCCAGCATGTGTTCAAGAACATCTTTCACCAAAGGTGTGTGTTCCAGCACAGACTGAATAAGCTTCAGTGTCACACTCAGGATCAAACTTTCACTAGAGATATGGAAAGGGAAGAACAGCAGCTGAGCGCTGGCCTTTCTGAACTCTAAAAGATGGAGGAAATGTCTGGCACCAAAATTACGAGGCTTATCAATAATAGACAGTGACACCAATGTTAAATTATTCTATGAGTCTGTGTTCCGCAGACAGAATACAAGCACAGTGCAGGAGCTCACACTCCCTGATGGCAGGACTATTTGTAATGTCCCACTTCTGGGATCAAAAGGAAATAGGCAACCAACAAACTATTCAACGCTCAAATCTACTGAAAATAGCAAGATCTAGTCAAAGTACTTGTACCACTCAAGTAAATGACTCAATAAACCCAAAGGTAGGGGTTTAATGGCCTCTAGCTCACACAATTAATTTCCAGTTTAACTTGAAAACCATATCAATGCAAACTACTGTTATTGAGCTTCAAACCAGTAATGACACAACTATAACAAATACTTTGCAATCATTCTCAAATATCTTTTTACAAATCCTTGCCATCCATGTTCATTTAGGGTGTACAAGCCCAAATTTAACTCTCTAATATTTGCCTCATACAAGTTAGCTGAAAATTAGGTAAGCACAGCTGATGTGACTGGATAAAAACAGTCCCCCAATTATATAATTTATTACCAGCTTTGCCTTGAATCAATCGTTGGAAAGAAGATTAAAATACTATGCAAATACCTCAATCGATCTATGCCCAGTCATCAAAATATAATCACCAGACAAGCTACATGTGGATCACTGCCAATAAGACTTCAAACCAGCCACAAATCATGTATCAAACCCAGTCGTTGCATCCAGACATTAGAGGCACTCAACATGCATAGAAATTGATGTAAAAATCAATGCTTGCACACTGTAATGATGGCATTAAACTTTCACAAGCAATGCTAACAGTTTGCAGGTCCAAAGAAGCTCAAACATGCATTAAAATATTCAATATTCACTCCCAACTGAGTCGCTGTTAGGAAGGAGAGAACAGCAGTTTATTTCACACCCAAAAGCAGTCCCTAACATATCAAATTAAGTCGTTGTAGCTAGTAAACTGAAATCAGTCCATTCGCTGGGCATTTAGCACACAAAATCTGCATTAAAACATTCACAGATCTATCCAAAGAAGTCGTTGTACACTAGAGCAATTAAAACATGCATTTAAGCACCCAAACAGTTACACAATGAAATCATTGGCCAAGGATAAATAGCAGTCTTAATTTATATTAAAATCAGATCCTTATAACACCAATAATTAGCATCAATATGCCCTAGATGAATTGCTGTAACCAAGAGCTCAAGATCATGCCACTAGCTCAATCGATTCACAACAAACAATGCACTGAATCAAATCACAACACCATGAAAGAAAGTCGCTGCAATATAGGACATGAAAATATGTAAAAGGTTGGTCACTCCACACTCAGAAATATATGCAAACAACTCACAAATATTATGAAAGGAATCGCTGGGGTTAAGAACCATTACACAAAGTCGATTTGCCAAATACTCCAAAAAGAACTCTTATTTTTTATCACAAACCATCTACAGGATCTCCAAACGTGAAAGAGAGAAAGAGAACATCAATGGGCATGCATCCCAACTCAAAGCATGGCATATCGAATTAATTTCATCATAGCATGAGTCTCATAATGATCCCAAGCTCTCCTTTTATAAACAAGGAGCACAAAATTCGAAATCCCTAGAAGAGGGAAATCATTAAATAAAAATAGTTTATCTTCCCTAGGTGTGGCGTCCCCTTTCTAAGGGTGTTCTTAACATTAAAAGCCACCCAAATGTTATTTAATTAATTCCCCTTTTAATTTTGCATTTTGGGAATTAAATTAAATAAATTACATAATTAAATAATTATTCTTTTATAATGTCAAATGATAAAAATCACTCTTCAGGCAATATTATTAAATTATTTAATATAATTTCCCCCTTACTGACATCCCAAAGCCTACGGGAAAAGATAGGCTAAGGGTCTTCAAAAATGGGGACATTACACTATTGTTAAAATATAGCACATTATATAGCATGTAAAAACAGTTATGTAGTTGCTCGGTTGTAATAATATAACCACCTCTCTCATCAATAAATACACTCTGCTGTTCGTCATTTAGACGCAGTGCAGTTTCGTGCTTCTGTCTTCTTTCTTCATTTTGCATAGTCTAACATTGGTATCAGAGCGAAGGCATCGGTGAGAGGTCGGCGTGAGAGAGAGGTGGCACGCAGGGCGAAGGCAAGGCGCCAAGGAGTCGTGGGTCGCACCAGCAACAACGCACGTCGCGAAGCACGAGGCGAGGGGCGGGAGGGCAGCGCGGGCAGCACGCAAGAAATCGTGGAAGGAAAGCGAACGGCAAACCAGCAACCTGCGAAAATCATGTGAAAGAATACACAGTCGCAAATCGTGTAAAAGAAGACGCAAAAAGAGTTTCAACGCAGCTGGGGCAGTCGAGGGCATCACCAGCAGTCGTTGTTTGAGTAAAACGCAAGTGCGAGAATCGTTTCCTCTTATCCAAGGTCGGTGAAATAATATTTCAACAAAGGTATTACCTTTGCATAATTAATTTCACAGGATTTGGTGAAGCAATTAAATATTATTTGGAGGAATAAGTAATAATATTTAATTAATATATGCAAATATAGTTCGAAGGCAGTTGGAGGGGTAATTTGCATGTGAGAAATTAATCTCATACTATATGCTGGAGAAATTAATTCATTTAATATTATTTGCTGGAAAAGGATATTTTTTAAGTGTGAGGCAAATTATTATTTTATTATTTTCCGTTCTTTTGGAATAATAAAATGGCAAATATATCATACTTGACGTTGCCGGAGACACAAAAGTTAACGGGCACAAATTTCAATGTTTGGAGTCATAAAATTTTAACGGTTGCGAATTTCGAGATTGTGATAAAATAATCAAGGGTGATGAAAGTCGACCAGCCGAACAAACTTCGAGGATTATGACAAACGTCATAAGGAAGCGTTATTGCTTCTCAAGTTATCGGTGTCGGATGATATGATACCGGAAGTGCGGAATGCCACTGTGGCAAGCACGTTGTGGACCAGTCTGAGGGATAAATATCAGATGTCAGAAAAGAGTCGGGTTTTATACCTAAAGAATATGCTCTTTTCCGTAAAGTTACAAGAAGGTGGATCATTGTCTGAGCACCTACTTCGGATGAAAGACCTCCGAGACCAGTTATCTTCCATCAACAAAAAGGTGGATGACGATGATATGGTGGCTCTAGTTTTGAACAACTTACCTTCTTCATATGAGTCATTTGTGGAGGCACTCCATTTAATGGTGAAAGTCAAACACTCACGTTTGACAAGGTGAGTTCCTACCTGTTGCAAAAGGAGCGGAGACAAATTCAGGCAGAATCTAATTGTGACCAATCAGAGAGTGCTCTTGTCACTCAGTCAAAAGGAAAGTGGAGACATCATTCTGGTGAGTCTTCCACTCGGTATCAGGTCACATGTTATTACTGTCACAAGGTTGGGCACCTTAAGAAGGATTGTCAGCGGAAGTATGATCTTTCGCAAGCGTGAACAAAAAAATCATGTGAGGAACATGTGGCAGCATTGCGAAATGAATGGGATTCGGATGACGGGTATGCTCTTTATTGTCTTATGACATCATGCTCGAATGACAGTGGTACTAGTTCTTTGGATCATTGACTCACGTGCGTCTACACACTTTTCATGTCGTAGGATTCGTATGTTTCATTTACTGCAAATATTTGTTTTGAATCAATAGTAATAGCAGATGGCAAATCACTTGCGAGAAGAAGGATAGGTGATATATGCATTGTATTGAATAATGCTCAAACTGTTGGTACGGAATAATGTTAGATATGTACCTTCTTTACAAAAAATCTTCTATCTATTCGAATCGATAACTGAAAATCCCAATATTTATGTGGATTTCTGTGGAAAGAAGTGTGTTGTTTCTTATGTGAAACAAAGACGGATAATTGCCCTTGGTATTGGGTTTGGGTGGTCGGTATAAAATGCTTGTAAGATTGAGATTGACGGTGACATGAATGCAAATGCAAGGATCATTAGATCCATTCCATGTCACGATGCAAACATGCCTTGGGAGGATGGCATTTCCTCATTGACAAAGAACAATTTGGTAGTAGATGGAGACTTTTATTCCGGATGCATTGACGGTGCATGGTGAGATGGCATGCCCAACCATTCACTCGAGAGGTTCTTGCTCGAAGGACAATAGAGCATAAACTTTCTTTGCTGTTGTGTTGTGAAGGATCTTTCCCAGTTCGAGAGGGGTATAGATGAGCAAATAGATAAGACGGAGATGGTTATTTCTCCTGTTGAGACGGAGACCATTCTGAGGTGAGATAGAGATGGTATTTCTCCTAAAATAATAAAGTATATTCTAAAAGGCTGCATAAGATCATCACATTCCTCTTGTTGAAAAAGTGGATGAGCCTGAGCATGGTGAATGCATAAGGCACAATCAAGCAAGGAGGATGATCACGATAGTGTATATTTTCTGAGTAGAAGAGCATATTGCTGCAATTATTAGTGAAATAAATGTTGAAAAAACAGATCTATATAGGTTACATTTCAAACTTGGCTGAAGATATTAGGGCGTTTGAATCAGAAGCTATGACCAGCAGAGAATGAATCACAAATATAAGCATCGGAGTGGTAGTTGCCATATCTTTTGTTATGGATATCCTTTTTGTTTTGCACTGTTCGTTTTCCATTTGAATGCATCACTGTGTTAAGGAACTGCTGATTTTAAAGTACAACTTATGCCTCTTCTGTTTATGGGCATTAGATGAATGACTAAACATATGGGACTTTAGGATATTTGCAAAATTTCAAAACTTTTCTTGTTTACCAGATCAGGACAAGCTAGGGGCATTTAAAATTGAGAATTATACTAGCATGTAAAAACTATTTAAGTGATCGTGAACAAGAATGCCAAGCCAACCTCTAAGATAAATGGCACCTGAGAGTGCATTTAGTGGCGGAGCAGATATAGGAACAGCACTAAAAGTTTCTTTTATTATAAAGTTTTATTAAAATTTAGGGCTTCAGGTTTGATATAAATTTTTAATAGTTATTAAACATATGTATTTGTTGTTAAACATTAGGAAGAACTAAATACTTTCCCAAGGACCTGCAGAGCTAAATTACTTGCATATCTTCTGATCCAGTTACCCTGTTAAACTGAAATTTTGCCTGAAGTTGTCTGGTGTCATTCGAAGAACTCCACTAGTTTGTTTTGCTTGCACACAATCAATTTGGCTTGCAAAGTGATTAAGGACATTTACCATATTTTCATTTTGGCTAAAAATAGCATGTGCAAAAAAATAGAAGTTTGATACTGTAAAATGATGTAGTTTCGGAAGAACCTGACATTCTTATAAACCTTTTGATTGAGGGGAAATTATATTTCCATGGAAATGGAGCACAATGGAAAAATTGCCAGAACCATCAGAGAGCTTCACGCAGCAATCTATGGAGTCCACAAGATCATTAAATCGATCTAGATGAGTAAAATTGAGCGAGTGCTTCAGAGGAGGTTGGAGGACCATGGGAGGATGGAATGTATTAACTATTTAGCAACCTTACAACTACCTCGAAACTGGGTCAATGCTTTAGTAGTAGAAAATGCAATGAAAAAAAGCATAGAGCCAAAGGTAATGATCATTAGTGACAGTGATGCATAAGACCATACTCCAACCGCAAAAAGATGATCACTGAGATTAGCTCCCATTGAGAAATCCTAGCCTTGTACTTCTGCACTTCTTGAATAAAAAAGCTGCATTTTGCCCTCTCATACTTATCGTTGTTTTCTGATTTTCAGTGAGGCCTGGTCCAATCAGAGGCAGGTGACCTAATCCCACCTAAGGATGAGCTAGTGAGGACCACTCCCACTATTGATTATTATTTAAAATAGCTTAGGGTACTTGTGTAGGTGTGTTCTTAATTCTGCAGAGCTGTTACATGCATGTGTCACAATCATGGTGTCCTTTTTCACACATTATTGTGTGTTGTATGAATCCTCTTCATTGTGATGTCCTAGTTCATACTGATTTGGTGTTTCTGTCCTAGTTCATACTGATTTGGTGTTTCTCAATGATTTTGTCCAGTTCATCAGATGTTAGTTCAAGTAGTGCGGTATTCTTATTATTTTTAATTATGATAAACTGCAAGTGTGCTCCAATTCACATACAATGTCAAGTCTTTCCCAATTTTGAACTACATGTAATGAGGAGGGTTCTAGAATGTTAAAAATTACCTTTGTGAGAGGCATAGTTGTTTGAGTTTTATAGGTTTAATTCATTAAACATCCTCATTATAAGTTTTTTGTGTGAATAGGCAAGATGTTAGGTTTGTTAGTGGTTCGTAGGAAGAATAGAAATGGGTTTAAAAATAGGTTGAGAGATGAGTGCTTCAAGATAGGTTATGTATCCTAAATAATAGGATCATAACAAAGTGTGTATGATGCATAAATATCCTTTCTCGATGTTTTAATTATAGCTATCTTGATATGGGCCCATCGAATTCTCTAATTGCCCATAAATCTTTAACAAAATTCCTCTTCTCCTCTATGTATTGTCTAAATTAATATTTCAGAAGTACTGCAGTCATATTCTCCTGTTTCTATTAGTAGAGTCTCGATTAAATTTTTCATTAAAACATCTCTTTTAAACTCTAAGACAAACCAATTGAATTCTTATGGTAAGCATTCAAAATTCAGATTTCGATTTGTTCCATCTCAGATTTAATTTTGGAAAATTCTTTCTGATCCCTTTGGCGAAAACCATAGAACATTTCATTTCGGGTCACTTAACATGTTAGCCTCTTGTAAGAAAGCCTTCAATATTGAACTGTGCATTGATGTTATGAGGCGAGATCCCTTCAAGGATAGCCTTGATATTGAACTAGGATTGGCCACAATGCAAGAGCCCTTTGAGGATAGCCTCTGATTTTATCTAGGATTGAGATGGGAGTGCATCCCTTCCTATGATAACCTATGATCATAGTTCAAAAAATTGTTATCAGCGATTAATCGGTAGGAAATTTTGAATCGAAATCGGAATCGGAATTTATCGAAATGATCGGCAACTTTATCGCTACTTTTAAAAACATTTAAATTCATAAAATAAACTTAAATTAAAGATGTAAAAACATTGTTTGAATGATGTGATAAACCTGATCTATAGAATAAATTATATAAAAAAATATCATTGTATTCACTATTGTTGGCTAGATTTTCTGCATAGCATCAAACCTAGGCAGTCATGAGATAAATCTCCCTCATTTAACCGGTGAGGCTCCCGTGTCAGATTTGTCAATAAAAATGTGTTATTATCTATCAGGGGTTTTACTTTAACCACTTAGTTCATGAACCATAACTAAGAAGTTCTGCAAAGTAAAGTAAGCATTGTTTAAGAAAGAAAAATTATAGAAAAAGGAAGTAAAGAAAATACGAGAGAGAAATGGGGAAGATGTGCATCCCAATTAGTAGATAGCAGAGCTAATTGCATGCACATAGAAGAAACTCAATAGATATGAACACACAGAATTATAAAACAAAGGCAGCTCTAGATCTAGATCTATAATAACACAAAGTTTACTAAGAGATCTAAGATTAAAAGCAAGAAACAAAGTACACCGTGACACAAAGTTCTCCGGAAACCTGCTCCTTTGTATTCCTTTGCTCCAAGTTGCTCTCAGGGGTTCAACACAAAGTCTAGAACACAAGATTGCTTTTTCCAAATTCTGATCGATCATTAACCCGAGGTTCTTCTCCTACTTATAGAATGTAGGAGGGAAAGTACAAATGGAAAACTCAAACTGAACTAAAGCATGAACAAGTAAAGATGACATTTGGCAATCATCCTCAACTAACTTCTCCTTAAGTGACACATGTATCACTTAACTAATAGAATGGTTCCACATGACTTTAAGTAATGGTTGTAAAACCAATAACTTAGAAGTTTTACAATTTCATCCGGGAACATAGAAAATAGAAGAAGAAAGAATAGAAGTCATGCCAGCTGTAATGTTTATGTCTTCTTCTTGTTCTGATATCGGATATACTTGTCGAACATGTAATTCAGCATCCTTCCATCTGTTTTAGCCACTGCTTCTTTCTTTGTCCTGAATTACAGCAACCCTTCATTCAACACTTTGATGCACGCTTCCACATCTTCCAAACTCAGCCCAAACCTCGCATGATATGTCACTGCGGCCACCACCAGATCTACTGATAGAATTCATCGTGAAAGGCTTGGTAGCTTTATCAATTCTCTTTTGTACCATCGAAGAGACCTTCCAGGAATTAGGCACCTTAGTTGAAACAATCCGCACGTAAGAAGTGACATTCCCGTCCACTCCTCCTCAGTGAAAGAAATGACACTATCTGGTAAGGATGATGTCCTACTTTCAAGTGCCTGCATCCTTTTCAGCAAAACTCTGCAGATTTCCAAACGGAAAGATACTGCAAATTCTAGTTGCTTCCCCTTCTCAACTGATCCATCCAGTACAATCTGCTCCGCAATCAATACATCTCCGTGACTTGTTGATCTCGGCCAAAATACTCAAGTTACTCTCTGCAACTGTATTCATGCCTTCTATGTTTGCCATCAATTTGCTTTAGTTGATTTGTTGCATCGTCCATAACCTTTAGGCGGGCTGGCACTTCTCCAAGTTGTACAGAAGCTTGACGAATAATCAAATCCTTCCATTCGTCAATAGCCTTTACTTGATTGCTTGCGTCCTCCATTTCCTGCATAAGATGATCACTCACCTGCTCTGAAATGGGCTGAATGGAAGGTTTAGCAACCTTGGCTATGATCTCACATAATTGAGATACTTGCTTCTGTAGCTCTTCTTTCTCCGCCTTTTCACTTTATCAAGCCTAAGGAATAAAGCATCCATCAATGTCTGCGTGTCCTGCTTCAATCCTTCAGTGGTGGCTTGACCGAGGGGTACTTTGGTCACTGTCACATCTTCTGCCGTGAGCTCCTCTATCTTTCCTTCTGCCGAAATTGATATCTCAGCAAACTTCTCTCCCGAATCCTCGATGATCAACCTAGAAGTTGCTTTGGCAACTTTAGGCCTTCTGTCTCTTCCGCCCAGATTCTGGAGTAGCTGCAAGTCGTGCTCCTCTAAGTTCATCTCCATTCTCACTTCTGGAACCAACTGCAAAGCCAACCATTCCGAGAAGTTACTTCTGGAGAATGAGAAGTCGCTGAGTGTACTACCATCTTCCGCTCTGCATCCTCTCCGTCAGAAAGTGCCACAGTGTTATGGCTGCCATCTTAAGTCATCCAAGGACAAAGCCCTTTCGAATTCCACCATCTGCAGCTTCAACGTATCCTCTGGAACAGCGCGAAGCGAGCGAGCGAAGTGGTCGCTGAGGGGAGAATGAATGTCATCCGGATTTAGTGGAGGCCGAAGCATCTGAATAGTTGGTGAAGCATTGGGTACTGGAGAAACCGGAGTTAAAGTCATGGTCGTAGAAGTGATCTTCTCCTTGGATTGAGATCTTCTATGCACTTTCAACTTCTCGACTTTCCTGCTGCTTTCTCCTCCATGCTTTCGCTTGAGGGAATCTCCTACGCCGAAGTTTCCCGTGACTTGATTCATCAATGCTTCATCAAGGCAATATCCCTTCGTCAGCAACCAGTTTGAAGTATTCACCAACACAGCTCTCGACCTTTCTTCAATTGTGTTGCAGCCTCCTATGTTATTTTGCAGTATGGCTTTATCTCCTCCCATTTGATGGTAAGTGTCAAGTACCACATTCCCATCATCTTTAAGATCCACAGGTATCCGCGCTAGTCCAAAGTCGAACACTTGCTTTCTGATAGCCTGCTGAAATCTCTCTTTCTAACCTCGTACTCACTTTTGCACTTCATCCAGAAATCTTCTAATGAAGGCACATGTGCGTACTCTGGGAGATTGTCTTCCTGGCTACTCCAAATGGATCGAAGTTCAGCCGTGCAGGGAAGAACTCTTGCTCATACTCGATAACATTTGCGTCTCCATCCCATCAGAGCTCTATGAATGTTAATGCAGGTAATATCCACAGTGATGATAAGGAAGAAGCCCGTAGACTTGTGCCGCTTTGATGAAGGTCGTGTGACTCCACAAGTTGCTCTTAGCTCTATGGCGATCAATCTATCATTCGGATACAGGCATCTTTATTGGTTCTCTAGAAAAGCCCGTAACCACGAGGTATGTGAAATCTACAAATTGAATGAATAGGCCGATCTTGGACACACTGACTTCCCACGCTTCTTGCTTACCTGTTGGCCTTGAGTCTTTATCAGCTGAGATGAAATAATATAAGAAGTCATCGTTGACTACTTTGAAATATTTCTTTGCTACATAAGTTGTGGGTAGCACTCAAAAATGGGGTCCTTAGAAAGAACACTGTTGGCTAGATTTTACGCATAGCATCAAACCTAGGCGATCATGAGATAAATCTCCCTCATTTAACCGGTGCGGCTCATGTCGATTTGTCATAAAAATGTGTTATTATCTATCGGGGTTTTACTTTAACCACTTAGTTCATGAACCATAACTAAGAAGTTACTGCAGTAGTAAGCAATTGTTTAAGAAAGGAAAGTTATAGAAGAAAGAAGTAAAGGAAATACAAAGAAGAAATGGGGAAAATGTGAATCCCATTAGTAGATAGCAGAGCTAATTACATGCACATAGAAGAAACTTAATAGATATGAACACACAAAATTATAAAACAAAGGCAGCTCTAGATCTAGATCTAAAATAACACAAAGTTTATCAAGAGATCTAAGATTCAAAGCAAGAAACACAGTACACCGTGACACAAAGTTCTCCGGAAACCTGCTCCTTTGTATTCCTTTGCTCCAAGTTGCTCTCAGGAGTTCAGCACAAAGTCTAGAACTCAGGATTGCTGCTTACAAATTCTGATCGATCCTTAACCCGGAGGTTCTTCTCCTACTTATAGAATGTAGGAGGGAAAGTACAAATGGAAAACTTAAACTGAACTGAAACATAAACAACAAGTAACGATGACATTTGGCAATCATCCTCAACTATCTTCTCCTTAAGTGACACATGTATCACTTAACTAATAGAATGGTTCCACATGACTTTAAGTAATGGTTGTAAAACCAATAACTTAGAAGTTTTACAATTTCATTCGGGAACATAGAAAATAGAAGAAGAAAGAATAGAAGAAGTCATGCCAGCTGTAACATTTATGTCTTCTTCTTGTTCTGATATCGGATATACTTGTCGAACATGTAATTTAGCATCTTTCCATCTGTTTTAGCCACTGCTTCTTTCTCTGTCCTGAATTAGCAACCCTTCATTCAACACTTTGATGCACGCTTCCACATCTTCCAAACTCGGCCAAATCTCGCATGATATCATGCTGTGCCACACCTCTCTTGATAGAATTCATCGTGAAAGGCTTGGTAGCTTTATCAATTCTCTTTTGTACCATCAGAAGAGAACCTTCCAGGGAATTAGGCACCTTAGTTGAAACGATCCGCACGTATGAAGTGAATTCCTCCGTCCACTTTTTCCTCGGTGAAAGAAATGACAACTTTATCTAGTAAATCGATGTTCTACTCTCAAGTGCTTGCATCCTCTTCAGCAAAACTCTGCAGATTTCCAAGCGGAAAGATACTGCAAACTCTAGCTTCTTCCCCTTCTCGACTTATCCGTCTGTACAATCTGTTCCGCAATCAATACATCTCTCGGCAGAACTTGTTGATCTCGGCCAAAATACTCAGGTTACTCTCTGCAACTATATTCATGCCTTCTATGTTTGCCATCAATTGCTTTAGTTGATTTGTTGCATCGTTCATAACCTTTAGGCGGGCTGGCACTTCCCCAAGTTGTACAGAAGCTTGATGAATAATCAAATCCTTCCATTCGTCAATAGCCTTTACTTGATTGCTTGCGTCCTCCATTTCCTGCATAAGATGATCACTCACTTTCTTCTGAACTGAAATGGGCTGAATAGAAGGTTTAGCAACCTTGGCTATGATCTCACATAATTGAGATACTTGCTTACCAGCTCTTCTTTCTCCGCCTTTTCACTTTGTCGAAGCTAAGGAATAAAGCATCTATCAATGTCTGCGTGTCTGCTTCATCCTTCGGTGGTGGCTTGGCCAAGTGGTACTTTTGTCACTTTGTCACATCTTCCGCCGTGAGCTCCTCTATCTTTCTTTCTTCTACCGAAATTGATATCTCAAAGAAAACTTCTCTCCCGAATTCTCGATGATCAACCTAGAAGTTGCTTTAGCAACTTTAGGCCTTCTGTCTCTTACTTGCTCGGATCCTGGAGTAGGCTGCAAGTCGTGCTCCTCTAAGTTCATCTCCATTCTCGCTTCGGAACCAAGCTGCAAGCCAACCATTCCGAGAATTTACTTCTCGGAGAGTGAGAAGTCGCTAAGTGCACTACCATCTCCCGCTCTGCATCCTCTCCGTCGAGAAAGTGCCACGGTGTTATGGCTGCCATCCTCTCAATCATCTAGGACAAAGCTCTTTCAACTCTACCATCTGCAGCTTCAACATCTCCTCTGGAACGGGTGATGAAACGAAGTGGTGAGGAGAGAAGATGAATGTCATTGGATTGATGAAGGCATGGAAGCGTCCTGCTGCTTGCTGCGTGTAATAGTTGGTGAAGTCTTGGGTCTTGGAGAAACCGAGTTAAAGTCATGGTCGTAGAAGTGATCTTCTCTTTCTCTTGAGATCTTCTGTGCACTTTCAACTTCTCGGACCTTCTGTTGCTTTCTCCTTCATGCTTTCGCTTGAGGAATCTCCTGCGCCAAAATTTCCCGTGACTTGATTCATCAATGCTTCATCAAGGCAATATCCCTTCCTCAAGAACCGGTTTTGAAGTATTCACCAACATGACTCTCGACCTTTCTTGAATGTGTTGCGACCTCTCTATATTATTCTGCGGTATGGCTTTATCTCCTCCCATTTGATGGTAAGTGTCAAGTACCACATTCCCATCATCTTTAAGATCAACAAGTATCCGCGAAAATAGTCCAAAGTCAAACACTTGCTTTGTTGTGACACTGATGAAATCTCTCTTTCTAACCTCGTACTCACTTCCGCACTTCATCCAAAAATCTTCTAACAAAGGCACATGTGCGTACTCCTGGGAGATTGTCTTCCTGGCTACTCCAAATGGATCGAAGTTCAGCCGTGCAGGGAAGAACTCTTGCTCATACTCGGATAACATTTGCGCTTCCATCCCTCGAGCTCTGTGAATGCTAATGCAGCTGTAATATCCCACAGTGATTGGGAAGAAGCCCGTAGACTTGTGCCGCTTTGACTGAAGGTCGTGTAACTCCACAAGTTGCCTGCTCAGCTCCATGGCGATCAATCTATCATTCGGATACCTGGGCATCTTTATTGGTTCTCCAGAAAAGCCCGTAACCCTGAGGTATGTGAAATCTGCAAATTGAATGAATAGACTTCCAATCTTGGACACGGCTTCCCACGCTTCCTTGCTTACCTGTTGGCCTTCAAGTCTTTGTCTAGCCTGCAGATGAAATCGTAGAAGAAGTCATCGTTGATCACTTTGAAGTCTTTCTCGCCTGTAGGTGCAGTAAGCTGCGGGTAGCACTCGAAAATGGGGTCCTTGGAAAGAACACCACATCTATCCAGCTTGGAAAAGACACCTTGTGAAGCTGCAGCATACACCAAGTATGAAGTCATCTTGAAGCTGAAAGTACGCTTCACGTTCCGAAGTTGCTCACCGATGTTGCTGCTAATAATTTCCGACCAATTGATTATAGAATCAACCTTGTTGATTTCAATGGTCCTGATGAAAGCATACATCCATGTACGGAAAGTGTAGGCATTCGCTTCGCCATTCATCCTGCATAGCAATTTGACGACATCATCTGCCTCCTGCACCAAATTGGACCGTGGAAGAGTTCTCGGAACTTTGAAGGAGATCTAGGCTTCTTCATTCCCAAGTACATGTTATTCATGATGCTCACACAATCGCTCTATGCTTCTCCCACCTACTTTTATCCCATCTATCTCACGAATGCTAATAGAAGTCACCACCTTTAAATCTTGAATCTTGAAACAATAATTGATGAACTCTGCGTCCCAAACGAATTATTGTCTTTCCCGAAGCATCACGTCTTGATCGATCATCGGATGAGGATGATAAGATCTAGCACACTCCATCACAAACTCTAAAATTGGTGTATATGGAAAAGGCTGCAAAATTTTCGGATAATTCCATCTTTTGACCGCACACATGAGTGAAGTCTTTCCCGCATTGGATCTATCAATCAAATCAAAGCAAGGGTTCCGGGCCTAAATCATGTCTCCTATGTCTGCGCAAGTTTGGAAGCAATGCATGACTCCATCGTGCTTTCTTTTTCATGTCCCTTCGCCGCCATGGCTTTGTCTATCTTCGTCTCAATAATTCTTTTTTCTTCTTACTTGGCCGGATTTCTTCAATATTGGTGCAGATCTGGACAATTCTTCGATTCGGAGGATATTTGCAATGTGTTGGACATTGATAAAAACTCATTTTCTTTTGTAAAGCACCTGTAATGAATTCCTGCAATTTATTCAGACAAAAATGGCCACCGGAGCATGAATAGTGAATTTAAATTGTAAAAATCTGCACTTTTCAAGCCTGCTGCCCCAAAAAATGGTGTTTAATTTGCACATAAAGAGAGCATAAATCCTTTGAATCAACACCGGAGCTCTGTAACACTTGTGAAAACAATTATCCAAACAAAGATCAACCTCCTCTAAAGCATGCCAAATCTGAAGCTTTTAGCCTTGTTATCACCTTATGTCAACAAAATCCTTCCTTTAATGGGGGCGCACTTTTCCACTTCGCTGCAATTCTTTACCCGTGAATTGAATAATTCACCCTTATGGCTGCCATGCTTATATAACCTTCACAATTCTATAATTAATAATTGCCCTAACAATTAAAGGCAATTAATTAATTAAAAATCATGTTTTCTCTTTTAAAAATAGCATGTTTAATGACAGCCATCCAATAAATTAAATTAATCCAATTTAATCCTTCACACATCACTTCACTTAAGCTTCACGAAGTGTGCTTTGACCATTCCTTTGAAAATAGAAATTAATTTAATGTTTTAATGCCTTAAAAAACATTAAATAATACCCAAATGGGACGCACTTTTTGAGAGGAAGAGGGCAGCCATTAAATAAATTAATTTTAATGTTTTTAAATCCTTTCTTTTATTTCATCTTTGACTTGTTGACTTCCTCCAAGCTTGGTCGCACTTTTTGAGAGAATAGATTAATTAAAATAATCAATTTAAGGCTGTCATTCTCTCACCAAAGGGGGCGCACTTTTTTGCACATGTAATTCTATTTTTAGAATTTTTTCATAATAGGATTATTTACCTGCGTGCGGGTTCATAATGTGTTTTATTTGGTGGTTGGGAGGTATCAGAAGGCACCAAAATCCCATGATCCACTTAAGTGATTTGACTTTGACAATGGGATTATTTACCTGCTGCAAGTGCATACACTAAAATCCTATGATTTCACTTAAGTCACTTTCTTTTATTATATCATGGGAATTTTTACCTCTGCAAGGCGTGTGCAATAAATTCCCACCTGCCTGCAGCCTCTATTTTTCCCACTGCAGCTTAAGTGACTTTTATAACACGGGAAAAAGTACCCTGCCAGGCAGGTATAAAATTCCCACCCTGCCTGTGGCTTATATTTTTCCCATCGCAGCTTAAATCCTTTGTTTTCCAAAAATGCGCCCATCCCCGTAGAATTTTCCGTGCACAACTTCATTTTTTTCCCAGTGATCCGGACCTCCGATGTGACTTCCTCCGAGCATAATGTGCGTATATGTTTTCCAATTACTCAGGACCAAAAATTGGGCTTACCCGACAAAGGAATTGCTCTAGAGAAATTTCACAGAAAACGAAACGGGACACCACAAAAACACGAAAAATTGCCAAAAGTTATAAATAAAGCCCAAAACTTAAAATAAGTTAAAACCCTTCCATACATAGGAATAATAACATATTCGCTCATAATAGAGTTAAAACAGAGCGCAAATAGCCTCATACGGGGCTCAAAATAATTAAATACAAATTTTCCATGAGATAAATCCCGCAATGAGAATAAAACAATTTTGGGCATCCTGGGTATTTGGCTTTCTCCTTGAAAGGCTAATTTGGCTATTTGGGATTATCTTGACGCAATGATCAAGAACTTTCGTGCAATAAAAACACAAAACGACCCACTATTTTAAAAGTACGAAAAATTTTCGGATAGGGTAAGTCGCAGATTTCGAATAGTGATGAAATCTGGTGGCTCTTTAATTGTGTAACACCACATATATCCAAATTGGAAAAGACGCCTTGTGAAGGCTGCGTGTCATACACATTCCCATCAAGTATGAAGTCATCTTGAAGTTGAAAGTCGAACGCTTCACGTTCGGGCCTTCAAATCTTGCTCACCAATGTTGTTCTAATAATTTCCGACCAATTGATTATAGAATCAACCTTGATTTCAATGGTCCCGATGAAAGCATACATCCACGTACGGAAAGTGTAGGCATTTGCTTTGCCATTTTCGCTTCGCCATTCATCCTGCATAGCAATTTGACGACATCATCTACCTCCTGCACCAAATTGGACTGTGGAAGAGTTCTCGGGAACTTTGAAGGAGATCTAGGCTTCTTCATGTATCGGCTATTCATTATGCTTACACGCAATCAGCTCTATGCTTCTCCCACCTGTTGTCGGCATCTTGAAGACTAATGGAAGTCACCACCTTTCGCACTGGAATCTTCAAACAATAATTGATGAACTCTGCGTCCAAACGAATTATTGTCTTTCCCGAAGCATCACGCACTAATCTAGATGAAGGATGGTAAGATCTAGCGCACTCCATAACAAATTCTGGCAACTGGGTTGTACATGGAAAAGTTGCAGCTCGGATAATTCCACTACTTTTAACCGCACGCATGAGTGAAGTCTTTCCCACTCTGGATCTATCAATCAAATCGGAAAGAGGTTCCGGGCCTAGATCTGTGTCTCCTATGTCTGCAAGTTTGGAAGTGATGCATGACTCCATCGTGCTTTCTTTTTCATCTCTTTTCGCCATAGCTTTGTCTATCTTCGTCTGAATAATTCTTTTTCTTCTTACTTGGCCGGATTTCTTCAATACTAGTGCAGATCTGGACAATTCTTCAGATTCGGAGGATATATGCAATGTATTGGACATTGATAAAAACTCATTTTCTTTTGTAAAGCACCTATAATGAATTCCTGCAATTTATTCAGACAAAAATGGCCACCGGAGCATGAATAGTGAATTTTAATTGTAAAAATCTGCACTTTTCAAGCAAGCTTGCCCCAAAATATGGTGTTTAATTTGCACATAAAGAGAGCATGAATCCTTTCAACAACACCCGAGCTCTGTAACACCTGTGCGAAACAATTATGCGACAAAAAGATCAACCTTTCTTCAAAGCATGCACCAAATCTGGAAGCTTTTAGCCTTGTTGCCACCTTGCTGAGCAAAATCCTTTTTCAAATGGGGCGCACTTTCCTCTTACTGCAATTCTTTACTTGTGAATCAAATAATTCACCCATATGGCTGCCCATGCTTATATAACCTTCACAATTCTATAATTAATAATTGCCCTAACAATTAAAGGCAATTAATTAATTAAAAATCATGCTCTTCTCTTTTAAAAATAGCATGTTTAAGGACAGCCATCCAATAAATTAAATTAATCCAATTTAATCCTTCACACATCACTTCACTTAAGCTTCACAGTGTGCCTTGACCATAGCCACTGAAAATAGAAATTAATTTAATGTTTTAATGCCTTTAAAATCATTAAATAACTCCCAAATGGGGCGCACTTTTTGAGAGGAAGGGGGCAGCCACTAAATAAATTAAATTTAATGCATTTAATCCATTTCTTTTATTCCAATTTTGACTTGTTGACTTCCTCCAAGCTTGGGCGCACTTTTTGAAAGGATAGATTAATTAAAATAATCACTTAAAGGCTGCCATCATCTCACCAAAGGGGGCGCACTTTTTTGCACATATAATTCTATTTTTAAGAATTTTCCACAATGGGATTCTTTACCCTGCAAGGCAGGCACCAAAATCCCATGATCCACTTAAGTGATTTGACTTTGACAATGGGATTATTTACCCTGCAAGGCAAGCACTAAAATCCCATGATTTCACTTAAGTCACTTTCCTTTTATTTTATCATGGGAATTTTTACCTGCAAGGCAGGTAATAAATTCCCACCTGCCTGCGGCCTCTATTTTTCCCACTGCAGCTTAAGTGAATTTTATAACACGGGAAAAGTACCTGCTTTAGGCGGTACAAAATTCCACCACCTGCGGCTTCTATTTTTCCCATTGCAGCTTAAATCCTTTGTTTTCCAAAAATGCGCCCATCCCCACAGGGGCTTTTCCGTGCATGACTTCACTTTTTCCCAGTGATCCAGACCTCTGATGGTGACTTCCTCCGGGCATAATGTGCGTATATGTTTTCCAACTGCTCCAGACCAAAAATCGGGCTTACCCGGCAAAGGAATTGTTCTAGAGAAATTTCACAGAAAACGAAACGGGACAACACAAAAACACGAAAAATTGCCAAAAGTTACAAATAAAGCCCAAAACTTATTCCAAGTTAAAACCCTTCTGGTACATAAGAGTAATGACATATTCGATCATAACAGAGTTAAAACAGGCGCAAATAGCCTCATACGGGCTCAAAATAATTAAATACAAATTTCCCGCAGACAAATCCCGACGACAGAATATAACAACTTTGGGCATCTGGGTATTTGGCGAAAAAGGCTAATATGGCTCTTTGGGATTATCTTGACGCAATACAAGAACTTTCAGGCAATAAAAACACAAAACGACCCATTATTTTAAAAGTACAAAAATTTCAGATAGGGTAGTCGCAGATTTCAGGATGAAATCTAGGTGACACCAGTCGGCTCCGTCTGTGGACATCTTTTTCTCTGTCAGAATGACAAAGGGAAAAGATGAGATCCCAACATCTCTAGTTTCGTATCTTGTCCTTTGGGCACGGGGTCAGGAAAACAAACACAACACAACACAACACAAAAACAAACAAAACAAGGAAAAACAAACAAAGATTTATTTATGTACATACAGGTTTTACCTCCTTTCTCATGTCCGGAACAACTTCAAGTGTTGCCCATTGAAAGGCAATGGCAATTCAACTCCATCTTGATGAGCAAGAATGAAGCTATCTGCTCGGCGATCCTCTTAATCACAAAAGGCCCTTTCCATAGTGAATCGAACTTTCCATGCATGCCTTTTGTTTCTCTTCTTTTGTCCCATAAAAGGACCCAGTCATTGACTTCAAACTTTCTTTCCCTGGCCTTTTTGTCGAAGATGACTTTCACCTTCCTTTGATGCTCTGTCAACCTATCTGCAACTTGAGTTTGTACTTCCCTCAATTCAGTCAGGTACATAATTCTTTTATCAATAGCATCCGTGAAAGTGGAATCCTCCAGGGCCTTAGAAAGTTGCAGGGCAGGCAGTTCCAAGGTAAGAGGCAGCTCCGTGTCTCTACCATACAACAACTGAAATGGGGACATGCCTATCGCCCTCTTTGGTGTGATTCTATCGGCCCATAATGCATCAAACAACTTTTTATGCCAAGTCCTTTGATTTTCCGTTACTAGCTTGCGCACGATAGTTACCAAGTTTTTATTACTAGATTCAGCTTGACCATTCCCTTGTGGATAGTAGTTTGAGGAATGAACCAGTTGAATCCCATAAGTGTAGCAGAATTCCACCAACTCCTCAGAAGAAAGATTCGGAGCATTGTCTGCTACAATTTTGCTGGGCACGCCAAACCTGACAATAATATTTTCTTTTATAAAATTGCACACCTCGGCGGAAGTGGCATTCTTCACAGGAATAGCTTCTACCCACTTACTGAAATAATCAGTAGCTGTTAGAATGTAATGGTGACCGGCACTGGAAGCGGGTTAAGCATACCAATAAAATCCATTCCCCACTGTTGGAAAGGTTCTTCAATCACAATGGGTTTTAGAGGTAATGCAGGCAATTTCACACGCCCAACAAAATGTTGGCATGCTTGACACTTAGCTACCCAATCTGCAGTATCTTGAAAAAGGGTGGGCCAGTAATACCTTGCTCTGAGGATCTTGTGTGCAGTGACTCGGGCTGAGAAATGACCACCGCAAGCCATGTCATGAAACTGTTGAGTAGCTGATCCTGTTGAGCTTTATCGACGCATCTGAGAAATACGCCATCAATTCCCTCTCTTGTACAAACCATTATCCCAAAGAACAAAATCTTTGGATTTTAGTTTGATGGTTCGTTTCTCTTTTCTGGAAAGTTGATCGAGGCATTCTCCATACGTCAGAAAGTAAGCAATGTTACTGTACCACTCCTCTACTAGATCTATAAAAAGTATTGCAGGCAAATCTCCATCTATCTCATCTTGATCCACTTCTGGCACTGATGTTTTCATCTCCGTCATTAATTCACACAGACCTCTTCCTCGAACCAGCTTTGTTGGTTTAATATCCAGGTCATATTCTTGAACCTTTGTCACCCATGTGCCTCTCAACAATCCTAACTCTTGCTGAGTAAGGATAGATTTAACTACAGTATCTGGAACCAAAACCACAGTGTGCGAGGAAAGAATATAATACCTGAATGCTTTGCATGCCTTCACCACTGCATATGCGTGCTTTTCCATGGGAGTGTATTTCAACTCATAGGCTTTAAGAGGCGTACTCATGAAAGCAATAGGAGCTTCTGCGTCCTCTTGATTTTTCTGCATCAATATTGCTGACATGGTGTGTTCGGAGGAATAACAATAAAGAATAAATTCTTTACTGAAGTCGGGTGAAACCAAGACTAGAGCTTTAACAGGGGCCTCTTTAATTTTCTCGAAAGCTTCCTTCCCTTCGCTGCTCCATTTAAAATCTTGTGTCTTCTTCATCATATTCGAAATATGACGGGTTAGCTCAGCAAAGTCAGGAATGAATCTCCTGAGAAAATTAACTTTTCCAAAGAAAGAGTGAACTCCTTTTTTGGATGTGGGCAAAGGCAATGTCTGAATGGATTTGACACGCTCTGGATCTATCTTTGTTCCTTCTTTGGAAACAATGTGCCCTAGCAGCTTTCCTTCGGTTATGACAAAGATAGATTTCTTGGGATTTAAAGAAATACCATGCTTGCGGCACTGTATGAAGACCTCTTCCAAGTTTGAAATGTGTGCGCTTCTATCTTTGGAAAAGACTGTCAGATCGTCCAGATACACCACTATGCTTATATCTTTGAGATGAGCAAAGGCTAGATCCATAGCTCTTTGAAATGTAGCACCAGCATTAATCAGGCCGAACGGCATTTTCTGGTATGCGAAGGTTCCCCAAGGTGTGATGAACGCCGTTTTGTATTGATCTTCCTCGGCCACCTTGACTTGATTGTAGCCTGAGAAGCCATCAAGCATGGAAAGCATCTCAGATCCAGTGACCACCTGCAGAGTATGATCCATGATGGGGATGGGGTAGTTGTCTTTCAATGAAGCTTGATTAAGGTTATGGAAATCCACGCATAGCCTAATCTCACCGCTCTTCTTTCTTACAGGGACTATGTTGGCCAACCATTCCGAATGATGTATGGGATAGATGATCTTTGCGTCTAACAACTTCCGGATTTCTGCAAAGATGGTTCCCGAAATGGTAGGGTTGTGCCGCCGCGCCTTACTTGAAAGGCTTTGTTACGGTTTAAGTGGGATGTAGTGTTGAACTTCCGCGAGGCTGATATGTTTTAGATCCTGGTAAGACCAGGCAAAAACATCCATATATTTCTTAAGAAGCTCAGTAAAAGCTTCTCTTTCGGCCTCTGAGCAACACTTACCCAGATTTACTAATTTGGGATCATTGTCGGCTCCCAAATTTAGTAATTGTGTGTCGGAGGAAGAACCTTCCCCACTTTCTTCATTTTTCTTAAGCATCTGATCATGCTTATCAAACATTTCCTCAAGAGATACCAAACCTTTGGGAATTTTATTTCCCTTTAACTGGATAATCTCTAACTTCTGAGACGTCCACATCCATTTCTCCAACGATAGTCTGCTGGGAGGTGAATTGCTTCCCTCATAGTAGATTTCTTCAAAGTTGTCCTTCATTTGGAGAAACGCAGCAATCTGTGTGTCATCGTTGAAAACTTGCCATTCTTGGACGTTGTCAGGAACCTTTGGGCGAAAGACCATCTCCACCTTGTAGTCTCCCTGTCTAAAGAATGCAGGAGGCTGATCCGGATTCAACAAGGCTGCAGTTACTGCAAGCGAATCAGCTCTTGAATTTTGTTCTCTCGGAATGTAAGATACTGAGAAAGCTGAAAAATCCAGGATAGCAAAGTAGACCCGATCTCTATAGTGCCACAGTTTGTCTTTTTTGACTTGGTAGAGGCCTCTTATCTGCTTCACAATCAACTCAGCATCTCCCTTTGCGTGTAATAATTTGATTCCCATTGTTCTTGCCTGCTCCATGCCTAACAACAACGCTTCATACTCAATTGTATTGTTAGTATTTTCGAACATCAATTTGAAGGAGTGTGCATGCACCTTCCTTCAGGAGAGATAAGAACAATGCTGCGCTTTGGATCGAATGAACAATAGCTGCCCAAATTCCAGAGTCCAAATCTTGTTATTAAGTTGATGCGGTTCTTGAATCACCGGTTGAACATCTTCTTTATCCATTTCTAGATAATAGACTCCGTGATCCGATTCCTGAAACAAGATCTGAGATCTAGGATCCTCAGACTTTGATATTGTGTACTTAGATTTCTTCTCAGGTTCCAACTTCTGATTTACTCCTTTGATTGGTATGTGCACACAAGACCAATCCATCTTGACTTCTCCACCCAGCTCTTTGCAGAAATTTCTACTCAACAACATGCCATAAGAGACTGGAATGTCTACTACAAGGATAGTCATTTTCAGTCTTTTATCTGGAAAAGAAGCAAGTACTGCCTGCGCATCTTTGATTTGCCCCACAAGAGGGACTTGCCTTTCCATTGAATAACATCTTCCGATGGTTTTTGTCAATGTGAGACCCAAGGCATCAACAACTTTGGCAGGCATGACATTATCAGAAGCTCCAGAATCCAAAATGCAATTGCTCAATTTATGTCCGTTGATGAGCAAAGATACATAGAATGGCTCGATCCTTTCTGATGTAGCAGGAGAAGAGGTAGAAGGAGAAGAACTTGCCGCCGCATTATTTGTAGGAGTATTCTTTGGATTTGACAAGATACCCCGTGAAGTATTATTTGTTGGGCTGGGACCATTACTTTGCACATATTTGACCAATCTATTCAGCTGATCAGGAAATGCCCTCAAATACTCAGCTTCTGACATTTGGACCTTGTTCCTCTTGATGTGATCAATTATGTCGAAAGCTTGACTTGCTTCAGCAGGATGTGCATTGGCTCTTTGCTGCGAATTGAAAGAATTTGAATATTTATCCTTAGGCACTAATGAAGAAGGAAGAGTGCTACCTCTTTTCAAGATAGTAACATCCGGGCCAGGATCTTCTCTTTCTCTTCGGCCGCTTGTGGATGCTTCGGCATTTTGGCGCGTCTGAGACCTTGTAAACACCGCAAAAGTGTGACCATCAGAATCTTCAAAAGATTCATAATAGCCATCGTCGATTAAGTAGTCCGGTAACCAATGTTGGAATCGCCAATGGATCTACAAAGTCTTCATCATCGAATGATTCGTCAATGCCGAGATCGTCTTCATTAGTTTCCAAGTTATTCCTTGGAGCGACTTCTATTAATCACCCGTGGTGCAACAAAAGTCTGTTTTCGGTTTTGATTTTGATTTTGACCATTAAAGGTCCGGGTAGGAGCTATTCTTGAGGGGGTGCATTCCTGCTTGAGAGATCTCGCTTTTTGATTTGCGGCATGTCATTAGCCAATTTACTGCAAAAAGGATCCGAAGTACTAAAAGAAGCACCATCACCTTTGTGAGATGGTTGTTTGAGTTTTCCGCCATGATCAAGTCCTCCTCAACTTCCACGGCAGCATTTTGTGCTTCAAGCAGATTTATACGTCTCTTGCCCTTCTTAGTGATATCGACTTGAGTAAATAGAGCGTTTATAAAAAACGTCTTTTGATTTTAAATCGCAGCTCAATGTGGCAGAAGTGGGGATTTTGTATAAAATCCTTTGGAACCTTACGATAAAGTCTCGCATGTTCTCGTTTGGCTCTTTCTTCAATTGTGTCGATTGGGTGATCAACATTTAGTGTCCTCTGCAGGCTTGAATCTTTTCAGGAATTGCTCACGCATAGTCGCCCAGTTGGTTATGGTGCCAGGAGCTAGCCGATAGAACCATTCTCCCGCCAAGTCGTGTAGAGTCTCAATGAAGAGCCTGACTGAGACATCTTCATGCTCTACTACAAGCACACCACAGGATATAAAGAAGGCCGCCAAATGATCATCCGGGATTTTGCTTTCCATCTCCAAAGAATTTTGGAAAATTCTTTCTGGATCCCTTTGGCAGTTCGTGCATAGGTGGAGCCAAGTTCAGAGGTCCAAAAGCTGCTCCCCATGGGACAGGTACAATCTGGTGCGCCATGTTGACTTGAGCACGCCTTCTCCTTGTGTAGACTTGATGAATAATTCCAGCAGCCGGATTATGCTGAAGTCGATCCGGATCTGGATGGGTGTGCACTCTCCTTCCTAGTGAGAGACTAGATCTGCGGCTTCTAACTTGAGGAGGATGATTGAAATTGAATTGCTCCTGCAGTCGGAAGAAATGATCAGTCCTTCCTTGCGCCTTCACGGATCGGGTGAATGGACGTTCAGCCAGGTTGAGATTTGTATGGAAAACACTCTGATCTTCAATAGATAAACCTTGATCTGCAAAGATAGTTGTTTCCCAACGGAGTCGCCAAAAACTGTTGGCTAGATTTTCTGCATAGCATCAAACCTAGGCAGTCATGAGATAAATCTCCCTCATTTAACCGGTGAGGCTCCCGTGTCAGATTTGTCAATAAAAACGTGTTATTATCTATCAGGGGTTTTACTTTAACCACTTAGTTCATGAACCATAACTAAGAAGTTACTGCAGTAAGTAAGCGGTTGTTCAAAAGGAAGTATTTGATAGAAGAAGGAAGTAAAGAAAATACGAGAGAAGAAATGGGGAAGATGTGCATCCCAATTAGTAGAAAGTAGAGCTAATTGCATGCACATAGAAGAAACTTAATAGATATGAACACACAAATTATAAAACAAAGGCGCTCTAAATCCGTCTAAAATAACACAAAGTATATTAAGAGATCTAAGATTAAAAGCAAGAAACACAAGACACCGTGACACAAAGTTCTCCTAAACCTGCTCCTTTGTATGCCTTTGCTCCAAGTTGCTCTCAGGAGTTCAACACAAAGTCTAGAACTCAGGATTGCTGCTTACAAATTCTGATCGTTCCTTAACTCGGAGGTTCTTCTCCTACTTATAGAATGTAGGAGGGAAAGTACAAATGGAAAACTTAAACTGAACTGAAACATAAACAACAAGTAACGATGACATTTGGCAATCATCCTCAACTATCTTCTCCTTAAGTGACACATGTATCACTTAACTAATAGAATGGTTCCACATAACTTTAAGTAATGGTTGCAAAACCAATAACTTAGAAGTTTTACAATTTCATCCGGAACATAGAAAATAGAAGAAGAAAGAATAGAAGAAGTCATGCCAGCTGTAACATTTATGTCTTCTTCTTGTTCTGATATCGGATATACTTGTCGAACATGTAATTCAGCATCCTTCCATCTGTTTTAGCCACTGCTTCCTTCTCTGTCCTGAACTACAACAACCCTTCATTCAACACTTTGATGCATGCTTCCACATCTTCCAAGCTCGGCCCAAACCTCATGATATCCGCCTTGGCGCCACCGGTCAGACACCGATAGAATTCATCGTGAAAGGCTTGGTAGCTTTATCAATTCTCTTTTGTACCATCAGAAGAGATCCTTCCAGGGAATTAGGCACCTTAGTTGAGACGATCCACACGTATGAAGTGACATTCCCGTCCACTCTCTCCTCAGTGAAAGAAATGACACTGTCTGGTAAATCTGATGTCCTACTCTCAAGTGCCTGCATCCTCTTCAACAAAACTCTGCAGATTTCCAAATGGAAAGATACTGCAAACTCTAGCTGCTTCCCCTTCTCGACTGATCCGTCCGGTACAATCTGTTCCGCAATCAATACATCTCCCGGCAGCTTGTTGATCTCGGCCAAAATACTCAGGTTACTCTCTGCAACTGTATTCATGCCTTCTATGTTTTCCATCAGTTGCTTCAGTTGATTTGTTGCATCATCCATAACCTTTAGGCGGGCTGGCACTTCTCCAAGTTGTACAGAAGCTTGACGAATAATCAAATCCTTCCATTCGTCAATAGCCTTTACTTGATTGCTTGCGTCCTCCATTTCCTGCATAAGATGATCACTCACCTGCTCTGAAATGGGCTGAATGGAAGGTTTAGCAACCTTGGCTATGATCTCACATAATTGAGATACTTGCTTCTGCAGCTCTTCTTTCTCCGCCTTTTCTCTCAAGCCTAAGGAATAAAGCATCCATCAATGTCTCGCATGTTCTCGCTTTCAATCCTTGATGGTGGCTTAACCGAGGGGTACTTAGGTTACTTGTCACATCCTCTCGCCATGAGCTCCTCCTCTATCTTTCCTTCAGCCGGAATTGATTTCTCAAAAAACTTCTCTCCTAATCCTCGATGATCAACCTAGAAGTTGCTTTGCAACTTTAGGCCTTCTGTCTCTTCCGCCCATTCGGAGTAGGCTGCAGTCGTGCTCCTCTAAGTTCATCTCCATTCTCGCTTCGGACCAATGCAAGCCAACCATTCCGAGAAGTTACTTCTCGGGAAATGAGAAGTCGCCGAGTGTACTACCATCTTCCGCTCTGCATCCTCTCCGTCAGAAAGTGCCACAGTGTTATGGTTGCCATCTTCTGAGTCATCCAAGGACAAAGCCCTTTCGAATTCCACCATCTGCACCTTGAATGTATCCTCTGGAATAGGAGCAAATGAAGTGAGCAGCGAGCGAAGTGGTGAGGGGAGAATACTTGGTGAAGTATTGGTGAAACTTAGAGAAACCGGAGTTAAAGTCATGGTCGTAGTGATCTTCTCCTTGGATTGAGATCTTCTATGCACTTTCAACTTCTCGAATTTCTGCTTTGCTTTCTCCTCCGTGCTTTCGCTTGGGAATCTCTGCGCTTGAAGTTGCCAGTGACTTGATTCATCAATGCTTCATCAAGGCAATATCCCTTCACAAGAACTGGTTTGAAGTATTCACCAACACAGCGACTTCCGACCTTTCTTCATTGTGTTGCAGACCTCCTATGTTATTTTGCGGTATGGCTTTATCTCCTCCCATTTGATTGTAAGTGTCAAGTACCACATTCCCATCATCTTTAACATCCGCAGGTATCCGCGCTAGTCCAAAGTCGAACACTTTCTTTGTTGATAGCCTGCTGAAATCTCTCTTTCTAACCTTGTACTCACTTTTGCACTTCATCCAAAATCTTCTAATGAAGGCACATGTGCGTACTCCTGGGATATTGTCTTCTTGGCTACTCCAAATGGATCGAAGTTCAGCCATGTGCAAGGAAGAACTCTTGCTCATACTTAGATAACATTTGCGTCTCCATCCCCCGAGCTCTATGAATGCTAATACAGCTGTAATATCCCACAGTGATAAGGAAGAAGCCCGTAGACTTGTGCCGCTTTGGCTGAAGGTCGTGTAACTCCACAAGTTGCCTGCTTAGCTCCATGGCGATCAATCTATCATTTGGATACCTGGGCATCTTTATTGGTTCTCCAGAAAAGCCTCGTAACCCTGAGGTATGTGAAATCTGTAAATTGAATAAATAGATCAATTTTGGACACAGCTTCCCACGATTCCTTGCTTACCTTGTTGGCCTTCAAGTCTTTGTCTAGCCTGCAGATGAAATCATAGAAGAATTCATCGTTGACTACTTTGAAATTTTTCTCACACGCAGGTACAGAAAGTTGTGGGTAGCACTCAAAATGGGGTCCTTAGAAAGAACACCACATCTATCCACTTGGAAAAGACGCGCTTGTGAAGGCTGCGCAGATACACCAAGTATGAAGTCATCTTGAAGCTGAAAGTACACTTCACGTTCCGGAGTTGCTCACCAATGTTGTTGCTAATAATTTCCGACCAATTGATTATAGAATCAACCTTGTTGATTTCAATGGTCCTGATGAAAGCATACATCCATGTACGGAAAGTGTAGGCATTCGCTTCACCATTCATCCTGCATAGCAATTTGACGACATCATCTACCTCCTGCACCAAATTGGACCGTGGAAGAGTTCTCGGGAACTTTGAAGGAGATCTAGGCTTCTTCATGTATCGGCTATTCATTATGCTTACGCAATCAGCTCTATGCTTCTCCCACCTGTTGTCGGCATCCTGAAGACTAATGGAAGTCACCACCTTTCGCACTGGAATCTTCAAACAATAATTGATGAACTCTGCATCCAAACGAATTATTGTCTTTCCCGAAGCATCACGACCGATCTAGATGAAGGATGGTAAGATCTAGAGCACTCCATAACAAATTAAGCAGGGCAATCGGGTTTGTACATGGAAAAGTTGCAGCTCGGATAATTCCACTACTTTTAACCGCACGCATGAGTGAAGTCTTTCCCGCTCTGGATCTATCAATCAAATCGGAAAGAGGTTCCGGCCTAGATCTGTGTCTCCTATGTCTGCAAGTTTGGAAGCAATGCATGACTCCATCGTGCTTTCTTTTTCATCTCTTTTCGCCATGGCTTTGTCTATCTTCGTCTGAATAATTCTTTTTCTTCTTACTTGGCCGGATTTCTTCAATACTGGTGCAGATCTAGACAATTCTTCAGATTCGGAGGATATTTGCAATGTATTGGACATTGATAAAAACTCCTTTTCTTCTGTAAAGCACCTGTAATGAATTCCTGCAATTTATTCAGACAAAAATGGCCACCGGAGCATGAATAGTGAATTTTAATTGTAAAAATCTGCACTTTTCAAGCCTGCTGCCCCAAAATATGGTGTTTAATTTGCACATAAAGAGAGCATGAATCCTTTCAACAACACCCGAGCTCTGTAACACCCGTGCAAACAATTATTTTAAAAGTACGAAAAATTTCCTGGATAGGGTAGTCGCAGATTTCAAGGTGAAATCAGGGTGACAACATATTCTTAGCAAATATTAGTGTTTCAGACACAAAATATTGAGCATCTAGCGATTCCATATACCCAAAGATTCATTTTTCTCAATTAGCGAGACCATTTCCTCCATCTTTCTATCTTTTTATGAGGTTGTATAGTCATGACTTCAATTCCTCCTTGGAATTCCCAGTCCCAAGAGCATTATTATTCCCCTCCATCTCCTTTTCCCCAAAATCCTCCTCCAAATTAGTATTATAAGACCTATCATAATGAATATGCCCATGATCCAAACAATTTGTATTGTTATCCTAATAATCATGGTGTTTTTCAAGAGCAAGAATATGCAAATTTTCATATGCAGGTACAACACTTGGAGATAAAAATGGTACAAATGAGGGCAACAAGTTCCATCAAGGCAACCAAGCTTGGATTCAGGGTACCATACCCATGGGTCGGTCCTATACCAAACTGGTATAGCCCTCAAAAGAAGATAGACTTTGTGTCTAAATTGATATCACAAATATCGAGTGGAATGAAGAGATGGAAGCTTACCAATATAGTGTTGAGAAACCCTATCAATGGGGTAATTCTTCACTATCATCATGCAGCCCTCCTACTTCTACTTTCCAACCACTTCAACCAGAGCCCAAGTCCCAAATTCCTAGCTTTCTTAAAGCTTCTCCCCCACAAGATCTTACACCTCTCTAATCATCTCAACCATTCCAACATCAACTAAAGAACCCAACCCAACCCACCCCCCCCTCATTTCTCGGAATGAAGTTAATCAGCAAATCAGTTTAGAAGGGCAGCCAACTAAAGAGCCAAGTGAACAAGTTCTCAAGCAAAATCTAACAAAATGGAGCTTATAGTTTTGAGGACAAACAAATTCCACGGTTGGTTAAGCCTACAATAGAGTGCAAGAAAGTGGTTGAAGTTACAGAGTAGCGGGAGGAATATGACCAACATGCAAAGGTTAGACAAAGTTTTCTCAAGATCTCTTGAGATACAACATAAAGATAATGTTTTGAAGGAGCATATGAATGTTTTTAAGGATCGATCAGCAACCTTGAGCCTATATCACCTTCAGATCAGCTTGTAAACAGTCATACAGAGGAGGAAATCAACAAAATTCAAATTCAAAAGAAGTTTTCCTCAAGCATGGAAAATAAAGAGGAAGTTTTATCAGAATTAGAAGATTTTGATGATGAGGAAGAACCAATTGAAATTGTAGATCAGTCTACAAGCATCCAATATGAGTAGGAAAGGGCCTCAAGCACTCCAAATGATGAGATTTCACACAAAGAAGAGGCACAGATCAAAAAAATCAATTTATCAGCTATGAGAAAACCATGTCCAATCAAGTATTTAGCTAGTTTAGAGCCATAAGAGTTGTCATCAATTGTGTTCATTTCAGAGCATAAGAAAGAGCTTAAATTGCCAAAAATCAGCCCCAAAATCTACAAAGACAGAGTGTAGATCCTATAGAGGTGTTCATTCTTTTCTGGGCTGATATTTTGAGCAAATCAATGGTGCAAACCATGTCTACACTTTTACCATGTGATCTAGTTGCAAAATTGATCTCATGGCCACACTTTCTGAGAAAAGGAATTTATTTCTCCCAACCACTATCTAGTTTTGTTTAGCTTTCATTTCTCCTTTTTTAGATTAGGAGTAGTTTAGGTTTGTTTCTTGCATAAGTACTTGCATACACATTGTTTTTTCAGTTTTCTTAGTTGTCTTTTTCAAGAAGTGTTTGCATGCACATGTTTTCCTTTTGTTGGAGAGAGTATTTTAGTTGTTTTGTTTCAGAGGATACAAGTTGTTGACAAAGGTATGTGACTCCATAGCCCAATGGATGCACAAGGTTGTTGATCTTTTGTTTAGCAGGCAAACAATCTTGTGATATCGCCAAAACGTTACCATATTTTCCACGCTAAGGATGGCTAAAAATAGCATGTGCTAAAAATAGAAGTTTGCTAAAATAGCAATTGGCTAAAAGTGGAAGATTGGCTAAAAATAGTTGGTGCTAAAAATGGAAGTGCTAAAAATAGAAGTTCCAGTTCTATTTTTAGGAGTTGAAGGGAGTGCATGAGTGGATGGATAAAGATAGCTTGCTTTTGTTAAATTGAGCAAGTGCTGCTCCAAATAGAAATTGGCTAAAAGGAGAAGACTTTTATTAAATTTAGCAACGATCCTATAATTGGCGCCAAAAGGGGTAAAAGAAAATAAATAAAAATAGCTCAGACAAGCTATTTTTGAATGCAGCAGTTCATATAGGCTGATTTCTATTGTAAAAATCAAAAAGACACACTTTGGGCGGATTTGCTTTGGCAATCCTAGCCTTGTACTTGCACCTCTGAATAAAAAAACTCCATTTTTCCCTCTCATATTGTTGTTTTCTGATTTTTCATTGTGTTTGATAGGAATATTGTGTTGCTTTAGTGTGGAATTTACTCGCTCTCTTGCTATCTTTTCTTTTAAACCATTGAATTTATTATGCAAAATAGCTTAGAATTGTGCAAGTGTGTGAATATTTAAATTCTATGTGTGCAGAGTTACATGCATGTGTTAAATTATTGGTGTATCACCCTTATTTTCCTTTTCCTGCATTCTTTCTTCCTCTTCCCTTGTCAAAGTTTTTCGTTTTTTAGGTGATTCACAAGGGAATCAGCCCTCTCTGGAGCTTCACCTCAAACATAGGTTACCCATAGCCTTGAGGTGTTCCAATTTTGTCAACAGAAGAGAGAGTACACACACCATTCTCTATCACGGTGCAACTTCTGGGTGACAATAGGACCTTCTAGAAGCGAGCTATGAATCTCGTAGCAATAAAAGAATGTTATAATGTATCAACGCCACCTCTTTGGTCATCATACCCAAGAAGACCAAGGACAACACTCTTGATGTTTTTCGACCCATTCCCTTGTGTAACATAGTTTACAAAGTGAGCACCAAACTTGAAGCTCGATGTCTTCAGCATCTCTTAATTAAAATAATCTCTCCAAAATCATTTGATATGTCTCAGGCTTTTGATCATATAACTGGAAGTGCCTTCTCACCACCTCTCGAAGCCTTTGGTTTCATTACAGATTTTATCCGTCAGATAGAAAGTTGCTTCAAAATCCTCTCAAGGTTTACAACAAGGCAGTCGGATTTTTCCATAACTTCTTTATTATCATGTGTGATGGTTCAAAACAAATTTTGGCAAATGTTTAAGCTCGTTATCAGCTTCATGGTCTCTCTGCCACTGTCTAAGGTGACAGGTTTAAAATTTTTCAACTTGTGGATGACGCGTCATTTCTTTTTTCCCTCATTCTCCATGAGATCCGCACCTCGAAAGCTTCTCTCAACATTTATCAATTTGCTTCCAGTCACATGGTCAACCTTGAAAAATTCAAAGGTTTTTTCTTTCAGACTCCTCACAAGAAATGCAACAATCTCAAAATTTTAGGTTTTAAGGAAGCACACTATCCTACCAAATATTTGTGGTTTCCTCTAAACCTCAAACCTATCTCGCCACACCCAATGGGAAATTAGTGCATGAAATTGGAAATAAGTTTAGTCTTTAGATAAATATATGGCTTACTCTACCCAGTGGAGTGCAGATGATCTAGATGGTTTTACAAGCTAATCAGATACAGTTGTTTCCACTCTTCCTATCTCTCGAAAAAGATGAAAAAACTGTATCTATACAACGTAACTTTCTTTGGCATAGTCTACAACTAAATTTAAAAACCTACCAATCTCTTGGAGGCAAATTATTCTTTCTAAGACGAGAATATGATGTACAAAGATCCCAGTCTCTCTTGGCTTAACATCCTCAAGAAAAAGTATTCAATTGATCCCAGGTTATCCATTATCTTCTCTTGTATATGGATCAGTGAGGACTCTATCATTTGGAAGCACAGTTGAGATGATTTTGACATACTCAAAGATGAATTAGCATAGCAAATTAATAGCAGATAAAAGGGAATTTCTAGGAGGACATATTAGTCTCACTTCTATTTTCCACCTTACTCCCTTGAAGACTTTGTTACTAATAGCTATCTCAGCTCTATGAAGTCTTATGCTTCCCTGATCAAAACTGGAAGTGGGTGCTCCTCCAAAGGTTTCAGGAAAGTTTTTGTGCACAGATCGAGATGTTGCGACCTGAAACTAGGAGCATATCATTGCCAATGTTGTCATCAAAATGCCTCATCATGGCCATCTCATGAAGAGTCCCACAAACCTCAGCAACAAGAGCATGGACTCGTGGCTGAGGAGGCCAAAGGAACCCATAGAGTATTCAAAGCTCAAGAAGTGATTCCATAAGAGAGGACGGAAGCGTAACAAACCATGCTTCAATCAAAAGTTTGGTCAAAATATCTGCAACTCATTTTTGGTTGGCCGATGCTGGAGGGATGATTGTTTCTACTGAACCAATTGTTTGAGGTAACAATAATGAGCTTTAATATTATTATTTTCCTTGAATGAGCTATGGGATTTTCAGTAAAATGAATGTCACTCTAATTGTCAGAATGTAGAATAGTAGGTATTCTTTATGGAAGACCAATCACTTGGGAGAACATTTATAGCCCATTGTACTTTGAGTGCAACATTGATAAATCTTCTATAGCTAGCCTCTATAGTGCATAAGGAAATGTCATGTTGTTTCTTCTATTACCATATGACAGGTTGATTTATGAGCATCATAGTTACTGGCCCATCACTTTCAAGTTTAAACCCAGTTAGAATAGTATTCTCACGTTAACAGTATTTGATGTCCAATTCTTGTGTTCACTTGAGATATCTTAATATCCTTTTAGCAGTTGTTCAATGAATCTTTTGGTTCTTGCATCAATTGTGAGACAAGACTGACCTTAAAAGAGATATCTTTCCTACTATGAGTTAAATTGATGAGAGTCCCTATAAGTTGTCTCACCTCTACGCATAAAAAAATTTCTTGAGCTTGCCCACATACCCATTCATTCCATCCTTATATCCAGGGAGGCGTTTTGTGTAAATTCCTCCCAAAGATCCCCATGAAGATAGGCTGATTTGACATCTATTTGAACTTGCCACCCATAATTGGCCGCGTGGGAAAGATGGATTCGGACCATATTCATTTTTAAAATATGATCAAATGTCTATTTATAATGAATTCTACCTTTTGAGAGAACTCTTTTGCTACAAGATGTGCCTTGTAGCTTTCTACCACTCCTTCAACAGTGAATTTTATTCTAGTAGGTACCCATTTGCATTTGACGATGTTTTTTTCCATTTAAGATGAGGAACAATATCCCATATGCTATTCTTCATAAAAGAACAGTAATCCTCTTCCATTACTTGTTTCCACTCATTTGACTTGTACTTCTTAGAATGTAACAAAATTTCATGTGTTCAATATTTTAGTCATAAGATCTTGTTTCCAAAACATATATGGACATCACTATGTTCAATCCACTATACTTTATGATCCAGTTTCTCCCTGAAAAAGGTTCTAGAAGTTAGATCTGGAACATTGGCAAAATAAAGTGGATTGAACACTATGATGTCCTAATATACATTTTGAAAAGGAAAACCTGTGGAAATAGTCTCAGAAATATTATAAGTGCTTCTTGCTTTTGAAGTCGAGATCTTCTAGGGTCAGGCATCACCTTTTAGATTTTTAGCATCAACAAGAGTAGTTGTTGCCCATTTAGATAGTTTTCAAGTTGAGTGAGATATTTTACTTTCCTCTGTTGCATTGTCACGTTCAAAGTTGGATTATTCTAGAAGTGAAGAATCAGAAACCTCTCTTCCTCCAACTTCATCAGCAGAATCAGTCATTCAATGTAACATGACTGGTTTTATAGATGATGTGAAAAGGTGAATTAACAAATCTGCATGATGAGCATCTCCATCTTATGCCAAACTGTCAAATGACTACCTTCCACTTGGTAGGATAGAAAAATGGGTAAGCTTTTGATTGTTCAGAATAATCCATGAAGACACATGACTTTTCTAATGTAGCTTCTCACGCATCTCATCTCACGTAGGTATGCTATACATCCAAAGAATCAGAGTGCCCGATGGAAGATTGTTTGTCACACCAAGCTTCATGTTGCATGATTGTCTTGACTGCCTTGATAGGAAATCTGTTCAATATGTAATTGTACATTAAATTGCTTCTCACAAAACAATTTGTCATTGCAAGTACAGGTTATTGTCACATTGCACAATTAGTTAAAAGTAATGTGTTGAAGCTCACAGTTTTTGGTTTCGTATACTGCTTCCATGTCCTATTAAGTTAGATTTACTAAAATACATGCATTGTTATTGTGCACCAGGTAGGGGTTTTATAGCGGTTGGAGTCAGTTTCTGCAGTTGTGCCTTTTGTCTAGGAAAGCATAAAATCGGATCAATCTTTCTCTCAAGTAACTTACATGTGAGTTACCTTTATTGATCTTTGTATACAATGTTAGTGCTGCAAATATATTGGATGAGTTAGGCAATGAGAAAAGCAGAATCACAACAATTGATTGCAGTATGACAGATCTCGCAAGAACAACAATAGGCACCTGCAATTATAAGTGGAATAGAGCAGATCCCGGCAATATGAATGAAAGCAGAGCAGAATACTGAAATATATGACTGAACCACTTCGAGGGAGAAACCTCCACAACCTTACAATAAGAACAGGATTCGTAATATGATTGTCCGATACCAACCACTACCTCCTATATATACCATACATAAGCTATGGGAATTTCATAAGTTGACTCCTACTAACAATATGAAAATAGAGAAACTACCACGTGACTCAGTCATAGTCTATGCTAGCCATAAGTAGGCCACACATATTCCCATACACACCATAAGCTGAGGGCATAGCATACTCTTCCGCCTGCACACTCCCCCGGTTGCCCACTCTTCAAACAAGCATTGTCCTCAACATTGTCAACCATAGATGTTTCTGTAAGAAAGCTTCATCCTTGCATGTTGCATCCTCTCTCGAAAGGTTCTTCCCCTTAATGAGATACTCTATGACCAGCCTCAGCCACAGCCTCTTGAAGGGAGTCAAGATAATCTCCTCTGGTTCCAAGATGATTCTTCCCTCTTCATCAAGCTCAGGCAACTCTATCTGTGCTGGAATCATCTGGCCAATAAATTTCTTTAAACAGGAAACATGAAAGATGGGGTGTATTTTTGCTGACTAAGACAACTCCGATTTGTATACCAAGCTGCCAATTTTCAGTGAGATTTGATACAGACCATATTACTGCAGTGATAGTTTGTCATTCTTCTTTTGTTGCTTGAAGGAAATTTTCTTATATGACCACAGCCTCAAAAATTCCAATCTCTTATATCAATGTGTCTTTCACTCCTATGTTGGTCAGCTAGTTGTTTGTAATGTCCCCTTTTCTAAAATAAAAGGTATTTTTAAATACTTAAAGTATTTAGCCTATTCATTATTATATGTCGGCTAAAGGGATGAAAAGGAAGGGACTTTATGGAATAAAGTGAAAACATAAAAAGAAACTTATATTTCTACAAGGAGGTCGGTCCTCTTTGGGGGATCATCTTTTTATTTGTGGTGCCACCTTTAGCTATATAAAGGGGTCGCTTGGCTTGGAAAAGGACATGCTTGCTTTTGGATTTCATTTTCTTGGAGTTGGAGCATGAAACCACTCTCTCTCTTGCAATTGAGGACGAAAACCCTCTTTGCACTTGATTTGAGGACGAAACCCCTCATTTCTTCATTGGTGATCTCATACGGAGGTCACACTTGAGCTACACTCAGATTTTCTTGGGAAATTCGCCATTTTCAGCCTATTGTAAACCCTCTCCTAGGGTGATGACTTGCATAGTGGTGGAGTTTGGTGATTGGTGATATCTAGTGCATGGCACTTCATTCTTTGTTGATATTTGGATTGTTCATAATTTCTAAGGCTGATTGCATTTGCGGATTGAATTTTGGGCCTTGGAATCTCAACTTCCGGCCATTTTTGTAAGTGGGTTCGCTGTTGTTGCAAATTTAATTAAATATACTCCAGCTGAGGGTTTTAAAACTCATTTCTTGGCTTGTACTTGTTCTAAAATATTTATAAAATTTCCTACATGCTTTGGATGTTGTAAAAGTGGTTTTGGTGGTGAATTATTGCAATTTTCCTCTTGTTGTCATAAGATTTCAGACTGTTGTACCTTGCTGTCCAAAAATTCAGTTAACTGTTATAAATTTCAGTTTGCTTTGAGTTGGGTTTGTGTCATTTCCCTTCTTTTTCAGTTTCAGCCCGAAAAGGGCATTACAATGGTATCAGAGCAAAGATCTTCCCAGCCTAAAGGGTATTCATGCAAGAAGGTGACAAAGAATACACTGCTATCAAAGGAAAGGAAAGAAGAGTTTAAATCAGCCACTTGAAGGGCCTAACATGGCCAACAAAGGTTCTGAAGAGGCCAAGTTTGATAGACTTATCGAAGGGCAAGAGAGGTTGGCGAGATACTATGGATTTGTTAGCCCTAACCTTGCAAAATCTTCATGAGCCAAGACATCACAAGGGTGAGGGCAGTTCATCAAGGGTTCACAAAAGGAGGCAACCCCAAGGGTCAAATTTTGGATCTGCTTTCATCCTACCTTCCTCCCAAGAGAAGAAGTTGTTCGGAGGTTGAAACACGGCATTCGGTGGGTCACAACATTTTGGCCAGCTATGAGAAGTATAGGGCTCTTCCAAATGAAATTCATGATGCCATCCCACTAGTGGAGGTCATAAGAATGAGTAAGGGTAGATCAAGGCCCGAGCCTAGATCTCAAACACCACTCGAAGGATCTTCAAAATGCCTTGGGAAAGTGACACAGCCGATCCATACCATGCAACATCTGAATGGTGAAGGAAGATCTTTAAGGGAAAACAATTAAATCCAGCCACCAAGAACCACGAGTAATTCTTCATCTAGGTCATTCCGGCCTACTTTCCTTCCAAAAGAACAAACCACACCGATGGGGAAACTCAGCCCTCCATAGTGGATGACATTGCTACCATCTATGCAGAATTTAGCACACATCCCGCTGAGAACGGTGAAGAACCTTGGGTGCCAAGCTAATTGTCGAGGCAAAGGACATGGAGTAGTGTTGCTAGATGAAGAACCAGAAAAATGTATGACTTGTGATGAACAAGGTGTTTGCATTAATAATGTGAAAGAGGAACATGCATAACATGTTGAATCCCAGTCTTCCTAACATTGCAAAGTTTGAGTCATTACCTTTTGAGAGTGATTTAAAGAGTCCTCCCTTAGTGATGGGGAAAGAGGAAGAAATCATGGAGCATGAGCCGAAGAGAGAACAATCAGAGCTGCAAGAAATTGAAAGGGAGCAGCCCATGGAAGGTATGAAATCTAATGAAGAAGATGGTATCTTATTGACTTCTGAGATTGCAGCTCAGCAACAGATTTATTTCAATAAAGTCAAGGAAAAGAGACTATCACTAGTTCCAGCCCAAGAAACACTTATCAAGTCTTCAAACATTGAAAATATGGGACCATTGGCATGTGAGAATGGTTTGCAAATTAACTATGGGCATGAACCTGAGGAGAATGTTTCAGTTGATGATCTTCATGATGGGAATGGTAGTATTGCTACAAATCTCTCAGAAAATTCTGAATCAGCAAAAGAAGGTAAACACTTTGATTGCCACTATGATTACAACTCAAGAAATAAGGATGATAACAGTAGCAAGAATTTATTGCATCATCCTCATATTATGTCATTACAATGTTTTTGTCATCATGATGAGCACTCTAAAAATAATGATAGAGTGAAGGATACAACTTGCAACATAGGGCATATAGATCCTTTGATTCAAGTTCATATTTGTTTGTGCCAGATGGTGTGGGATCCAGGTAATATTCTGGGATCTATAAAGGGTAGCAATTCTGATTTCAATATTTTTGTTGTTGTTAATTTCATTGGGATAAGGAAAAAATCAGAATTGACTTCATATGAGTATAAGAAAAATATGGTGAATGATAATAGGATTCAGTGGTTGGAGCTCATGGGTCAAATGCAGGGAATCAAGGCATGTCACCACACATCTGATAGTACTCTCCAGGCAAGCAGCAATGGGACAATTCAGAGTCCAGGTAAACAAATTCATATCATTCTTGATGGGTTCAGATTTGATATCTGAACTATGATTGCATTGGCAAATGCATATGACATGGTAATTGGCAATAAGTTGGCAAATGGCTGTTTTCTTTACAAGATCCATGGTATGCTAGATAAGGCAGCAACTGTTTTTTCTTCTTATGTTGGTTTTGATTCAGTTGCTAGTTTACCATTCCACACGGGCATGATATCCTCCATATATAATAAGTTGTATTTGTGTGGAAATAATATCACATTTAAGGAAGGATTGTTTAACAGCCTCAAAGTGGAAAAGGGTAATGGTGATTTGTTGTGTTTGCATCCTCATGATCCGCCGGTTGTGGTCAACAGTCAAGAATGGGCAGCACAATGTTTGGTAAGATCTACAACCTCTTTTTCCGAACAGCAGTCATATCATGAGGTCATACCCAATATCACTTCCCTAAGGTGGTCATCGAATGTGATATTTGCAAAATGGAGCTCTCTTGATGGAAGTCACCAACTATGCACGGTAGGGATAAGTGTGGGCGGTGATGTCCCCAGATTTCACCCTGAAATCTGAGACTACCCCATGTTAAAAAATTTCGTTCTTTTAAAATAATGGGTCGTTTTGTGTGTTAATTGCCAGAAAGTGTCTGTATTGTGTCAAGATATTCCCAGAGAGTCATATTAGCCAATTTTGCCAAATACCCAGATGCCCAAAATCGTTATATTCTGTCACTGGGGTTTGCCTGTGGGAAATTTGTATTTAATTATTCTGAGCCCCGTTTGAGGCAAATTGTGCTCCGGTTTAACCCTGTTGTGGTCTTACATGTCAATATTCCCATATACCAGTAGGGTTTTAACCAGGAATGAATCTTGGGCTTTATCTGTGACTTCTGGCAACGTTTTGCGTTTTTGGTGTTTTCCCGTTTTGTTTTCTGTGAAATTTCTCTAGGTCAATTCCTTTGCGGTTTGGTCTGATTCCTTGCCTGGAGTATCTAGAGATCATCTATGGACGTTATGCCAGAAGGAATTTGCCACATGAGGTCTGGTTCTCTCTGAAAAGACAGTCATGCACGAAAAAAACTTCTTCTTCAAGAGTCGCATTTTGGGGAAAGGAAGGTTTTAAGCTACAATGGGATTTTTGGTAGCAGCAGGCAGGTGGGAATTTTGTACTTGCCTAGCAGGGTACTTTTTCCCATGAAAGCAACGCCACTTAAGTCACAATGGGAAAATTAGAAGCAACAGGCAGGCGGGAATTTCTTACCTGCCTTGCAGGGTAAGAATTCCCATTGTGAAATAAAAGAAAATCACTTAAGGCATTGATGGGATTTTCTTACCTGCCTTGCAGGGTAAATAATCCCATTATGAAAGTCAAACAACTTAAGTGGATCATGAGATTTTTGGAGCTGCGGTGCAGGGTGAATAATCCCATTGAAAATTAGCTTTTAAAAATAGAAATGGGCTATGTCAAAAAGTGCACCCCTTTTGGAATAGAGGGGCAACTTTAATGGCATTAATTAATTAATTCTATTTCTAAATTTGGCGCCCAAGCATGAGGAAAAGTCAACAAAGAAGAAGAAGATAAAGGGATTTAGAAATAGAATTCTAAAATTAAATAAATATAATTTATTTAATGCAGCCCCTTCATGTCAAAAAGTGCGACCCATATTGAGGAGGAATAATGCTTTTTAAAGTATTAATTGATATAATTAATTCCTATTTTTAGTGGATGAGGTCAAAGCACACTGTGAAGCTTAAGTGGACTGGAAGTAGTGAGCTAAAATTAAATAAATTTAATTTATTTAATGGCAGCCATGAGCATGCACAAAATAGGCGCCCAAGTTGAAGAGAAAAGCATGTTAATTAATTAATTAATTGCCAGGAATAAGAGGGGCAATTATTAATTATAGAATGGTGAATGTTATATAAGCATGGGCTGCCATAAGGATGAATTAATTAATTCTTTAGCAAGGAAGTGCAGCCCAGGCAAATTTGGCACCCATTTAAGGAGGAATTTTGCACAGAAGAAGGTGTTTTTACTGCTGAAAGTCTTCAAAGTTTGGCGCCTAGGTTTGAAGGAGCTTGATTTGTGTCTAATTAATTGTCTGCATAGTGGTACAGGTGCTCAGGTGAAGTTGACAAAATTCATGCTTGCTTTGCATGCAAATAAAACATCAAATTTTGGGGCAGCAGCTTGATATATGCAAATTTTTATAATTAAAATCAAGTGTTCATGTTTTGGTTGCCATCTTTGTCTGAATTAATTACAAGAATTCATTACAAGTGCTTTTATAAGAGAAAGGGAGCTTAAATCAATGTCCAATACATTGAACATATCCTCTAAATCTGAAGAAATCTCCAGATCTACACCAGTTGTAAAGAATTTCGGCTGAAATGAAAAGAACAAGAATTGCTCGAAAAATATCGCTCCAGCCATGGCAAAGCGGGATAAACGAGAAAGATCAATAGAATCATGCATAGATCCAGATCCAGATCCATAATTGCAAAGGCTTCATCCTCTTGTTTCGAATGCAGCCTGTGAAGAAGTCATTGCATGGAGAATTCCTTCCAAGACCTTGTGCATGTTCTCCCAATCTTCCAGTTGAAGCCTTCATTGAATTTGCATTCACCCGGAGTGCTTTTCTGAATTTTTAATTGCTCATATGCAATTAAAAATAAAAATGATGAGTTATTTACAACAAACATTGCACTGATGCATGTACTGGAGAAGAACTGCAAAAGCTTCAAGGATAAGAGGGAAGACAAGGCAAAGGCAACACCATAAGAAAAATTCCAGATCCAAATGCTTCCGTTATTTGGTGAGAATCAAAGGCAAAAGAATCAATCATGCGAGAATATGAAAAAGCACAAAGCTGCAGCTTTTCCTCTTTCTTCATCTTTCTCTTATTTCCTCCGACAAAGTGATAAGAACTCTTGCATATAATAAATCAATAAATTGTAGAAGATAACACAACACTAGATATATGTGGGGCCAAGATGCCCTAATATGCAATATATTTAGAATAATACTCTTAAGGTAGGGCAACACCATACGATGCTCCTTAAGGAAGGAGTAACTCCACAATCTCCCAAGATGGGAATCTACTTCGAGGGGGATACCTCCAATATACCTCTACCAAGTATAAGACTCAACTCATACATCCCTCACCCTCATAATGAGACTCACATCCTTTAAATAGGATGGGTAACACCTAATCCCAATAAAGGCCGACCCATTACCCAATATAATTAATTTCTATGTGAGCCCATATAACTAAGGGGATGTGTGCCACATGTCGGCATCTCCATCAACCCATATACATTATAATATTATATCCCATGTGAACCCATACATATAACTAAGGGGATGTGTGCCACATGTCGGCATCTCCATCAACCCATATATATTATATTATCATATCCCAAGGTACATAGCATTGCCTCCCTCTTTGACATGTTTCGTCCCCGAAACATAAGAAGAAGCCATATAATGAGTGTGCTTTAAATTATTGCACACTTGTCGCCATGCTCGATCATCCAACCACCCATATGAAATCCTAGTGGGTGATGCTGCTCCAAACCTGATTCCATATTCCATTGTGCTCATCTGGTTCCATACTGGTCCATATGTGTTCCTTCTCGGCATCCATGCATATCCATAATTATTATTCCTGTGATTCCATGTCATATAATTATTGTTCCATTGATTCCATGTATAGCCAAAAGTATTCCTGTGATTCCTGTATGTCCATATGGATTTCTATCCTCATGTGTCCTAACATGTCTCCATGATTTTTTCCTCTCATGATGGTGTGGGTGTCGATATGGTGCCACCTTCGTATACTCAACCTTATCAACCTTTTCCTCAACTTTCTTGTCCTCTTCCACCTTGTTTGTTACTTCTTTTTTCTCTTGAGTAGAGAAATTATTTGTGACTTTATGTTCTTCATCCTCTCCTTGATTCATCTGTATTCCCTTCTTCACCATCTTCAAATTCATCTTCATGATCCAATTTTTCATTACTTTTTTCTTTGCTTAGTGTGATATCTTGCAATGTAATTTTCTTTCTCTTGTACCATAATTTCATGAATTTCTTTTGCACATTAATATTAATTGTTCCCAAGGTCTCTAACCAAGGATATCCAGAACAATATCCATACCATCCATATCTAAAGCATAAAAATCTGAATGTAAAACATATTTATCCATAAAAAGCTTTAAATCTTCAAAAATTTGAATACGCTTACCTTCCATTTGAGATTCTTTGATATGCTTTGTTTGCACATGTAGATTGTGAGCTACATCCATATTGATGAAGTTATATTTGTTGCTAGGGTTTATGGAAACAATTACCTTTTTTTCTTTGAATGCACCCTTCAAACTGAAATATTGAAGCTTCCTTCCTCGAGATGCACTATCCTATGCAAGAACTTCATCATCAACATTTTCTTCTTCTTCATCATCAACATTTTCTTCTTTTTCTTCTTCTTCTTCTTCTCTGATTTGCTTCTTCTTCTTCTTCTTCTTCTTCTTCTTCTTTAACAAAATTGAGTTTCTTTTTTGTTTCCCATCTAGTTAAGAAAATATTCTCCATTTCCTCCCAATCCCAATCCAATAGATCTATATCCAAATAAGAATATCAATGTCGCGCTTTCCCACCAAGATGAAGATAAAAACTAACCCATACTAAACATTCTTTAAAATACATTTGTTTAAATTGTATCCACCATTTTTTTGCATCAATTTCCCCATTGCCATAGAAAATTGGTATATCCATGATGCATAAAAATTAGGGTTTCACAAACTTACTCCTTTGACCAATATTTGAACTGATGATTTCGTCTATCATTTAGCCTCAAATCTGAAACCACAAAAAAGTAACCCCTACTAAAATTTTGAGAGATTTCCGAATATGTAAAATAATTAAAGAAAGACAGAAAATTGTAAAACTTGAATATCTTCTTCAAAATAGATCCAAAATTCTGAAATTTTTACCATAGATTTCTGAAGGTAATTAGAAATGCTGGAAAAATTTAGAAAATTAATTCCAAAAAATACAGCCCGTGAAGCAAATTTAGGCGAAACCCTAAAAATGCAATAACTTCCACAAAACACCTCAAAACTTTCTGAAATTTAGACTGTAGCTTTATGAAACCCTTTCATAACTGTGGTAAAAAATTGAGAAAAATTCACAGCCGTTTCAAAATATAGCCGAATCACTAAAATTAGGGTTTGAACCCAATTTTTTTGCCGAAATCGATGCTCTGATACCACTTGATATCGGAGGAGTGATCCGAGCAATTTGTGGGATGAAACCCTAATGTTGGTGATTCGCTCATATCTTGACATCGGCTTGGAATTTTCATATATTTTTGTGGATTGGATACATAGTTCAAGTGATCTTCCTCCGAATTTCAGATTTTTGGAGCTATTTTGCAAAATCTATGTCCATTTTAAGGTTGAAACCCTAATTCTAAGGTTTCGTTTATATCTTCGAATAATGAATAAGTAGGAAATAATTTTCTTTGGGTTGATGGTAATATATTAAATGGTGATACCACTGAAATTTTAGAATTGGTGGATCTATTTTGATAGAGCTATTTCAGTTTTATTATTTTTCACTATTTTGCTCCACAGGCCGCAATTTGAGGAATTTTCCTGAATTTATTACATTTTCGGAAATCTCTCAAAATTTCAGCAGGGGTTACTTCTTTGTGGTTTCAGATTTGAGGCTAAATGATTGACAAAATCATCAGGTCAAATATTGGTCAAAGGAGTAAGTTTGTGAAACCCTAATTTTTATGCATCATGGATATACCAATTTTCTATGGTAATGGGGAAATTGATGCAAAAAAATGGTGGATACAATTTAAACAAATGTATTTTGAAGAATGTTTAGTATGGGTTAGTTTTTATCTTCATCTTGGTGGGAAAGCGCGACATTGGTATTCTTATTTGGATATAGATCTATTAGATTGGGATTGGGAGGAAATGAAGGATATTTTCTTAGCTAGATGGAAAACAAAAAAGAAACACAATTTTGTTAAAGAAGAAGAAGAAAATATTGATGATGAAGTTGTTACACAGGATAGTGCATCTCCAAGGAAGGAAGCTTCAATATTTCAATTTGAAGGGTGCATTCAAAAAAAAAAGGTAATTATTTCCATAAACCCTAACAAAGAAATATAACTTCATCATTATGGATGTAGCTAACAATCTACATGTGCAAACAAAGCATATCAAGGAATTTCAAATGGATGGTAAGCGATTCAAGTTTTTGAAGATTTAAAGCTTTACTATGGATAAATATATTTTACATTCAGATTTTTATGCTTTAGATATGGATGGTATGGATATTGTTCTCGGATATCCTTGGTTGGAGACATTGGGAACAATTAATATTAATGTGCAAAAGAAATTCATGAAATTATGGTACAAGAGAAAGAAAATTACATTGCAAAATATCACACTTAAGAAGGAAAAAAATAATGTAAAATTGGATCATGAAGATGGTGAAGGGAATAAGAATGAATCGAAGGAAGAGAGGATGAAGAACATGATGAAAAAGTGAAAAATGGCTTCTCTACTCAAGAGAAAAAATAATTGGTAAACAAGTTGGAAGAGAAAAAGAAAGTGGAAAAAAGATTGATAAGGTTGAGCATACTAAGGTTGCACCATATATACACCCACATCATCATGAGAGGAAAAAATCATGGAGACATGCTTTAGGACACACAAGGGCAGCAATCTATATGGATATACAGGGAATTGGAGGAGTAATAATTTTGGCTATACAAGTTCTTATCATGTTAGGGCACATAAGGGCAGCAATCTATATAGATATACAGAGAATTGGAGGAGAAATTATCAAGGCTATAAACAGAATCAATGGAGAAACAATTATATGAAATGGAATCATAGGAATAATTATTATGGATACACATGGATGCCGAGGAGGAACACATATGGACCAGGATGGAATCAAATGAGCACAATGGAATATGGAATCAGGTTTGGAGCAACATCACCCACTAGGATTTCATATGGGTGGTTGGATGATCGAGCATGGCAACAAGTGTGCAATAATTTAAAGCACACTCATTATATGGCTTCTTCTTATGTTTCAGGGACAAAACATGTCAAAGAGAGAGGCAATGCTATGCACCTTGGGATATGATAATATAATATATATGGGTTGATGGAGATGCCAACATGTGGCGCACATCCCCTTAGTTATATATGGGTTCACATGAGATATAATATTATAATGTATATGGGTTGATGGAGATGTCGACATGTGGCACACATCCCCTTAGTTAGTTATATGGGCTCACATAGGAATTAATTATATTGGGTAATGGGTCGGCCTACATTGGGATTAGGTGTTACCCATCCTATTTAAAGGATGTGAGTATCATTATGAGAGGGGTATGTATGAGTGAGTTGAGTCTTTTACTTGGTAGAGGTATATTGGAGGTGTCCCCCTCGAAGTGGATTCTCATTTTGGGAGATTGTGGAGTTACTCCTTCCTTAAGGAGCATTGTATGGTGTTGCCCTACCTTAAGGGTATTATTCTACATATTTGGGCATCTTGGCCCATTTCTCTTGTGTTGTGTTATCTTCAACAATTTATTGATTTATTATATGCAAGGTTCTCAGCTTTGATACCACTTGATAAAAACCTTACATATAATAAATCAATAAATTGTAGAAGATAACACAACACTAGATAAATGTGGGGCCAAGATGTCCTAATATGCAATATATTTAAAATAATACCCTTAAGGTAGGGAACACCATACAATGCTCCTTAAGGAAGGAGTAACTCCACAATCTCCCAAGATGGGAATCCACTTGAAGGGGACACCTCCAATATACCTCTACCAAGTAGAAGACTCAACTCACTCATACATACCCCTCTCATAATGATACTCACATCCTTTAGATAGGATGGGTAACACCTAATCCCAATGTAGGCCGACCCATTACCCAATATAATTAATTCCTATGTGAGCCCATATAACTAAGGGGATGTGTGCCACATGTCGGCATCTCCATCAACCCATATACATTATAATATTATATCCCATGTGAACCCATACATATAACTAAGGGGATGTGTGCCACATGTCGGCATCTCCATCAACCCATATATATTATATTATCATATCCCAAGGTACATAAAGCACAAAGTAATTTAGCGATCAATTAAATTATAAAACCTAAGTGATTGGTTTAAAAGTCATTACTTGAATAAGTCAACTACTTGGAAATAGGTGACAGACATGCAAAATAGAAGGTTCTATCTTGATTCTGAATCATGCATGTCATGCAAAGAGGAATTCGGGAGGGAGATTGCCAATTGTTTCCTTCCCGACTTCCACATGTGTCGATTCACTAAAAGCTTCCGACTTAGAATCGCCCCTCTACATACTATAAGTAGAGGAAGAACCTACGGGTTAAAGAATGAGAATTTGTAAGCGGGATTCTTGTATTCCGGACTTTGTGCTAAAATCCTTGATAACTATTTGAAGCGAAGGAATAGAAAGGAAGAGATTTCCGGAAAACTTTGTGTCACGGTGCATTTTGTTTCTAAACTTTTTATCCCGATCTACTTATAAACTTTGGGTTATTTTAGATCTAGATCCAAAGCTACCTTTGCTTATAATTTTGTGTGTTAATATCTTGGTCTTGTCTATGTGCATGAAATCAACTTTGTAATCTATTGATTGGGTTGCACATCTTCCTATTTCTTCTCTATGTCTATATTAATTCTTTTCTTCTTTAGATATTTCATTTCTTTGAACAGTTGCTTACTTTGCTGCAAATCTATACAGATTATGGTTCATGACCTGCATGGTTACAAAAACCCCATATAGATACTAGCATATTTTAATTAACAAATCTTACACGGGAGCCTCACCGGTAAATGAGGAGATTTATCTCATGACTACCTAGGTTTTCAAAGATGCAGAAAATCTAGCCAACAGCAAAAGGATACATGAACCAAGAACGACTATGAAATTGGTTTCCAATATTAGATCTATTGTTCTCAATATTCCACCTCTTCCATTTTGTCATTACGGTCATAAAAGAGTTTCTAGCCACATGGTTGTAATACCCCTTGTGGGATATTTTAATTAAATTTGAACTTTACTTATTTCCAATCTAACTTAGAAGGGCAAACCCTCCTAGATCGACCTCAAATAGCCCAATGTTAGCTTCAATACAACCCAAATGGGGTTGGAGTGAGCCAAGGTGGTGGGCTAGATGGATGAGCTAGTTGGAATTTAACCGTTCTTAAACCAAAATTAAATTGCAGCAGTGGAAATAATTATTTTTGCACCAAAAACCAGCTGAACTTCAAAAATTAATATCTCACTCAAAACTTAACATTTTTCCATGAAACCAATTGCAAATGAAAGCACATAATTTTAGCTTTCCAACAAGCTATAGAACACAATTTTTCGATGAGTAGAAGGTATGCAAATCAACCCACGAAATCTAGAACTGTGTAGATGAAACCCTAGCACATAATAATTAAATATTGCTCATAAACAATCTGAAACTTGGAAAATTCATAACTTGCTCAATATTCCATATTTTCCCTTCAAATAAAATGCAGATGATTCTATAAATTAAGAGTTTTCCAAAGAACTAAAGATCTGAATTTTATGATGACTGAAACCCCTTCAAATCAGCCCCCAAAATCTGAAACCCAGTCGCTAGGGTTAGGATAAAATGTATAAATTGTTTCCAGCTCATAAAACCCTTCCAAAACACTCATATAATCAGCCCATGCATCTAAAATAATTAACTAATCACAGCAGCATAAAGATCTATCAAAACACCTTCAAATTATGATGGAACACACCCCAACCAAGTCGCTATACCTTTAATAAATTGCAGCATTAACAGCAGTAGCAAAGTACCATAAAAACCACTCAAGAACACTTCAATAATGAACTCTAATCATGCAGATTTAATCCCAAACAAATGCGCCAAACCTCCAAGCCAAGTCGCCAATATTAAGATGAATATATCATGCAAAAACAACACAAGAAGACTTATCAAAAATCAGATTTACTTCAGCTCCAAATAGAACAAGAGAGTCTTCAATATCTTCAACAATGGCTTCCAATGAAGCTTACAATGAAAGAGAGAGAGCTAGGGCATACATCCCAGCGCATACATCTCATTACTCCAAGCATGGAGTGAAATCAATAGATTCATCAACATAACCCTTCCCTCAATGTCAAAACATATATTTATAGATTTCTCCTAGAGTGTAGAACTCCCTTTTGGAGGGAAAACCATAATTTGAAATTATAAGGCATGCTTATAATTCCCCCTTTTATTTTTAATTCCCCCTCTAAGTGTGGCATCCCCTTTCTAAGGGTCTTTTTGACATTTAAAAGCCACTTAATATTATTTAATTAATTCCCTTTTAATTTTATATTGTTGGGGAATTAAATTAAATAATAAATTACATTAATTGCTCAATAAATATTCTTTTGTGAGCAATAATACAATTAAGTGGAAAAAACCACTTAACATCCATAATTAAATGAGAACTAATAATTAAATGAATATTGTTTTATAATGACAAATGATAAAAATCACTCTCCAAGCAATATCATTCAATTACTAGCATAGTTTTCCCCTTGCAACAACCTAAAAGCCCGCGAGGGAAAGATAGGCCAAGGGCCTTCAAAAAAAGGGGGGACATTACAATGGTGGAAGGATTTTCAACCTCGTTATCAATGTTGATGTATGTACAACTAATGCAAGGTCGTTTCGAGCCATTACAAATCAAATTTCATGTGGGAAAGTATAGTGTAACCATAGTATGGAAAAGGACTCTTTGCTTGATGTGGTGTGTAGGAGGTTTCACCTTGTGGTGTCAATCAATACACATTTGCCGGCCTACACATTGTTGTTTAGAGGGAAATTCGAACAGCTTATGATCATTCTTGCCATTTTACATTTACGACATACGGTATGATCCATGTTGTTTGTCAAAAGGTACAACTTAGGAAATCATAAAAATTGTTCTAGGTAACAAGAACCATGACCCATGGATCATTAAAGGAGCTATCTACAATTTTAGAACTCTATTGGCTAGATTTTTTGCACAGCTGAAAACCTAGGCAATCATGAGATAAATCTCCCTCATTTACCGGTGAGGCTCCTGTGTAAGATTTTGTCAATTATATTTCCTAATATCTATTTGTTGGTATTACTTTAACTATGTAGCTCATGAACCATAGCTAGACAGTTTTGCAACAAGTAAGCATTGTAAGAGAAAGGAAATATCTGCAGAAGAGGAAAATAATAGGAAATGGGAAGAAAGGAGAGAAGATGTGCAACCCAATCAATAGTTTACAGAGTTGATCGCATGCACATAGATTAAAACAAATAGATCATGAAATACGAATTCAAAGCAAAGGAAAGTTTCAGATCTAGATCTAGAATAACACAAAGTTTATGAATAGATCTAGAAAGAAATAAGAAACAAAATGCACCGTTGACACAAAGTTCTCCGGAAATCTGCCTCCTCTCTATTCCTCAACTTTCAGAAAGCTATCAAGGGTTTTAGCTCAAAGTCTGGAACACAAGAATGCTGATTACAAATTCGATTCTCTAACCCGTAGGTTCTTCCTTTATTTATAGTGTATAAAGGGCAATTACAAATAGGAAGCTTTAAATGAATTCCCGCATGCGGAAGCTATGAAAAGGGAAACAGTTGGCAATCTTCCTCCTGAATTCCTCTTTGCATGACATGCATGATTTATAAGCGAAAAATAGAACCTTCTATTTTGCATGTACGCCACCTATTTCCAAATGATTGACTTCTTGAAGTAACGGCTTTTAAACCAATCACTTAAGTTTTGGTGTCCCCGATTTCATCCTCAAATCTGACTACCCTATCCAAAAAAATTCGTACTTTTAAAATAATGGGTCGTTTTGTGTTCTTATTGCGGAAAGTTTTTGTATTGCGTCAAGATATTCTCAAAGAGCCATATTGGTCATTTTTCGTCAAATACCCAAATGCCCAAAATTGTTATATTCTGTCGTTGGGATTTGTTTGCGGAAATTTGTATTTAATTATTTTGAGCCCCGTTTGAAGCAATTAGCGCTCCGTTTTAACTCTGTTGTGATCGTACATATTGTTATTCCCATATACCAGTAGGGTTTTAACCAAGAATAAGATCTGGGTTTTATTTGTGACTTTTGGCAACGTTTTGTGTTTGTGTTTTCTCGTTTTGTTTTCTATGAAATTTCTCTAGATCAATTCTTTTGCCGGTTTGGCCTGATTCTTGGCCTGGAGTATCTAGAGATCACATACGCACGTTGTGCCAGAAAGAATTCACCATCGGAGATCTGGTTCTCTTGGAAAAGACGAAGTCGTGCACCAAAAAAGTTTCTTCTGGGCTGGCTACATTTTTGGAAAAAGAGGGTTTGAAGTGGATCATGGGATTTTGTTAGCGGCGAGCAAGTGGGATTTTTGTACACTGCCACAGGATACTTTTCCCATGAAAGCAACATCACTTAAATCACAATGGGAAAATTAGAGGCGCGGGCGGGCGGGAATTTTTATCCGCTTGCGAGGTAAAAATTCTCATTGTGAAATAAAAGAAAAATCACTTAAGGTATTAATGGGATTTTATTACTTGCCTTGCAGGGTAAATAATCCCATTATGAAAGTCAAACAACTTAAGTGGATCATGGGATTTTGGTCGCAAAGCGGGTGGGATTTTGTACACTTTGCTTGCAGGTACTTTTTCCCATGAAGGCAAAGTCACTTAAGTTATGATGGGAAAATTGGAGGCGGCGAGGCGGCGGAATTTCTTACTTGCCTTGCAGGGTAAAAATTCCCATTGTGGAATAAAAGAAAAAACAGTTTAAGTGAATCATGGGATTTTCAGGGCTGCCTTGCAGGGTAAATAATCCCATTGTCATGTGACTTTTAAAAATAGAAATTCCTTATTCCAAAAAGTGTGACCCACCTTGGGTGAATAATAATGCATTAAATAAATATTTGTTAATATTTATTCACCCAATTTTGGCACCCAGGCTTGTGGAAAAGTCAACAAAGGGAAGTGGACAAAAGGAATTTAAAAATAGAATTCCAAAATTAAATAAATTTAATTTATTTAATGCAGCCCCTTTGAGAAGGAAATAATACTTTTTAAAGTATTAAATGATTATATTAATTCCTATTTTCAGTGGCTAAGGTTAAAGCACACTGTGAAGCTTAAGTGGAGTGAAGAGTGGATGATTAAATTGATTAAATTTAATTTATTGGATGGTTGTCCTTAAACATGCAATTTTAGCACACCAGTTAAAGAGAAAAACATGATTTTTAATTAATTAATTGCCAGGAATAGGAAGGGCAATTATTAATTATAGAATTATGAGGGTTATATAAGCATGGGCTGCCATAAGGATGAATTAATTAATTCACAGGTAAAGAAGTGCAGCCCAGAGGAAAAGTGCGCCCCATTTGGAGAGGATTTTTGCTCAGAAGGTGGATTTAATGCTAAAAGCTTCCAATTTTGGCGCATGCATTGAAGGAGGTTGATTTGTGTTTGCATAAGTAATACAGGTGCTCAAGTGAAGTTGGTAAAATTCATGCTTGTTTTGCATGCAAATAATACATCAAATTTGGGGTAGCAGGCTTGAATTATGCAGATTTTTATGATTAAAATCCACTGTTCATGTTTCGGTTATCATCTTTGTCTGAATTAATTGCAGAAATTCATTACAGGTGCTTTACAAAAGAAAAGGAGCTTTAATCAATGTCCAATACATTGAATATATCCTCCGAATCTGAAGAATTATCCAGATCTGCACCAGTTTTGAAGAATTCCGGCCGAGTAAGAAGAAAAAGAATTGTTCAGACAAAGATTGCTCCAGCCATGGCAAAGCGGGATGAAAGAGAAAGCTCAGCGGAATCATGCGTAGCTTCTAGATTTGTTGAAGTCAATAGGCCCAAATCCAGATCCAAATCTCATAATTGCAAAAGCTTCCGGCACAAAGGCTTCATCCTCTTGTTTCTGATGCAGCCCGTGTAGAAGTCAGTGCGTGGAAAATTTCTTCCAGGATCTTGTGCATGTGCTTCCAATCTTCCAGTTGAAGCCTTCATTGAAGTTGCATTCACCCGGAGTGCTTTCCAAAAATTTTAATTGCTCATATGCAATTAAAAATAAAAATGATGAGTTATTTACGGCAAACATTGCAGCCCGATGCATGTACAGGAGAAGAACTACAAAAGCTTCAAGGATAAAAGAGAAGATAAGGCGAAGGCAAAATTCCAGCTTGTTTCGGATCCATTACTTCTTCAGATCCAGGTTTGGTGAGAATCAAAGGCAAAAGAATCAATGCAGTATAGACATGAAAAAGGACAAGACTGCAGCTTTCCTCTTCCTTCTTCTTTCCTCCGACAAAGTAATTGAGCGATCAATTAAATTATACAACTTAAGTGATTAGTTTAAAAGCCATTAGAAGTCAACTACTTGGAGATAGGTGGCAAACGTGCAAAATAGAAGGTTTTATTTTCAGTTGCAAATCATACATGTCATGCAAAGAGGAATTCCAGGAGGGAGATTGTCAGTTGTTTCCTTTCCAACTTCCACATGTGCAGTTCAACTAAAAGCTTCCGACTTGTAATTGTCCCTCTACATTCTATAAGTAGAGGAAGAACCTTCGGGTTAAAGATCAAAATTTGTAAGCAACATTCTTGTGTTCCAGACTTTGTGCTGAAACCCTTGAGAGCCACTTGAAGCAAAGGAATATACAGGAGCAGATTTCCGGAGAACTTTGTGTCACGATGTATTTTGTTTCTAGCTTTCTATCTTAGATCTTTGAATAAACTGTGTTATTTTAGATCTAGATCTAGAGTTGCCTTTGCTTATAATTCTATGTTTATATCTATTGGTTTCTTCTATGTGCATGCAATCAACTCTACTATCTATTGATTGGGATGCACATCTTCCCCATTTCTTCTCTATGTTTATATAATTCCTTCTTCTATAAATATTTCCTTTCTAAAACAGTGCTTACTTCTACGTTAATCGCATGTGGTTATGGTTCATGAGTTGAACAATTAAAGTAAAACCCCATATAGATACTAGCATACTTTAATTGAAAAATCGACACGAGAGCCTCATCGAGAAATGAGGGAGATTTATCTCATGATCGCTAGGTTTTATGCTATGCATAAAATCTAGCCAACAAGTTTTATAATTTAATTGATTGATCAATTACTTTGTCGAGAAAATAAAAGAAAGAGAAAAAAATAAGAAGAAAGTTGCAACCCTCCCAGTCTTGTTCTTCCATATTCTGCATGCGGTTGACTCTTTTTCCTTTGATTCTCACCAAACTGGATCTGGAAGCTATGCATGACTGTGATTTGCTTGCGGGTATTGCCTTTGACCTGTCTTCCCTTCTATCCTTGAAGCTTTTACAATTCTTCTTCAGTACATGCACCAGTGCAATGTTTGCCGTAAATAATTCAGACAAAACTCATTATTTTTATTTTTAATTGCATATAAGCAATTTTAAATTCTAGAAAGCACTCTGGGTGAATGCAAATACAAGTAAATTTAATGAAGGCTTAACCGGAAGATTGGGAGAACATGCACAAGATTCTCAAAGAAATTTTCCATGCACCGACTTCTACACTGCACAAGCTGCGTTAGAAACAAGAGGATGAATGTTTGCGAAGCCTTTGCAATTATGAGATCTGATCTCACATTAAATTGGTGATAGGTTCAGGGCCTATGTCTGTATCATTGCCTTCAACAAATATGGAAGCTATGCATGATTCTACTGATCTTTCTCTTTCATCATGCTTTAACATGGTTGGAACAATCTTTATCTGAGCTCTTTTTCTTTTAATTCTACTAGGAATCCCTTGCAATTGGATCCATTTGTGCAGATCTAGCAACTTCTTCAGATTCGGAAGATATATTCAATGTACCTGACATTAATTTAAGCACCTGTGATGAATACCTACAATTTTATTCAGACAAAGATGGAGTCCATGGCACGAATACTTGATTTTTATCACCAAAATCTGCATATAAAGCCTGCTGCCCTAAAATTTGAGGTTTTGCTTGCATGCAAAGCAAGAAAAATAATTATTTAATTCACTCGGACATATATACCAACATGCAAATGCTCAGAATGACCAAAATTAGGCTATGCCAACCCTAGGCACCAAAACTGGAAGCTTCCCAACGGTGAAAAAAAACTTTAATGCAAAATCCTCTTTTTGGCGCCAAAACCTTTCTAGGCTACAATCCTCATCAAAAAGAATTAATTGTCTCTCCCTTATGGCGTACCATGCTTATATAACCTCCAGCATGCTATTTTTAATAATTGTCTCTTCCTATTTCTGGCAATTTAATTAATTAATAACCATGTCTATTCATCCAATTTGGGCGCCCAATTATGCATGTTGTTGGTTGCTTTCAAATAAATTTATTTTATTTATTTTTAGCATGCATCCTTGACTTCTCCTTAGTTCTTCCACTTGCATTGACTTTCCTTCTATTCATTATTATATGTCGACTAAAGCGATGAAAAGGAAGGGATTCATGGAATAAAGTGAAAACATAAAAAAAAACTTATATTTCTACAAGGAGGTCGGTCCTCTTTGGGGGATCATCTTTTTTATTTGCGGTGCCACCTTTAGTTATGTAAAGGAGTCGCTTAGCTTGGAAAAGGACATGCTTGCTCTTGGATTTCATTTTCTTGGAGTTGGAGCATGAAACCACTTTCTTTCTCTTGCAATTGAGGATGAAAACCCTCCTCTTTGCACTTGATTTGAGGACAAAACCCCTCATTTCTTCATCGGTGATCTCATGCGGAGGTCACACTTGAGCTACACTCAGATTTTCTTGGGAAATTCACCATTTTCAGCCTATTGTAAACCCTCTCCTAGGGTGGCTGACTTGCATAGTGGTGGAGTTTGGTGATATCTAGTGCACGGCACTTCATTCTTTGTTGATATTTGGATTGTTCATAATTTCTAAGGCTGATTGCATTTGCAGATTGAAGTTTGGGCCTTGGAATCTCAACTTCCGGCCATTTTTGTAATTGAGTTTGTTGTTACAAATTTAATTAAATATACTCTAGCTTAAATATGCTTAAATATGGAGTTCACCAAATTCTAACATGTAGAAGGGGCATTTTTAGACTAAATGCATCACCCAAAATTCACAATGACCCTCATGTTTAGAATGTTGTCTTAGAAACATCCTCGTCTCGATTCGATATGATGATACCCGATTAGAGATCTAGTTTTGTAAAGTAAGCAACACCATATAGCTCTTCTAGAAAATCATTAATTACAGGTTTAGGGAACTTATCTTTGATGGTGAATTTGTTGAGTTCTTTGTAGTCCAAATACATGCATCAATTGTCATCCTCCTTACACACCATCACTATCGAGAGAACAATATGCACTCGACTATGATGAATAACACCTACTTCCAACACCTCTTGTACCATCTTCTCAATCTCTCTTTTCCACATACAAGGGTCAATAAGGTTTAATGCTAGGTGGTTGGCTTCTTGGTACAAGTTGTATGGCATGATCATGATCGCTTTTGGAAGGTAAACCTTTGGTCATATCCCCAAAACTATTGAATGCTTGTCCATAATTTCCTACGAGATCTAGTAATGTTTGCAAAATTGATTATTTTGCTTCCAATGAGAGCAATTGTGCCACAAACACATCCAAGCCTTTTTTAGCAGTTTTGCATTTGATGAGAGATTACCATCTATTGTGACTAAACGTGCACCCCCTCAATTCAAATGTTTTTCCTTCCTAATGAAAACATAATAACAATTGTTGGAAATTTGTCGCATGATCGTGCCTAATGTAGCGAGCCACTTTGGACTCCTAAAGCACAATATCAACACCTCCCATCGAAATGGAAAACCTAGGACCATTCAATAGGTAGTCCCCCATGGTGAGCTTAATACTATGGCATTTTCCCAAACAATTGGTTGCAACCCTTGTGTTGCAGGAAATGTCCTTGGCCCTCACGTTCCCATGTACATTGGTTTCAAAAATAGAAACAAGTACAAAAACGTCAAGAATCGGACCCAAATGTTGTTATATCCCCAGGACGTTTCCATCTTGATGAATAAAACAATCAAAACAAAAAGGTCAAAACCCTAAATTTTACCTACCCTAACTTAGTAAACAGACTTCCTGAAAGCTATATAAACACACATTTGGCCCATTACAAAACACACTCATTCCGGTAGAATGTTGCTTAAGGAGTTTGGTGATATTAATATTGTTCACATTTATAGGGAGGGTAATGCATGTGCTAATTTGTTGGCTAATAGAGGGGTCATTAGTGAGGTTTTAGTTAGTTGGCATTTAGTCTTAGATATTCCGACCGATGTTACCATTAAAATCAACGATGAAGCTTTCCATGATGGATAAGGGTGAAGTGAAAGGTTATGCGTGGAGGTAGGGGTTTAAAAAATCTATCATTTCTTGGCATGGGCACATTGTAATACCTTACATAATTTCTTCTATTAGGAGTGATGGATATGCTTATATGAGTACTCATTGGAAGGAGAGGGACACAACTAGTGCCAAGCGAGCGGCATTAATTTGAATGCGTTTGTGAATGCCGAGTGGAAAACCTAGTTTCATAAAAAGGGCAATATTGTGAACCACGGTGAAACCAAGGAACAAGAATAGGATAAAATTAAGTAGGTAACCATGGGGGATTGATTGCATCTTGAACCAACTTCATGCCATAATCTAAAGAAAAAAATCGCAATTTGGTCTACATGGAGAGAATTAAAGGCAGCGGTGACCCCAATTTGTCGGTGGAGTTTGCCAAGGCATGGAAGCAAGGCTTAATTACTATTAGAGGGGTCACTTTATTGAGGTGTCGAAAGAAACTATTGGGAGGCATATGGTCTGAAAACTAATGGTTTGAAGATATAAAAAGAAACGTGTAGGAAGCAAGAGGAATTGCAAACATTCTTCAAGCCTTCGAGCGCATACATGAGATGGAGGATAGAATCTGCGGACTTCGCTACCAACCCTATGGGTGGAGGTTTGTCTAGACAATGAAATATTAACGGTGGAGGGAAAATTCAGAAAGATCCACTCGCATCATTTCTCCCTACTAAACCATTTTAGGAATGGGAAAACAATGAGCATACCCTTCTTTCTATTCATGTCTTTGGAGGCCATGGTTAAGGACTTTCCGTTTGAAAAAATGGACGCCACGATCCACCAAGCCCTAATTCTCTTGCTCTTTAAAAGTGGTAAGCTAACTATTATAGGGAATCTTGTTAGAAAGCGGGGAAGGGGAAAAGACAGAGGATGCCAAGTATATCCCTTCTCTTAGTGAGGTTGGAGAGGATGATTCCGAAGATGAGCTTGTCTTGGAGGATAAGAAGGCTAAAGGTAAGGCTAAGTATCAAAGCAGTGAAGCCATGATGAGGGAACAAAACAAAGTGAAGAAGTGATAGTTGTGCTTGAAAATATCTCAATGGTGGGTGGTTCCTCAAAAGGCAAGGGAAAGGAGAAAATGGATGTCAATACTCTTTTCGAATTTGCTTTTGATGTGAAGGGAGACCTTTAGAGGAGAGTCGATATCACGGAAAAAGCTTGTGATTTCCAAATTGGGGGTTGGGTAAAGGGTTGGTGTTAGAGATTAAGAAGAAAGAGGATATTAAACAATTACAAATGGAGTTACGGAATGTTAAAGCGTCTAATGTCATCTTGGAATAACGATTGGAAATTATAGAAAATGTGCAAGCGGAGAAAGCAGCTCCGGGGTTAGCCCGGTGGAGGAAGACAACACCAATAGTGAGGAGGATAACAACATCAAATTGATCAAGGCCTAAAGGCCGAATTGAGAAAAATTCAAGTAAGAAGAGGAAAATTCAAAATAGGGGAGAAGGACCCGGTCACGCAAGAGGACACCGAGAGGAATAAAATGAGGAAGATGGAAAATAGGGCTTTTGATAAGGTTGATGAGGGGAGTTCCAAAGAGTCCCTGATCGTGTTGAATTTTGCGAGACAAGTTCTGCGAGTTTTGTTGCAACTTTTTGTGAATTTTTGTGAACTTTTTGCTAACCGGTGGTTTATAATGTAAAAATATATACATGTTTGTTTCTAATTGGATCAAGTTTTTTTGATCATGTTCGTAGTTTAATGTTAGTGTTCTTTCATGTTTTATCTTTTTGTTTTGTATAAGGTTTTGAGAGCCTTTCAAAACCCTAACCATTTACCTAATAAAAACACTCGTTCCCTTGATGATCTTCAGTTTTCACAAACTTTTGGCAGTCTTAAAATAACTGTAGTAACAAGTGTAAGGAGCTAGGCGTTAAGAGGAATTTAGAAGTTGTTCTGAAAAGAGTAAGGAGGAATCTACGAGCAACTTCAAAGAAAATTTTAGAAGCGAAAGCGGCTTCAGGAGACAAAACTAGGTTTTTCTTCATTGCGATTTACCTCTTATTTTCGAATTTTTTAACTAATTTTTAATACAATCAATGATTATGAATGATGTGTGCATAATACACACATCATTCATGATCATTGATCGTGGCATATATTTTTTAATTCTATATAAAAAAATCTATTTCTCTTTGTAAGTAGCTTTTTTTGGTTATTTAATAAAGTATTTTTGTTGTTTTTTAAACATCCTATCTCTATGTATGCTCTCACCTCGCATCTTTATGGCGATATTGGTGATCGAAGCAAAAAAAGATACCAAGGGTATGGTTTTTATGTAAGTCTCATTCTAACTTCAAGTTTTTAATTTTTTTGCTATTTTTTAGAGTCTATTTTATTGTTTTAAAAAAATTGAGCTTTGTGTATCCTCTCACCTCACTCCTTTATGGTGATCTTGGTGATTAGAAGTAGAAAAGGATACCTAGGGTTTAGTTTTCTTTGTTGTTTTTAGAGTTCATTTTGTTGTTTTAAAGGGAAACTATAATCCAAATTCTATGTATGCTCTCACCTTCAACCTTTATGGCAATCTTGATAATCAAAAGAAGAAAAGGGTACCTAGGATTTAGTTTTCTTTGTTGTTTTTTTAGTTTCTCTTTCCCATTATAGGTTTGAGATATATAATTATAAATGGCACCAAGTTCAAATTCAAATAGAGATCAAGAGGAAGAGCCACAAAAACATATTTTGGTTCCCATGAAACATGATCCCACTTCTCCTCTTTGGAAACATGTAAATGTGTTAAAGAACATTGTTAGTGGTGGCTCTCAACTTTGGCTATGCATTCATTGCAATATGACATTCAAGTCCTTGTATACCTGAATCAAATCTCATTTAACCGGATTTACAGAGGAACAAGATCAAGTGTACCAAGGTTGAAAAGCTGCAAATGATGGCATACATGAAAGAGCAAGAGGAAATTGACTAGCAAGTTACAAGAGCTCAATCTAAAATAGTTCTTTTGAAAATGGATGCTTTAGGAAAACCCCCACACCTTCACATCATCATTTCATTCAAACTCAAACTCAATGACTTGAAACTCCCTTTGATGAAGAGGCCACCTCACGAAAGAGATCAAAAGGACCGTTGGAACAAAAATTAAACATCGAGAAGACGGAATTTGTTGACAAGTTAGTTGCTCAATGTATTTATGCATGTGGGTTGCCCTTCAACATGTTGAGTTCACCATTTTAAGCAACAAATGGTGGAAGGTATTAATGAGACGCCGCGAGGGTATAAATGCCCTAACTACGAGAAGGTTCACATATCACTTTTCGCAAAAGAAGTGGAGCATATAAAAACTTTTTGTAGCAAGTAGAGATTCCTCAAAGGATCCAAGGGTGTTTATTATTTTAGATGGAAAGATGCTCAAATAGGCCCCTAATCAACATTATTGCAATATGCCCTAAAGGGGCAATGTTCTTATAAGATTTTGATTATGAGGGTCAAGTGAACAATGCTCAGCTTTATTGCTAACATTTTGATTGAGGCTATTGAGTCGATGAGCCCCCAAATGTTGTCCAAGTCATCACAAATAATGCAAAAATTGTAGAGAAGCATGATTGATTGTAGAGGGAGATACTAGCACATATTTTGGACACCTTGTGCAATCATCCCTCAATTTAATGTTACAGCAAAAGATTGGAAAATCCTTATAAAAAGAGTAAATTTATACAAAGGTAAATGACATTCAAATATTTGTCACAAATCATGATTCCCGAGATTGGAGTTGTTAAAGGTAAGGGAACAAATTACTAGTTTCTAAGTTCTAACTTTCTATAATTTGAATTTCTTTTAAATTTGTACTTTATTAAATTGTTTTAATTTCTTTTTGTAGGTTGTTGAGACAAGATTTGCTTCACACGCTCATCTTGAGACGAATTGTGAAGGTAAAAGAGGCCTTAAGCAATATAGTGATCAACAATATTTGGACCATGTGGAGGCAAGGAAACACAGAAAAGAGCCCATAAGATAAAATCCTTGGTCCTTGATGATGATTGGTGGGCCATGGTTAAGTATTTGTTCAATTTGACAAAACTTATTCTATCTATGATCAAATATGTAGACACAGATAATGCTTGCATAGGAGAATTTTATGATGGAATTGACTTCATGCTTGAAAAATTATGTTGATCATACAAAAATATAGCAAGACCTTGAAGAAAACTTCTACAATGAAGGTAGTAGTGTGGTCATGAAGAGGTGGAATAAAATGACCACCCCATTGCATCTCCTTGCCTATGCCCTAAATCCCAAATATTATAGCAATGAAATACTTCATGACCTTAATAGGAAACCACCATACGATGACCAAGAAATTTCAAATGGATCTAGGGCAGCACTCAAGAGGCTTTTTCCTGATCCATCTATAGTTAGTGCAATCTGCAATGAAATGGAAATGTTTGTATTTTAAAAAGGTTGCATGGGAGAAATTGAGGCTCTTTGTGACAAGTACAACCTAACTCCAGTCAAGTGGTGGTATGTATATGGACATGATGTCAACCTACGACCTATTGCCATTAAAATTCTCTCATAAGTATAGAAATAAACCAAAAAAATATTCGTTATCAATTAAAATTGAACTTATTAACATATATTTTGTACATTGTTACTAATTTGAAATTTCCAACAACCTTTGTTTTTGTAACAGGTGGCTAGTAATTCTTCAACAGAGTGGAATTGGAGTACTTATGCCTTCATCAACTCAGCTAAACAAAACAAGTTGGCATCCAAGAAAGTTGAGGATTTGGTATTTGTGCATTCCAATTTGTCTCTTGTCGCATAAGAATGAGGACTATACTAGAAGTCATAACAAACTTTGGAATATTCATCCAGATACTTGTTGACTTTGATGTTTTTGTAGCTACTCTCATGTGACTTTCACTACTTGGTATCGATGATGACAATCAAGGGAGATCTACACAAGGGGTGGAGAGTGGAGATTGTGGGAGTAGAGCTAGTGGAAGTGGCATTCATGAAGCTACTAATTTTGAGGAAAATCTAGATGATTTAATCTAGAATCTAGATTATTGTTGGTGAGAAAATTTGTCAGTTGGGCAAATTAGGTGTCTCCACCAACGTTCACGAGGCTACGCCCCTCTGCATTGAATGGTGCAGCTCCCATTATTGAATGTTACTAATCTAATCCTAAACTAAATGTTGTGGGTTGGCCAAATAGGTCGGGGATCACACAGGGACACTCCACTGAACTTGTGGCAAAGTGCTTGTATGGGGTACAAGGGAGGAAATCACAGCGATGAGGGGGAAGGAGAGAAATTAGGAAAGGAAGATTACTGCCATGAGTAGACCAATTGCAAAGTTCACACCCAGTAACCAAAGTAGTTCAACATTCAATATAGAAAAAAAAAACAATGAAGCTTATTTAGTGAGACGAAAAAAACCTCAGACACCAAGTTCTTAGATTCAATCTATCAAAGATACAAAGCTCTTTTGTGATCACTATGCTTGCAAAGTGCATAAGAGAGAGAAATAGAGGAATTCAAGAAAAGGAAAATAGAAGAAATATAACTTTTATTTCATGTGCATTGGTGATACAAAGCTCATCAACATATCACAATCCACTATTGCTACAAAGAACAAAAATTCAGGATCCTTTGGAATGGAGAAGCCATCCCAATTTATAACAATGTGAATTGACCTCTCACCTCCCTCATATGACTCTTCGTCTTCATATTCCACTTGTGACCTTTCATTTGCCTTTAGAAAAAGACAAATTAAGTATTTCTCTTATAATTTTGAGAAAATACTTTTACATTTTCAAAATATGTCACTTAAGTGAATAAGAAACATATAATGATTACACCCAACGAAGAATTAGAAAGGAGAGAGAAAGAAGAGGGAGAAAGAAAGAAAGAGTGTTGGCTAGATTTTCGCATAGCATAAAACCTAGGCGATCATGAATAAATCTCCCTCATTTACCGGTGAGGCTCCCGTGTCAAATTTGTCAATTTATAATATGTTAATATCTAAATGGGGTTTTACTTTAACTACTCAGTTCATGAACCATAATTGAACAATTCTGCAACAAGTAAGCAACTGTTTAAGGAAAGGAAATATTTATAGAAGAAGGGAATTATATAAACACAGAGAAGAAATGGGGAAGATGTGCATCCCAATCAATAGATAACAGAGTTGATTGCATGCACATAGAAAAAACCAATAGATATAAACACAGAATTCTAAGCAAAGGTAGCTCTAGATCTAGATCTGAAATAACACAAAGTCTATTAAAAGATCTAAGATAAAAAGCAAGAAACACAATACATCGTGACACAAAGTTCTCCGGAAATCTACTCCTATATATTCCTTTGCTTCAAGTGGCTCTCAAGGGTTTCAACACAAAGTCTGGAACACAAGGTTGTTGCTTACAAATTTTGATCCTTAACCCGAAGGTTCTTCCTCTACTTATAGAATTTAGAGGGGCAATTACAAGTAGGAAGCTTTGAGTGAACTGGCACATGTGGAAGTCGAAAAGGAAACAACTGGCAATCTCCCTCCTGGAATTCCTCTTTGCATGACATGCATGATTTGCAACTGAAAATAGAACCTTCTATTTTGCACGTCTGCCACTTATCTCCAAGTAGTTGACTTCTTCAAGTAATGGCTTTTAAACCAATCACTTAAGTTGTATAATTTAATTGATCGCTCAATTACTTTGTCGAGGAAAGAAGAAGGAAGAGGAAAGTCTGCAGTCTTGTCCTTTTTCATGTCTGCATGCAACTGATTCTTTTGCCTTTGATTCTCACCAAACTGGACCTAGGAGCAGTTGGATCTGGAAGCAAGCTGGATCTGGAAACAAGGATCTCTGAAACATCCGAAGCAAGTGACCGTGATTTGCTTGCGGGTATTGCCTTTGACATGTCTTCGTTCTTATCCTTGAAGCTTTTGCAATTCTTCTCCAATACATGCATCAGTGCAATGTTTGTCGTAAATAACTCATCATTTTTATTTTTAATTGCATATGAGCAATTAAAAATTGCAAAGCACTCCGTATGAATGAAAATTCAATGAAGGCTTCAATCGGAAGATGGGAGCACTTGCAGACAAGATCTTGGAAGGAATTTTCCACGCACCGACTCCTTCACGGCTGCATTCAAACAAGAGGATGAAGCCTTTGTGTGAAGCTTTTTCGCAACTATGAGATCTAGATCTAGATTTGCATATTGATTTGCATTTGCATCTGGATATGGATCTGCACTGCATAACTTTCTGCAATCGGCATTGCGTGGATGGAAAAGCTGCAGCTTTCGAATAATTCCACCGCACGCATGAGTGAAGTTTTTCCTACACGAATGAGTGAAGTCTTTCCCCGCTCTGGATCTGTCTACCAATTCGAAGAAGAGGTTCCGAGCCTAGATCTGTGTCTCCAATATCTGGAAATTTAGAAGTGATGCATGACTTCGTTGTGCTTTCTTTTTCATCTTTCTTTGCCATAGCTTTGTCCATCTTTGTCTGAACAATTATTTTTCTTCTTATTTGACTAAAATCTTCAAAATGAGTGCAGATCTGGATAATCCTTCAGATTCGGAGGAAATATTCAATGTATTGGACATTGATATAAGTTCCTTTTCTTTATAAAAGCACCTGTATCTAACTCCTGCAATTAATTCAGACAAAGATGGCAACCGGAGCATGCACAATGAATTTTAATCACAAAAATTTGCATAATTCAAGTCTGCTGCCCCAAAATTTGACGTTTTATTTGCATGCAAAGCAAGCATGAATTTTACCAACATCACCTGAGCACCTGTATCACTTCTACAAACAATTATGCAGACACAAATCAGCCTTCTTCAAAGCATGCGCCAAAACTAGAAGCTTTTAGCATCAAATCCACCTTCTTCTCGAGCAAAACCCTACTTGAATGGGGCGCACTTTTCCTCTTGGTTGCAATTATTTACCTGTGAATTAATTAATTCACCCTTATGGTAGCCCATGCTTATATAACCCTCATAATTCTATAATTAATAATTGCCCTTCCTATTCCTGGCAATTAATTAATTAAAAATCATGCTCTTCTCTTTAACTAGTGTGCTAAAATAGCATGTTTAAGGACAGCCATCCAATAAATTAAATTAATTCAATTTAATCATCCACTCTTCACTTCACTTAAGCTTCACAGTGTGCTTTGACCATAGCCACTGAAAATAGAATTTAATTTAATCATTTAATGCTTTAAAAAGCATTATATCTTTCCCAAAAGGGGCACACTTTTTGACATGGAGGGGGCAACCTTTAAATAAATTAAATTTATTTAATTTAGACCATCTATTTGCAATTGATTTATTCCCCTTTTCCTTTGTTGACTTTCTTCCATGCTTGGGCGCCAAAATTAGAAGAAGAAATAATTAATTTAATCCACTTTAAAGGTTGCCTTCTTCTCTCCAAAGGGGGCGCACTTTTTTGCATAATAGAATTCTATTTTTAAAAACAGATGACAATGGAAATTTTTACCCTGCAAGGCAGCCCCGGAAACCCCATGATCCACTTAAGTGATTTTACTTTGACAATGGGATTATTTACCTGCGTGGCGGTGCAATAAAATCCCATGATTTCACTTAAGTCACTTTTCTTTATTTCACCATGGAAATTTTTACCTGCAAGGCAAGCAATAAATTCACGCCTACCTTCCTCTCTAATTTTCCCACTGCAACTTAAATGACTTTTCTATCATGGGAAAAAGTACCTTGCAAAGTGACGATAATAAAATCCCACACGCCACCGCTTCTATTTTTCCCATGATCCACTTAAATCCTTTGTTTTCCAAAAATGCGCCCAACCCCGCAGGGGCTTTTTAGTGCACGACTTCACCTTTTCCCAGTGAACCGGACCTCCGATGGCGACTTCCTTTTGGCACAATGTGCGTATGTGATCTCCGAATACTACAGGCCAAGAATCGGGCTAACCCAACAAAGGAATTGATCTAGAGAAATTTCACAGAAAACGAAACAGGAAAACACAAAAACACGAAAAATTGTCAGAAGTCACAAATAAAGCCCAAAACTTATTTTTAGTTAAAACCCTTCTGGAATATAGGAATAATGATATGTTCGATCACAACAGAGGTTAAAACAGAGCGCAAATTGCCTCAAACGGGGCTCAAAATAATTAAATACAAATTTCCTGCAGACAAATCCCGACGACAGAATATAACAATTTTGAGCATTTGGGTATTTGGCAAAAATGACTAATATGGCTCTTTGGGAATATCTTGACGCAATACAAGAACTTTCAAACAATAAAAACACAAAACGACCCATTATTTTAAAAGTACGAAATTTTTTCGAGACAGGGGTAGTCACAGATTTCGGGGATGAAATGCAGGGGACACCAAAGAGGGAAGGGAATGTCATTTCTGATGAAGCGGCTTCCTCATTGAAGAACTTTGTGAATCATGCCTCTTGATGGTGGGTCTCTGGAGCAGGTTCCTTTTTCTTGAATTCTTTGTCGAATTGAGTTATCGCAACTATCAACTTATCCTCCTCTGGAATGCACATGCAGCCCAACACCTTGATCCATGTTCCTGGAACATCCCTAATCTTTTTGTACTAACTGAGCCATACTTCATAATCCATTGCGAATCATGTGTCTGACTTCTAATCTTGGTCGGGGACTCTAAATTGTTTTCATTGAAGGAAAGAGAGTCACCTGCCTCCTTCTGACCAACTCCTGGAATGAAATGATGAGCTCTTGATGATGAGTCTTCAGTGAGCAAAGGGAACTCAAATCTTTGAACACAGTGGTAGACCTCGTCCAAGATCTCAAAAGCATGTTGCCGTGTAAGTCCAACTCGAAGATGGCATTCTTGAGCATTGCATATCTCACATCCATGATGCGGATCCAAACTTGAGACAAATTCTCATCGATGGATGCAAACACACTCTTACTCACGAGGGTGTGAGAATCAAAGGAAATCATCTCGAACACTGGTGGGAACATTTCATCCAAGTGATTGACTTCTTTTGCAAACTCTTCCTTTGCTTTTTTTCTTTCCGATAGTGTTGCAAGAGCATATTTGATGAAAGAGATGACTTAAGGAACAATGTCTTGCCTTGATCAATGATTTTCTCAATCCATATCTCGTTGGCCTTCCCTCGCACCATATAGATTTGTGCTTTCTTGATTGTCTCGGGGTCAATATTATTGATTAGAGAAATGTCTTCGATTGGAAGGGCAGCGGTTGATTCAGTCCTAAGAAGGAGCGAATGCAAGCATTGAGGACTTCTACTGTTTCTCCAATTTCACAATGATCTGCATGTATTCTTCATTTTGAGCGAGGAGGCAAGAGGCGGATTCTTTGAATAGATGAGAGTCACTCTCATGTGAAGCTTGGCCTAATGAGATGCGGGTCATCTCATAATCTAACGAAGTCATTTCCTCAATAGGATTTTCAACTTTTGTCTAGCTACTTCAACATATTGATTACATGAGGTCCCACTTGAGAAGTGGTATGTTGTATGAGCTTTCTTCTTTCGTTTGGGCTTCCATATTTCTGAGATTTCTTGAGACTTGGTATGACAACATGTTGCGTTGTTCTTGGCTCACTATTGATCATTTCTAGAATCCATGGGAATGGCTCATCAAGTGCTGACATGGTGTTTTCCACTGGAGCGTTCTCAAGAGCTTGTTGTGAAGTCAATTCACTATTTCCATGTGTAGTATCCCCTTTTGGGATATTATCTAAATCTGCAAATTAATTTATCCAATCGAAGCTAGGACTAAACCCTCCTAGTTCGACCTCAAATAACCCAATGTCAGCTTCAATACAACCCAAATGGGGTTGGAGTGAGCCGAGGTGGTGGGTTAGATGGGAGAACTAGTTGGAAATTAATCTTCTTTAATTCAGAAATTAATTGCAGCAGTGGAAATAATTAAATTGCACCCAAACAGCTGAAAACTTAGAAAATTCACTTCTTCAATACTCAATATTTTTCAATGAAATCAAGTGCAAATGAAAGTAGATATTTCTAGCTTTCCAAAGAACTATAAATCTGAATTTTCTGAACACTGTAACCACCTCAAATCTGATCCCAAAAATTGAATGCAAGTCGCTAGGGTTAGGATTAAATGCATAAATTAATATCAGCCCTTTTCCTTGCTTCCAAACCCTTAAAACATCATCCCACAGATCTGAAATAATTGATTAATAACAGCAGCTTGTAGATCTATCAAAAGCACTTCAAAATATGATGCCAAAATACCCTAACCCAGTCGATTCATTCTAAATAAATTGCAGCAGTATTTATGAGCCCAAAAATCATTAAAACATGTGCACCAAACTTGGAAAAATATGCTAGAACAGATCAGATTGTAATCCCACTTCAAGAGCCACTAAAACATACCAAAAATATCTTTAATGCAAGTCGACTTGACATAAAATAAATCAGCAGTAGTAGCAGATCATAACCACCATAAAATCCTTCAATGACCTCTCTAAAACCATGCAAATATGTTTCAACAATAGGCGCCACACATAGAATAATTATATCATGCAATAATTATCAATGCAAAGCTTGGAAGGATCTCACACACTCCACAAAATGGTGGTGTTGAAGAACACCTTTGTTTTGTGATCACAAATGGGCATACATCCCTCTTCAAGCATGAAGATAAGTTTATCAAACCGTCAACATGCTTCTAAGGGGATGCCTCTTCTCCTTTTATAGATTTTGCAATTTGAATCTCCAATGCTTTCCCTCCAATTTTGGCGCCAATCTCTAGATAGGAGAGATAAATTTAAAAATAGTCTTCTTGGCCTGTAAAAGTCAAACTCCAATTCAAAATATTAATTCCCTCCAAAAATATATTTGAATTAAATGCAAGAGAGGAATTAAATATTAATTATAAGCACATGTAGGAATCGACTTGCCCAAATAAATCGATTTGCCCCCAAATAATAATTAAATAGCTCATAGAATAAATCGATTTGCTCTTAATTAAATCGACTTGCCCAAATAAATTAAATATTAATTTTAATAAGCACATGGGATAGTCGATTTTCCCCCAAATTAATTCTTTTAATCCATGGGAAAGTGGATTAAAGGTTTTCAATATTTTATAATTAATTAATGTCCCAAAAGGGGACATTACACCATGGGTAAGCTCTAAATTTCGGGAGACGTGCTCAAACATTTGAATGTTTTGTTTTGCTCTTGTACACAAGCTGTGACTAAGTCGAGGCCTGCAAATTTGGACTTCACGGCTGACACAGGCACTTCTCCACACTTAGAAAGTGAATTTACTATTTTTAGTAAATTACCATTTTCATCCTTTCTGAATTTGATCACTTTGATTCCCCTTATGGATGCTCCATGTGCACACTGCCTTTGCTGAAACTATTCACTATGAGATCTTACTAAAAATAGTAAGTGCCCGTGTAGGAGGCTTACTATTTTTGAAAATTGTCTTTCCGGACCTCGAATTTGTAAATCAATTTTTTTATATTGGTTTTTTGTTTTTGTTACACCTCTGAAGTTTCGGCTCAACCCGATCTCAAGAATGAAAGATATTAAATTTTAAAATTTTGGTGCGGAAACTGTGTTTGCTCGCTGCAAAAATTCTTCATTGTGCATGTAAAATCTAGCACCTAGGTTTTAACGGCTTCGGAAATGTAGAAGAATGCAAAGATTTTGAGATCAAGCCATGGCCTAGTTTTTTAGATATTTGATTTTCTTGTTTTCATGTGCACCCTTCATTCGGATCAAAACTGGAGCACAGGTGCATGGATTTTCGAGCTTTTCTTTACAAAATCATGGTGTTGAGATCATGGGGAGATGATGGAGTGAATGGAAGAGAGAAAAATGAGGAACCTAGAAAAAATTTGCCGACTTCTGGTGCAAACGGAGGAATGTGGGGGAATGAGAGAAAATGGTTAAGTGTCGGTTTTATAGCTGTTGGCACCTTAAGGGGAGGGGGCACATTTTTTTGTCCCCATTGTCTCCTGGAAAGGGACAATGGGGGCACAAAAATGCACCTTAGCCCCAAGATGCTAAGTGTCGTTCATGCACGTGTGGAAAGGAATGGAGGAGGGGGCTGGAAATAAGCACTGGAAGTTATATTTCAATCGTATGAGGAACCAGGGGAAGCGAGGGGGCGCATTTTTTGTCCCCCTTGTCCCCTTGGAAAGGGACAATGGGAGCACAAAGTGCGCCTCAGCCCTAGAGTGACACTTGTCACACATGCGGGAGTAGGTGAGGGGGCTAGTCAAATAGGTCAAAGGGGCTATATGGAGTCACTTTGGGGTCATATGGAGTGACCATGAAGCCTAAGGGGAGGGGCGCATTTTTTGTCCCCTTGTCCCCTTGGAAAGGGACAATGGGGGCACAAAAGTGCGCCTCAACCTCATGCTGCCACGTGGCACCCAAGAAAATTGGCTAAGTATCGAACATGTACCTTGGGCGGTAACTTGAAACGGACATATCTTGAGCTCCCAAATGACTTTTTCACACTTCTTTATATGAAATTGCATGAAAAAGACATTTTGAGAAGGATGAGATGGGTTTCATTGCTTGATTCTGCCTCTGACACCCTCAAAACCTCCTTTTTCTCAAGATCACAAGTTGTGCTTAGAAAGAAAGAGTTGCCAGAAAAAATGCATGGGGTTTAGGATGAATCTGATTTTACCACCATGTAGGGGACTAAAAATGCTTTCCATTGATATTTTGTTTGGCTCACAACTCATTCCGGGGTTCTGGAATCACCTCTTGAAGTTCAAGTGCTCTTTCATAATGCAAGCTCCTTCGGCCTCAAAAACACGCTTTTGATGAATCTTCTTAGGGTCTTGAAAACCTTTGAGAATCTTCCCGAATTAGTTGCACAATGTTCTAGCTCTTTAATCTTTGCTTCTGATGAATTTGGTCTTGTAATTCCACTCAGGGGTGTGAACCATGTCTTAGAAAGGCTAAGAATAGCCATTCCTAAGCCTCTTGAAAAGCATGCCTTGCAAAGTACCATCTTGGAAGCTCTCAAATTAACTTTTTGTCTAAATCACCTATGGACAAGACTGATACAACACACATGACCACTTGATAGGGTAGGATAGATCCGATATAGGGGATAAGTTGACCTAGGAGAGTGTCCGAAAGGGTTTACAATCAAAAATTTTGACACTGGGGTCCATTGTCATGCTTGAAAATTGGGAATTTTCATGTTGCACATTTGCATGACAACAATTATAATCATGTAAATGTGAAATTTTATGCATGTTGAATGTTTTGAACTTTCATGAATACAAAATATTTTAAGTGTTTCATCTTTTACGCACTAAAAATGAATATTATGTTTATATATGTATATTATATATATATATATATATATATATATATATATATATATATATATCTGCAATTTTTCCGTGTCATTAAATCTTGAAGGGTTTTAGAATATCGGTGTTTCTACCTTTTGCACCCATACCCGTTTACTGTTTCCTAACATAGTTGCACCCCCATCCACAATCATGAACTGAAATTTTGGTGTTGGATACACAAAAGCAGATTAAAACTTGCAACCAACTTACAGGTTGATGAAATTATGGGTACTCACCAAGTCTATCAATATTATCGCCCTTTCTTTTTAGGAATCTGCTAACTTGAGTGTTTTTGGGGCACAAATATTTGAGAGAGCATGACAAGAGATAGTCAAGTGTGGATCTTTTGATGCTTCCTCCGGCTTCTCTGCCATCTCAATATTTTCTTCTTCTTCACTTTTGTTGGCTCATTTAAGTCCTCTATTGTATTTTCTATCACAATTAAAACATAACTCTTTTGCCCTTTTTTCTTGAACTTGTTGAAATGTTAATCTAGTTGCTTAAGGGAGTGATAGTGCAGCTCGTGCTATTGAATGCTTGTCTCTTGGTGACTCAAAACTTTTCTCCATCTTGTGTGCCATGATAACGAGACTTGGACACACGATTATGTGTACCTCATTCTAAATATCGTCCTTGAGACCACCCAATAATAGGTCGTTCAAGTTCTCCATAACCTTATCCGCTCTCAAGGAAATGGTTTTAAATTGTTGAATATAATCCTTGGCAAGACCTATTTGACGTAGCTTGGAAATCGGCTGAAGTAGTTCTCTAAAAATTGCTACTACGGTGTGTTCACAACTTCGTGAAGACCGATTAGGTGACGCTAAGGGTCCTTTTTTCTTTTGATCACAATCCTAGCATACCAAATGAATTTATTAGGTTCCAACTATAAGGATGCCAATGTAGTGTCTTACCCACATGGAATCTAGTGGAACTCTAAAAAAATCTCCATTTGAGCAATTGATGCGAGGGCATCCACGGGACTTAGAAAAACCGGCACCAATGGAGGTGGCGCGCTTGATAATTTGAGCACACAAAAGAAGAGGAAAGCGTAGAAAGGAGACGTGCGGCGAAGTTTATGGGAAAGCGCCAAGATGAAAAAGAAGGTCGCAGAGAAGGCTGCAGAAATTGAAGAAGTGGCCAATAGCCACAAAGGTTCGTAGAAGCATGGGAGATGCGCAGCGAAGGAAGAGCTGCCAAGCGGTAGATCAGCGGCCGTGAGGCAACTAGTCGGAAGAAAGGAGAGGTTGTAAAAGGACGGAAGTAAGGAGGATTGCCAAAGAAAGCAACAAGGGCGAAGAGAGAGGTGGCCTCAAGTCACAAAAGAAGAGAAACACACAAAAGGAATGCGCATAAGATAAAGGGTGGCGCAAAGGATGATTACACCAGGAAAAGGAAGATGACCATGAGAAGCGGGTTGAGAAGCAAGTGGCGCGAAACAATAATGTGCATGAGGAGAAGAAGCAAAGAGTGCGCGAGAAGAAGGTACACATGGAAAGAAAGCCCACAATTAGAGGAAGCAAAGGTAGGCGAGAAAATGCAAGAAAGATGGGGCACAAGAAAGAGGAATGTAAAGAGTGGAAGAAAAGACCAAGGCAAAAGTGGTCAAAGATGGACACAAATCCATAAGTATGCATGAAGTAGATGCGCGAAGGAAGAGGACGCATCGGGAGGCAACGAAAGAAGGAAAGCGAGGCAGCGCGAAGAGAGGCGCCCAGGATAAAGTGGGCAAGCGAAGAGAAAAACCCAAAGGCTCTAAGCGAGAGGTGGACGGACAAGGGTGAGCATGGACACGCGCATGAACAATAAAACACAATGGAGCGCGAATAAGAGGCGAGGAATCGAAGGAAGCGCGCAAAAGTATTGAGAGAAAGAAGCGATGGCGTGGAGAACAAGGCCCGAGGAGATAAGGACGCGATGCAATTGGCGGGGAGAAAGGGCGAACAAAACGGATCTGCATAGTCACGTGAGCGACAATGACGATGATGGAACACCCGATAAGGAGAATCCAACCACCAAAGTGGCGTGGTGCGAGGAAATTGGCCAAAGGTCAATTGTGCGAGATAAGAGCGATGAAAGGCACCCGATTCAAATTTAAAGTCCAAGCGGGAGTTTCAAAGGAGCGATGGCGAGCAAGCAGAGAGGAGAGAGAAGCGAAGATCGAGGCATGCACAACTATAAATAGTAGGAAGATAGCCAACGAGAAGGTTGTTGGTGCAGTGTTAGAGGTTGGCGAATTGTAGAAAAAGGATGAGTTGTTAAAGGGGCCGAGAGAAGGTTGGGATCGGTTGTGGAGCCGAAGTGAGAGTTTAGTCCAGTTAGCCACAGGAGGCGCTAAGATTGTATATCCCTTAAAGGGAAGAAAGTGTAGATGTCGTCTGACCATTTAAGATAATACAAGGAAAACATAAACAGTTTTCCACTGTATGTTGACTCTTAAGAAGTAGCAGGCTCGGCGATCTGGTAGAGACTTGTGCGCAACGTCGATGTCGAATTCAAAAGTTCCTTTTCATCGAACTTTTGCATGTCCACCTATCGGCGAAAGTTTCGAGAACCCGAATTAGTATTATTCATGGGTGAATGTTGCACTATCTTGGAATAGAGACTAGGTTGTTCCAATGATCCGTTAGGAGGGTCAAATAGTTTTTTCCAAAGTCTAGGGCTATAGAGAAGATTGTTTTGATGCGTTGATTACATGATGATCTCATCCAAATTTTCCCCATTGGATGGTATTAATGAGTAGATATGAACTAGATCCATTTTTGTGCCATAATGTTCTCCGCCTTGTCATGCAAACTATCTTTGAGTTGGTGCACTTTATCCTCCGAGTAAGTGATCCCATATCATCCAACTTGATACTTGTCCCCCAGAGACTGTCTAATCTTTGTTTGGAGTGTTGGCTAGATTTTATGCACAACGTAAAACCTAGGCAATCATGAGATAAATCTCCCTCATTTAATGGTGAGGCTCCCGTGTAAGATGTTTACTTATTTTGTAGGGGTGAATCCTAATAACTACTTTCAGGGGTTTTACTTTAATTCCCATAGCTCGTGAACCACAACTGGGCAATTTTGTAGCAAGTAAGCAGTTGTGATTGGAATATTTGCAGAAGGGGGAAATAATAGAATTTAGGAAAGAAGAAAGGAAGATGTGTTGAATCAACCAATAGTTAACAGAGTTGGTCTCATCCACACAAATTAAATAAACAGATAAATCATAACATTCATAGAATGGGAAAGAAATGACTTCTAACCTAGATCTGAGATAACACAAAGTTTATCTAAAACCTTAAATAGAAGTGATCAACAAAGCACCGTAGACACAAAGTTCTCCGGAAAATCCACCTTTTATTCAATCCCAAGCCTTCGCAACAATCACACCAAGGGTTCCAGCACAAAGTCTGAAGACTCGAGAATGCTCAAATTACAAAAGCTCTTGCTAAACAAGTTCTGCTAAAACAAATTGTGATCATTTAACCCGTAGGCTCTTCCTCTATTTATAGTGCATAGAGGGCAATTACAAATAGGAAGCTTTCAATGAATTGCCGCATGTGGAAGCTATGAAAAAGGGGAAGCGGTTGGCAGTATTTTCCCTAGACTTTCTCATTGCATGACATGCATGCTTTACAACCGAAAATAGAACCTTCTATTTTACTTGTCTGCCACCTATTTCCAAGTAATTGACTTCTTCCAGTAACTTGAAGTAATGGTTTTTACACCAATCACTTAAGTTTTATAATTCAATTGATTACTCAATTACTCTGTCGGAGAAAATAAGAGAAAGAAGAAGAAAGAGGAGAAAAAATTAGAAGAAAGTTGCAATACTCTCAGTCTTGTTCTTCTTCCATACTCTGCATGTTGATCCAACTTGTATTGCACTTCTGCCTCATGAATGATTTGGATATCTCTGCCTTGAATCAGATGCTTTTTCTCCTGCATGCGGTTGACTTTTGTCTTTGATTCTCACCAAACTAGATCTGGAAGCAGCTAACTATGATTTGTTTGTGGGTGTTGCCTCTGACATGTCTTCTCCTTTTATCCTTGAAGCTTTTGTAGTTATTCTCTGAAATACGGGCACTAGTTAAATGCTTGTCGTAAACAATTCAAACAAAACTCATCACCTTTTATTTTTAATTGCATAGGGGTAATTTTCAATTACGGAATCACTCCGGGTGAAGACAAATATAAGTAAATTCAATGAAGGCTTCAACTGGAAGATTGGGAGCACATGCACAAGCTTCTAAAAGGGATTTTGCATGCAATGACTTCCTCCCTATCTTTGGCACCAACACTTGCTAAAAATAATAAAAAGAAATTACTTTTTTAGCATGAAATTATGCCAAAGTGGGTCGCATTTTTTGGCTAATATTTGTGTGGAAAATGTGAAGGCAAGGCAGCGTTAAATTTCAACCTACCAGGCAGCTCCAATTTCCACACTTTTCACTTAATTCATCGTGTTAAAACTCAACCTAGAAGGCAGCTCCAAAAAGTGCGACTTGCATAAGTGAATTAGCTAACTTTTGTGTGAAAAACATGAGGGAAAGGCAGCGTTAAAATTCAACCTGCCAGGCAGCTCCAATTTCCACACTTTTCACTTAAGTCATGGTGTTAAATCTCAACCTATCAGGAAGCTCCAAAAAGTGCGACTTGCATAAGTGAATTAGCTAACTTTTGTGTGAAAAACATGAGGGAAAGGCAGCTCCAATTTCCACACTTTTCAGTTAAGTCATGGCGTTAAATCTCAACCTGTCAGGCAGCTCCAATTTTCACATTCTTCACTTAAGTCATGGCGTTAAATCTCAACCTGGAAGGCAGCTTCAAAAAGTGCGACTTGTACTTGAAATTGACTTCACAAAATTGGCATGGAAATCCAATTGGAAAGGCAGTGTGGAAAATAGAAAGTGCCGGCAGCTTGCACTTTTACGTTTTGGTCTAAGAAGCATTTTTTTCCTTTTTTTGGATTTTCGGTGAAGAAAACACAAGAATAGAATAAAATTTTCCATTTTTGGAAAGGGTTCGGGAAGGAAGATGTAGCAGCAAAAACTTGCAAGTGCCATAACTTTCACTCCGTGGCTCCGTTTTAGGTGCCATTTTTTCTAAAAGTGCATATTTTCTTGAGCTCTACGCATTGGTGGCAATATTTTTCTTATTTTCATAAAATCCATTATTGCACCTTTTTGGACCAAGCAACCTCTTGCAATCTCTGAAGGAATCCTGAGCTCTGGTCACCTTTAGACAAATTAATTAGCAATTAAAAACATTGGATAGCTTTTCAAAACCCTAGGCCCGGAAAAGGTCCTGCAGCGGGAAGGCTACAGGGATTGTCGGACGAAAAAACGAAGAAAAACCAAAACACAGACAAAAAAGAAATAAAAACAAAACCCGAAAGAAGCTGCGGGCAATTGCTCGAAAAATTTCTCCAATTAGTTGGTCTCACGAAAATTCTTCCCCCTAGGTGAATGTTCTGTGGTAATAATGATGGGGTGAAGTGCTTTATATAACCCAAATTTCTTAGTTTTAGCTCAACCTATTTTTAAAAGAATTTTATTTATTTAATATAAAAATAAATAAAACGCTTTCAGACAAAGCCTAGTGAAGGGATTGAGTGAGCTCGGCATGTGGGTATTTGTCGAATTTGGCTTAATAACTCCCTCGGGATACCGTTGAGCAATGCAAGCAACCGCAGGAAAGACAAAACACAAAAACAACCCTCTACTCAGAAAGAACGAAAAATTTAAAAGGGTGTTGTCCCAGATTTCAGGGTGAAATCTTGGGGACACCAAGGAGTTTTTCCTAGTGTGTAATTTTTGCCCCTACCTCTAGTTTGTGGCCTTGCCATGTGGTGACTTGACTAATGGTCAAAACTAGGGTTACTAGAGATCTATACTACTATGATAGCCTCTTCAAGACAACCCCAACAACTACTACATAGCGAAAGGGTGGAAAAATTTGAAAAAAACTTAGAATCTACCAAGAAAGGGGGCGCAAACAAAAACCTTGAATTTCCTCAAGATAAAAGTTTACGATTTTGACCCTTAAACCAAACAAATCCAATGACAAGATTTCCCAAAAATAGCATACAAAGATCCAAGAAAGTCAACCACATATTTGGAAGACAAATGATAGATTTACCTAGAATATGAATTTTACTTGCCCCACTACCCTAGAATGTGACGCAAAAATTTTCCCAAATCAAACCTTTGACACCACTTGTAATCAATTTCCATATCACTAAAGCACACTCACAACAATAGATCACATATGACAAATCTCATAAGCATAACAACAACATGCAAGCACAATTATAAGCAAAGTAAAGCAGATAAACGCAACATGAATAAAAGCAAAGCATAATATTGAAATATATGACAGAAACAGTTTGAGGGGAAACCTCCACAACCTTACAATATGAACAAAAAATTGTAATATGGTCCTCCAATACTAACTGCTACTTCTAGATATACCCTACTTAGGCTATGGGTATTCTATACTGCTAACAATAGGAAAATAAAGAAACTATCATGAATAATTCAAAGGGTATGCTAGCCATAAGTCATCCACACATATCCCCATACACCGCATAGGCTACGGACATAGCAAGATCTGAAAAAGCAATTATCTATCAGAGTTAACCAAATATACATGTGTTCTTGCGAGGATTAAATCTATTTTGATAATCCTCGTCTTTGTGAGTACTAAAATATTTAACAGAAATTGATAATTCAAGATGGGATGTTAAATATCCAACCAGATATAGCCCGTATACTATATGTTGGTGCAATGCCCTTGTATGCATAATTCTATTTACGAATAATAGAAAACTAAATTTTTGTTAACTTCAAATATATTTTTCAAGTACATACCATGCACACCATATGTAACAGAGTTCACTTACCGAGTTAGAGAGAGATTCTAGAATAGCTTCTTCTTGGTTGTTCAATTCAAATTCCCCTTCTCTTCCATATATTGACCTTAAAACCTCTACCTACAAAACATCATTTAGTTAACATGCACTGTGCTTATGAGAGAATAAAACGACCCTAAGTTTGCAGGCAAATGCAAAGAAACCCTTTACTATGAATACAGCTAAATTTGAAAAAAGCACAAGACATTTAAATTGATTGTCTATAATAACTGGTTTTATAAAGATAGTCTCAAGAAGAGATCTATGCCTTCGAGCTCAAAACAGTTATATATTAGTAAAATACAGTACTATACTCGGAAGATGCCTAAAAGGGACCACATGTAACATATATGCACAAAATAACATGAGAGAAAAATTCCTGATTGGGAAGAAACAATAAAACGGATAAATTCTATCACTTGCATCATTTTTTAACAAGTAAATTGATATATACGGAATTTGAACTAACTCATACAACTACTAGACTCAATTAAGCTATGATATGATCAAAATAAATAATAAAGTCATGCATGTAAGGATAAAAACAAAAATACCATCGCTAAACCAAGAATGAGGATAAATACATAAATAATATCCCTAGACTAAGAAACAACTAATAGTAGCTCCAATATCATGATAAATAAATAAATAATAAATAATAATTATCTCCTCATATACATGATCTAGAAATATAATATACCAAAACTGGGCATTATTTCTCACATTCTCCCCATAATGACCATTTAAAGAGACTCCCCTATAATGACCATGTGGTGATAGCTTTCTGAAAACATCTGCTAACTGCTTCTCTGTGTTGCAACATACAAGCTCAATCTGACCCTGCTTGACCAGCTCTTGGATGAAGTGATAGCCAATCTCTATATGTTTAGTCCTACTGTGGAATACTGGATTCCGACTCATCTGAATAGTGTTCTTATAAACAATGAATGGCTTTGTAGTTCCCTGTTACCGCTGCTGCAAATCCTCAAGTATCCTACGAAGCCATATTGCCTCACAACTAGCTGAAGTTGCTGCAATATACTCAGCCTCTGTTGTAGAAAGAGAAATTGTGGCTTACCTTTTGGAAACCATGAACACACTGCTGATCCAAGATAAAATGCATCATATGCTGTGGTGAATTTTTCGTCCACAGAACCAGCAATATTAGAATGTGTAAAGCCAACCAATTTGTAATCCATAGGATGTCCAAAAATGAGTTCATATTGAACAGCCCCTCTGATGTATCTTAGGATTCTCTTTTCTACCCTCCAACACTCCTCGGTGGTTCAACCGTGAACCTAGAAACCAAACTGACAGCAAAAGTAATGTCTGGTCTGGCAGTGATTAGGTATATCGTACTCCCAATCAATTCTCAATACAAGGTCAGATTAGTGAACTCAGAACCATAAAACTTGGACAAATTTAATTCATCCCTATTGGAGTTGCGACTAGATCACAACTCTCCATTTAAAATATTTGCAACGCATCTGAATCATACTTTCCTTGAGTAACAAATATGCCATCCTCTGATTGCCAAATTTCATGATTTGTAACTAGCATAGATATTCCATAGCTAACTCATTACATGAATTTTAACTTATGTACAATTTTCTTAGTGAATTATGTGTGCAGCCTTCAAAGTACTTTGATTAAGTAAACAGTAATTTGCCTTACAATTATGATGCTCAAGTGCTAATATTATTGTAGGTTGCATACATGAATTGAAAGCCAAAAATGAATTGAAACACATCAAAACAGAGTTCAACACAAGATAAAACAGATTTCAACACAAGATATTACCCTTGAAAATCCAATGTGGGAAAACTTCAGAAGACTAAGGCCATGCCTTCTCCTGCCACTATATCCTTTCAACATTGGCACCTTCTAGTAGCAGTACGGACATATTTTCAAACGCGTTTGAGCTTCTTTGGATCTGTTAGACTGCTATTCTGTCTTTTCTGTATTTGTTCAGCATGGCACGAACCTGTCTGCATGTTGCTTTCTATATTGACCAGGTTTCTTTCAAGCCAAACCTAGTGACCGGGTTTGTCTCAAGCGGAATCTCGCAAGTGCCCATGGTTTTCATCTACTTATGCCCCCAAGGTGTTCAGATCACCTTTTAGCCTCTCTGCATCCCCTGTTCATGTATTAAGAGTACTGAGAGTGTTTGAAGTAGCCTTAGACATTCAGGATTAGTAACCTAGTTGAACTCAACTCAACTTATTTTCATGATCCAATTCCGATGAACTCAAGAACCAAAAGTAATGCACCTTACTAAGACCCCTATCTCAAAGTCTGAAGTCAACTCTGCCTTAAACATATCAAACATTGCTGCACTGTTCCCTGTATAGATATGATCACCTATGTAGAACCATGATAAGAATATCCTTCCTGGAAATTCTAACATTACAGATTAGGATTAGAGTGGTCTTTTTGAGAACCTCTATCTTGTAGATATGAATCAGCCATCAAGTACCAATTTTTAGGTGCACACTTAAGTCCATACAAGGCTTTCTTTAAGCTATATATACTATATATGATCATCTTTTCCTTGTACCTCAAAACCCTCGGATTGTCCTGACTCCTACATATACATCCTCATGAATATATTAAATACCCATTCAAAAAAGCACTCTTCACATCCATTGATACACTACCCAACTGTGTTTTGCTGCCAAAGTCAAAACCAATATGATAGTATCCATCGTCACCACTGGTGCAAATGTCATAGTGTCGTCAATTGCCTCCTGCTAAGTAAAATCTTAGGCAACTAACCTTGATTTATGCTTATCCAATGTATCAGCTGACTTGTACTTGGATTTTGAAGTATCCCCATTTTAGCTGTCATATCCCATTTTGATATGTCCCGATTATCATTGAATAGATTGTATTAATGAGATTTTGGAACTATATTAATCATAGATAAAACTACATGATTTTGATTGCTTAGCATTAGTGACAAATTGTATGTTGTACACTTAATCATATATGGATCTGTGCTATTTTGTACATTTAATAATTGTAGAAGGAATTATGCTGGTAAGGTTGATTAGCATATATAATATCAATTAAATATCTGTAAACATCTAATTGTGTTTAATATTTCATATTTCATTTCTTCAGACTAATCATTCATTGTGTTGCTCGTGTTTGTCATTCACCTTGACAGATTGGCCGAGGGAGAGCATCACGGGGGAGAAGGGCATCAGGTGCAGGCGGCAGCTAGTAAGAGAAATATGCACACAATTGCACGATTGGTTGTCACATTTAATGCATGAGCTTTAACCTCTTTAGTGCATGTGTATTACTTACATGAGTCTGTGTTTGTCGCACATTGTCACATTATGCATTCCTTGCAATATGATTATTTGCTTGGATGTGGCTGCATGTGGCATTATGTGAATATGAATTGTGAGTAAAAGTAGTTGACTTTATTAATAGTCATATGTGGTTTTGCGCATGTCGCTGTTTGAAATTTTTGACTTTGGAGTTTTATAGTGCCACATAGTGATCACAAAGAAATTTTAAAAGGAAGCAAATTTGAGAAGAAATAAAGCTAGAAAGGTTCAAGAAGAGCTTATTGAATTAGAAAGCAAAGTACATACCTGGCCTTCAAGTGAAAAATACCTTGGTGAGCTCACCAGAGTCGAGCATATTCATAAGATGGCCCAGAACTATAAAGCTCAAATGGAATGAATCAGATATAGGATGACATGGCTTAACTATGGGGATAAAGGTACTATGTACTTCAAGATATTCAAAGTAAAACACTAGGGAACACATTGAGCCTATTGGTATTGACGGTCCTGTGTCTTCTGATCCAGGTGAAATTAAAAATGTTTTTTTCTCCTTCGATAATGGCCTGTTCACCTATAGTGGAACTAGTGAAAATATGAGCCATAGCAGAAACATTTGCTCTAAGATCATCCCCAGAAAATTAAGTCTGGAGCAAGCTTGCAGTCTCAAGGCTGATATTTCCCTGGATGAGATCATAAATGTCATTGACTCCCTCAAGAATGAGAAAGCCCCAGGAGTTGATGGTTTTACTGCTTTACAAAGCTTGAGAAAGCCCCAGGGTTGATTCAGCTGCTTTACAAAGTTAATAAGGAGTGGGTCTCCCTGGAGTTGTTGAAAGTGTCTCATGAAGCTGTTGAGGTGGGATCTCCTAGGCCTAAGATAAATAGAGGGGTGAAAAAATTGATCCCCAAAGAGGGGATAAGACACAAATTAAGAATTGGAGACCTATTACTCTACTAAATGGTTCTTACAAAATCTTGGCTAATATTATGGCTAGAAGAATTGCCTCCATTCTGCAACAAATCATTTCTGTCACTCAGACTGGGTTTGTGGAGGGAAGATACATCCTTGACAACATTATTTCGAGTTGGGAAAGCACGGAATGGACCTGTAGCTCTGAATGGAAGGTGTGCATGGTTTTGTTGGATTTTGAGAAAGCATATGACAGAATTGAATGGCCCTTTATTGACCTCATGCTCAAGGCTTTTGGGTTCCAAGACAAATTCTCTAGAATGATCAGTACACTTTTTCAAGATGCCTCTACCTAGGTGGAGGATATTGGAGAATTGTCTAAGGCCTTTGCTCTCCAGAGATCACTTAGGCAAGGTTGCCCTCTTGCCCCTGATCTTTTAGTTATTGTTGCTGAAGCACTACCCTTCCTCCTTAGGAATGCTGCTCTTGGCCCTTGGGTAAAGGGTATCTAGTTGCCCAATAATGAAGAACTCGTTGATATTCTATTTGTTGATGATAATACCCTCTTCCCTGTGTTTGAAGAAGAAAACTTTTGCCGAGTGGTGGAAAGGCTTGAGATATATTGCAAAGCCTCTGGATCCAAAGTCTCCTGAGCAAGTCTATAATTATTGGATGGAGTGAATCCCCTCCTAATTGTACATCTAAGTTTGGTCTGGTGTGAGGGGAATAACAAGTTGGTAAGATATCTAGGCATCCCCTTTGCTCTCTCACCCTTCTTCAAGGACATGTGGCATTGGGTGTCTGAAAAAATGAACAAAAACATTGTCAAATGGCAGGGGCACCCTCTCTCCCTTCCTGATTGAATACAAGTTTGTCAGAAAGTGTCTTTTTCTTTCAGTATCTACTATTCTTCATGCTGGTTCTTCAATAGTTCTCATTTTGGTAAGTTGCAAAGAATGGTTAGAGACTTTCTCTGATCTGATGGAAAAGGTAATAAGAAGAGGCATGTTGTGGCATGGGATGTATGTTGCAAACCAAATAAGTTGGGAGGACTTGGCATTAAAAATTTGAAATTGCAAGGAACTGCCTTGGCTGCTAAATGGATATTAAGATCGTTTAAGGGTAATGAGCCCTGGAAGGTATTGATTAGTCACAACATTGCCAATGGTTCTCCGAAGGATAAACACCGTAGGAAAGGATTGCATTTGGCTGACCTCCTCTTGGGCTCCTTCCCTGTCAAACCCCTTGGCTCAGCTATTTTCCAATCACTTTGGAAGGCTTGAGAGGGTGTTAAGTACCTTGTGGTCATTCAACCAATATTCTACTAGTATAATACCTATTGTCAAGGTTTTAGACTACCCTGGTGGAACCTTTCTATCAACAAAAGGCTTTTGGCTGATATAAGGGGTTGCTTTTCTCTTAAGTAGTATAATCATGGAATTAAGACTTTTGTTGATGTTTATGAGAATGGGAAATGGATGTCTTGGCAGGATCTCAAAGGTAAATTTAATCTCCCTCAAACCCAACTCAGAACATATTCATTACTCCTTAAGGCCCTTAAAACATCCCCTCTGGGCTTAGAATTGAATCTAATGAATTTTTTTGGGAGCTTGTCAAATGGCTAAGAGTTCCCCCATATTAGATATAATGGTCAAGGACTGGTATGAGAGACTTTCTTTTCCTTGAGATCTCCCTTAGGCTAAATCAAAAATGGGAACTCTGTGATTTTTATCCTAGGTTGGCTGATAGGTTTGTTGTGTTGTGGTCTTCAAGTATTGAACCTAAAAAAGCTTGCTTTGGATGGCCTATCTTGCAAAGAAAAATTATTGTTGGGTCTGTGTTAGTCAAATGTGATGTTGGCAAATTGTCCTGCCTTGTCTGTGGTCACGAGGAATCTATTGTTCTTTTTTTTTACTGTCCATATGCTGAAGTTGTTTGGAAATTTTGTTTGAAAGCATGGTCCAAATGTGCTAACAAGGATATCTCATGGGTGGATATTTTGTTTGCCATCATTAGTACTGAAAAGAAAATGCCCTGCTGCTTAATCAGTTATGGTTCTTAATAACTACTGAGATTCTCTGGTTTATTTGGAAAGATAGAAATGATGAAATCAAGGAAAGGGTACATTTGTTACTGACTTCAGCTGTGAAGTCATAATGAGAATCTTAAAAGAGCGGGTTAATGTGCAGCTAAAGATACCAGAGGATGAGCTAAGGAAATTCTTCAAGCAGGGATAAATAAAAATTCATCCTGAATACCTGGTGGGCACTAGAAATTTCCCAAAAATCAATCCTGCCCGTCTGGCCTGTTCCTGATGAAGGTAATGTTGCTATTGATATCTCTAAGTAGGATTGGAACCTGATTATGGATACTTGTGATGATGTGATGGAACGTGAAGAAAGTTCTGGGAGACCTCTGCTGTATGTTGCCCCTCAACCTACTCTTCTGGTTACCCAAGATTCCATCCTCATTGCAATTTACTCCATCTTGGACAGAATTGAGAGAAATAAAGCTGAGATTGATCTTGATGTTCTCAATGCTCAAGATGGTAGTCACTGTCAACCATGTGCCACAGAAGAGGACAAGTCTTCTTGTTCTCTATCATCTTCGTCCTCCTTGGCCCACCCTTCCATTCCACTTCCTAAATCTAGATACGGGGGCATTTCCAAATTGGGTTGAAAAGATTATTGAAGAGAAGGTGCGGATGTAATGTCTCTTTCTAGGGCTGAAACTGAAAATAAGGGTTTAACACAAAACCCAAACTGAAAATATTCTAATTTTATATCAGCCAACTGAAAAATAGAACAGCAGTTTGATTTTTAGAACAGCAGCACGGAAAAAACAATAATTCATCAAAATATCACCATTCACATCATCCAAAGTATGTAGAGGCACTTTAAGAATATTTTAGAACAATTATCAACCAAGAAATCAGCCTCTAAACCCAGCTGGAAATTAAATAAATGACAGCAGAGTATGCCCTTACAAAATGGTTGGAAATGAATGATTCCAAGCCCTACAAATGAAATACAAAGTAGATTCCGGCTACCAAAAATATGGAGAATGTAATGATGGCTGAGTTGAGTGACATTGTGCCCTAGAAACCACCAATCACTTCTCCAAGGTGGGTCACTCCCCTAGGAGAGGGGCTGAATTTCACTTTAGGACCAAACCCTCGCTGAAAATATGCACTATCCACCTCTTTGAAGCACTTGGAACAATTAATTGAAGAGTTTTCATTCTTCAATTGACAAGGAAGGGTTTCGTCTTCCTTGTGAAGCCACACCAAAGGATTTTCACCCTTAGTGGAAGGGATTTGAGAAAACAGCCCAAAACCAAGTAAAGTATAATTTTATGCCAAAAGATGATGCACAAATGAGTCCAAGTGACCCCTTTAATACCCTTTTGGTGGCACCAAAACCAAGGAGGGAGTTTCCCCCATGACCAACCTCTATAATGATGTTGCTTTTATTTTTAACTTGGCTTTTCATCTCCTAGACCTAGCCGACCTGCCTCATAAGGGAAAACACGAAAGGAAAATGTAAATGCTCACAAAAAAGACTAAAAAACTCAACAAATACTTCCCTTGTTCACCTTCTTCTCACCCACAGGAAGTGGAATGGGCAAGAAGTCTTCAAAACAAACTAGTTAGAAAAGGGGGACATTATAGAGGAGTACAATTCGCCACCTTGAAAATATCCTTCCAAACTTGGATGAACAATGAGACTACTCCTATGGAAGATGCTCTTCAATCTCATTCGATATGATTGTGAGTCTTGCACACAATGTTGTTGCCACGGCACCTCCTAAATATTTTGTTGCTAATTTGGGGCATGAGAAAAAGAAGGAACTTGATATGTCCGAGGACCTCAGTGCACAATGAGGGATCTGTGTTGTTGCCGCTGTGATGAGGGGGAAATTGTTTACCATATGAGGGAAGAGTCGACATGAAAGAGCGGTAATCCTACTCAATTGACCTTTGTTTAAGACAAGTGTTGGGGAAATTTCTACCTTCATATTCAACCAAATCTAGGCTTATCTACACCCTTGAAGGTGGAGTTTGACACATTCTAGGGCACGGCTATCCCAGATCTCATCACCAACATATTTGTCATAATTTTGGAGGCCATATTCAGCTTTGTTTCAGTGGATTTGGGCTTGGGATCACTTCCTTCCACCATTTTTGTAAGTTGTACTTCTGCAGATTTTTAATAAATTTCCAACACTTATTTTGAGTCCAAAAATTATATATTTTGGTATTCATACATGCATAATTAATTCTGATTATTTTGGCCAAGATTTGGTTAAGTTTAGATCAAATTTGAAGGTTGTTCATCTCTAGATCAAGTTGCCATTTTTAGGGAAAATTCAGATCTGCATAAAATATTTTTATTTTATTCAACCAGTTGATTGTCATAAATCAGATTTTACAAGTGTTCCCTTTCGGGTTTAAAAATCCTCCATTGGGGACATTACAGTGGTATCAGAGCGTGTTCCTTTCCATCCTATTATGTAATTCAGATCTAAATGCAAGCAGGGAAATCACATCGAGTTTATCAAAGAAGAAATCCAACTATAAAGAAAGTGACAATGGAAGAGCATGATCCAAGAGCTCCTCCTTTAGACGAGTTAAGCTACATGCATGAGGTGATTACAAGGAGTCAAAGAGAGTTGCAACAATCTATAAGGGAATCTCAAAGGGAAATGTGTGATGCATTGACAAGCTCAATCAGGGACCTAGCTAAGGTTCTACAAGGGCATCATATATCAGTAACCATGGTGCAACCAACAATGGTGAAGGAAGCTCATCTGGACCAGCAAAGACATCCATCAAGCCTCCACCTCAAATATTCAAAGCCAAGTTTCTTCAAAAAGAGGAACAACCACTTGAGCTAGATCCTCCAAGTGATGTTGAAGACATAGAGGCATGGGGTGAAGAATATGCAACCCTCAGTTTCAAGGTGAGAGATATGTTGTCCTTCAAGAGATTTCTGCGAGTTGAAGAATAGTAAGGGCACCAAAAGAATAGAAGATCTCAACAGGAGAAACTCACGAGAGCCATGAAGCCCCCATCACCATTGCCAAAGTAGATCCCTTGACTAATTTTCCAAATAGCACCATAAAGACAAAAGGGTTTGGAGAAATCATGGGGCATTTGTCAAGGAATGAGAAAGAAATTAAGGAGCATGCAACCCAAGGTAACACTCTTTTATTGTTTGATGATGGATTAGACTTCGGTAAGAGCCACGAAGACATTCAAAACATATATGAACAAGGTATGGAGTTGAAATTCAAGATGTAAGACAAGGAAGTGATCCTACAAGGTATGAAGCATGGTGCTCCCCAAGTTGTGACAACCAAGAGTATGGAAAGATCCGTCAAAGAAGGGCAGATTGCATGCGCTAAGCATTGTATGGTAAGAGATATATCTTCTTTTTTCACAGCAGTTCTATTATGATGATATTCAGCATATTTTGGACAAGCATGCTAGGGAATTGGTACAGCAAAGTCAAGATATCATGAAGACAAAAGGAAATGAAGATCTTGATGACATTCCAAGGTATGAAAGAAATGGTAACATGTCATATTTATTGCTGCATATTAAACCATTTCAGATTTGTTTTCCTCATGAGAAGCATGATAAAATAAATGATGAAGTTTGCAATATCGATCATGTGGACCCCTTGATCCAAGTTCATGATTGTGGGCATTATGAGAGCTACATAATTTGGCAAGAACTCTCTCATTTGACAGGTACGAGATCTAGACTATGGGAGCACTACAGCATGTTTTACATCTTGGACATGGCATTCGGGCATATGAGCTTGCAATTGCTTGAGGGCAAGCAATTTGGGGAAGCGAGGATTGAAATATCCCTTTCTTAGAATTAACAAGTCGAAGACCCTTAGCCCATTCATTGTTTCTGACGGCTAAGGGATGAAAAAAAGGGAAACTAGTCCTAATAAATTAATTTTAAGTGCATAATGAAATTTTATTATAAGCACTTGAATTAATTATTAGTGACAAAATAATAAAAGAAAAAAAAGTCACTTTATTTTTATTTCCCCCTAGTGGAAAAATGCAACCCATATGGGGATAGAAAGCAAGGGGATAAAGAAATATTAAATAAAGTAAAGCAAGAGGAAAATATTTAATAAAGTGCAAAGAGTTGATTGGGCCTTTGTGTGGGCAAAGAGGCCAAGAGAAGTTATAAAAGCAAGTCGCCATGCATGGAGAAGGCATCACTTTTTATATATTTTCATCTCTAAAATTTGGTTGAGCTATTTGCTTTCCATTTTTACCTCAAAGGACAAAAACCCTTTGAAGTATTTGCATTAGAGGACAAAAACTCTCTATTGCCAAGGTTGAAGAACGAAAACTCTTCATCCTTTGTGAGAGGAAGCTCTATCCAAGGGTTTCCATTGAGTTTCAAGGATAATTCTGAATTTCTAGCAGTGTTGAAGGCCCTAATTTGCAGATTTTTGTTACATCCAGCTAGGGTTTGAAGAAGTGTTGTAGCTGATTTTTGGGATGCATTTCCAACAGTTTCCTAGTGGAGTGACCCACTTGTGGGAGGATCCTGAGCTACCTAGGGCACGGCTGTTCCAAATTTGAGTTCTATCTTCATTGCCATATTTTTAGAGGTCAATTCCAGCCTATTTGCATCTGATTTGGGCTTTGGAAACATTTTTTCCAGCCATGTCTGTAAGCTGATTTCTGCAGACTTTGAATAAAAATACAGCTCTTCTTCTTGGGTAAAAAATTTATATTTTCAGTGTTCATGCCTTTATAATAATCTTTAATCAGTTTAGGAAAAATTTTGAGTGATTTTACATCAATTTTATGGGCCAACCATCAAGTCGCATTTTCCTAAAGAAATTCAGATCTGCATTGTTTTTCATCAAAAATATATCTTTTAGTTGCTGTTATAAATCAAATTTGTGGTTGTTCCTTTTGGGGGCATAAATTGTCTCATTGGGGACATTACAAGAGGTTGTTGATGTAGTGACTCGATAGGCATGTTCGAAAGGAACCGTCGGATTGCCCCAAGCTTTCCTAAGAAATTGCAAATGTCGGGAACGGAGGTTGAACGAGGCATGTGAAGAATGGATTGGATTTTTGCAAGGTCTACTTCTATTCCTCATTTAGATACGGGGAAACCCATGAGCTTGCCTTGAGCAACGCAAAGATTTATTTTCCGGGATTAAGGTAGACCTTGTACTTTTGGAGGCGTTCAAAGGCTTCGTCGAGGTCATGAGCGTGATCTTCTACATGTCGAGATTTGACTAGAAGATCATTTACATAGAATTCAATAGTTTTGTGGATTAGATCATCAAAGATATGGGCCATTGCACATTGGTAGGTTGCCCGACATTTTTAAGGCCGAAGGGTATTTTCACATAGCAAGATGTGCTCCATTTGGTTGTAAAGATGGTTTTATATTTTACTTGAGAGCCATTTGGATTTGATTATAGCCTACAAATCAATCGGTGAGGGATAACACCTCATACCTAGTCGCAACATCGATGATGGCATTGATGAATGGCAAAGTAAAGCTATCCTTATGACAAGCTAGATTAAGATGACGAAAGTCGATACGTATGCATTTGGCTAGGGTGACCTTTTTGCGAACATGGTGCGATGTTGGAGACACATTCGGAGTAGTCAACAAGTCGGATAAATTTGGCATCTAGAAGTTTGACAAGCTCCTTATGACATAGGTTGGAGATTTAGGGAGGAAATTTTCATATCTTTTGTCGAACGGTAGTGGCATCGGGGTAAGTACTGATGTTACATGCAAGAACCTCGAGATTGATATTGGACATGTTGGAATAACCCCAAGCAAAGATTTCCTTGTATTTACAAAGGACTTTATGGTGTTTTACTTGTAGATGAGGGAAGCAGTCACCCATCATAACTACGTGGGAGTCATTATTTTGTGTTGTGTTGGACGTTAATGGTATCTTCCACAAGCATAATGTTTCCATCTTGGAAATGATATGGGGCTTCAAAAAATTTAGAGATTTCATCATTGATAAGGTCAATGGTCGTGACAAAGATGTCAAAGAGAGGAGGCTTCGTAGTAAAGTTATCAAGTTTATGATGTTCACAAGATAACTGCTCTTCTCATGCATGGTGTAGCTCAAAAATGGCCTCATCATTGTCAAATGTAGGTAAGAGACCATTGTATTCAACATTGATTTCGAGGTCAACCTACCTTTTACTATTACAATTTTATTTTGATTGAATTTTCCGAACATCTAGCACTTGAGCATCGAGAGTAATTTTTGTTGGCTCTAAAGAAGAGACAAGGGGATTTTAAATGGCGTCAATCTTAATGGGATCATTCTAGCCAATGCAATACGTTGTGACAAGGTCTAATAAAATTGCGTCAAGTTTCTCGGGTAGAGGGTTGATGTAATCTAGCAAGGTTGCATTTTCCTTAAGCTCGCACCGGTCATTTCGAGCAAGACCAATGCATCAAAATGGTTTGATTTTTCAGGTTTTTGCTTAGCAATAAAGCCTGATATTTGTTGAATGGCCCAACCGGTGCTTTCCAGAGCAGATTAGTTGGAGGACGGTAAAGTAAGGCTTCCTTTGGCTCATCATTGGTAGTTTCATAATGGGAAGGATTGAAGTCATAGGAAGGGAATATCATGTTAGCTCCATGGTTGAAAGCATGCATTTGGGCTACGCTCTTTTGATAGTGAAGAACATCAAGGTAGTACATGGGACATGATGTAATCTTTATCATAAGAGGCCAAGATAGTACATGTTTGTGTATCATTATAATATGGAAATGTAGAAGTTTCCTTAGTAGTTATGCCAAGATTACAAAGGGATCTAGGAGAGAGATGGATGCTTTTGGAACAATTGGGCAATTCCAAATTTGTTGCATTTATAAAGATCTTCCTCAACTTTGTATGAGGCATTGTTAACATTACAAGGAGGGTCTTTTTCAATCTTAGCTTCAAGGATCGAAGGAAAAATATAACAGGTGAGAGAGCCAATCCATAATAAATTATGCTAACTTTTTTTTGTTATATGTATTTTGTAGTTTGTTAGGCTCATCACCATCCGACTAGGCCAAAATAATGTTAAGCTCGGGCTCATAATTGAAGAATTTTGGATGAGGAACACTATGCACAATTGGTGTGGTAGGAATCCGGAAGGTTTGTTTAGAATGAGGGATGGGGATCAACCTCATGTTTGTATTTTTGATTCTTATGGATGAATTTGAGGCATCGGCTTACAAGCAACCACTCTCATGTGATGCGTCTATGGTTGTCCTAGGAGGAGATTATAAAATAGAGGTTGGGGAGCCAAAGGCAACCAAGGGGATTTGGTGTTTTTTCAAAGCCACGATAGATGAGTCCTGTGTTTGAGGTCTTTGTGAGAAAATCCTAGGTTTTGGATTAACCAATAGGATGTGACATTAATTCTCGAACCTTCATCTACAAGGCCCTTGTTTATACATCCTAAATGAGGATGCTAATAAGGAGGGGTGGGTCATCAACGCGGAAGAGGATTTTGTCATTTACCATGTCATCCTCAAGAAACTCGAGAGAGAGTTCCTTTGTAGGCTAAGGACTCACGGTTTTAGTAGTGTGAATTTCATAAATAGGAGGTTTAAGAGAAGGATCTTCTTTGGTGGTTTTCAAAGAATCCTTTGAGGCTTGAAGTTGAAGTTGTTAGATAAGGAATACGCGATGTTGAGGAGTACACATAAATTCCATTAGGAGTATCTTACAAGGCATGGAATTGAGTTCGTCAAGGAAGTTTGATGGCGACTTTTGGTAAGATTTGTAGAAGTACTTAGGTTGGGAAGAGTTATAAGTGGTTGGATATTTGATAGTTGTAGGAATTCGATTAGAAGATGGCGGAATTTTTTCCTTAGATGGAGGAATAGGTTCCCTGGGTTGAGGCTCCTTTGGTGGAGCGAGCTCATCATTAGTAGATTGATCGTAAAAAGTATCCTTAAGGGGCATCTCAGCTTGAGTGAGCTTTTTACGTTTTTGAACAAGATCCTTTTGTGCAGACTTTCGTCAATAGATGACTTTAACCACATTCACATATTGCGAGTTAGCATAATTATGGTCATAGTACCAATCAATGGTGCCCTCAAAAATCAGTCATGAATTCCATGTTGGGGTTACTGAGACCAGTCCAAAACTTCATTGTTGGTGATTGTTATGAGATTGATATTTATCTTCATGCTCTTTGATGATATATTTAAAATCGAAGTTAGGACCTAAGAAGAAGTCGAAAGCAATTTTGTGGAGATCACAACAGTTTTCATGCAAGAGCCTCATGCTAGCATGCCACCAACAAAAGAGGTTGGTTTCATATGAGGTGGGCACGGGCTTGGACGAATTAATATGAGTGATTTTAAGAATAGGCATGATATGTTGGAGTTCTTGATAAGCTGAAGGATGGGTGATGAGGGTTTGGTGAGTACTTGAACCAAATCGGATTAGAATTAGAAGACAAAGAAAACATGATAGATTTGCTCTTAGAAGGGGCTTGATTTTAAGACAAATTGATTGCATTAGTGGTTGATTTGAGAGAGTCTTTGATTGGTTTTGAGGGGGCTCAAATTCCCTCATAAGGTTGGCTTGCCTCTTAGCTTGTTCAAAGGCCTCCTCCATTGTGTTGGGGAGAATGACCAGACCTATATTGTAGAGTGGGATTTGAGGCTTTAAGAAAGATTTGAAAGAGATGTTGATTATTGAGAGTATGATTAGATTTGTTTCCCATGATTTTCCATCTTTTAATGAAGTCATGGACTAATTCATTAGGAGATTGTTTCATGTTGACAAATTTTTGAAAGATATTTTTAGGAAGTTCAAGTTGTTGAAATTTCTTCATTACAAAATTAACTAAGTCTTCGACTCGGTGATTGAATGACAAGGAAGTCAATTATACCATTCTAAAGCCTCACTGTTAAAGTCTTGGTTAGTAGCTTGGTAGTTGCATAGGTATTGGTTTGGATCCACTCTTTGTAGATGTTTCCAATGGCTTTGAATGAAGAGCGAGGTCAGTTGACCTGCCATAATAGATGGACGGTGAAATCCCCATTATATCCATGGAAGATATGTAACGAGCTCGGGTTTCATTTTGTAATGTTTGTAAAACCTTGTTACAGATTAGAGGTTGGGGTATTGGGTTCCCAAAGGCATCCAAAGGCAATGGAGGTATGAAGAGGGATTAGTAGGTCCTACAATGATTTGTGAAGGTTGAGATGCCATTTGCAAATTTGATGTTGTATCTAGGCGTGTTTTGTTAGTTGTTATATGCATACTGAAGCCATTTGATCCATCAACTTGACAATCACAAGAATGTTGTCAATTGGTGACATTTGGCTAGTAGCGGGAGGAGGATTTGTGGTATTGTTGGTTGGATTTGAAGAAGGTTTGTTAAGAGGATTATTAGGTAATTTGAATAGAGGGTTTGAAGATGATTTTGTTTAAAGTTAGTTCCATGGGAATTTCAATTTGAGGAACTTGGACATAGGAACCATCCTTAGGAGTGACAAAATTACCAATGCTCAAGTAATGATAAAGTAAACAATAACAATAGGGATAAAAAAGTGAACATGAATATGACTTAATCAATGGAGTAAGATTCGTGTTGGGTTCACCAAAATGCATGTGGACTAAGATGGCCTATAGATTAACCTCTTTCTCTTCTCGATAATATAGATTAGAATATAGAAAGGACCATTATAGGGGCTACACACAGCAACGATTGTTAATCATGAAGTGTAAGAGCCACAAATCTAAAAGGCGATAATCCACTCCCCATCGAAGGTGTAGGGTTCCAAAGCCTCGGTCTAGGATAGGGGATGAAGTCTTACTAGTATCATGATTGTATAAAGATCAATAAGATAATATTTACATATAGAGATACCTAAACTAGAGTTTTAAACAAGGAATATAAAAGATGAATAGATTGTAAGGATCGATCGGATTAAAACCCCAAGGGCGGATGTAAGGCAAGGACCGATATAGAGTAATACAATAGAGAAGAATATGCTACTCTATCCTAGTTTATCTACATGATGCATCAAACAATCAAATCAGAAATAATAATATAAAGGAAAAAAAAAAGGTTAGAAATACTTACCTTTGTGAAAACACCATTGGCGCATTAAACCCCCACAACTAGTAGCACCTTGGAAGAGAGTTGATGTGGACTACAAAACAATAAAAGAAGACCTAAATAAACCGGAGCTGGGGACTCCAAAGACTTGGTAGACCTTGTTGGTAAAACTCCTATTCTTGAGTGTCCTAGACCCAATGTTCCAAAGATAGTCCTCCAAGTGTAAGCAAAACTAGCTCCTAAACCTTTAAGACCTTAAGAGCAATTTGGCAAACACAAGCAAACCAATACATGGTGATGTGATGATGGTAAATGCTCTCAAATGACACCTATAAATGAGGAGCATGATAGTCATTACGGTTACTGCAGCTAACACCATCTATTGTGGTCAATGCATTAGCGACGAGAAAATACTATCGGACTACATTGACCACGATTGATGCGTCGGCTCTAAATAATAACATATCGTGGGCTCTTAAAGGAAGGATCGGCAAGGGGAGAAAGGACTTAAGAGCTAATAAAAAGATGATCGACAATGGTATGAAGGTGTTGTAAGTAGATATGCAGGTGATAGTAAGAGGATAGTAAGGTAATGTCGTCGAAAGCCCTAGAGGATGACTAGATGTGAATGACAATAATCTCTAAGATATCATGGATTGCCCATCAAATCTCTTTCACATGCCAATAACCATCCTGACTATTTCCGATCACCCCCACTCTTGGAAATGCATTGCAAGACATCAATTTAGGGGTGCTTAATGTGCCAATGGTGCTTCAAAGAGAAAAGTTTGTAAGAGTGAAAAAATAAGGCGTATACACTTATTCCCACCAACAAAAGGAATTGGGAGTGGACCACACAAATCAAAGTGGATCAACTACAATCTCCTATTAGCTTTTCAAGTTGATTTTTAAAAATGCTCTCTTTTTTGTTTGGCCAAGATGCATTCTTCACATTTTGATTTTTTTATTATTTTGGGCAAAGTTAGGAAGCCTATAACACCATTCTTTTGCATTGTTCGAATGTTGTCATAGTTAGTATGCCCAAATCTTGCATGCCACAAAAGACTTGTTGACATTCATTCTTCACTAAGAAAGGCAAAGTTTTTGAAATTGAAAGCTCGCCTCGAGTTTCAACAACTTTCCACCCTCAAATTTGGTCAAGATGACTGTATTATCGCATTTACTCTTGATGTTACCTCTCTGGCATCCAATAGATTGGAGTGACCTTGTTATCAAATGAGTGCCATGGACAACAATTTCATTTCAGTTGAGGAAGGTATAATACATTATGCTGAATGAAATCTAGAAGCCCTAGTGACTTGAGTCGAATTGTCCCTTTTCTTTCGGATTGCAAACTTGTTAGGTTTGCCAAGTGTACAAGACCACATATTTCTTAATGAAACTCCTCAAAGATGTTCCTTTGGAAAGTCATGTGTTGTGTGGCACCAATATCTAGGACTCGAGCATCAAACCCATTGAATTCATTAAAGCATAGTCGGCATCATTTGATAGGGAAAGCCCCAAGTCACTTGTGGACTAAGCAAAGTCTAATTCTAAGTTTTTCTTCTTTTCCTTATTTTCTTCCTTTTGTTTTTAATAGGCTTCAAGCTCATCCCGTGATGTTTTGCATTCATGAGCCTCATGACTCCCTTTTCTACCACATCATTTGCAAAACAAGTTTTGTCTATCATTTTGCTTCTGATGGTGTTGACCATTGTTTCTACCAATTCTACCTCCTCGTCCTCTATTTCCTCCTTTGCCTCTATCATTCCCTTCATTCTTAGAAGCAAAAGCATTATTAGAAGAATTATCTTTTTGATGAGCATAACAAATACTTTCCTATGTGCTTTATGTCTTACACCAGATCCCTTATCTTTCTCAGTTATAGTTTCAACCAATAGATTAAAAGTGAGTGACTTTAATTGATTGCTTGCTTGCAAAGACTCTAAATAAGTTGAATATGCGGGAAGAAGAGCTTTTATGAAGGCACTCATATATACATCAAATTTTCCACTACCATCTTCAACATCATACTTGATTTCGCTGATTGTTGAGGCCAGACTCAATACATCACCATTTTCACCATGGGCTTGAACAACTTCAATTGTAATTTTATGAATTCCAATTTTTAATGAGAATGATACAAAATATTTAACATGTGTAGTGCTTCCCGTGGTGCGTTGTGCCCTTGTATGTGACAAAAACTTCTCCATCAATTAAGGACCTTATCAAAGCCAATACCTTAGAATTTTTATGCTTCTAAATTGATAAATCCGGCTTTATTGTTAGTTTAGTTGGTTATGGGTCTCCATCACAAATGGCAAACCACAAATCATCAAAGATGAGAGTATTTTCAACTTGCCTTAACCATTCTAACCAGGTGTCCTTCTCTATTAGTGTTGTACTAGCTATTGAGGTGATTGAATGCATTTTATTGACAATGGGAGATGGATTGGTTTCTTATGACTCCAAAAGGTTTCCCTCTATATATACCACCAAACCAATATAGCCAAACCTCTTGATATGCTCACCCTTGTTATATACTCATCAATATGTGGAAGAACTTTGTCCTTTTAATATACATGGTGATACCTAAAATAGACATTAAAGCACATGAAAGCAAAATGGCACATGACACTTAGGCAGCAAGTGAAAAGGATTTATCCTATCAATGACACCTGCTTAAAAAGAAATTCGTGTGCAGACATAACTACCCTATATACTCAGAATTTCTTTCACGATTCACTTCTAATGATAGAAACAAATGAGTAACAAAGGGTAATGGGAAAATTAAAAAAATTGTCTTTGTTTCTCCCCAACGATTTACAGGGTCAAAACCCCAGATGTCATTGTTGCAGGCTTGCAGCTATGTTAGGCGTTGAATGCAATACTTCAAGCGCAACAACTTTACTCATAAGTGCAAACCAGAAGCACCACATATACCAAACATTGCAATTTTAAGGTTTGCAAATGTTGTTTTACTTTTTTATTTTTTTCAACAATTTGGTGGAGCAGACCACTCCCTTCAATTTTCTAGGGTATAGCAGGTACTACGTAGCAAGCCCCAACTTCCTAGATCATAGTGACTTGCAGATCCCCACTTCCGATGCCTTTATCCTCTTCCATGGCCTAAAGAGCTTCAAAACGTAGGTTATTCCTCCCTATAATTCAGCTTTTAAGCATTGTGTTTTATCACAGAGAAGGTTTGGAATACCTGATCCATTTGTTCTCCACCATGCAAGTTCTCATTAGCCCTCGGCTCCTGTTCATCTTGTGGATCTCTAGCCTATGGGCATGCCCTTATAAATTCCCATATTAGTCTGCATTTAAAAACTCAATAATCTATGCTTTGATCCTACAGATATAATAGACTCTTACGGGAGCTCTTATCAGGAGAGGTCTGTCATGATCTGCCTGACAGAGATCCTAGTGAATGTGGCCTTTGTTCTCTATACTATCCTGTTTTGGTCACATATTTCCTTCCAAAATTCCAAAGGCATTGACTATAATCTAATGACTTATTCCATTACACATCAGTTGACAAGCTTTCATCAAAAGCATTAAAATTTATGTTGCAAGTAATTCAGATGAAGCCCAGCTCCCCAAGGAAATATGGACCTCCCTGAAATACATAAAAATTTATGTTGCAAGTAGTTCAAATGAAGCCCAGCTCCCCAATGAAATATGAACCTCCCTGAAATACATGTTCCCAATCTTATATGTATGTGGAAGATGGCACAAGATACCCCTTAACAGGGATGTATACCCAGGAACGTTGGATCCACATTTTCACAACTCTTTGAGAGGCCTATGCAATATAGGAGTGGTGATCACTCCCTCAGCAGGATCTCTCCAACAGGGAATACATTACTCCAGCCATCAAAAACACAAAGAAACAACCTTGCGCAACATAACCATTGCACAGCGTGCAACAAATAGGATCATAATAGTGTCTCCATATTATTGTAGCTCACAAATAGTTACAATCCCATAAAATTCCTTACTAACCAGGCAAAGACTGGGTACTGTGGTTATTTATCTTGGGGGGGCCCTTGATTTAGAATACTCGGCTTAATTCCTTACTAACCAAACAAGACTGGGTACTGTGGTTATTTATCTTGGGGGCCCCTTGATTTAGAATACTCGGCTTAATTCGCACACAGTGATTTAGTCTCAGGGGTACTGAGCTAAATTATCAAGGATCGGGATTGTATGTTTGCTTGGAGGTTCCTCGCAACCAATTCCTTGCAAGAAGTCCATTTTATGTGATCCCCATCTTCGTGAAATAACAAGGGCGTGGTGACAAAATGGTTGATATGTTTCTTGACCCTCCCAGTCCCCTTTGAGTTTTAGTTCTTCCTCTTTGCAACCCTGTCTCCACTTCACAAATTTACACTAACTTCTTCGAGTCTCATTTGTGTTCATGCAGATCTCGCCTTATTTGTTTATTTTATACAGATCCGCTTGTGAAAATACATTGACAATGCACATACCTTAAGTGTTTTCACTCATTATCTAAAATCCTTGACATTAGCCCGAAATAATTCATGTAAATCCTTGGGGGTTAATGTGTGGATCATGTCAAACCTACCTTTAGCGACCTGTATCAGGGTTCCTGGATGCTTGCAGTGCTTTGTGACCACTCTTTCGAGTGAGTGTTGCATTTGGTGGCTGCATCCAACTCCCGATTGTTTGTCCCTGGCGAACTCGGGACATTCTCCCGATTCCCTCCCTTATCTTGTACCCTCCAAGTCGCATCTTGGGTCCTCTCACCCTGACTTAGGCAGAGTCAAAAGTAGCAGGGAAATCAGCCACACCCTTTGTTAAGGTGCCTCCCCGTCACTCTGCCGAGCGAGTAGACGGGCGAGCAGAGGAAGACCCCGTCCCCGGCTACGGAGCGACAATTAGCATGGGTCCATCCCTCTCGTCCCAACCTCCGTGCATCCGTGCCGTCCTCTCTCCCCCGGGGTGTAAATCTGTGAGCCAACACATGGAACCACCAAGGTGCTCTCCGGATGCCTTAGACGCCTCATAGAATATTTTCACCTTTACAAACCCTTGCAGAGTTCATTCCTACTGCAATTTTCCACATTTCTGTAAATTGGTTTATGGAAGATTAATTAACAAAATCCAGATCCCATTCACTGCTATTAACCAGCAATCAAATTTACTGAGAAGAACAAAGATAATATTTCTGATATATTGCACTTCATCACGGAATGTCAGGGGCATATGTATACATGGGGAATCCTTGAGAAATGGGACTCTCATCTTTCTTGGTCCTTTGTTTTTATATTGCAATTGTACAGATAAGTGGATCATAGAAATTACTCTGTACAGTTAGCAAGAATACAATTTTCAACAATGTTGATTTTCTATATTAGGCTGAGTCTAGCGTTCTGAAATCCAAAGCCATCGTACTTAATCTTGAATGGGTTTCGAAAGAGTAAAGAATGGAACCTCGGCAAGTTGGCGATTCAAATTACTCTTCCAGGTACCATCTGCGCCCTTCCCCTCCATCCTTAGACTTGTCCAAATCTCCTCTCCCGCAAAATTAATCAGCCGTGGGTCATAATTAATTAAGGTTACTTTGTTTCTATACGTGAGCGTCCAAGGATTTTGAGAGTCGTAGAAGCATCTCCACCATAGTCTTGGGTGATACAGAACGTAAGATTTTAATAATGACCGAGAGACTACAGCAAAAAGGCCATGATATGGTATTTTAATTTCTGAAATGTATGTATATGGTTTGCAGGATCATTACCACTTAATGATGGGAGCAATATTTTAGACTGAAAATATGATATTACTAAAAATATATATATATTTTGTGTTGTGAGAACGAAAAATTTCATTTTTATTAGCAATTAGTAAAGTAAATGGTTATATTTCATAAACAAGATAAGTGATTTCTATTTTAAACAAATATAGAATTTTGTTTATAATATTTTGTATAGTATAATTTTTGTTAAAAAATTACAATTTAATTTTTAACAAAATTTATTTTTAATAATTGCTGTATAAAAATATTACAATTAAATTTTATTGTTCTTTTATATATATAAAGATAATAAAAATTATAATTTTTTGTAAAATAATAAATATTTACAACAAACACAACGAACATATTCAAGAGTAAACATTCTCAAAATTGCTTGAACCCTATATCCTTCAATACTTTTCAAATCATCAAATTAATAAATTTGTTATTTGTTTTTCCATTCATTAAAATAAAATAATTTTATTTCTTAAAAGAAATTAATGTGACAATTTTAATATCTTATTTAAGTTTGATTTGAAGGAAATAATATTTAAAATGATTATATGAAAATATATAAAATTTGTGAATTGTTTTTAAATTAAAAGGAAATTTTAAATCATTCTATGATAAGAAAAAGATCAATGTAAAAATTACAAAATAAAAAATAAAAAGCAAAAAGCATATGATTTTCTTCTAGTTCTCAAATAGTAAGTTTTTAATGGCATTTTATTTGTAAGGATTATATCAATTTTTGGACACTTCCAATGTTTTGAGTGGTCGAGGTTAAACAAGAAAGTAAGTAATGAAAAATATTTTGCTCCATGAAAAATAAAGCTCTAGCCAATAGTATTATAGAAAAAAATCTAAAAATATATACAAATTATTATCAAACTTTAGTTGTCGATAGGGTTTGGGGGATCGGTTAAGTCGAGACGGTTTGTGTCCAGATCCACCTATAGTCGAATCTCACCGGCGCAATTCTTTCGAGGTGGTTTACCGTGGGGGCGATGGTCGCATCGGCGGTGGTTACATTGGTGGCCGTTGGTGACTCTTGTGGTGGTGGCAAGATTTGCGAGAATTATATCGTCGGGTGGCGGAAAAAAATTGCATCATCGGTGGTAGTTTGGTCTTTGTTGGTTGCATTGTTGTGGTTGTGGTTTGTGGTAGAAATTTGTAATATCTTGTCTCAGTGGACGGTGGCATTATAAGGGTGGGGCCTCATCAACCCTCCGGTTCATAGCTCCAATCAAAAGTGTTTAAATTTTTTTAAAAGTCAAACTTTAGTCAAAACTTATTAAATTATAAATGATGTTTTTATTGATTGTTGCAAAAGTGAATATTTGTTTTGGTGAAGACTATATACCCCTTCGACGGGATAATAAGAGTGTTCCTCGTGAGTATAATTGCTTGATTTTTCTTGCGCTTGTTTTATTGATTATGCAAAAAAAAAAATTATATATTGGATTTATGTTATGAATCTTGATTACAATTTTTTTTGTTTTATTAAAGTCTCGCTTTTTTAGGTTGTCCTCGTTATTGATTGGATGTTATTATAAGTTGTACACTTAATACTGTAGTGTTATTGTGTCTCTGTTGTGTCCTTGTTACAAAAGAAATTGTGTTTGTTTTTTCACTCTTCTTTTAGTGATGTCCACCTATCAATTTCACACCTAAGATGATGTGAGCTAGACCTTAATTATCATCAACGTTTTTGTCTTCCACTTGATTTCTACTCTTGAATAGGTTTTCTCTCCATGGTCTTAAGTTGGATTAAATTCCTTGCTATAATATTATATCTTATGCTTAAGTTGTTTTATCCAAAAGATTTATGAATTTCTCTCACAAACTTTTTATTTCCTCGTTAACGTTTGGGCACTTTTGCATGTTAATGTTGCACGTTTGCATGTTAATGTCTCTTTTACTCATCTTTTACTTGTTTTGTCCCATCCATATATTCTCCTCCCTATATACACCTTCCTCTACTATCATTTTAAACCACCATTAAAGCATGTATCAATGTGGAAATTGGTTTTACACAATAGTATATTACAACTAGTAAATCATCCATTGGTGCTTGTAAAATGTTGATGAGCACAAGTTTATAATTCGCCAAAGGCAAGTATAGTCTTCGTCACTTCATTTTTACATAGTCCAATCAAAGTGTGACATTTGTGATTACACAACATTTCACTAAAATTTGATAGTACAATTTCATTTTTTCAAAAGAAAAATATCTTTATTTTTAGTGGTTGGTCCCCTTATTCTTGGCTTAGCAGTTTTATTTCCCATTAACTAAACAAATTTTCATTGAAGTTGGCCTAAATTGTAGAATTTTGACTGAACAAAAATTAATTGAATTTTCTAAAAAGTTTATCCATAACTATTTAAAGAATGACAAAATTATTCTTACTAGAATCTCGTCTACAGATTATGTCCATGCAAAAAAAAAAAAGAAATAATTAAAATAGATACTGCAAAAGATAAAAATATTGGATACAATATAATTTATATTTTAAATTCCCATTTAGAGGGCATGGGAGAGCAATGCAACCATTGTTTGCATTTAATGGCGTTCATCCTCTCAATGTTTGTTCTCGAGGACCACAATGATCTATGGGTGGCTTCTAATGGTTTTCCATTCGATGTGACATTTGTAAGTTATCTCATATCCAAGTTAACTCTCGAACAATGCAAATAATAGGATTTTGTGCTACCAACGTTCAAGTTAATTTTTTATTCCTTTTCTTATATAATACACTTTCCCAATTACTACTTTAATTGTTTCAGGTGATTTAAAGAACTAATCAAAGTTGTTGGGGTCTTTTGTGGGAGAGGTAAGGGCTATCCAAGTTTGTATTATTTTTGTTACCTTATATTTTATACCATTTTCACATTAGTTGCGACACCAATGTGGGAATCAATCTTTTGGCATATTTCATGGGCCCATTTTGTTTTATTACATGTGTTATGTTGAAATCTATAATTTTCTATATGGTTTTTATTTTTATTTTTTCCTTCCTTTAAATTTCTTTTTGTGGGTGTTTTATAGATGTCTCTTGGTCACCCTTTATTTAAGATATGAAATTCAAAGAACAATTCATTTATTTTGATAAACTATAGATCCCAAAAATGTAAGAAGAGAGCTAAGATATTCATACTTGTTCTAAGTTTTACATTTTTGTATGCAAAGTTTTTTTCTTTTCATTATAATGGTTGTAGGTTTTGTTTGTTTCATGTAAATCCTTGGAATGTTTTCCTTTTGATAATTATAGCATTGTAAACACTTGAGTAAGGCTAGAACCCCAACATATTCAACTCTCTTTAGGCTCGTGAGGAGAATGTATCTAAAGCCCTTCATAAGAAATGGTTAGAAAACATAAAAACATGGTGTATACATATACCCCAACTAAATATCATTGTATGTCACAATATTGAATCATGAGATAATCTTTGGAAAAGATATGGACAACATGTAAAATCAAAAGGAAATGCTAAAAGCAAGATTGTAATGAAAGTGTTATAAATAAAAATAAAGTTCGCCAAATGAAACACGCCTACATCATACTTCCCTCTAGTGATACTCGACTTATCTATCTTTGGGTGTAATAGCTTATTGGAACCCTGAATAAGCAAGAATGAAAAGAAACATTAGAAGATAGTTAGTAAAATTAGGCATAAATCACCTAGTTATGAGGGTATAGGAGGGATGAGATCCAAGCATCAAAAGTGAGGATTTTTGTTGAATGTGGTAGAGATATGTGCAATGTGTCAAAATGAGTGTCTCACTACCATGAGCATGGAATAATTTATAAAATATTTGCATGGGTTTTCATTTGAAATATATGAAGGTTTGAAGAGTGGAAAAATATCACATTGAAACTAGTTATGAGAATGACTTAATAAATAGTAAAGGGGGAATTCATTTGTCACTTTGCTTAAAAGAGATTAAGAGAAAATGAAATTGTAGTGCCCACCTATTTTCTCATTTTTATTTTGAGTCGTACTGACTCATTGTATCATGATTTTTATGTTGACAAAGATATTGCTACTATGTTTCAACTATTTTGATGTGATATTGCTACATGGTATGGTTATTTGCTAGCACTATGATGCTAACTCTTTTCGACAGGTTATCGATGGGGCATATGATGTCAATGTTTATTGACCATTTATATGTATTAAGATGATGTTATGATTAGATTTTATCATGATCTCTTATTGTCTATTGGATTCATCGTGGATATATGGTTGTAAATTTTCTTGCTACTTTGGATGATTGATTATACTATGATGTACTTGCTTTAGCTAGTTGTGATCGTGTATGGATGATTATTATGATGCATATATATGTTATCATATTTTTAATTATTGGTGTTGGATAGGTATGATGTTTTCCTTGAGTGTGCAGGTGACAGGTGTTTACCCATGTGAGAAATGTGGGACTCGGAGACATACTCTAACTAGCATGACAGGCCTTGAGGGGCTAAATTTTCCCTTTCTTGATGATTGCATGGTATTGTATTCATCTTGTTTAAACCTTGGCTTATATTTGTGCTTTCATCCCTTTGTGATTGTATTAGTCCACCTCTTAGAAATGTGGAATGTGTGCACCTCTTGTTATGATTTCTAATTGTTTAAACTTAACCTCTCTTGTTTAATATTTGATCTAGTGCTTAATGTTAACTCCTTTTTCTTTTGGTAAATTTTGTCATGTGAGTGTTTTTCTTAGGATAAGAAGGGATTAAGACACCTAATCTTGGATTAGGTGATCCTAATTACCCCTCCTAAATGCCACATCTTTCCCAAACTCGATTCAAGAGAGATGCGCTATTTAGGAGGAGTATAATGCAAGCAAATGACTTTATTTATCTTGAAAAGAGGCCCTAGGCCCTATCCCTATGGGTGGGTGGGATATTTTCAAGGTAAATGAAGCCTATTGGCCCATTTTTCCTCCTTTCACCCACCTCGTTCTTAATGGTTTTGGAAATTGGGGAATGTTTTGGAATTTGCGATATTTTAATGAGTGTATGGATATTAAATTTCCTTTTTCCTCTTTTGATTTTTGAGTGAATTTTTAGAGGTTTTGATTGGATGAAGTTTTGGTGGAGGGTGACACTTGTCACCCTCCCATTGGTTTTAATTGTGGTATATTTCTCTCCTTAATATTTGATGTTTGAGAGGAAGGGGGTTCTTTTGGTTCACTTTTTGGGTTATTACATTTGGGAAGAGCTTTAGAAGTAAGAAGGAGACTTGGTGGAAAATCTTGGAAATTACATTTTACTTTGGATTGCAAGGTAAGATCTTGTTCTTATTTGATCCTTATATGTTTATGAAGTGAATTCTTGCATGTGGAAATGTTGTCTGAAAATAATAAGATTGTTGTGTTTAAATTTATGTTCTTTTACTCCATCCACCCTTGAGGGTGTGTATTTTGGATTTTTTTTTGGGAAGAGGGAGGAATCCCTTCCATCCTTACTTTCAATGCTTGTTGGTCAAGCTTGAAAGGTTCTTGTTACACCCCCTACATTTGGTTTGTAGTAGGGGTTGATTTCCATTTGGTTTTGAAATCACCCCTATCTCCATTTAAGGAAAATTGAAGTTTGAAAATCCTTAATGGAGAGGGGTATAGAGTGATAAGGGGTGAATAATGGAGTGATAAGGGGTGGAATTGCATGGAGAGATAAGTAGATATTTGGTGCTAATTTTGGAGGATTTTTAGTTATCATAGTTGGGATTTCTTCATCCCCTCTTCCCATGGTAAGAAGCTTGGTGCTTCTCAATGTTTCTTTTGCTATTTTGTTTTGGATTTGTGTGCAATTGTTGAAGCCTTGAATGTTTGAATGAATTCCTTCACCTTAGTGTTGGTTAGAGCTATGTCCCATGGGATTAAGGGGAGGCTAACATGCTCTCTTTATTACCATGGAGGCCTATAATGATGTCATTTGGTTGGGTGGTCAACCAAGCTTATTCTTATGGTTGTTTTAGAGTTTCTTTGAGTTGATTTGGAGCATGGAGTGAAGCTAGTTTTGGAGCAGTGTAGGTCCTTATTGTTGTTTGGAAGTTAGTTACTTTTGGAATAAAAATTCCATGTTGTCTCCACTTTTGTGGGGGTTTGTAACTTACATTTTAAAGATTATTTCTTCCTTTATGTTTCAAAATAAATTGTAGGAAATGGAACTTCATATCTGTGTTGTTGTAAAATTAGAAAGCTTGCTTGAAAATCTTATGAAAAGTTTGTATTATGTTGTTTAAGATTGTATTCATTTGTTGTTGGAAAAAAGTTTTCACCTTATTTCAAAATGATATAAGTTGTAATAATTCATGTTTTCTCTCTTTAAACCCATCCTTCTTGAAAATGAAAGTGAAAGAATTCAGTTTAAGGGGAAAAAACAAACTTAATATGTTTATAGTAATTACGGAATGGTTTAAGCTTCCTTCCCTCTCTAAAATAATATTAATTTAATTCACTTCAACTTCCTTTCAAAGGGATTGAGAAAAATATTTGCATACTTGTGTTTTAGAACCTCATAATGATTTTTTTTTTTGTGTCAATCAAATTCTAAAAGTGAATCGTGCGTATTTTGTTTACATCTTGTTGCTTTCAAAAAGGAAATTGTTTTCATTTCAATAAGAAAGAGATAGTTGTGTGAAAATTGTTTTGAGTTGAATAATATTTGTTGTTTCAAATATGAAACCTTAATGTTTCATTTTTCCAACTTGGTATTATAAGATCATGTATAAGTTTATACATAATTCTAATTATCTAAAGATTTCTTAAAACTTATCCTTATGAAAACTTGAATTATGTACTTATTCCAATAACCTAACAACTTTATTGTATTGACCTTTGCTTTCAAAAAACAACCACTATCATATGTGTGTGTGTGTACACACACACATAGTTATTTGTCAAATTATCTTCATCAAAATTTTCCCATGTTTAAGAGTTTATAGCTCTTAAGTTTTTATGTACTTGTTGAAATTTAAAATTGTTATTAAAATGAAAATGTTATCGAAAATAGTGCACTTGGGAATCTAACTATTCCTATTTATACAAAACTTATATTATATAAAACTATATATATATATATATATATATATATATATATATATATATATATATATATATATATATATATATATATAGACACACACACACACATTAAATTTTAAGTTATAATTTAATAAAATTAATGAAATAATTTTAAGGAATGCATACAAGGTTGGAAGATTGGGATGACTATCCTAACCCGTTAATCTCACAACCCCCACTTCCCCATCCACACCCACAACAACCATGATAGGGACATGGCCCTCCTCAGAACTCCACTCCACGGTTGTGGCTTAAAAGCCACAACCTCCTCCTTTTTACTTGAATGGACGGTCGGCTAGGTCGTAATGCCATTGAAACTCGTTCTCCCATTTTGGGATTCTTTCCATTTGACCTTGGCTTAAAACAAAATGTACACACACACACACACACACATAAATGTAGATTTATATCTAAAAACAAAATTAAAAGATTTCATCCATGAGTTATTGCTTAGAAGAAGAGCTTATTGATATGAAACTAGAACCTACAAAATCCTTGCTTTAAATAAAATAAATCATAAGGAAATAATGGATCCTTCAATAAAAAACAATTTACAAATCAAACCCTAATGGGTTTTGAATAAATAAGAATAAATGATGATGTTGGATCATTTTATCTCCTATTAGCTTGAGCTCTGATGAGAGCTTCCTCCTCTTGCCTCTAACCTACATCCAAAACTTGTAACCTAATGAAAAGAAGAAATAAAAAAGGAGAGAGTAATGTTTTATTCTATAAGGAAAATTAAGGCTCACATGATGCCCTAATATCCTATGGTGGAGAGTTTCCTAATTGAAGGGATCTCCTTATTTCATTTTTGAACTTAAGTTACTTAAGTTTTGAACTTGTATTTAAATGCTTAAAATGAATCATTTTATTAAGTGTTTTGATTATTTATAAGGTATGGGTCTATTGGAGCTCAAAATTACACCCATCCCAAATCAGAATGATTCAGGGCTTTGAGGCAACATGGGATTGTCTCCAAGTTGTGGGACCTTGTACTTGAGACACACCTCCAAAGAAGGTTGGCTTCCTTCGCTTAGTCCTATTGTTAAAACTACTCCTAAGAAGGTAAATACAACTATCTAACACTATTATATCGTTCCAAAGGACCCGGGAGAGAGTGATTAACTAAAATGTGGATGTTTTCGATTAATCTAATATTAAGAACATCAGTAAATAAAGGATAAGTAAATAAAGAAAGTGACCTAAGAAACTAAGGAAATAGAAATCTAAAACCCTAATGAGAAAAGAGGTTTAGGAAGATCTTAGTTGATTCGATGATTATTTGGGCCTATGTCACAGTGAAGAACAGATAATTAAAATGCAAGAACGACCACACGAAGCTATATAAATAAAATATATAGAACAAAGTAGGTTGGACTAGGGTGCACGAGAGGGACCGGGCACCAGGGGCACTCTGGTCCGAGATCCGGGTACCTTGTCTCGTGAAAAATATCTATAGACCTCCTCCGAGGTGTTGTTGGATGATTGCCTACCTTCGCTTCTTGTCGTACTAGCTTTGTTGGGTTACACAAAGATATCATTGGAAATCGATGATGAAGATGATACCCGCAAAACCCTGGCCAAACATCAAACCCCTTAAAAAATAAATATGCATATGAAGGGGTCGAACTGTCCTCAATAGCCACAATGGTGGACTTATTAATTGAGCGTTGCACTACATCTCGCTTGATGTAGTTTTGTGTGTGTGTGTTAATCTTGCCCTAGGTTCTCTTGTGTCAGGTTTCACTTTGTGAAAGTAAAAACAATAACTAGATGTAGAAATGTAAAAAACTAGTGGAGGGAATAGAATAAACTTCCCTCATATGTAGTGTGATGTAGATGAACTAGCCTTGTCCCTTGTGATGGAGCTAAATGGATGCAAATGGAGCCTTTAATGGATGCAACCTTAGGTGATGATATTAGTGCCTAGTGTTTGGTCCCTCATTATGGTCTCATAACTTTATATTTATATGGTTCTCTTGTTCTAATTTCGTAATTAACCCTAAAAAGGCCGACCACTAAAAATATAGAAATCTCAAATGGCTAGAAAGTACCCAAAAAGTGGTGGGAAAGTGTAAAAGGATCAAGGTGCCCCAAATGGGACTAGTGCACATGAGGCACCTCAATACTGGGTTGGGTGCCCCGGTCAGAGATAAAACAATGCCAAATGGAAAAACTGATTGGGTGAGTACATGCGGGAGGTCGGAAGTGATGACAAAAAGAAAATTAAAATGGCCAAAGGACATGGGTTAATTAGTAATTTCTTCACTCAAAAACCATATGAATAGTAGTATGAGACTCGAGACTAAATAATGCCCAAAGTGCGTGATTTTGTGTCTACATTTTCCCCTACTTTATGTTGGTGAGTAGAACGCTCGGTAATATAAAGTAGATAGAGATGTGTACTTGATGTCCATGTAGAGTGATGTAGAAAGTATGCCGAAGGACTAGAAAAAGCGTGGAGTGACAAAAATATGGAGCATGGAAACTAAATATGCAAAAGAGAAAAAAGTGATGAGAGTGAACCTAGGGCATAAATGCGTGTGTAGTTTCCGATGTGCGATGTACATGTATGTTAGTATGAGGTGTGTGTTGCTGCATAATGTTGTTTTTGTTTCCGTTGTTGTTGGTGTTGCTTATTTTTTACTGCTTGCTTCCCATACGAGACGGCCCTGTGAAGGAGAAGACGCTCAAGTAGTCGAATACGCATGTATATAGTACAAATACTATAAATGGAAGTATGAAAAATAAAAGGAACATGTGCACCTAATCCATGATGAGAGAAAGGGTGTAGAAAAGGATATCATGTAACTATGATTTTTTGGGTGATCTCACACCATTGTGGCTAAAGAAATGTAGGGAAAAAGTTGTGTTATTCTCCAACTTGTAACTGCTTCCCTGAGAATAGTGTGAAGAGATCTCTATACTTCCTAATTTATGGGCAATATGACGTCGTTGGATGAAGTAGTCTAGGGAGGAAATACACTGTATCCTCTAACCTATAACTACTCCCTAGAATGTTAAGGACAACTTGTCTTGTAAAATTTATTGTGTACAGGGTTCGTAGATTGGTTTGAACCCACTCACATATAAACCACAATGTCAATGATGGATAACTAAATTGAATTGTACTGTAGAGAGAGAGCATTTTGTAATTTTTAAAACCCCAAATGATTCCCCCATCTTTGGGGGTGCATGCAACATCGCAAATAGGAGAATGTGGCCCCAAAAGAGGACCGACCATGTAAAATATGCCCTATAGGGGGAAGGGAATGTGTTTGGTAGAAACCAAGGCACACACAAACAAGTGGCTAGAAACAAGTGTTAGTACGAACAAGCATGCATGTAGAGAACAAGTGTAAGCTACACAAACAATGTGTAAGCTAGAAAGAAAGTAAACACGCAAGAATACAATCATAGACCGCTAAAGCGGGTTGTAAACATGGGACACCACTCATGATTTTGCAAGACACTTAAGGCCACAATGGCTACATACAACAAACAAGTGTGCACACTAAACAAAGGGCAAGGCCCACATATAATAGAAAACAAGAGATAAACAATAGTAGAAAACCAAACAGATAGCCATGGAAAAAAATCCTGCAAACAAATGTTGCACATGAAGCACCCATTAGCATGTTAGAAAGATAACCCATATGTCAAAAGCGTGTATAAACAAGTAATGTAAAGTGCTAAGTACAAAATGAAACAATAACACTTGTAAGAGATGAATGTGGATGCCCCCAAAACCATTGTAGGAGTGGTAGGAGGTGAGCATCCATGCTGCGTGTGAGAGACCTATATTTGCGATCATAACTAGAAAAGGACGTGAACACGCATGTGTGTATGGTAAAGATAATGACATATAAGAGATCTAGCTAGCATGTGTAATAAAGTGAACATATACGAGAAAATGTAAGAAAGAGTAAAAGCAACCAAGATATGCAACATGTTTTGGATGGATGGAATGGAATGCAAGATGGATGATAGGAGCCACATGCCCCCGAGTGAATGAAAGTGTATGCAGTGAGGTTCATTTAGTATACCCCCTCAGCAGTCAAGAATGAACCAAAAATGAGAGTTCGTCATTAGGAAATGGTCAAATAATGTGTGGTGTATAAAACATTGTGATGAGTGTGTATGTGTGTTGATGATATGTGACCTAGAGATGAACACATGATGATGTAGCCTAAAGTGTATATCACGATGAGATGAATAGAGGGAGTGGTGATGTAGCCTAAAGTGTGTACCACTATAAGATGAAGGAATAGGTGACCATTTAGCCTATAGTGTATGTCACTAACCTAGTAATGTCACATGATAGAAGGTTGAGTGATGAACGTGTGTGTATGATAAGGTCCATTTGATTGGTAAACCATCGGTAATCAAGTATGTGTTGAGTTGTGGAGCTCAATTAATTCATTTTAGCATGTAATTGGAACTTGCCGAAGACACATGAATCGCATCGGTTAAGGGCATACCGGCATCGGTCAAGGCAAGTAGGAATCGGCAACGGTTAGGTAGAACCGGCGTCGATTAAGCTGTGCGATGATGTTTTAATTAACTATCGGGAATTATATCTATTTTTAGCATTAAAATAGATTTATTAATTGTAATTGCGTGGCTAAGTTCCCTAAGTCTATAAATGACTATATAAGCACAAAAGCTAGGGTTTAGAAGGTATGATCAACAAGAATTAGAAAGAACTTGAAAAAGGTTAGTGAGAGAGAATTCTTGGTGGTAGAGCAAAAGCTTGAAGGAAGAAAGTACTAAACATCTGAGAGGTGTGGAAGATTGTATATCTTGTCAAAGCTTTGGATAATATATTGGCTTGTTTCTTGGTGGATGTAGCCCACACTAGGTGAACCACGTTAAATCTGGTGTTGATTTATGTCTCTTGTTTTGTATATTTCTTCTGGTAGAATATTCACTTTTATTTGCATGTATGCTTAGATCTAATATATTGTCTATACAACTAGTGTGCTAACCCCAACAACTGGTATCAAAGCTTTGTTTGAGGGTTTTGTGTGTTGATAGATTTACTCATAGAGGGTTTTCTGATTGAGTGGGAGCTACAACAATGGTAGAAGATAATAAATACAAGGTAGAGAAATTTGACAACCGAAATTATCAATTATGGAAGATGCAGATTGAGGATTATCTGTATCAAAGAGATTTGTACTTACTGTTGGATGAGAAGTCTAGACCTACAAAGATGACTGATGAAGAATGGAAGATTCTTGACAGAAAGGATTTGGGATCTATAAGATTGAGCCTGTAGCATCCGTGGCTTCCAATATTACAAGTGGATTCTACAGTAGACTTAATGAAATCTCTTGCTAATTTATATGAAAAACCTAGTGCTTCAAATAAAGTTTATTTGATGAAGAAACTATTTAGTTCTAAGATGCATGAAGCTGAATTTGCCTCTAGTCATTTGAATTATTTATGATCTATTATAAATTAGTTAAAATCAGTTGCTATACCATTTGATGATGAATTAAAAGCACTTTTATTCTTATGTTCTTTACCTAATAGTTGGGACAACTTGGTAATGGCTGTTAGTAATACATCATCGGCTAATAATATTTTGAAGTTTGATGATGTGGTTGGTATAATCTTGAATGAAGAAATTCATAGGAAGAGTACAGAGGAAACATCATCTAAAAATGCTTTGAATGTAGAAAGCAGGGGCATGCAGTAGGAGAGATCTAAGAGTAAGAGTAATGGGAAATCAAAGTCAAGGGACAACAGATCTAAATCCGTAAGGGAATTACTTGTTGGAAATGTTGAAAGAAAGGAAATGCAAAGAAAGATTGTTGGTCAAAGAACAAAGAGAACCAATAACTTGAGATAAAGGTAAAGAAGTAAATATTTACGCATCGAGGTAATGCAAGATGCTCTTATTCTTTCTTTGGATAGTAGGATTGAATCATGGGTTTTAGATTCGGAGCTTCTTTCCATGTAACCCCTAATAAGGGTTATTTTAGAAATTATGTCCAAGGTAATTTTGGGCATGTTTATTTGGGCGATGATGAACCTTGCGGTATTATTCTTTGGTAAAGGGAAGTTCATCTAAAATTACGAATGAAAATACATGGGTATTGAAATATGTGAGGCATGTGCCAAGCCTCAAGAGGAATCTTATTTCGTAGGGTAACTAGATGAATCAGTTTGCATGGTTACCTTTACAAGAGACTCTTGGAAAGTCACCAAGGGTGCTTTTGTTGTGGCAAGAGGTAAGAAGGTAGGAATGTTATATTTATCTACCATTATCGATTCCTTTTCCGCATTATCTACTTGATTCGAGATGCATGCATGTGGCATAACCGGTTGGGTCATATGAGTAAAAAGGAATGCGAGATCTTAAAGGCTAAGGGTAAGTTATCAAATTTGAAAGATTTAGATCTTGATTTTTGTGAGCATTGTATCTTTTAAAAGAAAAAGAGAGTGAGATTTCTCAAAATTAGGGCAACTAAGGAGCGAGAAATTGGAGCTTGTACACTCGTAGATGTGTTGGGACCAGCTTTCGGGTAGCTTCTCATGGAGGATCCCGGTATTATGTTACTTTCATTGATGATGCTACAAGAAAGGTATGGGTTTATTGTATTAAACATAAATATGATGTTTTGAGACGTTTAAAAGATAGAAAGCCCTTGTTGAGAATGAATCAAATTCTAAGTTAAAGTGCCTTAGATTTGACAATGGTGGTGAATATTGTAGAAGGCTTTCAATAATTATTGTTTAATGAATGGGATTCGTAGAGAAAGAATAGTTCAAGACACCACAAAAGAATGATGTTGCGAAAAGAATGAACAGGACAATCATGGAGCGTCTTAAAAGTATGATTATACATTACGGATTGCCCTTGCGTTTGGGCGGCGGTTGATCAATGGTTTATTTGATTAACTGTGGACCTTCAAGTTCACTAGATGGAGGAATAGTAGAGGAAGCTTGGACCGAGAAAAGAGGTAGATCTTTCTTGTTTTAAATTTTTTTGTTCGAAGATTTTGTGCACATTGATAAGGAAAATAGGAAAATTTTGGATGCAAAATCCAAGAGATGCACTTTCATTGGTTATGGATTTGGTGATTTCAATTTCCGTTTTTGGGATTTAGAGAATTCTAAAATTATTAGGAGTCATGATGTTGAATGGAATGAAAAGAGAATGTACAAGGATCAAATTTTGGTACCCAAGGATGAGAAAATTGAGAAGTTTATTGATGAAAATGAACTCTCGGGTTTTAAAGAAACACCTATAGAAATACACAGTAACCGTGGTTGGTTAGTCCCTGACCAACATCGGTCAGATGAACCACCAATGGTTACAGAGGATCAAAACCGGTATCGGTTAGCAGAACCGATGTCGGTTAGAGGTGATCGACATCAATCACTATCAGATTTGGATAGGAATGTCCAGGAGGCCCAGATTGAGTCTCCGGTACCCCAAACTCCTATGAGAAGGTCACAAAGGGTAAGTAAACTTCTAAAAAGATTTACACCTTCTCTATTTTATTTATTATTGACTGATAGTGGTGAACTAGAAAGCTTTGAAGAAGTAATGTAGGATAAGACTCACATTCAGTGGGAGCATGGCATGGATGAGGAGATGGACTCCTTGGAACAGAACTAGACTTGGGATTTGGTTAAGTTACCAGTAGGTAAGAGGACATTGTAGAACAAGTGGGTTTACAGAATTAAGGAAGAAGAGGGTGGACAGAAAAGGTACAAGGCAAGGCTTGTAGTAAAGGGATTTACAGAAAGCAGGTATTGACTTTAGTGAAATATTTTCTCCTGTTGTTAAGATGACTTCTATTCGTATTGTATTGAGTTTAGTTGCAATAGAAGATTTACATTTAGAGAAACTAGATGTGAAGACGATCTTCCTTCATGGTGATTTGGATGAAGAAATTTATATGTAGCAGTCGCTTGGGTATGAAGTCAAGGGTAAGGAGAAACTAGTGTGCAAGTTGAAAAAGAGCCTATATGGCTTCAAGCAAGCTCCAAGGCAATGGTACATGAGGTTTGATAGTTTTATGCATGATCATGGTTACTTGAGATGTGAATTCGATCATTCTGTTTATTTCAAGAAGCTTGAAAATGGGAGCTATATTATTTTGTTATTGTATGTGGATAATATGCTTATTACAGGATCTAGCATGCATGACATTGGTGAGCTTAAGAGAAAGCTAGCTTACACATTTTCTATGAAGGATTTAGAAGCTGCAAAAAGAATCCTTGGCATGCAAATACATAGAGATAGGAAAAACAAGAAATTGTATTTGTCTCAGGAGGATTATATCTACAAGGTGTTAGAAAGGTTCAACATGCAGAATGCAAAACCTATTAGCACACCTATGGTTGGACACTTCAAATTGATCAAATATCAGTTTCCTTCATCACATAAGGAGGTAAAATGCATGACACGAGTGTCATATGATTCAGCAGGTGGAAGTCTCATATACGCTATGGTTTATACCAGACCAGACATTGCACAGGTAGTGGGAGTTGTGAGTAGATATATGGCTAATCCAGGTAAATAGCATTGGAAAGTAGTCCAATGGATACTCAGGTATTTGAAAGGGACATCTAGCATGCAATTATGCTATGGAGGTTCAAATATTTCATTACGTGGCTATGTTGATTCGGATATGGCTGGAGATCTGGATGGTAGAAGGAACACTACCAAATATATTTTCACAAAGTCACGTGGAATGACAAGCTTAGTGGATTTCGAGATTACGAAAGGTTGTGGCTTTATCTACTACAGAGGAAGAGTATGTTGATCTGAGAGGCTAACAAGGAGATGATATGGATGAGTAGATTAATGGAAGAGTTGGGAAAGGAGCAAAGTGATTGTAAACTGTTCAAATGGCAATGATCATAGTGCAATTCATTTGAAAAAGAACTCAACGTTTCATTCGAGAATGAAACATATTCGATTGAGTATCACTTCATATGGTAGGTATTGGAGGATGGACAGGTTGAATCTGGAAAATATTCATACGAGAAAGAACCCTTGAGATATGCTAATGAAGCCATTAGCAAAGGAGAAATTGGAGATACACTCCACTTTTGTTGGTCTTGAGTTTGAGACTTGAAGAGAAAGAAACAAAGCCAAGGAAGGATCCAAGAATGATGTTGTATGCAGTATGGTGCAAGTAATTAAACTCTAAGTGGGAGATTGTTGAGTTTCGGAGCTCAATTAATTCATTTTAGCATGCAATTGGAACTTGCTAGAAGACACAATAACCGACATTAGTTAAGGGCATACCAAAGATCACCGGAAGACCAACATCACCAAGGGTAAGTAGTAACCAGCGATGGTTAGGCAAAACCGGCATTAATTACCTATGCAACGAAGTTTTAATTATCTCTCGGGAATTACATCTATTTTTAGCATCAAAATAAATTTATTAATTGTAATTTCATGGCTAACTTCCCTAAGTCTATAAACGACTATATAAGCACAAAAGCTAGGGTTTAGAAGGTATGATCAACAATAATTAGAAAGAACTTGAAAAAGGTCAATGAGAGAGAATTCTTGGTGGTAGAATAAAAGCTTGAAGGAAGAAATTACTGAACATCTGAGAGGTGTGGAAGATTGTATATCTTGTCAAAGCTTTGGATAATAGATTGGCTTGTTTCTTGGTGGACGTAGCCCACACTAGGTGAACCATGTTAAATCTGGTGTTGATTTATGTCTCTTGTTTTGTATATTTCTTCTAGTAGAATATCCACTTTTATTTGCATGTATGCTTAGATATGATATATTGTCTATACAACCAGTGTGCTAACCCCAACAATATGGACCAAGGAACTAGTGTGCGTCATAGGGTAGTGAGTGCAACGTGTATAAGTGGATATGTATAGTAAATGTGATGAAAGATGACCATGTGATGTACTAAATGTGTAGTATGTATAGTGATGATAACATGTAGTGTGAGGTATGTAAAACCTATACTTTGCAATGTGTGGGTTCCATGTGTAGTATGTATCCCTCAACACCAAATGTGGACAAAAATGCAAGCGTGTGTCATCGGATAATGACGATACTAAAGTGTAGATGAATATGCCTATACGAGGAGATTGATGAATGATAATGCCAAGATGAGTGATGTGTTGATGTTAATATGAGAGGGGGAGAATGTGTGCATGCTATGCCCCTAAGTATGTGGGGTAAAGAATGCAATCATGTAATGTCATCAAGAAGTTCGTCACTTTTGGGGTTGTAGTTGAATGGATAAGCATTGGTTACTTGATAAGCAATAGTGTCTGGTTGATCCCTTAACGAGCCATTGAGGCACAAATTATACATACCCATGGCATATTCCTCATTAGTGAAAGGAGGAAGTGGACAACCATGTGCATACCATCGAGTGAGATTTTGTGTGTAGCTAAGAAAGGAACTATTACAAATAAAGACACGACCAAAGGGCATGGGAAAAGATATGTCTGTATGATCAGGATCTAGAGTGCCCCCAATGTAATCAAGCCATGATTTCCCTAATGTGAGTGGAGAAGAGTGAGGAATGTATGATAGATAGACTGTAATATGGAATACACACAAGCCATAAGCAACAATAATAGTGATGAATCCATAATATAGATGAGGAGCATGTATAGGAGGATAGAGGTCCTCAAAAGTGAAACCGAGTTGAGCTAGACCATCATGTGAGAAAATGGTGTCATCACAAGTAGGATCAAATGGAATATGTTCCCAATATGAATCATTCATGAAAATTGTGCAAGTAAATGGTGGGCGTGTTAGCGGAGGCAATACATGTGAAGGTGTAGGTGATAGAGTGACATCCATAGAATGGACATGCCCCTAATAAAGAATCATAACAATAGTAGTAGTAGGTGGCGTAGAAGATACTACATCTATCACACAAATGACACCTTCAAGTGGTGGCAAGTGAGGTGGTTCTTCCATAGGTTGAGGATCATCTGTAGTGTCAATATGTGGAATAGGAAGACTAGTATTGGGAGCGTGGTCACAATATTAGAATGGATCGCGGTAAAAAAGTATATATGTTGCCTTCATGGAGGAACTTAACACAATGATGTATAGTTGAGCGACAACTTGCATGACATGAAGCCATGGCCTACCAAGCAAAAAAATTGTAAGAGATTGGGAAGTTAATAACAAAAAACATAGTGTTGACAATTTTTGGTCCTACAGTAATAGGTAATGTGATGTGACCAACACATGGATGAACAAAACCATCATATGCACGTAGTGAAAGACAAGATGGACTAACATCATGAGAAGAAAGACCTAGCTTCTCAAGGAATGACATGGGACATAAGTTGAGTTCAGATCCATTATCAATTAAAGTGTGTTTTACACCTAAATTATGAATACGACACATGATATGAAAGTGTGGGTCATTTTCAAAAGTGTAAACATCAATGGAGGATTAGATGTGAATGCTATGTGTTGAGAAAATGCATCTACAAAATTTTGATAGAATGATTCAAGATGCATATCAACACGAATGCGAGTTGTAGAAAAAAATTTGGACTCTATGTTGTAAATTAGGATTTGCAAGCAAATAATCATTGATTGAGATACTCATGATGACTAGACTTAAATATGACAAAGAATAAGGATCCTATAAGCGTGAAGATGGAGTACGGGTTCACCAAAATGATTAACTAAAATGTGGATGTTTTAAGTTAATCTAATATTAAGAAAAACAATAAATAAAGGCTAAGTAAATAGAAAAAGTGACCCAAACAACTAAGGAAATAGAAATGTAAAACCCTAATGAGTAAAGAGGGATAGGAAGAGCTTAATTGTTTCGATGACTATTCGGGCTATGTCGCAGATGAAGAATAGATAAACATAATTCAAGAATGACCACACAAAATATCCAGTAAAAGATCTAGAACAATAGGTTGGACTGGGGTGCTCGGAGAGGACTAGAGCACATGCAGTGCTCAGTATGAGATATGGGTGCCCTAATATGTGAAAAATCTCTGCAAACCTCCTCTAAGGTGTCACTGGATGATTACCCGCCTTCACTTCTGTCACGCTAGCTTCGCTTAGATTGCATAGTATATCACTATAAATCATTAATGAAGATGAGACCTATAAAACCCCAAGCCAAGCATCAAACCCTAAAAAATAAAGATGCATATGAAGGGGTCGAGACTATCCTCAGTGGCCACAATGGTGGACTTACTAATTGAGCATTACACTACATCTCAGACCCGATGTAGTTCTATGTGTGTGTATGCAAACCATGCCCTTTATGCTCTTGGGCCACACGCACTTTGTGAAAGTAGCGAGCAATAACTAGATGTAGAAATGTAATAAAATAATAGATGGAATAGAATCAACTTCCCTCCTATGCAATGTGATGTAGATGAACCAGACTTTGTCCCTTGTGATGGAGCTAGATGGATGCAAATGGATCCTTTGATGGATGCAAACTTAGGTGATGATAGTAGTGCCTAGTGCTTGGTCCCTCATTATGGTCTCATAAATTTATATTTATATGGTTATCTTATTCTAATTTCATAATTAACCCTGAAAAGGTTGACCACTAAAAATATAGAAAGCTCAAATGGCTAGAAAGTGCCCAAAAAGTGGCGGGAAAGTGTAAAAGGATCATGGCACCCCAAATGAGACCAGGTTTCCTAGGGTGCCTCAATCTTGGGTTGGGTGCCCCATCGAGATAAAATGATGCCAAATGGAAAAACTGACTAGGTGAGTACATGCAGGAGGTTGGTAGTGATGACAACAAGCAAAGTAAAATGGCCAAAGGACATGGGTTAATTAGTAATTTATTTACTCAAAAACCATATGAATAGTAGTATGAGACCAGGAATAAATAATGCCCAAAGTGCGTGATTTTTGTCTACAGAGAGGATATGCACAAAACTAAAATCATAAACTAAGGGGAGGTGATAACACCGAAAGAAGGGAAAACACTCTCAAATGAGGTAAAATCGAAGACAATAATGGAGGAGAGGACAAACCAAAGAGCCACAAATTCAAAACAAAGCATTCAAACTCCCATTTTCAAAAATGCACAATATAAATAATCCTTGCACGGTGGAGAAACATACACACCATACCTATAATTAAATGAAGAGGTGAGAAAATCCAATAAAATACTAGCTAGGGAAGAATATAACTAAAAAACATGAATTTTATTGCCTTAAATATATGTATAGATCATTACAATGGAGGAAGAAGGCATAAACACATTACAAAATACCAATCTAAGGCCTTCAACTCAAGAACACTTATGCAACACTTTGAAATGATACCCTTACATTCTAAGAGTATCCAACATTTACAAATGGGCATCATTTTACAATATATAGAAGATGGGAAAAAAGAGGAGGGAAAAGAGAGGGAACTTAGATTTCCACCTTCAACCACCAAAAACATGCATTAAATGTCTAAAAATAGGCATGGGTCCCTGCTAAGACCATACCCCAGATACTTTACTTGTAGGAGAAAGAATGGGCACCATACCTTATCCAATCTGGTAGTTGAGCTAGTTAGAACCGCTCTTTTAATGTTGGGGATGTATTTCATATTTTTACCTATTTAACCTCACCTAATTTAATATTTCTAGTTTTCATGGTATAGTACATGTTGATACCTTTCCAACAAGTCCATGTTTGTGAAATTTGGAGTTACAGGGAGAAAGTTATGGCCC